>OY294061.1:18368227-19568227 GCA_958510865.1 Myrrha octodecimguttata | reverse complement strand
AAAATTTTGGTTTGGCTATGAACTATTTACTGGGGAACTATTTTACCTCCTCGATAAATATAATGATGATTGATAATGAAATGCTAACCTACATTGGTTCATCACATCATGTCAGAATTTTCGATATTATTTTATATCCATTCAATCATTCCAATACTGAAAGAGAAATATTACGAAAAAAGTCACAGAGACTCATAACGCACAATACATGAATCAGTAGTTCTTGATTCAATGTTGTTTTGCACAAAAAAACATATAAAGCACGAAAACGGCCAGAATTGGCAAAAGCTACAGATGAGGGCATCAAAATGGAGACCGATGGCAAAAACTCGAAATATCTCGAAAACTGAACGGGCACAAAATTCATAACATACATTACCTAAAAATTGGGCCTATTAGGTTGGTGACCTACTGAAAAACTCTAAATACCTCGAAAAGTACATTGGCACAAAATTCACACAAATTGGAACAAAATGAGCACAAGACAGTGGAAAAATTCGAATCGTAATATATACTAGCGATAGATTAATCTTGAATATAGATCTACTATAACGATCGGTAGGAAGCGCCCAGATCTACGTAAAGGATAGATTTGTCTTTTACGGTAGATCAATAGAATGGGATCTCGAGAATATTGAAGGAGTACCCTGTATCAAAATGAAATCACCGTTAAGGGGCCTTTTGTGCGAGGAAAATTCGGGGATTTGGGTAATCGGAGATTCACTCTATTGATCGAGAGATTCACCTTATTGGCCGACGACGATCACGTGATCGTCGTCGGCCAGTAGGGTGAAATCTCCGATTACCCAAATCTCCGATCACCCAAATCTCCGAATCGCCCTCGCACAAAATGAAGCTTAAACGTGACACTGTTCAGGGATATGAACAACAGATCTTCTATCAAAAATCAACGACACCCATTTTGCTGAATAGATATAGAATCACTTGAATTGACTTACTTAAGGATTTTCGATATAATATAAATAAGAAGCCGCGTTACAAATCAATATCGTTCTAGTCTTTTAAATCGTTTCGAAACATTAAATCTAGCTTGAACCCAGTAGCCAAATTCTTCCTTGTAGATTTGTTCCTCTGGAAAATATCAATATGTGCGGTATTTTTCGAGAATTTTTTCCCCATTTACGCAAGATGAGAACGTCCGCAAATTCGGAACTTTCTCTTTCTAATCGTGGTCAGACATTACGCCATGTAGCCTTAGGAATATCCAAAAATTTTCATGAAAATTACCATTTTTTACCAAAAGTTTTTCTTGATCCCCTGCAGTGGTTCGACGGTGTTGCCTGTAACGCGTTTAGTATTATTGATGATATGGGTCACAGCGTCAAGCTGGAAAAACTCAAAATTTCTCGAAAACTATACGGGCACGAAATTCGCTACATAAGGAACGAATTGGCACAAAGTGGGCACAATTCAATAGTGAAAAAAATTTCAAATTTCAATACATGAGTCACAGCGTCAAGCTGGTGACCGACTTGAAAAACTCAAAAATCTCGAAAACTATACGTGCACAAAATTCGCTACATACGCCACGAATTGGCATACAATTTGGTAGTGAAAAAAAATTTCAAATTTCAATATATCAGTCACAGCGTCAAGCTGGTGACCCACTTGAAAAACTCAAAAATCTCGAAAACTATACGGGCACAAAATTCAATACGTACGGCAAAAATTGGCACAAAATGAGCACAACTCAATGAAAACAGAAAATTTTCGAATTTCAATATATGAGTCACAGCGTCAAGTTGGTGACTCACTTGAGAAACTCAAAATATCTCGAAAACTATACGGGCACAAAATTCGATTCGTACGGCAAAAATTGGCACAAAATACCCATAATATTGAAATACCAAAATTCTAGGTATGAGTCACCAGCTTGACGCACCTGCACTTATGGCGCCCCAGAACAATCAGCCTATTCCGCACCTTTTGCATATAACACACCCCTGGTCTACTCTGCCCCTCTAGCTCACCCACCTTACATCGCTTTTTCTGCCCCAATTTCTGCTCTTGGACATGCTTCTGAAAGCACAGTCGTCGCTGGACCATCTGGAACCATCAGGATACATTAATTGTCTCAATTCCAAACCAATCAAAATCGACGCACTTCCGAAGGAACCCGAAAGCTCTCGTGTGAAGTCGATTATCGATCGGCTCGATCGTGGCGGGATTTCTCGCTGCGATTGCGGTTTACTAACCTCTAATCTATCTAACGCTCTAACGAATTGATGCTTGCTTGGCTACTGTTTGTTACATTTTGAAGAATAATCAATACAAATTGTCCAGACGTTTTAAAAAAAGCAATTATCATTGCTATACTAACGTACTAACGACTTGATATTGTTCTGTAACATTTTGAAGAATCATCAGTGCAAATTGTCCAGACCTTTTGAAAAAGCAATTATCATTGCTATACCCGGCTAAATATCATTAATAAATTACATCTTTACCACACAATTTCAGATTTTTCCCTAAATTATGGACACCGTGAGGTAAGTTCAGTTTATGCCTTATGGAATAGTTTTTTGATGAAATTTCTGTTTTTTTGCAGAGTGAATCCACTAATTTGTGAAGAATGTCGAAAGGAGTTCACCAGCGTATCAAATAAAAACAAGCACCTCCGGAATATACATAAGCATGATTCTCCAAAAGTGGAAAGGATGCAGAATATTATGTGTTCTCTTTGTCCCAATGAATACAGAGAGAAGTTTTCATCCTATAAGGATTTGGATAAACATTTCACAAATATCCACAACATAAGAATCACAGAAAGTATTATCAATTTCAGGAGCCATGAAGAGTTTGAAGCATGGCGAGCAGAGGAAAACAGAAATGTTGAATATGCTTGTACTAGGGCCGTTGAAAATAAGAGGGGGGATAGAATTGTATATTACCATTGTAACCGAAGCAATTATAGAGGTACGTAGGACACTTCTGATCATGGAGAATCAACTGTGTGGAATTTTAGGATACCAAAGTAACTGTGCAATACGTAACGTGAAGCTCGGAGGAAGTATTCACATTCAGGGAATGTGTTCTTCAAGATTTTCACTCAAAATTTCGACAGATGGTAATAACTATTAACTAACCATATATTTGTATTAATCTGATTTTAATACCTCCTATCAGGCTTGTTTACAGTAACATTTGTTGAAACACACGTGGGACTCATGAGGATGTTTCTTTAAGAGCACAACGACTCTCGAAGTTACAACAGAACCATCTTGTTGAAAAATTAGCTGCAGGAATAACAACGGAAAGAATAATCCAAGATGCTAGAAATGTTCAGGATGGGGAAGTTAATAGACTCAATGTCTTAACTAGAGGAGATTTGGCATATTTAGTTAGGAAATATAACATTGACAAGAAAAGAAATCCAGATGATATGATTGCAACTGCTATGAAAGTTGAAGAATGGAATAGACAAGGAGAAAATTATGCATTTTTATTTAAAAGAATTGGTAAGTACATTACTGCTGCTTATGGAGCAAGGTCGTAGAAGTACTAATTATTTTAGGTGAATGTTACCCTGGCTTGAGGACTGAAGATTTTGCTGTAGCATACATGAATGGAGTCATGGAAAAAAAACTGAGAGAATTTAAAAAGATAATATGTGTAGATGGAACGCATGGAACAAATAGATATGATTGGGAACTAACAATAGTTTTAGTGAAAGATGAAAATAACATGGGATTTCTTGTTGCATTTTTACTTTCTAATAGAAGAGATCAAATAATTCAAGAACATTTTTTTACAGCTTTCAATTCAAGACTCGGTAGACCAATTGAAGCAGAATTTTTTATGAGTGACGATGCTCCTATCTACTTCAATGCTTGGACCAAGGTTATGAGTTCACCTCAAAAACCTAGAAGACTCCTTTGTACATGGCATGTCATAAAAAATTGGAACACTCAAGGAAGATTGAAAATCAAGAAGGTAGAAGTTAGGCAAGAAATGAAGAAGGAGATGAGGAAAATTCTGAAAGAATCTGAGCCTACAACATTTATGGAATTGAAGGAAAACTATTTCAGAAATTTAGAAAACGAAGGCGAAAATAATTTTCTTCAGTATTTGCAGAAGTAATAATAATTATTTTGGGAGAATGTGACTTAAAGAGTAATACATGCTTTGTTTTTAGCAATTATTTTCAGAATGAAAATAGAGTTATGATGTGGGCTCACTGCTATAGAATTAATGCAGGAATTAACACTAATATGGCCATCGAAAGTTTAAATAAAGTACTGAAATATAATAACATGAGAGGAAAACGGAATATAAGGTATGTTGTAAAATTTTATTTCATAAAAATAAATGATAAGTTGACTTCTTTTCTTCAGAGTGGAAAAATTATTGGATTTACTGGATGAACTATTCGAAGAAAAAATGTGGAATAAAATAATCAATGCTGAGAGACCTACAGCAAATAACTATCAACATAAAATCACTGTGGAAGCACACAAAAAAGCAGGAAAAATGAATGGTAAGATCGAACATACGAATTTGGAAAATTCAAGGTACCATCTTGTTCGGTGAGTAATAAATTTTATATTGTGAATTGTAAAGAACTTTGTGATAGCGATTGTAGAGCAGGATTTTGTAACATATGTAAAATATGTATACATAGATATGAGTGCCAGTGCTCAGAAAATACAGTTAAAAAAGTACTGTGTAAACATATACATGCTGTATCTTTGCTAGAGGAGAGAAGCGAGTCTGTTTTAGGTTCCCCACATTCAGATGAAAGCGATACACTGTATCTCAACGAGCCTACAGGAACCAAGCTGCGTTACCAGTATGATGTCGCCCATTTTATTCAGGAGAGCAGGCCACATAATATATCCATTAGTTTCGAGGAAAGAAGAAAGGTATTAACCCTAAAAATGGTTTGTTTTAGATGTAGATAGTGTTCTTTGTAGATTGCTTTAGAGGAACATAATAGCTTTCTCAGAAGTTTGGATGAAAATGCTTTCAACAAATTCATGGCAGAAACTTGGAAATTGAGAGCTAATATGGGACAAGGTTTTGGTGAGCATGTATCTAAGAAGAGGAAAGTGGAGAAGCAGACATATTTTCCGAATGATAAATGAAACTTTCTCGCATGTTTTAAATTAATAATTTTCGGGATCTTTCCGTATAGTTTTTCGTTATGTAAAGAATGTATATCTTCATTTTACAAAGTTGATGGTAGTTTGTGTTTTTATATAGCTTAGGTATAGTTAATATTGCTAATGTTCATGATGCTTATGAATTGTGAAATGTGTATGATGTTTTGAAGGTGAGGATTAATGCGATGTCTGTATAGTTACAGTTCTCAACATATTAAGGTGCAAATAATAATTATAGTTAACACTCTGTTAACACTGCTTACTTTCTTAAAGTAAAATATTCAATTTTGGAATTTTATTATTTTGGAATGAAATGTACATTGTATTTATACAAATATTGCATTTTGGTTCAGGTGTAGGGGAGTTGGGAGCCTGAAATAAAATTGAAAATAAACTAGTTTCAGACAATCCTTAATAACATTGTTATGTTAGCTTAGGTGTGGTAAATATTGCTTATGTTCAAGTTGCTTAGGAATTGTGAAATGTATATGATGATTTGAAGGTGAGGATTAATGTGATGTGTGTTAGTGTGTATAGTTACAGTTCTTAACATATTAAGGTGCAAATAATAATAATAACTTAACTCTCTTAACACTGCTTACTTTCTCAAATTAAAAGTATTGAAATTTGGAATGAAATGTGCACTGTATTTATACAAATATTGCATTTTGGTTCAGGTGTAGGGGATTCGGGAGCCTGAAATAAAATTAAAAATAAATTAACTAGTTTCAGTCAATCTCAAATGACATTCAAATTGTAGTTGGGATTTGAATCAATTATGTGAAAAAACTGTTTTCTCTTTGTTAGCTTCGAATTACTAACCCTGGAAGTTATTAGAGATTAATTTTCCCATTTGTTATTGTAATTATTTGCTCGAAGTTCATAAAATAAACAACTTCAAATATGATTATTGTATATTTTCCCTGTTCCTAATTCCTTCGAAGTAATAACCCACTCTTCATTCACTATTTTATGACGAAAATTTCGTAAATTTATAAACTGAATCATTGATGAAATATAGATCCTTCACTGATTTGCAGATAAAAAACTGCCAAGTAGACTATTTTAAGACATACTAATTATTTAGAGGTTAAATTTAATATTCAATGAAATAAACTCTAAAATTCAAAAAGTTATAACGAAGCTTCCTTCATTGGGACAGTGTTGCTGAGACAATAACAGTCAATGATTAAAAGAAAGTTATTTATCTAAGAATATATTAAGAACCTGAATATTTTTTTTGGGATATCCTGATGATTCAGAATTCATCATGCATTGTGATAATTCATAGTGATATTCCTAACTCGTTCTCTACATCCACATCTAAATCTATTTATTAATAAAATGGTAATTGATACACTGCGAGGCCAAAACATTTCAATTTTGGGCAATGTACTGAATGAATGACTTGTTGAAATACTAATCTAAAGAAAAATGTACTTTACTGTTTGTTTATAACATACCTAATCAAATGGTGATTCAGTGCAATATACTGAATTAATGTAATATTATGTTTATTACTATACATTCTACTCAAATACAAACAGTTCAGTACAATTTACAGTTCACCACATATACATTAACTTCTTGCGCACAACGTGAGATGACAGTTTTGGTTAAGTTCAAATACTTCCAAGCAGAAATTCAATTCAAACTGGCGCCAAAGAGACCACGCCCACATTGATTTTGATTGGTTTGGAATTGAGACAATTAATGTATCCTTGGAACCATCACCTAGAGCGTCGCCAACCCTGCAATTGCAAGATACGCCCTTCCTAGCGCTTATGCTTATAGAGGTCTCTACTTGTGAATGAAAAAACTTGAATAGAATATCATAGTAAACAGGTGTTTCCCAGTATTCAATAATGCTTGATCAGCTCCATTCTCTGAATTCTTTCAAAAAAAAAGGAATAGTATCCCGAAATTTATCAAAGATGGAAATCAATACAGAAATCTCAATTTCAAAACTTTTGGAAGAGGGATTCCTTCTTCTTTGTATGATAGTATTTCGCTTAATCGCTTAGATGAACTTGGTCCTTTCAAGGTTTTTTATGGGTTTTCACTCCCAATATCTGAAATAGAACTATTGAAGATTAAATAAAAATTGTTTTTTCATGAAAACCGCCCTCGCGGATTGCAGTTTCAAACTATTTGTTTATGGCAGTTCCTTGCAAAAACAGATTACCTAATGAACAATACAGAAAAAATACAAACGGTAAAGAAAGCGAACTGTGACGTTTCAGAGCCTCACTTTCATGTGCAGATGCAGAAATAATAAAGTTATTCCAAAGTTTCTTAGAATTAAACTACCTTTTGAAAGAAAAAGAAACCAAAAAATCATAAATAAGTTCATCTCATCCTTGTTGTCAGTAATTGAAATTTTTTTATTCCGTAAGGTTCTCAATATATTGCACAAAATGAACAAAGTAGGCCAGTTCTGCACGTTTGGGAAAATTGGATTTCGATGGCATCAATGTACTGTGTTGAACATATAGTGAGTTCTCAGTCCCTTAATTCTATTCCGCAAGAACTCAAAATTAGGATGAAAGTAAGTTCAGCTCCTTTGTTTTTCTCTAAAAAATGAGCGAGTACATTCGTTCTACATTTGTGCTGACGTTTGCCGTAAGTATTTTCATGGAATTTTGTCGAATTTCTCAGGGAATCGAGAAATTGATAAGGAAGTTGGCCCAGCATGTTTTCTGTGAAAGCAACATACAGAGTGTAACAGCCAAATGGAATAAATTCGATAACGAATAAATGAGGGCGTGTTGAGAAAAACGCTCGGACACGTCGATTTGTAATTTCAAATACGCATATTTTTCAAGAAAATAATATTATATAGGGTGTTCCATGTGACCGTGGCCAATACCAACTTTCTTATTTCAAATGCAACCCCCCGTATATTATTTATTCTTTGGATTCTTCAGAGAATTCTAGACAAAACTCATGCACAATGTCCTATACCTATCTTTAACTATTTCGGAAATATTAAGTGTTTTCAGATTTAGTGCAAAAATCAACGTTTTAAATGAGAATTATTTCATTTCACAAATTCGGTACATTACACTCAAAACCTAATAAGTAATGATGATTATTTCTTAATAATTAAAAAAAAAACAAAAAGAAAAACCTTAATGTCAATGTAGGAAATGCTCGCCGCGAACGTCTTGAGAATAAACAGTTCTGTTTTTGTTTTTTTTCATTTCTTCTCAGTAATGGTTTTTGCTTACTTTCTTCATATCAAGAGATAAATGAGAAATAAGTATTGAGTGTAATGTATCGAATTTGTGAAATAAAATAATTTTCAATTAAAATGTTAATTTTTGTAAAAAATCTGAAAACACTTAATATTTCCGAAAAAGTTGAAGATAGGTATAGGACATTGTACATGAATTATGTCTAGAATTTTCTGAAGAATCCAAAAAATAAATAATATACAGGGGGTTACGTTTGAAAAAAGTAAGTTGGTATTGGCCACGGTCGCATGGAACACCCTATATAATTTTATTTTCTTGAAAAATATGCCCATTTAAAATTACAAATCGACGTGTCCGAGCGTTGTTCCCAACACGCCCTCATTTATTCGTTATCGAATTTATTCCATTTGGCTGTTACACTGTATAAAAGATTGTGCGTCACGTCAGCTTATTTGTGCCATTGAAAGCTTCATGAAAATTCTTCTGATTTTCCAAGAATTGATCATGCAGAATCGTCAGATTAAATTTGGTGTAGTCACAAATATGCTTTGGAGTATTTATGTTATTTGTAGGTCTCGGGATCCTTTTTTTTTTCTATTTGTGTCTCTGAGACATAGTGAATTGTGAAAACCTACAGACATCATGATGAATTCTGGTTTCTTTATTTTGTAGATTTCTAGAAAATCTATTGGCGCCCTATTTTTGTTTATTTTCCATAATACTCCGTAGTATGAAACATATCGGGGATTCAACAGCTACTTCACGTTTTTTTGAGAGACATACACACATTCTGAATCAACATTTTTCTGTAATATAAATTAGATATTCAGTTGGTGTTCTGAAATTCACTTCAAATGGAGAGGTTTGGGTTGTGAAGTGATCTCATGTGCACAGTTGGAACATATACACGAATAGATTTAATAACCATTCTCTCATTTGAAATTGACTAAGATCTTATAACAACTTCGTGCAAATTTTTGAATTGGTGGTTGATCCTTATGTTGCGTTTATGCTTATGAATGGAAAATTCTCGTGAACTATATTTTCCCTATCGATCTGAGTGATTGATTGTTCGGTTATTATATCGGTTGTATCTTACCTTTCCTGCATATATTTTGACTATCTATTTGAGATAAATTGGTCCATGTGAATTTTGCCTAATTACCTATTTCATCATAACTCATCGAACCTGACACTCATCTATTACCTGCTTCGACTTAACTTCTCGATTTGAACGTTTACCTTTTATTTTCACCGGATTTGACATCGTCCGCTGAAACCGGCTGAGTATGATGGAAGTTTTTTTGTGGTTTTGAGACTTTTGAATTCATAAATCTTCATGCCTGTTATTGTTAGTGTTTGACTAATGGTAACATTTTTGGTTTTGTTATGCGGGAATCATGAAGAGTGAAAAAAATTTTCAATCTTGGTTGAATTTTTTTCCTCGGAATTCCTACGCATCGTTCTCTGTTTATTTGGAATAGAAATATTTTATGGTCCCTTTTTTGATTTATTCATTAGTATTTGCATGACAATTTATATAGTGTACGACTGGGCATGTTTTGCCGATTGGTCGGGTGGCAGTTCTCTTATCCCTTTTCCTTCGGGAATTGGCCTTCAGTGACCAAAAGTCCTTCACTTTCTGTTTCTGTTACCAATGAACAAAAATATTTTTTTTCGGCAAATCTTTACTCGTCTCGAAGTACTCTATCCACGATTGACATATGTAAGGTTGCGCATGAATCACTCTGTATAATGAATGTTTATCCAAGTATTCATAAACAAGTTCAGGAGCTTTTTCAGTGGTAATTCCGCAGAACTTCAATATTTCATTTTCCCAATAATATTCAGAAGAGGTCCAAATTACAACAGATTTCAGCATTATCCTAAATAACACGTAATTACTCTTTTAAAAATTTAGGTGAATATCCAAAATTGGCTCGAAAAATTTCTTACTACAACCATAATTTTGAAGTTTTTTAGTGGTACCCAAAAAACAGTTACCTTATATAGGTACGTATTAATTCGATAGTCTGAAAGAACAGCGATCTACTCGGTTCGAGCATGACCTAGACCTTTAGGTAGGTGTTTTCCGATTCGATTATCATCAACTTAAAAGTTTTGAAAAAGCAGAACAACCAGTATGTTATTACAGGGGTTTTCGTATCGAATTTGTTTCCTTTAAGAGTTCGATTAAAGAAAACTTTGAATGTAGAAAAATTTATTCAACAGACTATGGGTGGGGCAAGGTGGTTTGGAATATTTCGACTTTTTACAGGTGTCCGCAACTAGTAAGCCAGAGTTCACTAATATGAAGGACGTATCGCATGGACTAGAAAACTGATAATATTTCAGGTCTGAAGTCAACTGTTCAGAATATTCATGCTTCGAAGCCTTTCTGTCGATTGGGTTATAATTTTCGAAGTTTTCGATTGAAATTTGTAGATTCTTGTATCAACAAGAACTCAATTAATCGGGAACAGGTCCATCTTGACGGAAACAAGATTTTCGTGTTCAGTTGGAAATGTTCACTTTATATATTTGTTCGTCCAAAAAAAAATTTTGAAGACTGTATAATCATAAAAATAATATTGCAATTAATCACACCGGAGTTATGTTGAGATATATATGATCAGGCGAATTGAAATCTGAATGAATTAACATAACACGTCTCTGTTGATACTGGGGAAAAATAATCATTGCTCCTCAGAGGAACGAATTTTAGGGAGAATTTATGCAGTAGAAACTTATCAATTATTGGTGTTCAGTAGAATAAGGTCAAAATTGGGGAAATTTTCAAAAAATTTTAACTCATTTGAATCTTTTGTCGGAAATATGGAAAAAATATTTAAGTGTTGTATCTCACAAGCAGTATGAGAAGAATCAATATGTGAACGTTAAAAACTAAATTCTCCGAATTGAGGATTCAGAATGAATATTTTGGAAAATATAACATGAAGCGGTTTTATTATATCCTAATCATTACAAACCATAAATTCAAATCATGCGGGAAATAATATTCCTCCAAGAATATTCTGCCGATTGGTATTGAGTAACTCGCGAACCAATCCTAGAATAATTTACACTGATGAAGTCTCGTTCACTAGAGGCGGCATATTCAATTTGAGAAATTTTCATTTGTGGTGTGAAAGTAATGCTTCTGATCGGCTACCACCTTCGTATATGAGAGTAAGCAGTACCGCTGGGTGATAAATTACGGCTTCATTGAAGTTTGAAAAAACCTCAAAAATCTTTATCAGGCACCTGCCTACGGTCTGCATGCTTTAATGTTGACAAAAGCATCTGGAAATATTAGAATGCTCGAAATTTCGACGTTAATACGAGTAAACGGGGTAACGTTGTGTAGGCTTCAGTGATTAGTTTTAGAATTTTTTTTTTGAGATGTACTTAATTCTTTTGTAAGAATACGCAATGTTTATTTCTTCATTTTCAACTCCATAACAGTTTTTATTTCTCCGAAAATTCTTGAAAATAAAATGTAGGTATCGCACCCTCTTCGTACACTGGAAAATTAACTCACTTCGAGTTGATTGGAATTGATCGTTGGTCGCTGGGATTTGCTTGAATCAACGCTCAACTTCTTCATTAACTGGGTATATTTTATAATACAGTACAACGGAGATACAATATCGTTGCACAAAAAACAGGTTAAACTATGGCTGTCGGCTTTCTTCTCAACTGTGTATGAATTCACTAACTTCTCGGTTCAGAACACACAATGCACTCAGTAAATAATAAACTTGGAACTACAAACGCTGGAAGTATTTAAAGCGTCGTGAACAAAATATTCGGAATAGAGTCAGTTAAGCTCTTTACGTTGCAAGAAGAGGAAATACGGAATGCGACTTACTCGTTGTGTCACTGTGTCGTGAAACAGGAATAAAGCATTGTATATATCGTGGTAATGAAATTTTGAAAGGGTATATCTGCAGAATCATTCGATGGTTTTTACAAGTTCGCCAATTCGGCCTTCGTAATTAAACTTCAAACTTACTCTATAATTATCAAACTACTGAGTAGATTCTTTCGGAACTTATTTTGTTTGCTATCAGTGGTTTGGTCGGCCGTAAACACATTAACTTTAGGAAGAATCGAAATAGCGAATATATTTGTAGAGAAGGTTTTCAGTTCAATTAAGAAGGTCGAATGCTTAAATCTAGTACTTGTATCTTGAGGTTCATGCAGAATGTTGTGAGGGCCATATCGAAAGAAGATCTGCGTTTAGCGGTGTCAATTCTTGTATAGCTGACCGCTTTGCCAAAGGAAAAAAACGCGTAAAGGCTCCTGACCTCACGTCAGTGCTTTTCTAGTTTTTTTTTAGAATTTTTTCATGTACCAAAATTTGCTTCGTTTGCAAGAATGCTTAGACAGATCAATCTCTTAATAACTCCGGGTAGAGATTTAGTTTGACTCCCAAGTATTCAACTTCAGCTAACAAACACCATACTATAATTTGGCAGGATAGTGAGGAACAATAGTTGCTAAGACGTTGATGCAGAACGGACAAAGTGGCGTCGAAATCTGATGTTAAACAGACTAAAAATTCACATTTTTGTAATAAACAGAGAGAAATGTTCCAAATTTTTTCGTTAAACAGTCTGAGTATGGAGTAAATATGTTTGATTCACAGTGAGTATCGTTTCTAAGTTCAGAATATTATTTTTCGTTATTGCAAGTCAACAAGGGTGGGGTTGATTTTTACACATCACAAAATATATTCTTAAGTGTTCTGAATATATTATATATTTTAATTCGAAATAACTTTTTCTTGGGGTGATCATGTTCATATGTGGAAAAAACTATGTTAAAATCAGATATCAAACATTATTATTGTTATTGTGTATATATTATTTTTTCTTGTTATTTCATAGCTTTCACCTAGTAGTCAAATCCCAGTGTAATCTTGTCATAGTTTCATATTTCCTAAGTCGAATTCATCAGGAATGTAGCAATACTGTAGGATCTCTGTAGAATCTGAAAAAATTTTATTATTTATGATTTGTGGAGTTTTATCGAATAAAATGACACCGATCGGTACAATAAATTATTCTACAGGGTGTCTACTTAAAAGAGTCCCAGCTCCGAGTTCTTGGGATATAGGAAGTATTGCTGAATACACATTACCTTATACCATTAACGTCTATGTTTTTACTGGATTTGGATAGAAGGTCGGACGGATGTATGGTTGGATACATTATATGTATATGTATGTGGATATGTACAGGGTGTCTGCTTTTAAAAGTCCAATACTACAAGGCGAGATTCTACATATGATTTTCAACAAAAAATGATTTACAACACATGGGCGAAATATCGACAGTAATCCTTCAATTCATCATTTTGTGTTTTTACGGAATATCTCAATATTCTTTATAAAATCAATCACACTCACGTTATCCTTGTAGCCTTATCAAATTCGATAACATATCTCAATAGAGCATGAAATTGACTATAACATATGATTTTTTTGTGTCGAAAAATCCCTTAGTGCGGGCGTGGTGAGCAGATGAAGATGAAACTTTAGCAAAAATCACCACATTTAGGGATCTTTCGAATGACATACCAACTTTTTTACTAGCTGTTTCTTTTCAGCCCCAATATCATGGTTAACATAATAACAACGAAAAATCAAAAATTAATCAAACCTGATTTTCTTCCATTTTGAAGCTCTTAATGATCGAATAAGTGTTTTTTTCCGATTCCTTATTTAAGAAACTCTCACGAGAGCTGATATAGATATAATAAACAGTAACTGTCGAGTCAAACGAATGGACTAAATTTCATCAAAACATATTAAAAGAAAGAAGTGAAGAGAGAGAGGACGAAATGCTGACAAAACTCCCTATAACTAATTAAACGAACAACTCATAAAAAATTTTCGGAATGTCTACTGTCTGGTTAAATACATTTCACACATTTTTTTCCACTGAATCTACAACCATGCGTAGTTCACTACGTTTCTGACCCATTTTTGCACACCACAATTCGATTTTATTTATCAGATCATCTCGAGTGTGAACGCATATTTGATGAACATTTTATTTTAATGTGCTCCAGAAATAAAAATCAAAAGAAGTAAGATCAGGGCTCCTTGATGGCCATCTTACGGGACTGAGAACCTTCCAAACCATTATTCTCCGAAATATCCGTTTAGTTGGTCCCTTACATTCCGGCTATTATGAGCTGGGCAGCCATCCATTTAAAAACGATTGCTTTGTCTGTTTTCCAAATGCATTCCATCCAGTATGTCTGCTAGGTGTTAGGTTAGTTTATAGTTAGGTAATATTTCAACGTCTTGTTATAATGACAGTTATAGCATAGTTGAAAATTAAATATTGAAACTTGTATTGACAAGTTAAAACAAACCGTTGTTCTTTTATGAAGATTTTCTACATTCACTATAAGCAGGAAATGAATTGTTTCGAACAGCGATCAATTAAATGAAAGAGTTGTTTTTTGTCGTCCTGCAATGAGTGAAGAATCTGGGAAATTCGTGAAGAGAAAATTTCAAAATTATTCCATTTCAATATTAATTATTGATATCCCAACTGTGATATTTTGTCCATTTTCATTATCATCAGCAATGAAGTTAGACAACTCATCAGCAGTTCAATTGTAGTAATGAAAATCATCAGGGATACCCTTAGCTCAATAAAGTAATTAAGAATCAAATTATTTTAAGTTAAAGTGAGTATTCCGAAAGGAAAGTCTGATACCTAATCGTTCTTGAACAAATGTTTTTTAGTTCTGATTTGGTGAGGGGGTTACATTCCACTGTGACCTCCAGTAGCTGTGAGGCCTTCAAGGAGGCTCATATAATTCTTTTGTCCAAGGCATTCTTTACGCAGGCTTGTAATGGCCAGACATTCTGTGATCAGATGAACAGAAGTTTCCTCGCCTTACCTACATAATCTATGTTTATTTTCAGGTTTATGTATATGCATCTTTTGATTGCAAGTATTTCTGCCTGATAAACATTCGATTAGGAGCCTGAAGAAAATGCACACTTGGTGCTTGGTCCATACACTACAGCGCCGGACCCCTTCGTGGTTTTAGAACCATCTGTATACCATTTAGCGGCATTTACTTCACTAGGTAGGTTCGCTTATGAGATGTTCATAGAGTTCCAGGCTTTCTGACTTTCCATTCTCTCATTATCTAAACCCGCCCTAAATATTATACAGATAGCTCTATGGGCTACCCGCTTGATTACTAGATGAAGAGAAAAGAGTTCTGTGATGACCTCAAGTGCTCTACTCGGGCACGTTCTCATCGCTCCGATGATGCAAACACAGGCAACTCTTTGCACCTTACCGAGTATTTTCCTCGTGCTTGTCTGCCCTACCTTAGCAAAACAGACTACTGCCCCATAAGTTGATATTCACCTTCAGCAAGCCATCAAAGCCCTTACCGCTTCACTAGTAGTAAATTAGCTATATAATTTGGTATTTCAGTGAATCATTTTCAGAGTGTTTTCAGGGACGTTGTGAAGGACATTGCCTACAAACCTCCGTTCAATTGCCCTCTCGTAGGGGTTGAATTGAGGTGGTACTGTGCCTAAGTAATCCTCGAATAATCGGGTTGTATCTGACGATTTGGGCTGAGTTCGATCGAAATATACAGGCTGTGTATCAGCGAAACGTTCCCAGGGTCTCCTTTGATACACTGAGTGCTTTATTTTCACGGCCTTGTGTTTGGTTGAGAAAAACCCGAAAAAATTTTTGGAGCATTTTAGGGTGCACTGTCCGCAGTCGTGATTTAATTGCCCTTATTCAGGGGTTGAGACAGGTCGACACTGCTCCTAGATTATTTCTTTTATTAGGTTATGTCGAGACCCCCTGGGTTGAGCTCGGGCGAACTATTCAACCTAGTATTTAGGGTTTGAAACGGTAATACAGACACAAGAATACAGTCGAATCAATTGGCCATGGAGTTCATAAATTATGGTGGATGCGCCCTTCAGGCGCATAATTCTGTAATTCCGAATATTTGGATCAACTTGCCTCCTTGGAACAAATGTCAATACCGCAGCCAAAGCCGACCCTGTCCGTTCACTACTTTCTTTCTTGTATTTGCTCATTGTAGGTGTTGTTGAATAGTGACCTCAAGTTCAGTGTCAAACTCCAGGGTTAAGTTATGAATAGTTATCAAAAAACAATTTTTTCAATAGAAATTTCGAAAATTATGCGTTTGCATACTGAAGAATCTCAATTTCGACAATCTCACTTCTTTCCGAGAAATTGAGGAATTCATCTCAAAATTTTAAATAGCCAAGAAATTTGACAAATTTTTTCCAATTTCTCTGCACATAAATATTCGCTAAAACTGAAATTTGAAACACTAATGTTATATTTTGATTTCGAAATCTCTGCCGATTTTCATTGAATCTTGATTATATATTTTTCGGATTTTTTTTTAATCGATAAAGATCATTTTTGTGTCGCTTGAAAATCACAGACACTGGACTGGACTGCTCAGTAGGTTTTATGAAATGAAATAAATATCTGGTCGGGTTGAAATGTTGTTAAATATTGATTTTAGGGTATGTGCTTAATTGCGTTCTGATCTGATAAGTAGTCTCTCGGAACAAATGTTTTCGAAAACATTTGTTTGAAATTTTTTTGAAGGTTAGATCCTCTAAAATCTGTGAACAGGTTACGCGTTGGTATTATTCAACTCATAACGAAGCTCCAATATGATCGCATCAATTAATTTTGGAACAAACCTCAAAATTTCGAATTGTTATAACTTCAAAACCTTCCGGCCAGTTTCGCCCATCAACGAACTCAATCGCGAGTATCGGGCTCCGAACATAAACTGAATATTTCAAGACTTTTCTCTCTCTAAGGAAGTCCAACCTAATAGTGTCAGACTAAAATGATTTGGTATAAGATATTTATAAACTAAATCTTCGAATTTTGAATTGCTCCAATGAAAATATCGAGAAATTTTGCACGAATTTGCGCATCAAGTTCCAAGTTTCGTGATGATCGGATCAAAATTTTTTGAGTTATTCCGGAAATGTCAATAATTCTCAGGAAATCAGCCAGAAATCAGAAACATTTTTTTTCAATATCTTCAAAGACGAATATCTGAAATTTGAAACACTGTTGGTAAGTAGTGAACCGAAGGTCTGTACTAATCTTTATACTCATTGTTTATGTAAGGGTGCAAGGATGGTAGTATCGTCTAGCATCACCATCGAAGACCATTCCGATACACTGCTCATGCGCTACGGGGAAGTACCGATAAAACTTCCAAGGAATCACCTAATGAAGCATAGAGTGCGAACAGACGACCGTAATACCCCGATTACCGATCTATTGACGCCGCTGTCCTGCATTTTATCACTGAAGGATCTGGTGGATGCATCGACTATTCACCAGTAGAAGTCGTGAAGGGTAGATGCAAAGAAATATTCTCAACACTAGATGTTATGTTTGGGAAAATTCGAAGAATACATATCTGATTGGACTGAAATAGAGTCTTCGAGTTTTCGGTGTCGATTAGAATGAAATTTCAACGCAACCAGAGATATATGCTTTTTGAAATATACAGGGTGTTTCACCATAAACTGGTGAAGCATATATAGCCGACATTTGGAAAGTCATTCTTGCTCTATGACATATACCCCGTTTTCGAAGCAAAAGCGGAATACATGGTGTTTAATATCAACTGTGAGCAATATTCTGATAACTGTGGTTATGCGTGACCTTTGAAATAACGGTTTTTGTCACATCTTAGTATTTTTCGGTGGTCAATTCAATTGTTGTGTAGAATTCTGGAAAAAATATTTCAAAATGGCGTAACACCTACAAAGTTGGATTTTTTTGTTTTCGATTGCCAAATCGGACAATATTATTTCAATGTACTCAATTTTCTAAGATTTTTCGTGAAAAAGATTTTTCAAAATTCAATCTCAACTTTTTTTCACATGTCCACAGTGGAAAAAAAAATTCACCCAAAATTCTTGAAATCTTTCATGGTTGAAGAAACCTTCATTTTGAACGCTGGTGTGAAAACAGAATGAAAAAATATCCATTGGTTTTCAGTTTATAGCCTCCCAAAGATTCCGCTCGGAGTACTTAAATAATTTTTATCTAAGAAACTTGTGGCCCCATGGAGGCCAAAATTGTGCTAATGGGCCCCCAGAATGACCTAGATGGAAATATGAATTAATCAAAAAATGTTTGATGGGATTCGAACTCGCTCCACTTACGGTTATAGGGTCGCGTATAAATTGGAATTCTGATTATGATGACGTCCGTTACTAAGCAACGGTAGTTTATCGAATTTGATCCTATTTTCCGAATGTGGATAGATGGATGTTTTCCAGAAAATATTTTTTTCTTGATAAATTCATACTTGTATACGGGTCATTTAGGAGGTCTATCAGCATAGTGTTGGCATCTGTAGGGCCACCAGTTTCATGAATGAAAATTTTTTAAGTACTCCGAGCGGTGTCTTTGGAAGGCTGTAATATGCAAATCAATTAATATTTTTTCATTTTGTTTTCGCAACAGTGTTGACACCAGAATGAAGGTGAGGTAAACTTCGGAAGGTTTCAACAATTTTGGGTAAAAAATTTTTTTCACTGTAGACATGTGAAAAAAAGGTGGGTTTGAATGTTGGAAAAATTTTTTCACGGAAAATCTTGAAAACTTGAGTACATTGAAATAATGTTGTCCGATTTGGCAATCGAAAACAAAATATTCCACCTTTGTAGGTTTTCCGCAATTTTGAAATATTTTTTCCAGAATTCTACACAACAATTGAATTGACCGCCAACAAATACTAAGATGTGACTAAAAACCGTTATTTCAAAGGTCACGTCTAACTCACCACAGTTATCAGAATATTGCTTGAAGTTGATGTTAAACACCGTGTATCCCGCTTATACTTCGAGAACGGGGTATATGTCATAAGCCAAAAATAACTCTCCCAATGTCATCTATAACATGGTGGTACCTATTTCGACGAAGGGAGACGCTGATGAACATGAGAACTATAGGCCACTATCAATATTGCCGACCATATCCAAGGTATTCTAATTAGTGATGAAGAAACGCTTGGAACATTTTCTCGAGAAGAAATTAATTCTTTACAAATCGCAACTCGGTTTTCGAAGCAAAAAATGAGGGCGGAGACATCGGAGGAGGGCACACTTAGGTGGTTCTCTCCGAATGGCCTTTTATTAAATAGTGATAAAACTCAGAGAGTCATTTTCACCAACGGAGAGACGAGGGATGAATCTGTTTGCTACCTTGGACTGAAACTCCAGTCCTCTCTCTGTTGGGGTGCCCACATTGATGGACTCTGCAAGCGGCTATCGTCGGCCAGCTTCATGATTAGAAGGATCGAGCAGATAGCAGATTTGGGAGCGGCAAAACTTACATACTTCTCGGCCTTTCATAGCATAATGGCGTATGGAATTATCGTGTGAGGCCAGTTCAGTGAGGCACAAAGGGTGTTGATACTCCAGAAAAGAGCTATCCATATTCTGTTTGGGGTCCATCCTACGGAAAGTTGCAGAGACGTTTTCAGGAGGAAAGGTATTCTTACAGTACCTTCACTCTTCATTTTGACTTGTGTGAAATATGTTCCGTACAATAAGACTAAGTTTCCCTCCAATTCACATTTCCATTCCTATAACACTCGTGACAAGGAAAAACCTAGCATACCTTATCTAGGGATCAAGAAGGCACAACAGGGACCAACCTATGGCTGCCTCAAGTTATATAATCAACTTCGCACCTCTGTTAAATTGCTGAGACCACCTGCGTTCGTTAGGAAAGTGGAGGAACTTTCACTTCAGAGAACACTGTACCACTGGAGAGATTTCCAACCAGATTGCTCACATGGATTTCAAAGATTTTGTCATTGATTGCTGTTGTGTGTGAATGTTTCTGTATATAGATGTACTTACATTTTACTTTATTTATGACATGCCATGAAATAATTTGATGGCAACTATGTGATCATGCTCATTGCATTGGTATATGTATGTGCGTATGTGCAAATAAATTATTATTATCATTATCATCATTATTATTATTATATACGGCTATATAAGTTTGACCAGTTTATTGTGAAACACCCTGTATACATTTCTGAAGTGAATTTCCTAAATTTTTTTATTGATTTGTTTCTCAGGAAATCTTATTGGGCTGATGTAAAGTACTCGATTATGAAATGGAGGCTTGGAGATTTCAGTGATATTCAAATGAAATATGAAAATTTTCAAAGAAATATTTTTATTTATCGAAACTTCTTTTTATTGATACTTTTGATGTCCCAACCAAATTCCGTTTCGATCAGATTAATATTTTCGAGTTATTCAAAAATCATAGTTTCGAATGAAAATAACACAGATTGGGCCCATTAACGAACTTAGCCGGGATATTCACGATCTCATCTTAACCTGAGAATTTCAACGTCTAAGTTCCTTCTTTTGGAAGTTAGAGCGCACTCGGCCGGACGGACAGAATAAAATTTTTTTCACCAGTAAGTCCAACATAGTCGTTTGAGACCAATTCAAGCTCAAAATTCGAAAGTAACTGACATTGTGACGAAACGATAAGGAGCTGTTCTCCAAAACAAGCACGTAAAAATAAGTATCGTTACAAGATAACGATACAACAATGGCGACGAGGATAATTTCTTCACTTTAAAAAAACAAACATCATGGAACATAATGTTTAGCGAAGGATATATGGTAGACCTGTAAACCAACTGAGATACTTCGACACGCTTACGAATGATTGGAAAATTTTCATACTAAGAAAAGCTAATCACTTTGAAGCTAATGAAATTATTGCTGGAGCAATAAAAGATCTAGAAAAGCACCGATGGTAGATCAGGGGCATTTACGCGCTCGTTCGAATTCTAACTATTAGATCAACACGAAATTTTGCACCTAGTTGCGTGTTGGTGATCCACCTGATTACAATGTTTCAATCTGATTGCATTCGTTCTTCATGAGATATGGCGGAAATAACGTTGACATTTCAAATAACAACGAAATTTGGCACATTTTTATTCCTTATATCTCCGAAAGTTATTATCGAATTTAAATTTGGAACATTGTTGTTGAATACTGACTCCAAGGTTTGTGCCAAATTCCATTGGAATGTAATCAATGATTTCAGAGAAAAAATTTTTTCATCAAAAATTCGAATAAATATTTTTTTTCAAATTTCCTAACAACTGGATTCATACGAAATTTTGCTCTGAGTTGCGCGTTGATAATTCAAAACTGTCCACGAAGGTTCAATTGTATCGAGTCAATACTTCATGAGATATCGGGGAATTAACCTAAAAAATTTAACTCCGAAACTATCCAACCGATTCCACATATTAACGAACCCAACCGCGATATTTGAACTGCAAACCTAATCTGACAATTTCAAGTCATTAAGTCTTTTCTTACAAAAGTTACATCACATACGGATGGACGGACGGACCATTTTCAGCTCAAAATTTGAAAACTACAGACATCATGAAGAAATGATAACACGCTGTTCCCTAGAACAAGGGCAATATTTTTGAACCTCCGATCTGAAAACTCTTATCTTCTGATATTCAGTTTGTGTCTAGCTGAGTACTTGTGTGTACTCTTGCGAAGTACAAAATTCGGTGTTTGAGGCTAGACTACAGTTTTACAGTGCTGTAAAGTGGAATGAAGAAAACGTAAATGAATGGGCAGCTCGTTTGAAAAACTTTGCAGTTCACTGGAAATTCGGTGAGGAGCTGACAATTCACCTGCGGGACCAATTCATCCTGGGACTACGAATGGGACCAGTCCGTTACCGACTTCTTGGAGAAAATAACAAAATATCATTTGAAGATGCCATGAAGATAGCCGGAAGCCGCCATACGACTGGAAGAAATTGTAATTTCATCATTTACTGTGAAACATGGAAATTTGTATTGTATGCGCAGCTCCAGGAATGAAGTTGAACGGCTCCAAAAATAGACGTCATCGATGACAAATAAACCTGAAACTTCAAATATACGCATTGGGAACTCAAAAAAAGTGAGAAGAAACCCATGCTAAATTTGTGGCCGAAAAAAACATGAAGACAGGAATTATACTTGTAATATTGGTGCTGTATAAGGTCATCTAGCGCATATTGTAAACAAAAGAGACAAGTATATAAACCAATGAATCGAAATAATTATATAAATTTGGAAATTATAGATAGAAAGATGCTTTCATGATATTCATAGAAAAAAACAATTTTCCTTATGAATTTTAAATTGACTCAGGCTCAGAAATTTTAGTCATTAGGTACAAGTATATTTGAAAAGTAAAGGTACAAGCACATTAAAAAATTATGTTGTAGACCCTCCTCTTGTTGGTAGTGAATTTTCGAATTTATTTGAAATTTATATTCACCAATGTAATTTCATGAATGATACCGATGTAATCAAAAATTTAAAATGAAATTTAATTCAATATTAGATTAGAATTTGGGTAATTCAATTAAAGGTACTGTTTCATTTGAATGGAAAGATAATGATTGAAGGCCAATATTTTGCAAATCATGCAATGAAGACAAAAGTTAAAATTGAATTAGAATGGTTTTTAAAGTTATTTGTTATCCTGTGAAGTATTCTGACTGGACGACACCTGTAGTTGCTATTATAAAAAAGTACGGAACAGTTTTGTATGGCGATTTCAAAGTAATGATTAATGCTTTTCGGTGTATCGCCTGGACCTGCAATATGCCAACAAAAAATGGCAGCATTATTTTCCGGTATACCAGGAGTTGTACTTTTCTTAGATGACATTGTTGTTAGGGGAGAAACCAAGGAATTACATTAAGAACAGTTAGAAATTGTTTTGAATGGACTTCAAGACATGGTTCAGAATTATTACCGTCAAAATGTTTTTTTTCAGGAATCTATGGATTATTTGGGTTATGAAATAGATTTCAATGGAATTCATCCTAGTAAATCAATGCATAAAGCAATTCGTTTATCACCAATTCTAGAAAATGTACAGCAATTGAAGTCTTCTTTCAGTTTCATAACTTATTATGGAAAATTCAAAATGGAAATTCAATTCTTAATACCTTGTATAATTTTTAAGAAAAATTCGCTTAATAGAAATGGTAGAAGGATTTTCAATATTCATTTGAATGGATAAAATCAAAATTAGCGACCGAGGAATTTTTGATACCATTTCAACATAATTTACCGATTGAATTAATAACTGATATTTCCGAACACGGTATTGGAGCAGTAATGTGTCACGTTTTCCAAGAGGGTCATGATGAAATCAAAAAACCGATATTGAAATTTTTGTGGGCGATATCAACATAGATATTTTGAACAAATCTGATAATGATATCGCTAATTACTTGAATATGATGAGTTCCCTGGGTTTTCAGTCGTTTATTCGTAGGACAATGAGACCCTAGTCGGGGACTTGCCTGGATCACTTATTAGTCAAACAAAAATTTAGAACCAAAAAATTGATTTTCAACTCATATATATTAGAGCAGGACCTAACAGACCATAGTCCCGTAATGTTATTGATCAAGGCGGCGCAACATCCATGTGTAATGATGCCGCGGGAGGTAAATACTAAGTTTCGACTGAATATACCTGTTTTTAAAAATCTTTCGGAAAAATATGATTGGAGTATTCTTTTGAAGGAAAATGATCCTGAAACAGCAACAACAATTTTTTTAAACTCCTACCAGAAATTGTTGAATGATGCAACGGAATCTTTCACTGGCGAATAATAATGAATAATAAAAAAATCAAAGAATGGATTAGTAATGGTTTAGTAACATCAATGAAAATCAGAGACAAAATAAAGAAAATATTGAATATAGCTTTCAGTGATCAATAAGAAAAAGAATACAAAAAATACAGGGATATGAAACAAGCTTATTCACAAGCAAAAGAATGAATATTATGAAAGTCAAAATGAGAATGATAAAAGCAACATGAAAAAACTCTATAAGATAATTAAAGACGCAACTTATGAAAATGATCGAAACAGTAATACATTTCATTATATGAACAATTCGGACGGCAAGAATTTCAGGAATTCATTGGAGGCAGCAAATTTTTGTAATAAGCATTAAATAAACGATGCTTTGGAAATGGAAAAAGCCATTTCACCTTTACGGGTGAAATATCATGAAAGGTCACATTCTGTAAATTCTATATACCTAAAGCACTAGGAATGAACTTATAATCTATATTTCAGAATTAAAAAATAATAGTTCACCAGGCTATGATGGTATACAAGCTAATACAATTAAAGAAACACATTTAGAAGTTATCCAACCGTTATTACATATATCAAACCTCATTATTGAAACTGGAAAAATACCATCTGAATTCAAAACAACAATGGTAATACCCGTTCACAAAACGGGCACGAAATCATCCATAAATATTCATCGACCTGTGAGCCTTATAAGCAATTTCACGAAGATAATGGAAAAATGTATCAAAGTCAGATTAGTTGAAGTCTTGAAAAATAATAATATTTTGTCGAAAAATCAATTTGGATTTGTCGAGGTATCCTCCACTGCTGATGCAAAGGTTGATAACTGAAATTGTAAACAACTTAAATTCAAATAACAAATGTATTGCTGTGTTTTTAGATTTGGCTAAGGCTTTTGATTCTGTGCCTCATGAAGTTACTGAATGTGCTGGAGCAAAATGGAATAAGGGGAATGGCTCTAGAATTGTTCAAAAGTTATTTGACAGACAGAATACAAACGGTCATATTGAACAAAACATTAAGTGACAGACTGAATATGAGAATTGGAATACTGCAGGGAACGGTTTTGGGTCCGATACTTTTCATAGTATACGTAAATTCATTGTTTGAGTTGAGTTTAGATGGAATGACTGTATCTTATGCAGACGATACAGCCCTTGTTGTTTCTGGAGATTCTTGGGACAGTGTGAAATGTAAAACGATAGGGAACCTGAAAGAAATTCAATTATGGCTTCAGAGTTATAAACTTACTTTAAATTAATCAAAAACAAAGTATATAGCATTCTCACTCAATAATGCAAGTACAACGCAATATAAATCCATCCCCCTTAAAAATTGTAAGCTAGAGGAAACGTCGTCCATAAAATACCTTGGTATTGTGATAAATTTCTGAAGTGGCAACCTCATATCGACTATGTATCGAACAAAATTCTTAATTTGGTGCATGAGTTTCATTTGTTCCGAGAATTTCTGAATAAAAATACACTTCTTGTTGTGTATAAGGCTCTTGTGGAGTCAATATTGGCGTATGAAATATTGGTATGGGGAGGTCTCTATAATAATAGCTTATACAAGTTGAATATAGTTCAGAAGTATATACTGAAGATCATTTATAGGAAAAATAGGTTGTATCCTTCAGTTTGGCTGTTTGATGAACACATTGTTACTGTTCGGTCACTCTATATTCGGACCATTTGCTCATATATGCACACTCACTATGATTTAAAGCATTTCGTGGATCATTCATACGAAACAAATCCAAATACAATCTACACATCAAATTACCTTTGAATGCAAATGGTCTGAATTTGAGGTACCTTAACTATTTCGGTCCCAAACTATATAACTCACTTACAACAGAAGTGAGATATTGCACCAATTCAAAACGTTTCAAGTTTATGATCAGAAAAAAAATTTTTGAAAATTATTATTAAGTGTTTTGGCTGATCGGAGATGTGCATCAACTTTACTCACCTTTTTTCTCTCCGTCCGTGTGTGATTTTCGTGTCTGTAACTGTATTGTAATTACATTGGAGTATTCATGATACAAAAATTAGTGTTATTGAGACAAACAGCACCTACAGATGTTTCTCATCTAGGTGATTCAAATGAAAATTATTGATGTTTTGCTGAAAATTTCTATTGCAACTGTATTGTATATATGTATCATCAATGAATAAATAAATAAATAAATAAAAAATCTGCATCTTGAACGTTAACTGATGCTGCACGTGCATACTCGCATATAGGAAAAGAAGGACTGAGTGTTATTTTTCAGTTGAAAAATTTCATGATTATTCGTGTAGTCCTAAATTCTTATTAGGAACCGATCATCGTCCCCTTATTGCAATTTTTTTGTCCTAGTAAAGGTGTGCCTCAGTTCTCAGCAACTCCTTAACGTCGTTGATAAAATGTTGATAGGCCGAGAAGAAACATAAGAAAACCGGAGAGACTTGTATATAACTGAATTTTTTTATTTGTTCACTGAGGAGAGGGGTGTTAGGTAGTGATCATATGAATGAGCATATGTTGATAAAAAAATAGATTGTACCCTTTGTCAGTTCATGTGGAATATTCCTGCTATGAATATCCGAAACAAATGGATATTACAACGTGCTAGTTCATTTATGAGAAATAAGTATCGTTACAAGTCAACAGTAGTGAACGATACAACAATATTAAATGTCGAATAACACAATTACAGTATGGAATACAGGTAATATATGAAATACTTTAGGAATCGGGAAAAAAATTCCACAAAATACAATAAGACAATCCAATTCGAAAAAAAAATACATTTTGCATTCCCAGCAATCTGGACGCCACTGTTATCTCTTTTTCTGCGTGATCATCATTATGGAAAATGAGGGGTAGGTAATTAATAAAAGTAAATAACTCTGTAGTAAACAGGTTATTATGAGAATGGAGGTTTGTCCACAACTAACAACACACAGTACCCTGAGTACTTGCTTCTATTTCATCAATTAATTTTCATCATTATTTGTTTTCATTATTCTATACTACTTTTATGGAAGGTGTTTTCTAGCAGGTATGATCGAAGTTTAGCATCATAATTATTTCAGAATTCATTGAGAGATTTCTGCCAGCATAAATTCTGTATTTCATGTATGATCTAATTGTTTTTATATTTGAATAACGCATTATTCTTATCTTGAGTATGTCTGCTTCGGGGCAGAAAAGGTGCAGTGAGACAACACTTGTTATGACAGATTGACAGAAATTCTTCACGTGAGTATCTAAATATCTGATCCTTTCAATTCGAGGAATTCCCGTATAACAAATAATAATCGCATTTGTTTCTCACTATTTCTGTTTTTTGTTGCACCTTGCTTTATTTTTAAAGATTATAAATTGAAGGGTTGCGTATTTACATTATCGATATTTCCTCTCGAAGAACAACCTACATATGCATTCTGACCAATCAGGCAGAATCTAGCCCCTCTTCTCTAGGAATTTTTGGACAAGCGACCTTCTTTTCTGAGGTTCCGGAAAGACTTGCGCTAGTGCAATCGATTACTTTTCAGAAGTATTTTATGCAGTTGAACTTGAGTTTATCCACTAATCCAAGAACTTCAATTTTTCAGAAAAGGGTGTGTTAAATTGGTTGATCAGGTGGGACAATGTTATTCAAACCCAGTAAAATTCAAACTATAATAGTGGAATCATAAAAATTTCTCTTTCACGTAAGAACGTCGGATTCCACAACTGATTATGTTAAATCCGAAGAATTACCAGTATAACTTAGGGTTGAAATTAGGTATGTTATGGTTAAAATGAGCATAAGTGAAAGTTGACACGTAAATCGAGACTTGGTTTCCTGAAACACTACCCAATATCTCGGGCTCGGCAGGCAGGCACCCTGTAATGTAATAACGAACAGGCAGCCAGGATCCTGATCTAGGGGACACGATCTGCCTATCTTCCTACCGCCTGACAATCCTTGACATACAGGATACTATCATAGCAACGCCAAGAGAGTTCATTCACGAATAGAATAGAAGCGGCCGTAGAAGCTTACACCACCCTAGGGTGGTGTAAGACTCCCGACCTGCCAGATTGGGTACACGATATGCCGGGCCCTTAAGAATGGATAGTGTAATAGGCCTCTCACCAATAATTTCTTAAAATCTCAGTGAATAACTTGAAAAATGGCAAAATTTATGTATACTTACACTAAGCAATAAAACATAATTGATGCCCACAAAAGGTTTCGCTTCGAAGTGGATCGGAACTTTTAACTTTCCTAAGAAAAGGATGTAGTTTTTTTGCATCTTCTGTGTCATTTCATACCAGGGTACAAATGAAACTGCTTCCACCAATTTTTCATGCTGTGAATATTTTGATAATAAATAATTATTTCATCTTACTCTGGTAGCAGGTGTTGTCTAATTCCTAATCAAAAATTATTCACAAAAACACTTCAAAACTATTCAGATAATATTGACTGATCTGGCGCAGAATGTCGGCTATTGGTCGGTTTAACTGAGGTAGAAATTCATGAGATTAACGAATATACTTCGTCAACGTAGTTCGTTGAGCCAAAATACCGAGTTCGTTGAGGCAATAAATATTGTTCATTGAGGTGATGTACTGGATTCATTCCTATAACGACCTTTGAATCGAAAAGAACTATCAGTATAAAAGATGTCAATGAACGCTGAAACTGTACGTGAAATGAAGTCTCACTTCAATGAATTTGTTCATTGCGCCAATGAACAGTACATTGTCTCAGCATACGGAAGGGAAACTAGAGAGAACTAGACCTTCGTTTATTTGGTTCCACGTAAGAATGATTGTGGGTTTCGAACGTCTATGCTGCATAAGTCATGATTTCACTAAGTAGTTAATTCGATTTCCACAAGTTTCTTTATTAATGATAGCAACTATAACGCCACAATGTGGCCTAATCAAGTTTTACATTTGGAATGATAATATTTAAAACTAAATTAACACAGCCTCTTGCTATTACCATTAACGCGACTAAGGGTGGAATGACAGATATCGGTTTCAACCGCGTGCAGATAAGAGAAACCGACAATGGCACTACAAGGTCATTGGAGGTGCCATTTTGCATGAATATATTCGATAGAGGTGATCTATAGGTATTGGTTTGTTCATTTAGGAGAATCTTCTGAGGATTATATCGATTTATCTCAAGTAATTCTAGGAGTGTTAATCTGGATTCTTTACTTTCCATATGGATAATTTAGAATTTGTGGTTAAAATCATGTCCGAATTCTATAAGACCGTTAGCATGAGTAGAAATTGAGTAATTTGCTTCTCTTCCTGAACGATCTGCTGGTCAGACCAATACGAACCAATGGTTAATCCTTGCAAGTAAACTTATAATCTAATTTTTTATCTTCGTTTGACTTGTCTTCATTATTCTCAATGAATCTATCTATGTTGTTAATGGTTCTGAAAGCTGCTGTGTATTTAAAATTTTCTTTGAAATAATTGACAATATCTTCGGATATTCTACTGTTATATGGAATTCGTATATATATTCATTTGTTCAGGGTTAACATATAATTTTTCTCAACCTCAGCCACGTATGAAAATGATGGTATAGCTCCGTTTCAGGAAGATAAGGATCTATTATTGTGGCTCCGATAGGCCACGTATTAATAGGAGTGTCAAGAAAGGGTGGTTCGGTCCTCCACATGCGCTCATTTTAAAACTGAGATGGTTTTAGTCCCCGGCCAGCTGAGTCAGCTGCATTGTGTTCTCTGGGTATTTGCTTCCAGATAGCATTCGAGCATGCTTCGGAAATTTGTGTGACTCGATTCGATACGAATGTCTTGAACTTATGATGAGGAGTTTGAATCCACGCTAGGGTGGTAGTTGAATCCGAAAAATAAATTATTTCTGAATTACACTTGTGAGCGAACAATTGTGAAGAATAGCTTAAAATGTGGTGTGTGCGTGCGAGTATTTCATCCAGGCTATGCAAATAAGGCCAAGAAGTGCTGCGAAGAAGAAATTGCAGCATCTAATGAATTCAATCTAGCTGATGTGTCTTCAATTTCAGACAGTACTAACAGGACTGTAAACAGTGATTCAACCCATATAGATCTCCTACTTAAAATAATCTTATGGAATCTTATAATTTTTTGCTCAAGTTTAAAATTTCAACCTTGGATACAGAAATTGTAAACAAGGATTTGGAATGAGCAAATCTTAAAGAAAACAATATAAATTTAACAACTGTTGACATGATAACAATACTCCCAACATACAATCATCCAGGCGCATCAACAAGCATCGAAGCATGGAGTACTGTATTAACGGAAGATTAAGTTACCCACTCGTATAGTTAGCGATACGGGATCTTCTAATGCTCTTAATCAGCCCATAACCAAAAAGAAGAAACATAAACAAACAACAAATCCCGTTCAAGATTCATCACTTACTCTAAGATTAATTGTTGAATCTAAGTCAATACGAGAGATAAGTGGTGTCAATAATGATTCATCATCAATCAGGAAACTAGTTGAAGCACCGTGGACAAAAGTTTCCCGCATTAAATCCACTCGAAAACGGAATCGCCCTTTGGTTTTCGGAAGCTACACGACGGAGAATTCAACGGTCGAAAAACTCAGGGCACTTAACGTATCCAATCTGAAACCGGATACAACAGCCGAGGACCTACGGTTATTTCTTATGCAGAATTTCACCCATGTTGAAAGTGAACGATAACTTTCGAAGGTCCTGACACCTATACATCCTTTATAGTGCTCATTTCTGATTCCAAATATTAGAAGGCACTGATCGGATTGAATTGACCTAATAAGTGTAGTGTTCATCGTTTTTTAAGTTGAGAAAAATCCCAGCAGATTGAGCGCCTTCTGTTCATCTTCTAAAATTCTTACGATTAAGTTCAATGTATATCCAAAAAAATGGACATTTTCGAGTTTTTTTCAGCTGAGAAAAAATTAAATATTTTGAGCATTGCTGGTGCTGTCCTTACAGCATAGGATCAAAGGTGATTCCTGGTTACTCACAAGCTGTCTATTACCGCCGCTCGCGTAGAATACACGGTGGTTCCATGATTCATGCCAGGGATGGGACTGAATGAAGTATCTGTGCGTTCCAAAATTTTATGAAGAGATGGAGTGTAAGGTTTATGGGACAATGGTGATGGCTCATGGTACTCGAGTGGCTGTTCTAAGTGTTTACAGGTGCTGCTGAGGTATTCAATAGACATTTTCAGGTATTATTTCACATGTTTTGCATTGTTTCATCGATATCATATTTGTATGTGGTGACTTAAATGTTGATTTTTTTAGATGTGAATTGTAATAATCGTAAGCTTTTTATTGATTTTTTGGAGTGCTTCAATCTAAGATTCTCATCGTATGCACCCACCAGGATTTTCACTGATAGTAGCCGACACACATCTATATCAAAGGTAGACTACATTCTGACTAATACATGCTGAACAAATTGCAACAGTGAGGTTTATGAAGCTCATATTAGTGACCACCGAGCACTGTCGGTTGAATTTTTTATCAGCTATAAAACCTACCCCCATTGTACTTCAAAAGTGATCACGAATCTGAGCCCGAGTAATGTGAGTGACTTTATTCTTGAAATAAAAATATGTGATTTAAGAGAAATCTATTCGCATGAACATGTCGATAATTGCTTCAAATCATTCGTTGACATAATTCATAATGCATTGGAAGCCTGTTGTCCATAAATAAAGATCACTACTAATAATGACACGAGAAAGAAGTGGATAACCCCTGAAATTGTCAGGGCGAAATTGAAAATGTCAGCACATCTATGACTTACACAAGCAAGCCAAAACGTCGTTCAATTTCTTAGTTAGAAATAGTAGAGTCAATTTTCAACGCGAACTTATCGATCAATCAGAAAATGAAAAAAATTGGTCTAGAGGCTGGTAGGTGAGTTTACTGGTCTGAAAAGTAAAAAGCAACAACTAATAGAGCTTGCTGATGATGGTGTATCTTGTAGAGATAGTAGTGAGACATCGCAGACATCCAATTTACAAGAAAATGACGTAGATTAGATATCGCTAACTATCGACCTAATTCCATCCTAAGCATTTTTTCGAAAGTATTGCGCTCGACAGAATGATGAAATATCTGGACAAGTTTCATATACTTAATGGGGCTGGGGCTCTACATGGGTTCAGGTCAGGTCGCTCAACTTCAACTGAAGTTATACATCTCATTGGATATGTCTATGAAAGTCTGGATGAAGGCTTTTTGGTCGCGGGATTATTTTTGATCTATCATGGACATTTGACAGTCTTTCTTTCAAATCTATTATAAATAAATGTTATAATCTAGGGGGAGTATTTTTAGACTAGCTCTTCAGTTATTTTCCGTCTTCTGTCCTTCAGAGTCCAAAATTCTTTTTCTGCTGAGCATAATATAACCTTAGGTGTGCTTCAGGGCTCCGTTATCGGTCCACTCTTGTTTCTACTATTCATTAACGATCTCCCCTCGAATCTACCAACGAAGGCGAAACATGTTCCCCGCTGTCTTACAATGTTTCTGATGAAATGTATGATGACGCTATTTGCTTATGATACATCAGTTGTGGTCAAAACTCAAAACTTTGAGGAGCTTCAAGAGTTGTGTATGATTCTGGTTCAGAGCTTTGTTCAGTGGTGCCAAGAAAATGCTCTGGTAATTAACATCGTTAAAACTGAATGTGTTCATTTCTCTATCACTAATGTTTGCAGTTGAGGGCTGATCGTTCACTATTCAGATAACGGCATTACATATAAGGATAGTGCAAAATTTCTTGGAGTTCATGTGGACCGCAATGTGAAATGGAGTTCTCATATCGATGCTGTTTGTAAACAACTCAACAAGTCATATTACGCAATTAGTCGGGTCAAAAAATCTCTTACTTTAGAATAATTGTTAAACATCTATTACAGTCTGGTAATATTCTGTTATGAGAAACTCCTCAGATTTGGGTAGAGTCTTCATCTAACAAAAGAGGATCGTGCGCATGATGTTCAACATTGCTCCCCGATCTTCATGTAGGCCTATTTTTCTTGAACATGGGATTTTGACACTTGCCTCAATTTTCATTCTCAGAGATTTGGTTTATGCAAAAGAGGATGAAATAAACTTATTGAAATTATCTAGTTTCCATGACTATAGTACTAGAAATAAAGAAACATTCGCATTTACGACACATGGAACAGCAAAATTTGAGCTTTCCCCCATTTATCAGACTATTAAATTATATAATTATCTTCCTGATTATTTAAAATCGGCAAACTCCAATAGATATAAGAAGTTAGTAAACGAATTGTTATTGTCTAAGTGTTATTATAGCGTTAAAGCTTATTTTCTTGATACTTTGTAATTCATAATTTTTTTTTCTTGACTCATCCTATACATTTTTTGTAATATCTGAAAAGATTGATAAAGTTATTATTATTATTATCATAATTATTATCATTACTATTATTATGGAGGGTAGGGATATGGAAACGAAATATTGATTTGAAAGCCCTGTTCGTATTTGAATGCGAAATATGTTGATGGTTTCTGGAGGAAAAACGTCAGATCTCATATTTGTCAACATTCTGATGAATCTTTTCATTTTGAATTTCTTGTTTTCTTCTGGAAATTCTGTGAATTTCGCATATTATTTAAGAACGTAATTTCCACTCGCTTCAAATTGTACAAGTTTGCCGTTATCTTACCGATACTATAGTAGTGAATTTTGGTCCAGAAATATAACAATGTGAAAAAGAGAGCTTCCTCCACAATGAATGAAGTCTGTGATAATTGCATATGTTACTTAATAAAGTTCGAATTGCAATTAATTAAAGAGTACTGACATGTCGACGGAACGTAAACGGGAAGTATAGTGTGCATACATCAATTCATTTCCACCTTTTCTTATTTTACGGGGAAGATAACTGGAAGGTTACTAAACGTATAGTGAGAATCACTCTTTATACAGGTTTCAACATGACTTGCAATTGCTCCTCCACAGAATATATATAAACGTCGTGATTTTTACTACAACATTTTTCATCATATCTTCCGGAAAATCGTGCATCATGAAATTCAGTAACGAAATGTCAATTATGTTTTTACTAATTTGTATTTTGTATGTTTACCGATTATCCTATAGGTTGTCTAGGAAACCTCTCAGAATTATTATGCCTTACTATAAATAGTGGATAACCAAATGAAATTATCTGCAATTTCTCTCTATTCTTAATTCGCACGAGGGATATCGTGAAAAATTCTTCCTCATTGTAAATTTCCTATTATGATAACATTTGAGCTGACTTTAAGTACTTGCAATGTGAATATACAATTTTGGTTATTCCCTCGATTACTTTAGGGGCTCTCATTGTGAATTACCAAATCATGTTGAATTTGTTACCACTTTTGGGAAATCATCGGGAAGTTTGTGTTACTTGAGTATGATAAGAATACCACCAAATCCTTTCATCAGCAAGTAAATCTGCGTTTGTCGGGGGCAATACGTAAAAATATGGCCGCCGTGGCAACGAAGGTAAAGATGCACTCAAAATCTGCTGACTTCCAGTCAGTGTGCTTCTAGAAGTTTTTTCATACATCATCAGATATGAATTGCAACTTTTCGTGATCTTGAGTATCGTTGTTTCACAATATCTGCAATGTGATCCATTCAGTTTTGAAATAATTGAAAAACCTCAACTTGAAAGGAGTGTAACTATAGAAACCAGGAACTCTATCAAGACCATCATTACATCCCATTTGTCTTTTGTGAAAGTTATGTGAAGTGAATATATATCAGGTTGTTCTGGAAATTATAGTATTTTCATATAATTATTCAATAACTTTCAATAGACGATCTCGGTCTAAGTTGCCAACCCACAAATTTCTTTCAAATTTACTATTACTGGGAAGGGAAATGTCAGAGCAAATTCGACATGATAAGGTTCGCATTATTTATAAATATCCGTAAAAGATGCCTCGGCTCCTCAAACAAGATAATTCCTTCCAAATATAGGTTTTTTTAAGATCACCTCTGATTAGCTGAAATTTGAGTTGGGATTCCTGATTTCATGTTTATAGTGTCAAGTTGACATAGGATATGTTCCGAAAATCAGCTTGGTTATTTCGGTTGCCGATCTTCCGTTCCGTAAATATGAAATATTCGGTTGGTTCCTGAAATAAAAGTTAATTACAAAATTTGATTGATAAATAGGCGAACTTCCTGTTACTAGAACGACAGTCAATGTTTTATGGTGACATATCTATGGCATAGAACAATTCATGATGTTTTAGGTTAGGTTAGGTTAGGACAATTCATGATGTTTTAGGTACTCACATCATGGAACAATCCATGAAGCAAACAAAACATGGTGTGGTCATCTGCTCATCTGTGATAGTATTTACTAATGATGACGTCACCTTTTCATTCAAATTCAAAGCACAGAATATATATTTCCTTGTATTTCAATCTTGCTGACGTCACTTCTTTTTCAGATGGGCACACATCTTTTTTTACATCATGAAACAATCTATATTTACCTTATGATCCATAGACCATACGAAATAATTTCGTCATTCTTCTTCTTTTTCTTTATCTGTGCCTGGATGCTATGTCTGTCTACATATTTAGGAATGCTTTGGCTGATTTCATCAGAGATGGGTCTTGAAGTTATCAACAATCAGCAGGGTTGTATTTCTTCGCTTACTACTTCCGTTGTCATCAAGTACTTGTATAAGTTTAATACACTTTGAGGATATAAACTCGTATAGGGATCTATGGAAGGGGATAAGACATAACTAGGAGGTTAGACACTCAATGTGAAATCAACCAACTATTACAGTCTCATATTTGAGGCGGCTAGAAAATTAACTATTATCTTGATGACCGATATTTCATGAATAAACATAACCCAGATATTAAGGGGAAAGCATATTTGGTCTCGCAATATCGACGACGAATCAGAATTAAGTTTGTCAATATTAGTTTTATTTTGTTCACATATTAGAAATATCTGAAATAGGTCTGCCCTCTCTCCGCAATTGCACATAGGTGAATGAATCACACCTATCCTATTCAGATGTACTGGAGTACAACAATGCAAAGATCTCATCCTAAATATAGTGGAAAAATACTTTCTTGGTAGATTTGCTGAGTTTAACCATGGTTTGTGCATTAACAATTTTTTTGGAATCATTTCAGAATAGAATTTTCCCTTTTGTAAGCTGACCTTGTCAAATTGAGTTTCCCACCTCTCCCATATGATTTTCTTGAATAAAACTCTTTTGCATCACCTTTAATTTAATAATATTGATCTTATTGAAGAGAATCTTCAGCGAGTTGATCAGTTTTTTCATTGCCATGAATACCAGTGTGACTGGGTATCCAAATCAATTTAATTTCAAATCCTAGTAGTTTCAAATTATAAATTCCCCTTCGAATTTGTAATGTAAGGAAGTCATTCGAAGAATGTGGCATCAAGTTAGTGATTCTTTCTAGAACGCTCCTAGAGTTAGATATTAGAAGGAACTTATGGATATTTTTTTTTTAACATAAGTAATTGCTGAATAGCGAACAATTCCGCCGAACAAATATAGAAGTGATCTGGTATAAGCTTGACGTGGGCAATATTTTCCTTTGAGTACACCTCTATTCCTGTTCTAGTTTCTTTTTCAGACGCATCCATAAATATTTTCTTATGGTTCGGGAATATTTCGTCAATTTTGGTACGGAATAATTGTGAATTGATTTGATCTTCACTTAGTCCTAGGTTAAGGTATGAGATCTCGAACGGAGAATTGGATCAGAATTAATGTGTTTCGGAGCAGTAACAACATCGAAAGCTTCCACGAGAGGCGGATTGAAAGATCCAAAAGTGATCCAAAGAGGAGAGAAACCGAACGAGGGAGATCGAAGGGTTTTCGGTGATCCTATATTGTTTGGACAGAAACTTAGAGGCTAACCAACATCTTCTGAGGTGAAGAGGAGTTTCTCCTGATTCCGCTCATATTATATTAGTAGAAGTAGATTTCCTATATCCTAGTGCCGATCTCAAAGCTGCCTATTGAACAATGTCTAATTTCCTAAGTACAGTCTTGGAACATCTGGCATAGAAAATGCTGCCATTATCCAAATGGGATCTAACAATAGATTTGTATATCATCCATGTTGAAGGGTGTGATCCCACCCAGGTTCTGGTCAGAGATCCGATAACATTGATACTTCGGAAGGCTTTTGCACAAGAGCCAGTAATATGATCTGTCCATTTTAAGTTTCTTTGAATTGTTATTCCCAAGTATTTCGTTTTCTCCACTCAAGGAATAGCACGGTTGAACAACTGAAGAGTGTGAAGGTTAATCCAGTTTTTACTTTTGTGACAACATGATGCAGTTCACTTCCCTGGGGGAATAGTTAGTCCCTTTTTAATCGACCATTCCTCTAATCGAGATAAAGCTTTGTCATTTCATCAAATGCAGTTCTGAATTTTGACGCAGAGACGAATAATAAAAAATCATCCGCATATTTTAAAACTTTGATACTTCGAACATTCACAGAAGCGTCCAAGTCTTTAACATACATGTTGAAAAGAACAGTGCTGGCTGGGGAGCTCTGTTCCATTCCAAGGTTTGCCCGCCTTGGACCAATAGGACTTTTATTAGGTGAACTGGACATTGCAGGACCGTTGATTAAATCTATTGTGTGTTGAGGAATATCTTCAACATGTAACGCTTCCTCTAGAAAGTCAATTTTGATAGAGTCATATGCCCTCTTCATATCCAAGAAAACCATCAATACTACTTCTTCGTTGGCAAATGGAGAGTAAATTGACGAAGTTAGGTATCCTATTGTATGAATAACCGATTTTTCCTTCCTGAATCCAAACTGGATTCCAAGTTCTGGGATGTAACCTTCATAAATTCTTTCGAGTCTGATTGCAAGCAGAGAAGATAATATCTTCAGAAGGCATGAACTCATAAGTCTGTAATTAGATGGGTTATCAGGAGATTTGCCTGGTTTACAGATGGGAGTAATGATTGCTCCTTTTAATGAATTGGTAATGGATGGAGTATTGAAATTGGCATTGTAGGCTTGTAATAGAGCTTGACCTTAGCATTTAAGGGAAGGTTTTTCAGCATGTTGTAATAGAATCCTTACCAGGAGCACTTTCCCTTCGTTTATTTAGAACATGAATGAGTTCATCCAGAGACATAAAAATGGCCACCTCAGATTGTGAAAGATGTTGAAGGGGCATAGAAATAGTAGGGAGGCGAAGAATATCACGAATTTCTTGACCACAAGATACCTCAGGTTTCGGGAAATTCCGAGAACAATATCTTGGTCTGAATCTGTTCATATTTTTTCACATTTGAGAGCTTTTTTGAGGATTTAAGTTCCCGCAGAATTCTCTTAATGCCAACTTTTTCGCAACCTTAATTTTAAGTTTCGCCTGAGCTTGAGTTTTCTTCACTATAATATAATTTTCTAGGGAAGTATGACTTGGGTATTTACGTGTGGCTTCAACCCTCATTTTAACTAGCTCTGCTAATGATTCATTCCACCATTGTGCAAAGTATGGTAATTTGGGCTTATTATATTCCTTTTTTATGGGGATGGTCTGAATTATTATTTGCTGGAGAGATTCTAGGTTATTTTCAGAGCCTGATTCTATTAGCTGGGAGACTCTAATTTGATAATTTTTCCAGTTCGTCTTTTTGATATTGAACTTGTTGGTACTAAAACAGTTATTATTGGCAATGTGAGGATGAGCATAATCAATTCTGATGAATATGGAAAAATGATCACTGCTACCTAGGTCCTGCTGTACAGACCAGTCCACACTTACTCTAACACCATCACAGAAAGTTATATCTGGTGCGCTTTTGTTTTCCAATGAGGAAGTTAATCTTATAGGAGTACCATCATTAAGCAAGCAGAGGTCGTTTTCTGAAGGGAATTCTTGTAATGCTCCACCATTAGGGTTGAAAAAGCCAGACCCCATGAGGGATTTTGGGCATTAAAATCCCCTCCTACTATGTAAAGACAAGTTAAATTGTTCACGATATTTATCCACTGATTTTTAATGAATTTGTTCTAAGGGTGATCGTAAACATTAACAATGGGCATATCCTGAGTTCTGATTCCTTGAATCTCGAATCTTTCTGAAGAAAATTGATTCAATGTTGGGGGAAGAAAATAGTTAACCTGTTTTTTGATAAGAATTGCTATTCCTCCACCTTTTCTTGATCTATCTTGTCTGATGATATTATATCCTGATATTCTCAAATAAGTTTCAGGATCAACCCATGTTTCTGTCAATAATTTGACTGTAGGGTCTAAATCACTCATTCTCAATTTTAAATTATCTATATTAGATCCTACAGATCTAATATTTCATTGAAGGATATTATACATGACTAAATATAGGGTATAAAAATGAAACTGGTCTAAGATATGCGCGAAATGGGGTTACTTAGTTTTGGTTGCGTTTGGTTGTGTTAAGAGAGGTTCCACTGAGTGCATTAACTTTATCAAAACATTTCTAAATTCCATATCATTTCCTGACGAAAGACTCATAACATATCATATCAGCTATCATTGCTGGTTGAGAAAAACCAAGAGGAGATAACTCTATTGGATTCGATGTTATAGGGGATCGAGTAACCCTTGGGATTGGAAAAAAAGACATGGGTCGATCTGGAGAAAGTTGTTGTTGGTGAGCTGTCTTATCGTAACCCGAAGTGGAGGGTATGCTCCTGAATGAGAATATCATATTTTCTGGAAGCATATAATTATTTCTGTTGAACAAATGATTTGTTTCTACAACAAAGATATATTTTCCTATAGCAAATAATTTATTTCCATCAGATAAGTTACCAGCTCGTATTGAACCACATTACTTGCCATTCAACAAATAAACATTTCCATGTAACTTACATTCCATTATATAAAATAAGTTTTACGTTAACGTTTAACCACATAATTTGCTGTTGGGTAAACATATCTTTCCCGGTAATATATATTCATTAAGATCAAATGAGATATCGGTTGGAATAGTTGAAGGTGTTTCAAATGGGCAAAACCCTTGGAGATAGTATTATTGTATTCCTTACCAGTACAACTTCCTACTGATAATGACAGCTCTCCGAATTATCCACAAAAAAAACTATGATTATAAAGCATAGCTATAAGAATCGTCTCACTTATACCACACACTGAGAGAACGTTTACTTGTGTATAATTTATCGATATGTTAAACAGTTATTAGTTGATTATCAATATGCCAAATTTCCGATTAGCATAATTCATTGCAGGCAAATATAAAGAATAAATTCTTCAGCTTATAGACGAATAATTGGAATATTAAATTCTTTTTTCTGTGGAATATTTCAACAGAACAAATCATGTTCTGATTTAACATGATCAGTTTCAGTGTAACTACGTATATTTACGAGAAATTTTCCATATTTTTTCGGCAATATTGATTTGCTCCCAATGAAAATTTCATTTTTGGTAATTCTAATGTTTATGACAATCATAGAGTATATTCAACATCAGTAACACCTATTTATATTCAATATACTTTCGATGATCCCAAACAAATGTTTAGCTATTGCAGTCGTTCTGTGGCAGCAGCGGCTTGACCAATGAACGTTAAGAAACAGGAAAACTCGTATATAGTGAGCATCACAACGCAAGGTGATGGCTCCAACTTTTGCCCACTGTTTGTCGGTTTTCGTCATGGCAGATTTCAGAGACTTAATCTCAGGTATACTATTCGTGAGAAGTGTCGTCATCTCTGCTTAGTGCCTTAACTGCTTTGCGATTGATTGTTGGTTTATGTGCTGGCTCATTTTATATAACCTAAGTAGGTAAAACAGTTTACCTTAGTACCTACCAATGAGTTTCTACAAATTATAAGTAACAAGAGCAGTTTGAGTTAGCTTATATTCATTTTATTTCAGAATAGTATCCCTTTTATGAAAAAACGGAGGACTACAACCATGAAGCATGTGTATCATCATTTTATCCGGCCACCATTAACGGATTATTTTGTTTGTAGAATATGGTCCGATGGAATTGATGGATACATTTCAGGGTGAGATTTTTTCTCAGTTCACTTAATAATCTGCTATTCGGTACAGTAACGTGCTTCTCCTGAAATTATGTTTCGGGGTATCACTTAACTTAAAAAACGTTTTATTTCGTTATTTGTTAGTATTTAATACGATATATTAGTAGGTATTGATCATATTTATTAATTCCTACAAAATGTTGTTTTCTCAAAGAATTTAATTGGAAATTTATGGATGGGGGATATCTTGATTGAAATCCAAAGCATACAGCGTTTAAGGAAATTCATTTTGATATTAACCCACAGTATTTTTAGGCTATTGCGTTATGCAAATCATTCATCTCTGATACTGTTGCACAGGTTGTTTATATTCGATTTCTTTACTTACAGAAGAGACTATATCATCACAAATTGTGGAGGGAGCAATTATTAATGAACATATCTAAGAATTGCTGGTTCCAAAAATAATACTAAAAGGTTCAAAGCCTAATCAAGAAGTGAAGGATTATTTTGAAGCATGAAATAAACTTGGAACAAAAAAGTACTGTTATGGTGTAAGTTAGATAATTCTCATAGCTATGCTTTGTTATCATAGTTTTTTTTTAGATAATCCGGAATGCTTTCATTATCAGATGAAAGATGTGCTGGTGAGGAACCCGCTTCAATAATACTGTCTCCAACGGTTTTGTCCAATCAAAATACCTTCTACTATTTCAACCGATATATCATTTGATCCTAATGAATATATCACCAGGAAAGATATATTGACTCAACAGCAAATTATGTGGTTAAATGTTAACTTCTACTTATTTTATACAATCAAATGTAAGATACAAGAAAATGTTTATTTGTTGAATAGCAAGTAATGTAGTTTCATACAAACTGGGAACTTATCTGATGCAAATAAATTATTTGCTGTTGGTAAAGATATCTTAATTATACAAAAATATCATTTGTTCAACAAAAATAAATATATGCTTTCAGAAAATATGATATTCTTATTCAGGAACATATGATTTTGGGCAATATATTACGAATACTTCATTCAAAAAATTTTAATAATCGAATTATTGCAGAAGAACTTACGTAAGTTCAGCCCTATTCAAAGCTGATATTTCTTTGCAGCTAATATAATTTATTGATTTCAAACAAACGTTTCTCTCAGTGCAGCAGTACTGTTTTGTTCCAAGTTTCTTAAATGCTTTAAAATAATCCCTCACTTTCTGGATAAGCTTTGAACCTTTCAGTCCTATTTTCGGAACCAGCAATTCTTAGAAATTCTCCACAATTTATGATGATATACCCCCTTTTGTAAGTAAAGAAATGGAATATGAACACCTGTGCAACATTATTAGAGATAAATGATATGCAAAACGCAATAGCCTAAAAATACTGTGCGTTAATATCAAAATGAATTTCCTCATACACTGTATGCTATGGATTTCATTGAAAATATCTCACATCCACAAATTTCCAATTCAATTTTTTTGAGAAAAATATGCAATGCTATCTCTAACGAAACATTTTGTGGGAGTTAATAAATATATTCAATACTAATATATCGTATTGAATATTAACAAATGAAGAAATAAAACGTTTTTTAGGTTAAGTGATACCCTGAAACATAATATCAGGAAAAGTGCGTTACCGCATCGAATAGCAGATTAATAAGTGAACACAAAAAAATTATCGCCCTGAAATGTATCCATCAATTCCATCGGACCCCATTCTACTAACAAATAAAATGATGATGCATGCATATGCTTCATGGTTGATGTCCTTCATCTCTTCATAGAAGTAACACTTATTATCCGGAAATATAATTAATATTAGCTAACTCAAACTGCTCTTAGTACTTATAATTTGTATAGAAACTCATTGCTAGGTGCTAAGGTAGATTTTTTTACATACTTAGGTTATTTAATGAGCCAGCACTTAAATCAACAATCAATCGAAAATCAGTTAGGGCAGTAAGAGGCGATGAAGAGACTCATCATAAATAAAATAAGATTTAGTCTCTGAAATCTACCGTGAAGACGACCGTCAAACAGTATGCAAAAGATTGGATCGATCACCTTACCTTCTGATGGTCACTATGTACGAGTATTACTGTTTCTTAACGTTCATTGGTCAAGCCCATGCTGCCACAGAACGACTGCAAAGGATAAAATTTGTTTGGGATAAACTAAAGAATATTTAATATAAATAGGTTTAATATTTGGTCTCCACATTTTATATTTACTGATGTTAAATATACTCTATGATTGTCATAAACATAAGAATCACTAAAAATGAAATTTTCATGAGAAACAAATCAATATTGCTACAAAAAATCTAGAAGGTTAATCGTTAATATATGTAGTTACACTGAAACTGATCATGTTGAACGTGAGCATGATTTGTTCTGTTCAAATATTGCACAGGAAAAAGAATTCAACATTCCAATTATTCGTCTATAAGTTGAAGAATTTATTCTTCATATTTGCCTGCAATGAATTATGCTAATCGGGAATATGGCATAAGTAAGTAAGTGAACAAGAACTTGTGCATAATATATCGATATGTTAAACCCTTATTGGTTGAATATCAATATGCCATCTTTCCGATTACCATAATTCATTGCAGGCAAATATGAAGAATACATTCTTCAACTTAATGTGGTTCAATACAAGCTGGTAACTTATCTGATGGAAATGAATTATTTGCTATAAGAAAAGATATCTTTGTTAAACAAACAAATCATTTGTTCAACAGAAGTAATTATATGCTTTCAGAAAATGTGATATTCTTATTCAGGAACATATGATTGGGCAATATATAACAAATACTTCATTAAAAATTTTAATATTCGGAACATTGCAGAAGAACTTACGTAAGTTGGGCCCTATTCAAAGCTGATATTTCATTGCAGCTAATATAATTTATTAATTACAAACAAACGTTTTTCTCAGTGTAGGGACTAGAATTTGTTGTATGGGGGGTTCCATTAGAAATATAAGATTTTTGTATCAGTTTGACAGCTTCAAAATAAGAAGCATTTTCCATTGCTTTAAAATTGTTCATATGTTTTTGCCGAACAAATTCAGGACAACTGCAATCAGTAGAGGAATGGTTCTCCTCACAAAGAACACATCTATTTTTCTCTTTATTTTTATCTTGACAGACCTCCTCTCAGAGCTGTGCCGAAGCCTTGTGCTTAGTGCTAGTGAAAGCACTCGAAGCACTTTTGTGCTACAAAGCACTGTGCTCCCAAGAACTTTATTAAGCCGGTGCTTAGTGCTTGGTGCTTCGAGAATTTTTTGAGGAGGCTTAGTGCTTAGTAATTCGAAAAAGTGCTCCTAAGCACCGCAAATTGCTCCCGAGCACCGGAAAGTGCTCCCAAGCACCGCAGTGCTCCCGAGCACCGCAAAGTGCTCCCGAGCACCTCAGGGCTTCGAAGCACTTTTCGGGATTACTAAGCACTAAGCCCTTCATAGACTTGTCGAAACAGGAAAATGTCGGGCTATCGCGTGATTGGAGTAGACAAAGAGAACTAATATATCGGTTGTCTCTGGTGTTTGGAGACGTTCGACAAGGAATACAAGGATCTTCATTCGACACATTCGTGATATATGTGCTTAAGTTCAGTTTTGTGCCACTATTATATGAAAATAATAGAATGCTTACAGAGTCGAAGTGTCAAAGCGTGAGCTTTCAGCTGGGAACATCGAGATACAATATTTCGTATTCTATCTCGATCATGAAGATATTAGAATTCCGTTCTGAAGAGTGTTTGAAAATCTCAAGAAATCCACCGACGTGAAGTCACGTGGATTATACTTATTAAATTTTCGTATTCGTATGTCACACACTCGACCGGTTCACATTTAAAATTCCATTATTTTTTTCTCTATAATTTCGAACCTAATGATCTGATTGTAATGACATTTGGTATTTCTTGATGTAGTATGACTGCGTGCAGGTTCGTGAGAACTTTCGAGAGTATCGCAAAGTTAGAATGTTCACGAAAAATATATTTCTTGAGCTTAACTGAATCCTGGATGGGTGATTTAAGGCATTTATGGTAGATGACCAATCTCTACATTAAAATTCTATAAATATCAAATGAATCAGATTATTTGTAATATGATGGAAAGAATAGAAATGAATATTGTTTTTGATCTCCTGATTAAACTGTCTCACGAAACTTGGCACGAAGCTGCCCATTTTAGAAGTTATGGCACAAAAATATATAATTATGCTCACGTCAATAACACTGTGACTTCCTGACCGATTATGCCTATAAACGAACTTTGCCGAGATATTTAGGCTCTGAATCTACCCTGCAACTTTACAGGCCTCTAGATTTTTCGTTTGGAGAGTAATCGTGTTTACGGATGGCCGAATAGTCAAACATCGATATGAATCACGGATTCATCATCAGGGAGTCAAACACGTCAAGTATTGGATTTCAATTCGATATTATCTGCGTTTTTCAGAGAAATATTGGGAATATAAAATTTTGAATCGATATATCCATTCACGAATTATACCTTCGTAATATGTACACCCATGCATTCTAAATTTCATATTCACAGTATGTCCTGTCAATGTTTCCATATAATGTCATACAATTTCGATATCAAGAATCTTGGGTTCTATTAATATAAAAGTCAGCTCATTGAAACTGTATTTTCATCGATATTAAATCAGGAAGGTAAACAAAAAAATTTTCAAAAATACAGATAAGATCGAATTAAAATCCAGTATTTGATTGAAAAATGACAACTCGAAGGTTCATGCGGAATTTCTTGAGGATAATATGATCAGCAGATCGCAGAATATTGAATATTCGAAAAGAAATTTTTTTTTTAGGTTGTTCTAATGACACGACCATTACGAAATTCCGCACAAAGATGCAAATCAGCATTTTCAAACTAGTTACTAAGTTTCACAATGATGGAAGTTGTTTTTTTTTGAGTTATTCCGAAAAAAATAACGATACTGAGTAAAAAACCATCCAAGTTTCCTCCAAATATTTTTTTCCAATATCTCTGAGAATTATGAACATATCGAACTGAAATTTGGCACGCTGCTATGAAATATGGTGTTCAAGGTATAAGCATATTTTTTTCAAATGTAGTGAACGGTTTCCGAAAATGGAAATTTTTTTGAAAAATGTTAAAAACAATTTTTCAATCTTACTGACGGTACGATCTTAACAAAATTTTGCAGGAAGTTGCGTGTCATCGTGCCCTAACTAAGTGCCAAGTTTCAATATTAGGGAAATAACCTCAAAATTTCAAATAGCTATAACGCTGAAACCGTTGGGCCGCTTGTGACCATCAACCAACATAACCGCAGCATCGGGATGCTCGACCTATCCTGAAAGTTTTAAGCCTCTAGTTCGCTCCGTTCGGCAGATATGGGGTCCTCGGTTGGACGGCCGGCCGAATAGAATCGACTTTGACACCGGATCAGTGGGTTCAACCTAGTCGCTTGAGACCATTTTCGGCTCAAAATTCTAAAATTGCAGACGAACCAAACACCAAACAAACGATAGCACGCTATTCCCTAGAAATGAGTTCTCCGTAGGCCATGCACTCTCTGAGCCATGTCTTTATGTTTCCATTATTTCGACAGCATATTATTATGGCGAAAACTATATTTTGGAAGTGATCGAATGTCGGTCAGCAAGTTTGAAATTTTAAACCGAGAATGGACTCACTAATGAAGAATCCGTAGTCAAAATCGATTCTGTCCAGTCGTAAACACAATAAATCGCAAAGGAGAAAGGCTCTGTTCGGGTTCTGAATTATGGTCGGTCCTTGGGTGGTTTTCCGACTTCGAAAAACCGAAATGCCAAAATTACAGACAATTAGCTGAAAAAGTCTTAAAGTCGAATTTTCAAATTGAAAAGTTCTTAGTGCTCGGTGCTCGTGTAAACGAATTACTTTTTGAAAGTGCTTGGTAATCGCGAGCATTTCCCAAAAAATGAGTGCTTAGTGCTCGAGATTCCTGAGCACTTTTCGAAAGGGCTTAGTGTTTTGTGCTCGGAGCAATTTCCATCAGTGCTCGGTACGGCTCTGCCTCCGCTAAGTAATCTTCCCCACAGTTTCTGAATCTTTTTTTCTGCGGCTCGCTAGAATATGTCGATATCTTACAGTTATTACACTGAATGACTGGGCCAATATATAACGACAATAGCGGCGGTAGCTCAGTGGTTAGAGCGCAAGCCCCATGATCGTAAAGTCTGGGGTTCAAGCCCTTGGCCGGGAAATAACTTTTCCGGTTATTAGGGGACCATTCGCTGTTGGGTAAACAATTAACAGTGGTGTTCCTAACGTGGCGCAAGGAATTAGTAACAAAGCCTACACAGAACACACCCGGTATCCTCACTCGCACAAGCTTTAAGCTTCTGAGGGGTTTCGTTGCAGCCTAGTATATTCGGAAAAAATATAATAAATACAATCTCCTAATACAACCCAATATGGAAATTAATTCTGGGAGATTTTTCCCCTTCAAAAGTTAGGACCCATGAATTAGAGGGAATATATTTTACAACTACGTCAACTTTGGACATTCTTTTTAAATTTCTGGCAGGAATGTTTTTTATCTCTCCTTCAATTGTGATCATTCTACTAGGAATATAAACATTTCTATCTGTTGATCTATGAAAGGATTATTTTTCAAAAATGAATTGGCACCTGCTGCGGTGGAAAACTCAATGCATATTCTATTTTTTCCTTTCTTCGTTTAATTTTTATACCAGTGTTACCTCTTTTAGATAGTTTCTTTCCAAGATTCATAGGATGAAAATTCCCTATGTTATCATTTGACTTGGATTCTAGTACAACAATAAAAATACCTGATGAGGTGATAGGATATTTCAAGTTTAATTTAACTTGAGATAATGGAGTTCTTTCTCTGTTTTGTGTAGGAGTTTGATCATTTTCGCTTTTTTCCAATAGATTTGCTATTTTCTGAGTCAGATCAACAGTTTCATTCGTCATTCTTCGTCATCGAAAATTCGTGATTTAACTGAATCCAATTCTATTGACAACAAGGCAACATTTCCATGAGAGAGGAGGTGAATGTTCACCAGACTTTTCCATGATATCAGAATAAATTCGCTGCGATACAGGTGTTGAAACGATTATATACAATATTTGAGCCATCGGAGATATTCGAATTAATAGACGAGGAACCATTCGGTTCCTCATCAATTTTCCAATCCATCCCTTTACTGAGGACAGTTAAGGATGGGTATAATCATTCTTCTGAAGTGAGAAAGAATCAAAATAAAATAAAAACTCCCAAGTAACAAAACAGAATAAGAATGATTCTGGTGTTAAGAATGACGAATTGAACTTACCCACAACAATATTCAAAAAACAATTTTTAAGTGGAAAAGGAAGGAGGCAAAGTTACAATATACAAAAATACATATAGTTTTGTGTTTTCGTGAAATAGAGACAGTTTTCAAAACAGACAATTTTATTCAAGTTGTTTGCGCTACAAGCTTTGAAATCTCTTTGTCGCTATGCGGACTTGTGGTCAACATCTCGTACTTGCAGAGTTAGCAAAAATAAGGAGTGAAGCGGAAAATAGTATAATTGCCTATTCGGATCAGCAGTCTCAAAACGGATTCGAAGTGGTTCCACATAATTCCTCCCGTTTTTCAGAATTTTTGTCATCTTCTTTAACAGAAGTGCAAAAGTTGAATATCTTTCTTTAGAATAAGCAAATAAACAATGAAATAGCACATTCATTCATTCACTCCTTTAAGTGTCCTCGGCTACTATGGCCATTTAGACAAGCTTTCAATTTTGACATTTATACATTAACATTCATTCAGATTCAAACCAACTAGAGACTTTTTATTCATAGACAAACAAACATTTACCTACATCACAACATCCATGACCTCGCCGGTATTCGAACCTGGTACCTTCAGCATCCTAGAACATGTCTCCACCCTCTAGGCTACCGAGGTAGTCTGAAATAGCACATACCAGGGCAATAAAATTAAATGCACTGAAAAAAGTATTATGATCACTCCATGAATTGAGGTCTTCTAAAAATGGGAACTGTTCTGTTTCCATTCTGCTTCTAAGGAAATGAGTTGGATTGAAGAGAATTCTTCGTAGTTCTGGACATGATAGATTTTTTTCAAACCATTGAAAACCATACAATTTGACCTTAATCGGCTGGATGTGGGAATTTAATGCCGTAGACGTCCACTCTCACATTCTTCATAAACCATTGGGTTTTGAATAGACAAAATCGTACCATCTTCTATCGGGATTAGGTCAGACTTCGTGTCGTGATGTGCTCTCAAGCAGTCTTAGGTTAATGTCTGTAAAATATCTTTAAGGCAAGATTCTGGATAATGCAAGTCATCTTGCTTAGCAATGAAGAAATCTTCGAATTCTTGGATGATCTCGTAGTTCCATAGAACTTCCGTATTCTTTTGCGATCAAGTAAGAGGGAAGGTTTGGAATAGTTGTGTTTTGATATGGAAAATTATGTAGATGAAATACCTACTTCATAACTTGACTTTTGAAAGATTGGAATGATTATAACGAATAATAATTCTGTGTTCTTAACAATTACTCTATTTACACAAATAGAATAGTAATCTGTTAATTGCTTCAAAGGAAGCCGACTCTGTTCTTCTAAGATTTTATTGAATTTTTGAATTATCTGAAATATCGACTTTGCTTTTTTTTCCAATATTCGGTCATTGGCTTCGTGACCTTTGAAAAGTTTGGTATTAATTTTCGATAATACCGTAACATTCCCAAATATGATTTGGTTTCTTTGGAATTTTTTGGAATTGGAAATTTCTGAATGCTTCCAATTTTGTTCGGATTTGACTTGATACCTTGGAAAGAAATGATATGGCCTAAAAATTTCATTTCTCCTTTGAAGAAATTCGATTTATCTAGCTGAATTTTCAAGTGTTCTTGTTGTAGGGTATCTAGGATAGAATGTACATTTTCTATGTACTTGTGAAAAACATAATTCATTAAACGTTGGAATGAAGCTGATGCATTTTTTAATCAAAACGGCATCCTTAAAAACTCGTAATGGCTTTCATCGACTGTGAAGGCGGTTTTTTCGATACCAAATTCATCCAATTCTATTTGACCAAACCCGCAGGATAAATCCAGAAAAGAAAAATATTTGGCATTTTTGAGTTTATCTAATATAGAATCAATCTGGGGCAACAGATATTCGTCATCAATTGTTTTTTCATTCAACAGTCGATAATCAACTGCCATTCTCCATTTCTCTTCACCCGAGTTGTCTAGTTTCTTTTTTACCATTACGACTGGAAAGCTCCAAGGAGATATGCTATGTCGTAAAATACCTTTATGCAATAAATCGTTTATGTTTTTCGGGATATCGATAAATTTTTTCATGAACTGGAATTTCTTCTCGTGTACGAATATTATGCTTTATTTCAGATGAGAAATTCAGAGATTGACCAGGTAGGTGAAAGGCTCTCTCAGTTACATTGAAAATTTTTATTTCTTGGTTCTGAACGGTTTTTGTAAGATGATCCAATTTGATTGGATAACTAAGCCTTCTAGGAATGGCTATTTGAAAACGAATAGGAATTTGACAATTTTCTCCTATCAAGAGTCTCTTATTAAGATCTATGGTAGGAATTCAAAACCTACTATTTCCTCGTATTGAGTGTGAAATTTATACAGTACAAATGGATAATGTTTATTTAAACCGAATGAGTCCAAAGGTAAGGAAACTTTCTCTTGACTTATATCATGTCCATGAGCCGTGATTAGATCGATGGATTCCGAAAAAATCATTTCAGGTATCGCATCATAAGCTATTTTTGGATCAATCAAGCAAATGGCACATCCGCTGTAAATTAGAAATTTACATTTTGGGTATTCTAGTTCGATAGACGGTAGGCAACTTCTGGAAATTTTATCTCTCCATATATTTGAGCCAATGGTGCTTTCCAGGCAATTTCCGGAAAATTTCTATTTTTCTCTTCCTCAGTGGAGTCTGAGGTTGTATTTTCGAAATCGGGATTTTGTTCGTATTCCTGGTACGTTTCTTCCTCATCATAATCTTCTAAAGGAATATCATCAACATTAGTTAACTGTTCAGATACGAAATGGGGTTGTTGATTGCCATTTGAAAAAGGATTTGGAAGTTCAGTCGTGAAAAATTTGTTCGGTCTTTTTAGACTACTACTAGCTGGTCGCTTTTGAACTTGGTGATTGTGAGTCGAATCAGATATAGGACTTGGTATATGTCGCGGAGTATAGTTTGCGTTAGGTTTAAATACATTTGATGTATTACTTTCACGATTATTGTGTGGAGCTGAATGCTCTAATCTACCAAACACTTGTGAGGTTGCAGGAGAAGCTTCAAATTGATTATTATAATTAGGTCTAATTGGTGTTTGATTGAAAGTTACAGGAGTGCTTGCGTTTGCAGAAAGGTATTTTCCAGCTCCTCATCATGTCTAATTGGGATTTTTGTGAAACGTTATTTTCTACAATTTGAGTGGCTATATTAAAATTGAGATTTGGTGTTGTAAATAATGCTGTTTGTAATTCTATAGGGCAATTACTAATTAGGACACTTTTTGCTAGATCTTCAACTAATTCTTTATGCAGTTATTTCATTCGTGCATTCATACACTCAGCATCAAATCTATAATTCAAACGTATTTTCAAATGTTTGATTTGTTCAATGAAAGATAGGATATTATTTTGTGGTAGTTTTCTTAGAAATTGTAATTGATTCTTTAAAACATCTAAATTAGCGTGATCTCCAAACTTACCAATCAAAAAGGTTTTAATATTATTCCAATTATTTGGAACATCAGAAGTGTGGAATCACCAATAAATTTACTCTTGATTACATTCAGACAATAAATTTTTACTATGGGTTCTTCATTCAAGAATTGGTTTATGTATGATTCACGTGCGTTCACAAATGACTTCAATTTCGTTTTGTCTACATTGAATTCGGGTAATAAGGCACCAAATTTTTTGAGTAAAGTTAAATCTGGCATTCCGCACTGTTGGATTTCAAGTCTTGTGATAGACTCTATTAAATTATCTGAATCGTCTGAAAACTTAATTTTTGGAAAATTAATTCGAATGAAATTCTCGGAAGAAAATAATAGGTGTCGGTTTTGTCGGAAACTTAGGAAACGGATAGAGGGATTACTTGTCACAAATACCTTGATTTTGGCCGTTTCAAACAGGAACAGAGTTGCTAATTCTGCTTGAGCTGCTTGTTGGTACCTCTTTATGGATTGGAAGAACTCTTGTCGGTACTGCGGTCGTCCCTTTTCTTGACTTTGTGAGATAAGTCCAATCGCTTTCACGGTGTGTTGGATCTCCCAATAAAGAATTGAAATTCTCCTGCTTTCTTGAGTCAGTTTGAGGATCCCATCCTCATCGCCAGTTTTGTGTTTTTGTGAAATGAAGACAGTTTTTAAAACAGACAATTTTATTCAAGTTGTTTGCGCTACAAGCTTTGAAATCTCTCTGTCGCTATGCGGACTTGTCGCCAACGGCTCGGCGTACTTGTAGAGTTAGAAAAGAAGTGAAGCGGTAAATAATATAATTGCATATTCGCATCAGCAGTCCTAAAACGGATTCGAAGTGGTTTCACATAATCATATATAATATTATGTTTTTAAGGGAAGAAACCTTGTTTTTAAAAAATCGTCTCTTTTAACTATAGGAAGCGTTTACAATCTATCTGATTACTGTCTGATTACTATCTCCTCGAGATTCACTGGGTTATCGTATTTAATACATCGGTTTGTCTGAACAAGCACAAATTCATGTGGGCAATAATATTTGCAACTATGCAACTCTAGTGCTCTCATATGGAGATTCTTATTAGGAAATAAGTATTGTATACTACAGAAAAGAAGGGTTGGTATTACCTAACTCCTCCCCATTTTGGATGAAGGTATCACCTTGTGGTGTAGGTTTAAAATTGAAATTTTTGGATTTTTCAAGAAATTTGAAAATTGAATGAATCACAATTATTGTTATTATTGTTATCATAAAATAGGAAAAATATGAAAATGCAATTGGTTGAAGACTCCATTGGTCCAATTCTTCCAATTTGATATCTGGGATGTCTTCTTCCATCAATTCTTCTTTCGTGTGGTCCTGGGAAAATCGTGTAAATTTTGGTAAAATGATGAATTTTTCTTCACTAATCGAAGTGGCTGAAACAATTTCTTTTTCAGTGTTATTTATGGTATATTCAGTTCGTATAATAGCTTTTTCTGGTATGAAATGGTACTTCGTCTGTTGAGGGCATTTTTCTCTGATTTTCTCATTTTTGATTGAGAGAATACTTCCAATAATTTCAAATCTCGTAGTGGAATTCTTCTAACTCTTGGGCAATTTTCGGGGTGATTTTTGAGGATATTTTTCATACATTTCGGAATTTCTTTTAATGAGTCTTGATCGCATAGGTAGTCGTTCTCTACTGGATGGCAATGATTGGTAGACCATTTCAACTCTTCCTCGTGAGAGCAAATAGGGATTGGTATAAAGAAGGGATTCGTTATTTTGTGGGATATAATAAAACTTGTATAAATTATATTGTTCCTTATAAACTAATGGAATCGATATCAAAAATAATAGAGTTTTGTTTTTGAAAATTACTTCCATATGACACAATTGGTAGTAATCTTTCAGATGATGAACTGGTATGATATTTTCATTCTTGATCAATTCTGAGAATTTGGAATATGGTAAAACTGATGCAAGTAACAAATGTAAACCTTGCAAAACTTACGGCTGTCTGTATTTCATCTAAAACATTTTTAATTTCTTTCAATTCAAACATCAAAAGGTGCATTTGTTGTACTTCTTCTAATTGCGGTACAATTTGAAACAATTTAAGATTTTCGGATATCATTTGGAATTTATTGATAAATTTATTTTTAAGATCGTTAACTATTACAGCAATCTGTTTTTGATTTATAATTAATTTTTCTTCGTTATTTTTGATACTTTGAAAATAGCTTTGATATAAGGCTTCATCGTCAGAATCTAATATTCCGAATAGAAATTTTGAAATTTTTCCTCCTAGGTTAACTAATCCTCTTTTGAATCGTACTTTTTGATTCAAGAGTTCCTCGAGAATGTTAATGTTTATTTCATTTGAATGTCTCAAATATCTATAATTTGCGGTTTGAGCAAAGTTAAATTTCGAATTTTTCTAGTTATTTATTTCGTTTTGCTAATCGCAAATGATTTCTTCTATTTTGTTGAGATCTATGTGATAGACCAGTTGTAAATTTTTATCACTCAAATAAGCTCTTCCTAATAAAATGGGTAGTATGTTATTTTGGATTTGGATAATTTCTGAGGATATTGAAAAGGTGATAATTTTAGATAGTATCAGAAGTATAATACATCGATCCATTTTGAATCTGTAACAAAATTTTGGAACTAGTTCTTTCTTTGTTTCAAAATTTTCTTGTGATAAATGTGTTTTTTTTTTTTCTTATCTTGAATACGATTCTTGTCAATTTCAGTTGCATCTATCTTTTTGAAAACAGAATCTAATTTTCGAGTAATTGGGTTTTTGATGTAAGTAGGATTTTTGTTCAAAGGGTGATCTTCTTTTGCTGATCGTTCCTTGTTAGTTTTTTCCACACGTTCGATATTTTTTTGTCTGTTTTGTTTCAAATGTTTCGAAATATCGTTAAGGTTTTCGACGTTATTTTCGACATAATTTTGTAATTTTTCATTGTGGGTCTGTTCAATTGGTAATGAGTAATTCAAATTTGCTTTAATGAATTGCATGGGTGTCATCTCCAAACTCGAATGATTTGAGTTATTATAACTCAGTAATGCTTGGGAAAGTCATTTTTGAAAAGTTAAATTTTTCTCTGCAATTGTTCTCAATTGTTCGATTAATGTTGAATGAAATCGTTTTACTATAGAGTTGGAATTTGGATTATAGTTTGTTATGTCATGAATTTCGATCTTATGTACCTTACAAAAATCTTGAATGACATTATTCTTGAATTCTATACCGTTGTCACAAGCAATTTTGTTGGGAATACCATAATGGCTGAAGTAAATTAATAATTCATCTAAAACTTCCTTTCCTGTTTTTTGTAATAAGGGGTAACATTATCCTAGTCTGGAAAAAGAGTCAACGATACTTAAGCAATGAGTTTGATTAAATCTTATAGTATCGCAGTAAATGTGGGTAAATGGTTTTGATCCGATTGGGTTAGGTCTGAATTGTAATTGAATTGGGGTGCGTTCGTATTTACTTTTTTGACATAATTCACAAGAGTTGATATAATTTCGAACATCTTTATCCATATCCGGCCAATAATACTTCTTTTTTAAACTTATCAAATTTTCTCGTAATCCGCGATGGATGGTTTTTGTTTCGTGAAGTTGTTGGATGCGAAGAAGTTGTTTTTCTTCATCTTCCACGTCTTCTAGAAAAATTTTGGAAATTTTTAAATGGAATGTTTTATAATAAAACTTCTCTTGCAAAATTCTAATCAGAGGTTTTTCTAATTCCTCGGAAGCGAAATACAAAGTATACGATTTTTTTCTTTGAACAAATTCTTTGATAAACTTGAATAGGTCATTTTCGATTTGATTCATGGAAACTCTGAATCTAAGTTTATTTCCAAAAATTCTTATTTTCGTTACTCTATAATTTGGGACTGTTTTGAAAATGATTTGAAGGGTTGCGGAATTCAAACTTCTTTCTGTAAATGGTAGTTCTAAAATAGGATTTTCTATATAACTGTGAACAGTGATGTTTTCTGTTTCGAAACCAATAATATTATCGTTTTCATGTTCATTTGGGTCTTTGGTTGGGTTATTTGAATTTAATAGATTCAAACAATCGTCTAATTCATCTGTTGTCACTTGATTAGCAATAGAAACTGAATCGTCTTCTATACCATTAATTTCAAAATTGTTTTCCTCAATTTTAATTCTCGAAAGGGCATCTGCATTATTTGTGGAACCTTTTTTGTATTTAATTTCGTAATCAAATTCCTCTAGTTTGATTCGCCATCTCATTAAACGTGAATTTGGTTCTTTCACAGAGAATAACCAACATAAAGGTTTATGATCGGTTTAAATGGTAAATTATCTTCCAAATAAATAGGGTCTAAAATGTTGACATGACCAGACTATTGCTAATAATACTTTTACTATCGTACTGTATCTAGTTTCAGCGTCGTTTAAAGTTTTACTCGCGAATGCAATCGGTAGATCACTTGGAGGATTGCCTTGAGATATCACTGAACCTATCGCGTAACCCGATGCGTCTGTCGTGAGAATGAATGGTTTTTTGAAGTCGGGATAACTTAATATGGGGTCATTCACTAAATTTCGTAATTATGTGTCCTAAAAATTCTATTTCGGTTTAAAAAAAATGACATTTGTCTGGTTGTATTTTTAAATTGTCAACTCTAAGTGCTTCTAAAATATTGTGGATATGGGCTAGATGTTGTTCTTCGGTTTCAGAAAATATGACTACGTCATCCGTGTAAACGTAACAAAATTTTCCTATATAATTTCTCAAAATGTTGTTCATTTGTCTTTGGAAAGTTGCTGGGGCATTTTTGAAAGGCACTCTTAGAGATTCGTAGTGTCCGTTTTCCGCAGTAAATGCTGTTTTTTCGATTGATTTTTCATCAAGTTCAATTTGGTGAAATCCGTAGGCTTAGTCGATTGTGGTGAAATATTTTTTGTTTCCTAATTTATCAAGTATGTTATCAATTTGTGGCAAAGGATACTTATCGTCTATAGTTTTGTCATTTAGTTTTCGATAATCTATAGCCATGCGCCATTTCGTTTTTCCGGATAGGTCTTGTTTTTTGGGGACAATTACGACAGGAAAAGACCATGGGGAATTAATGGGGCTAATGATTTTTTTCTCTAACATATCTTAGATCTGATTTTGAACCTCTTGTTTGTGTATTTCTGGGTATCTATAAATTTTGCAATGGACAGGGATTTCATCGGTTGTTCGAATTTTGTGTTTCATCGTACTTGAGAAGTTAAGGGGTTGCCCTGGTAACTGTAAAACATCTTCATTTTGTTGAAGTATTTTCATTAACTGACTTCTAATTTTCGGTTCTAAATGACATAGATCAATAGGAATACTTGAGGGGTTTTGGCAAACTTTTTGGTATTTGAAGGGAATTTGGCAATATTCATTGGTTAATCTTTGATTTCTTAAATCTAAGTTTAATCCGTATTTATTTAAGAAATCTGCTCCAATTAATCCGTCGTAGTTTTCGTGGAATTTATACAAAATAAATAGATAAAAATCATTTACTTGAAATTCTCTAAAAACAGGCATTAAAACTTTTTCGTTTGATGTTTCTTGTTTCATGCACGCGGATAAAGTTATTGGTTCATTGAAAATATTGTTTGGAAAATTATTATAGGCAAATTTGGGGTCTACTAAACATACTGAACATCCGCTATCTATCAAAAGTTTACATCTTGGATTTTCAAATTCGATGTAGGGTGATTGGTTTTTATTGTCAAGTGCAGAGTTTAGGTCAATGAATCGTTCTGGGCTACTTCTAAAAAATTTTCTTCATTCTAACTATCTGGGTTTAATAGTGAATTCTCAAACTATTCATCTGAATAATTTTGTGGTTCAATATAATCGGTATTCAATTGTTCTGAAGTTGGTTCATAATTATCTGTATAAATTGAATCTGAAGTTGGTTCAATATGGGTCAATTTTTCGAAAGTGAAATTTGGATTTTGATAATTATTTCTTTGATTGAAATTTGGGAATTTCTTTTGTGGATTAACTTGATATTGGGTCCAATAATTTTGACGTTTTTGTGGATAGTTCCTGGTCTGAATAGACATTCTCTCGGGTGAAGTTTGTATTCTTTGATTAGGGTTTGGTTTGAACACGTTTGTTTGAGGTTTCGATGAACTAGGGCCAAAAACTTGTTGGTTCATTGGGAAATATCGATTTACAGGGCGTTGTTGCAATTGAATAGGTTGTGAGGGGAAATTTGGATGATTTCGATTTAATTGATTGTGATTTGAATAATTCCTTTGCAAATCTGTAGGAATTCGTGGTGTATGAAAGTCGTTAGTTGGGACTTGACGTCTATAATTTTGAATATTTGGTTTTTGTGAAATTTTAGTTTTATAGTGTAAGAAAGGTTTTCGATAATAATAAAAATCTTGCTTGATGACATTACCATGTCATCGTAATTCATTATACCATGACCTCTAAGGGCTGTTCTCAATTCCGGGTTGATATTATACAAAAGAACTCACGTTGCTACTCTAGAAGCGATGTGTTTCTCTTGTTCTTTCTCAGTGATACTCAATTCTGATAATTCTACTTGGTAATCGTATTAATTTTTTCAAATCGACGATTTTTTCTGAGAAATCTAAATTGTTTTCGTTTCGTACTCGTTGGGCGTTTTGGAGATCCCAAAATAGTACGGTTAAACTAAGTTTTTATTCGAATTTCAATTTTATAAATTTTTTCAAATCTCTCCAATCTGAAGTTATTCTTTCGTTACTACTAACTATTTCGCTAGCATTTCCTATTAATTTACTTTTAAATTGCATCATTTGATGAGAATCTACTATTGAATCTATCGCAATGATTGATAAATCGCGTAAGATTTGCAGGGCTACCATCAAATGGAACTATTGATTGGGCAAAAAGGTTTATTAGTTTCATTTTCTCAGAAACATTATTACCGTCTTGGGTCATTTTGATTTCTTTAATTTTTAATTCAGATATTGAATCAATCAAAATATTTACGGGGTCAATCTTGATCGATTAAAAATTCGAAACTTATAAACTAGGAATTTGCAAAAAAAAATTATACGAGTTTTACTTTCAAAACTGTAGGAAAAAGAATGGATTTTATGAGTTTTTAACTTTAGGCCAGGTTAATGACTGGGGAAATAGAGTAGAGGAAATTGCTTTTTCTCATCTCCCTGAAGTCCTTGAAGATTTTTTGTTGAAGTCGTCGAAGGGCGCTACTCAATCGATCGGGGCTTCTTGTTTCTGTTCCTTTGTTCGTGGTCGTACCTTCGCAGTTGAAACTGTTAGCCTTTGAAGATTCTCCGTGGATCTCTTGAATTTTTGGGTCACACTTTTCTTCTGTTCAAGACTGGCACAATCCCATCACCTCGTCGCCAATTATGTTTCAAAGAGAAGGGACCTTTTTTTTTTAATTCGACTTTATTAACCATAGGAAGCGTTTACAATCTATCTGATTACTGTCTGATTACTATCTCCTCGAGATTCACTGGATTATCGTTTTCAATATATCGGTTTGTCTGAACAAGCACAAATTCATGTGGGAAATAATATTTGCAACTATGCAACTCTATTGTAGCGAGCGCCCTCTCTCAGCTCTTACTTAAGTCGCGCGCGCAGTACCAACCCTTGCGTCTTAAGTACCCTACGTTACCTGCCTGTAACGCTTGGCCACATCATCGTTCAACGTACAGGGGGCGCTAGCGCGCACGCTGTCCCTGGTAGATCCTCTCAACATCTCGGAAATACACTCATCCCCAACGGTCTGGTACACTCCCTTGTGATCCGCATAAGGGGTGTCCGCTCACGTAGGCATGTAAACGGCTTAGTTTGGTGCATGCCCTGACGACTTCCGCCAGACTAAGCCGGGACGAAACGTGACACTTTCCCAAAGAGGTTGAAGCTACCTCGCAAACCTTCAAAAGCTTCAGTGGTGACTTTCCGACGTGATTTATTTCAACGACGGTGTCACAGTTTATGTTTCTCCGCGATCATCTTCGCATCCAGTGAAAACCTCGCTTGTCACTGTGTGAACCTATCCGTTCGTCTCTCGTCTCACAAAAATGGTTTAGTCAACCGTGCATCAAATGCCGTACACTCGTGCTCAACAGCGCAGCAATGGCAAAACGGCTCGTTCACAGCCGCGTTTTAGAGGAGAACACCTTTTCGGTCTCGGTCATGCATCTTCCTGGTATCGCTTTCACTGGAAGGGGAGTCCTGTAGCGAGCGCCCTCTCCCAGCTCTTACTTAAGTCGCGCGCGCAGTACCAACCCTTGCGTCTTAAGTTACCTACGTTACCTGCCTGTAACGCTTGGCCACATCATCGGTCAACGTACAGGGGGCGCTAGCGCGCATGCTGTCCCTGGTAGATTCTCTCAAGATATCGGAAATACACTCATGCCCAACGGTCTGGTACACTCCTTTGTGATCCGCATAAGGGGTGTCCGCTCACGTAGGCATGTAAACGGCTAAGATCTGCATTCATCTTCATCCGTGTCAAGGCGAAGAAATTCAAGAAGATCCAACGCACCAACATCTGGTTTTTACCATCCTCGACTAGGAAGCGATCCCGACAGCACCGAACGGCGTTTCAGCATCCTTGGCGCCACGATCGACCCAGCCCAGCGTCAGCGAATAACTACCTGACACCACTCAAGGAGATTTACAACAAGAATCGTTAGCCTGTGCCTTTTCAACAAAAAGAATTTTATCGCCTTTCGAATTCACTTTTGTTGTGACACTCGAGAGTAAAATAAACAGGCTAATCCCTTTTCTTTATTGCGTGTTTGATTTTACAGGACACACGACCCCACACTAGTGTTCTCAACTGGAGATTCTTATTAGGATATAAGTATTGTATACTACAGGAAAGTAGGGTTGGTATTACCTAAATATATATGAATTTTAAGAATAAACCCAGTCTAAGATTGTTCTATGCTATGTATATGTTACCACAGAACAGTGACTGTCGTTCTGGAAACAGAAAGAACATTTTTCCATCAATCAAATTCCGTAATGTACCTTTTTTTCAGGAACCAACCCATGAATTAAGTAAAACCTGGTGTGCTCATCTACTCATCTGTGATCGTATTTACCAATGATGACGTAACTTTTTTCATTGTAATTCTAAGCAAAAAATATATAATTCCTTAAATTTGAATGAAAAAAGTGTCGTCGTCGTTGGTAAATACATGCACAGATGAGCACAACATGTTTTATTTACATTATGAACAAACCGAATATTTCATATTTAGGGAACGGAAAATCGGCAACAGAAATATCGGTTATTTCGAACATAACGGTTGATTTTCGGAACATATCCTATATAGAATGGACACTATTAACATGAAATCAGGAATTCCAACTTAAATTTCAGCCAATCAGAGATGATCTCAACAAAAACCTATATTTGGAAGGAATTATCTTGTTTGAGGAGCCAAGGCATCTTTTACGGATATTTATGAATAACGCGATCCTTATCATGTCAAATTTGTTCTGAAATTCCCCTTTCCCAGTGAAGTCGTTTATTGCTTCTATGTGAATTGAAATCTAGTATTCGATTGAAAAATGATAGCTTGAAGGGGACCGTCCAACCATTGCTGTTGGTAAACAATTAACAGTGCTGTTTCTAACATGACGCAAAGAATTAGTAACATACTCAGAACACCTAGTCTCCAAATTCGTACCTGACTTACCTTCCCAGGACTTTCACAGCGGAACCCGCAACCGGCAACAAAAAAATTCAAAATATTTCTACCAGGAAGTAAATTTTCCTTTGGCGGAGTTGAAACGTGGTACGTAACAATTTCGGCAACGAATTCAAACAAGCGCGTAAAAGGTCCTTGCCTCAAGTCAGTGCTTTTTTAGAATTCTCTCCTATTTCTTCTAGCATCAAAACCACACAGCCACAAATTTATGAATTTGAAGGAATTTCTAGTCATTCCAGGACTTCAGTGTAATTTATCAAGCTGTCCTGGGACCTATTCCACAAAAAACTTCAAAAGTTTTCACATTGCATTTTTTGACGGAAAAAAACGGTCACGAGTGAAAACTGCAACGGTAAAATTCACTTTCTAATTTCTAATTCCAATAGAAAAATCAGTCAATTCAGAAACAATTCAATTTTCGAATTCAAGAAAACTGCAGAGTCGAAAGTTGCAATGTGTTTTGGCGCAATAGGCCCTAGGTATCAAAATTCAGAAACCTCTTGCAATTTTCGCGAACTGTTCGAGTATTGCAAAATAAATTGTATCATGTGAAGCATGTACATTTTCCAGCTTCCTTTCGGAATAATTATATGGGTTGGGATTTTTATTTACCTCATTCTCCAACTGTTGTCCAATAAAACAGATTAGAAACTGTAAGATGAAAGTTACCACCAGGAATATCGAATTCTCGTAACTTCCTTGCTGATGGTAAGAAATATGTATTATTTCTCTGATGTTCACGAAGAATAAAATTCAAAAACACTTACTATATTCGTGTACTCCAGTATTGCTATATTAGGTATCATGACTGTGTACTCGAAGATGAAAATGTATCCAACACTTTTATTCATATCTTTTATACACCTGAAATAATAACAAAAATTATAAATGTTCGTTAATAAAAACTTTTTATTGCAACAAAATATACATTCTTTATTATCAACACGGTGCAATAGGATCATACAATGCAAAATGATTACTATGATAACTAACCGCCTTTCGTTCGTTGGCCAGTCAGATGGCGAGTGTAACCCAGAAAGCAAAAGGTTTAATATTGTTCGTTAGACAATATATTTTTGAGAATTCGCTCCTGAGAAATAGTTTGAGTCCAGAAATTTCTATTTAGGAAATTTTTTTATTCAATTGAAAATATTTCTGTTTCTTGCAGAGATTGAAACCCCATAAGAATGTTTTCCAGAATTTTTCAGCTTTCGGTTGAAAACACATTGGAATTTCCTAACACAATGGAAAATAAGAATAAAACTGAGAGAAATATGGACCAGAGACGTAGAAAATAATCAAAGGACCAATTTCAAGAATACACAATTCATTTTCTTGTAGTAAACAGAGGGTATGGTTCCACATTGGTAGGGTTGAGTTAGGTACTACTCCGGATGATATTAGACCACCTTAAACAACAATTCCCGGGAAAAGCATTTGTAGTGGAATCCTTAAATTTTATAGGAAATTGTAGTTGTCAATGCTTCTTGAATGTAAAACCCTTGTTATGATACTAAGGACTGTATATTTACTATATTTACAATGAACTTTTTATGACGTATGTACATGAAATATTTCTGAATATGAAAGAAATGTCTCTCGTTCGAGATCTGGAGTCGTACTGAGTTCCCGTTGCGTCCCAAGTCACTACTCCCACGCTATCTGCCCTTCGCGGAAGAAATCCGAACAAACTCCCTCACGTTGAAAGCATCTGCTTTCAAATACACTAGTGTTCAATTACTTAGTCACTCATCTTGCTGCTGGTCAAAATTCTCCAATGGCAAAGGACATAGGTTAGTAATCGCACGACGCAAAGTCCCTTTAACAGTTTGTACTGAGGCAACTCGAGCTACACCATCTTTTCCCGGAAAAATTTCTTCTACACGCCCGAGAGCCCAACACAGCGGTTGCTGATTCAGTTCCTTAATTAACACTAAAGCGCCAACCGGTAAACCGTTTTGATTCGATTTCCACTTCTTTCGGCTCTGAAGTTCATTTATGTATTCCGAAGACCATTTGGACCAAAAATGCTGAATACGATGCTGCAGAAATTGAAACCTGGACAAGCGATTTTCTTGAATTTCTCTGATGTCAGGGTCAGGAATATTGGTTATGGGTCGGCCAATTAAAAAATGTGCAGGAGTTATGGGAGCAAGATCGTTTGGGTCAGAGGATAAAGGTGACAATGGTCGGGAGTTCAAGATACCTTCTACCTGTATTAAAATAGTTTGGAAGTCCTCATAAGTAAGACTTGCGTTTCCCATTATATTTTTTGAGTGAAATTTCATGGACTTCACACCTGCCTCCCATAAGCCTCCGAAGTGTGGTGAATAAGGGTGGATGAAAGTCCAATTAATGCCTTCTAAGGTAGAAGCCTCCACGATTTTTTCATTCTAATTTATTAGAAAATTACCTAGCTCATCCAATTCCTTTTTTGCACCTACAAAATTAGTGCCATTGTCTGACATCATGCGTAGCGGTTTACCTCTTCGCGCAACGAAACGACGTAAGGCAGCAATGAAACATTCAGCTGTTAACTCAGTGACCAATTCGAGGTGTATAGCATTTGTACTGAAGCATATGAAAAGGCAGACGTATGCCTTTATGTGTTTGCAACCTCTACCTTTTCTATCTTTGAGAGTAAATGGCCCAGCGTAGTCGACACCTGTTGTAGAAAACGGAGCGGACAGCGTCACCCTTGAAGAGGGTAGGTCACCCATCATGGGTGATATACTCGAAGGTTTTAAACGAACGCACCGGGTACATGAATGTACAATTTTTTTTGCAGAATTTTTTTCCCGAAATAGGCCAAAACTTATTCCTGATTGAAGCCAGGAGTTGTGTGGGACCTGCATGACATAATCTTTTATGCTCATAACGGAAAAGCAATTTTACGAAGTCATGATTCTTCGAGAGTAGAATAGGATGTTGCTTATCGTATTGAAATTCCGAATTACGCAATCTCCCTCCAACTCTCATGACTCCTTCGAATAAAAACGGCGCCAAACTCAACAATGGACTTTTGGGGTGCAGTGATTTACCTTCAGACAACGAAGTATATTCCGTAGGGAACTGCTTGCGTTGAATAAGTCTCACAATAGCTAGGGTTGCATGGTCTATTTCTGCTATGGAAAGTGGTCCACGTGAAACTCTTCCCCTGCAACTGTTGACGAAACGAAAACAGTGAGCCACGCTGCGAACAAGTCTTTGATAATTGGAAAATCGTTGGAAAGGAAAATTTAATGGTTCATTTTGGGATACCAAAGTGGTGACTGTCATCTTCAGCTCTGGGAGCTCCTCAGAGAAAGTGACTGACTGAGATGACCATCTTTCAGAGCATTCTGATAGCCAAGCTGGCCCGTGCCATCAGAGCTGGCATGTCAACAACATAGCAGGACTTACACCACGACTTGCGAAATCAGCTGGATTATCCCGCGAACCAATATGCCGCCATTTCGATATGTCAGTTTTTGATTGGATCTCACATACTCTGTTAGCCACAAACGTTTGGAGGCGGTTTGGGGCTATCCTTATCCAGCCAAGAACAATAGTAGAATCACATCAATATGTAATGTCATCGAAGCCAATATATAAGGATGTTATAACCTTCCTCGCTAATCTTGATAATATCAAAGCTCCCTGAAGCTCTAGTCTGGGAATAGTGAGAACCTTGAGGGGTGCCACCTTAGACTTGGCACAAAGAAGCTGTGACATGATTTCGCCGTGTTGGTTTATACTCCTTATATATATATACATACTGCATAGGCATTCTTGGATGCATCACAAAAACAGTGTAACTCGCTGCGGATGCTATTTCGGAATCAAACGTGACGAGGAATTTGAAGAGAATTCAACTGTGGTATTTATTTCTTGAACTTGATCCACTCTGAATGTGTTCCCATAGACACTGACTCATCCGCCCATAACCTCTGAAGTAAGATTTTTATGCTGACAATGCACGGGCTCAACAATCCAAGTGGATCATAAATTTGTGAAATTCCTGAGAGAATTGATCTTTTCGTGCTAGCTTTTCTGATATCAATTTTGTAGCACAAAAGATCTAAATTAGACAACCAATATATGCCAAGAGTTTTTGAGTTCTCCATTGGACCAAGTTTCAATAATTCTGTCGAAATTTGAGAATCGCCTATTTCTCTGATGATATTAAGATTATTAGAATTCCATCTGAGCATACTCTTGAAAGCTCTTCTTCGGAATCTGCACCATGCAAAAAGTCATCAACATAAAATGAATGTTTGATGGCCTTTGATGCAGCGGGAAATGTATTAGAAGATTCTATAGCTAATTGATGCAAACATCTAATTGCAAGGAAGGAAGCACTGGTAGTTCCGTAGGTAACGGTATTAAGTTGAAAAACTTGCAATGGTTCAGAAGGGTTTGACCTCCAATATATCTGTTGTAACGATCTCTGTTCTGGAGTTATCCATACACAACGATACATTTTCTCAATATCTGATGAAACTTCAAGCGCAAATTGCCTAAACCGTAAAATAATTGAGAATAAATCATCCTGAATATTTGCCCCTGCCATCTGAATTTGATTGAGGGATACTCCATTGCTTGTAGGACAACTACCGTCGAAAACAACCCGTAGTTTGGTTGTCCAACTCTCTTCTTTCATAACACCGTGATGCGGAAAAAAGTTCACAATTCTCGACTGAGTGTCTACCGGAACCTTCGACATGTGTTTGAGTTCTATATATTCCTCGAGGAAAGAAATATATTTTTGACGCATATCTGAATTTGCCACAAGTTTCCGTTCAAGACAGAGGAATCGCCTTTTTGCATATTCTTCCGAACTGCCTAATAAATCGATGTTATCTTTGAAGGGAATTGACACAATGAACTTGCCGTCATCGTGTCTTCGAACGGTGGAAACGAAATGATTTTCGAAATCAGTTTCTTCCTTTGACAATGGGCATGTTGAAAAGCAATTTCTTGAACTTCCCAAAATTTTCAAGTTGATCCTGAATCACAGAATTTCTAACAAGGTTGCAATGAGAAAATCTACGAGTTGAAGATGTGCCAGTAGGACCTGAAATTATCCATCCCAACCGGGTTTTCTGAAGAATTGGCAAATTGCACCCAAGGCTAATTTGTCCAACACATACAAGAGACCAAAACAAATTAGATCCTATCAACATATCAATGGAAGATGGATTATTGAAATTCGGATCAGCAAGATGAATATTTGAAGGAATATTCAACGAAGATGAATCAATAAAATGAGGGGGCATGTGGTCATATATTTGCGAAATAACTAGACATGACAATGTGGCTTCGAAACTCGTATGAGTGGCCTGAATGTCAACTTCACATTTATGCTTGATCGTTGATAAAACCTGACCTATTCCTATAATCGAAATGGTTGCATTAGTTTTCGTCAATCCCAAATTGTTGCATAATTTCTCCGTAATAAAACTCGACTCCGAAGCATTATCTAAGAGAACTCTGCACCTATGTGCTCTACCATGCTTGTCCTGCACAAATACTATAGCAGTGGACAATAAAGTATGGCTTGTGGCACTTACATAGCTAGTAAGTGTGGTGGATGTATTTGCTATATTATTGGAATTATTCGCAACATCTTGTGAAAAACTGTTTTCGTCTGAGTGTAACAAGCTATTGTGTTTAATAGAACACCGTTTACATGCTCCGAATCTGCATTTATCTACAGTATGTCCTGAATTTAAACAATTCACACAGAGTTTAGCTTTCTGGACATGATCCATTCGCGAAGCTATCGACAAATTTTGAAAACCAGGACATTTGAAAATTCTGTGTGATTGTTGACAAAATGAACATATGTATTTTGACGGGAAAAATGCCTTTTGTTTAGTTTCAACTTTATTTCGAGGTTGAATTTTAGCGCTTTTTATCGTACTGGGGCTGCATTTGTCACTCTCAATTGGCCTTGTTTTTCAAGAACTTTATCAGTTTTTCGAGTGTTGGGTCTTGTTCTGAATTTTGAGTGCGTTCTTCCCACTCCCGTTTATTGGAAGAATCAATTATTTCTGTGATCATAAATATCAAAAGAGGGCCCCATTGATCAACTGCCTGTTCAAGGTATTCAGTGAACGCAAATTTTTAGTGACATTGTCTATCAAATTTCTCAATTGAACAGATGATTCCTTCGTTACACATGGCAAATCGAATAATGCCTTGATGTGGTTGTGAATGAGCAGTCTTTTGTTATTATACCTATCACATAACAAACCCCAAGCGATATCAAAATTAGCAGCTGAAGTTTCTAATGCACCTATGACTCGAGAAGCTTCACCCGCAACACATGATTTAAAATAATGAAATTTTTGTACATCATTGATTTGATCATTTTTATTGATGAGCGACTCATATGTATCATAGAAATCAAGCCAATTATCAAATGCACCTTGAAATGTAGGTAACTGGATGGTTGGTAATTTGACACAATTTAAGGGTGAATTTTTTGTGCTAATGTTACTTGAAACTCCTGACTGTACTGAATTTACATCGCTATTTTCAGAAGCCTTTATTATTTCTGAAGCACGAGAAACCAAATCAAAATAACTGTTTTCAAATTCAGTTCTTTCATTTGTTTGATCGACTGAATTATCTAAAATTTCAATTGCCATTTGGATATCAGAAAATTCTGAATAGATGCAATTTTCAATTTTCTCCATACGCTTTTTTAATTGAATTGTGCTGGATGCTTCGCTAAATGAATTAAGAAACGTTGCAAATCGTGTGAGCTGTGCCTTGTAAACACCTCGTTTGGCTACAAGTCGAGCTAATTCTGCCATTTCACTGAATTAGGCGAAAATAAATTAATAAAACGTGAAAATTGCAAATGTTACCGACTAGGTATGTAGACTTACGAAAGTTGAAAAACTATATATTTATATAAATGCAAAATCAATGAATCTTGAAAATCGCAAATCTTACTCACTACGTATGTAGTAGTTATGAATACGAATGTAGACTTATGAAAGATAAAAAAATATATATATTTATATATAAATGCAATTCAGGTAGAAAATATTAATCAAGGAAAGGTTAATGGAAAGAACTCACAAGTTGTTGAGAAATTTCAGTGGGTTCCGCCGCTAACGCCGAGTCTATTTCGTCGATCCTGGTTCCAGATGCTTGATATGGGTCGATCACTGGCTGTTGTCGGTCCACACTTGTTCCCTCTGCTTCCCGCTCCTCGCCTCTTAATGGCACTAAGGGTCGAACTTTACGTCGGAGTACTACCGAACGACGCTAAATATTCTTGAATGATATGATTTAAATCGGGCTCGAAGGACCAAATTTTGTAGGAAATTGTAGTTGTTAATGCTTCTTGAATGTAAAACCCTTGTTATGATACTAAGGACTGTATATTTACTATATTTACAACTAATTTTTTATAACGTCTGTACATGAAATATTTCTGAATATGACAGAAATGTCTCTCGTTCGAGATCTGGAGTCGTACTGACTTCCCGTTGCGTTCCTAGTCACTACTCCCACGCTATCAGCCCTTCGCGGAAGAAATCCGAACAGTATGATGGTGACAATTGGCCAAATGGTATAACCGTACGCCGTTTCTCGTATTTTCCGAAAACACTGAAACGGAGGGAATAGACGAAACTACCCCATATTGTACTATTGCAAATATTAACGTACAATCGCTCACGAACAAAGTTGACGAGTTCACATTCTTCCTAAATGACCAGAAAATTGACATAGCCTGTTGTATGGAGCACTGATTTCCGCAGGATTTGCTGGAGAAAATTCATCTGGGCAACTGTTGGCCAGCTCCTTTTGTCGCAGAACATCGAGACATGGAGGTGCGGCAATTTTTGTGAATAAGGGTTTACAATACGGGGAGCTGCAGAATATAACAAAGTGTCCTGTATTTCAAGAAATTCAGGTGATGGTTGTCAGATTACCTGATTAAAAGCTCATCGTAGATGCATTTTATAAGCCCCCATCAGGGGACTACCCTACATTTCTGTCAGCCCTCGAGCAGGTGTCGGAGGAGTGTCTTAAAGATTACAGTGATTATAAAATATTGATAGCTGGTGATTATAACATAGTCAACGAGATGTCCACTGAAAGAACAAAACTGGTTGAAATGTTCAATATGTATAATATGAAATATATTTTTACAGAGCCATCACGTGTAACTAAACATTCAAGTAGTTGCATAGATAACATGTTCACGAATATGCCAAAGAGAGAGTATAAGCAGGATACGTATAAACGCTTCTTATCGGATCATATGGCACAGATTCTGAAGATACCTAAAGCCAAAATGAACCCTGAAAACAAAAATGAGAAATATAAAATCAGAAGGCAGGTCATTGATAAAAATACTCACCGTTTTATTGAAGGGACCAGGTCTTTGAACTGCGAGCTAATATGGAATGGAACTGCTGAGGTACAGTATAGTAATTTCACGGTGCTCTCATGGATCTGTTCAACTGCTCTTTCCCTGAGAAGCGATATAAACGTGAACAAAGGAAAAAATATCACTGTAATAAAGACTTGTAAAACTTAGTGAGCAGGGTGGATGCGGCAAGGACTATTGCAGAAGTACGGAAGGACGAACCTAGTCGTGCACTTTATAAAACCCTGAGGACCATATTGAAAAATGAAATCATGAAAACAGTGAAATCTGAGAACAAGAACAAAATAAACAGCGCAGTGAATATGTTTCAAGAAATGTGGAACTTAATAAGTAAAGAAACGGGAAAGAGAGGAAAATGTCAGTTACCCTCCCACAGTGCGGATGCTGAGGCTTTAAACGAGCATTTTGTATCCATTGGTGAACACATACATAGAAGGGTACGACCATCTTTTAGTGATTCGAGCAAGTTGATGAAAAACCTCAAAAATAGATACTATGAATTCCATCTATTTGAGTCCGAATACGGAGGAAGAAATTGCGAAATTAACAAAAAAGATGAAAAATAAACACACGAGAGATTTCTACGGCATTTCAGTGGATCTGTTAAAACAGATGGTTCCACATATAAAACAGCCATTATGTAAAATAATTAACGATTGCTTTGAACAAGAAGTCTTTCCGAAAAAGCTCTAAGTCGCTATGGTAACACCAATATTGAAAATGACGCAAATTTTACACAAGGGTTTATTATTTTCTCAGTAAAGTAACCCAAACCCATTGATATCTCAAATAAAACTTATACAGCGTGCCAAAAATGTAAAATTACTCGTCAATAATGAGTGTACGAAGAACTATTGAGGAATATCCTCGCACCCGTCGATTTTGGTTTATTATTTGATAAAATCAAATGATAAACCTTAGTGATCGACCAACAAAAAAAATATTTAAACCCCCCCTGAAAATTTCACAGTTTACGTTTTGGAGTATGTAGATTCGAATAAACTAATTAAAAAAAAATCCGTCCGTCCGCCGTCCGTTGTCCGGGGCTTTTCTCAGGAAGTACTGAACCGAAATCAGTGAAACTTGGTAGAAAAATTGTGTGTCGCTCGGGATGGATACTCCAAGCTTTTCAGCAGAATCGGTGTACCCTAAAGGCTCGAAATGGGGGGTTGGGGGAAAAAAAAATTATTTCTCGAAAACTTACCAGCGAATTTTCATGAAACTCTGAACGTTGATTACTGTTGCAAAACTGAACCAAAAAAATTCCACCCGGATAAGATAAGATAAGATATATTTCTCACAACTTACTTCAATTACAATATTGGTACTTAATATATTATATATAAGATGGACAATCTTCAAAGCTAAAATTAATGAGAAATACACCATAGAAAAAAAAAGACTCACAAAGGTAATATATATATATATATATATATATATTATATACCTCGCTTACATTATCAAAATTAAATATTCTCCTATTGAAAATGCAATTCCTGCGCTAAACACAACAGAAACAAAAACCAAACGAAGACTAACGACGAGGGCAAAAATATCAATTTTTTCTATCAATCAACTGTATGATGTAGGTTCTTTTTGCTGTATGTATCCATTTCTTCACTCTTTGTTTGAAAATTTTTATGTTGGCAGTAATTTTAATTTCTAATGGAAGTTCATTGAATATTAGCGGTCCTAAATAAACATAGCATCTCTGAGTTAACGTCTTATTCATCTTTGGCACGGTAAGTACAAATCTATTGTATCTGGTGTCAAGACTATGGGTCACCAATTGTTCCGACTTCAGATTAGTTTTCGTAAAAAGAAGAGTTGTGTAACAATACAACTTAAATACATCAAATACACCTGACAATTCGTATAATTCCTCGGTAGGAAAAGTTATCTCCTTTTTGAAGATTATCTTAAGGATCCATTTTTGTTGTACAATAAGTCTGTTAATTTCTTTTTTATATGCGGCTCCCCAAGTTATAATACCATATTCAAGTTGGGATTCAACGATAGAATGGTACAAAATCAACATATGCTTGACATCCAAAATTCCAGCCGCATACTTAAATCTAGAAACCTGACCCCTCAATTTTTGAACTAAGTAATTTATTTGCTCATTCCACCTGAGAAATGAATCCATGACTATTCTCAAAAAAATCTGGCAAAGACCGTCGGTCACATACAAATGGAATATAGTGAGTTTTATTGAAATTAATTATAAGCTTATTCTGCTCCGTCCATTGTTTCACCCGGAAAAAGTATATCTCAACCATCAGCTTCATATCTGTCCAGTTTTTTGCACTGTATATAATTGCCATGTTGTCAGCATAACCAAGAATCTGCCGTTCCGTGTTCAACTCCAATAAGTCATTGAAATATACCGTAAAGAAAATGGGCCCAAGGATGGTCCCCTGCGGAACTCCATATCTCAAACATTCTATGTCGCTATACTCATTTTGGACTCTAACGACCTGCTTTCTGTTGGTTAGGTAGCTCTTAAACAAACTGAAACTTGCCCCAGTCACACCAACCTCAGCCAGACGATCCAAGAGGATTCCGTGATCCACTGAATCAAAGGGTTTCGCCAAATCAAGAAATATACATAGGGAAGCATTCTCCTTATCAAGTGTTTCATAAATGGCTCATGATAGATATGCTAGGGCTCCTTGCGTTGATTTGCCCTCTCTGAATCCAAACTGACCGCTTGACAGAAATCCATTTTCTTCTAGGTAAGATGTGAGCCTAGTTTTGATGACTTTTTCTTCTACTTTGGAAATAGTCGATATTAACGAAATAGGTCTATGATTAGAACAAAGATTCCTATCTCCTCCCTTGTGCAGGGGTACCACAACAGCCGTTTTAAGAATATCCGGAAATATTCCTGTTTGGAAGATCTTATTACACAGGTGTGTTATTGGTCGTGTATATCCTTCAATACCTGCCTTCAATACCTCAGTAGAAATACCGTCTACCCCAGCACTCTTCCTCGATTTTTAGTTGTTTATGATATTTCTTATTTTTTCTGGATTAGTTGGTGTTAGGTGAAAACTGCTCTTCTTAGTGTTTCGGAGATTTCCATCGCATTTGATCTTTCCAGCTTATTCCTGGCCGATGTTAGCAAAATACTTGTTAAAACTTGTAGCCATTCACCTTTTATCCTGAATTATACATTCTTTCGTTTCTATTTTTTCTATGTGAGCCTTTCACACTCCTTACGAGGTAGTTTAATCTTTTTCTACACTACCTGAAAATAGTCCAGTTTTTTTCTTGTTTATCCCTCTCTCAGTTCTTATACAGCCTATTTCTCTCTTGGATAGATTTTAGAAGTCCATTGGTAATCCAGTTTTTCCTCTTTAAGCCTTTGTTGAAAACTTTTTGTTGACAACTTTTTACATGGAGTTGTATAATTTCAATCAGCTTTTTCGCTGTAGGATTTATACACTGAATTTTATAGAAAGGTTTCCAGTTGAAACAACAAGACTTATGAGCTAATACGTTATAATCCACTCTGAGAAATTGCTCTTCCTCCCTATTCCTGACTAAATCTTGTTCACCATTAATGAGAAGTAACATTGAAAAGTGATCAGTAATAGTTGTCTTTAGTACAACTGGGACATAATCAAACAAACCTTTCACCCAAATATGATCAATGCAGCTCGAACTAGCTCCTTGTACCCTCGTCGATTTATTTATAGCAGATCTAAAATTTTCCTCGTTTAATATATTCACATACATATCACTGCTATCATTACTATCTAAAATATTTATATTCCAATCACCTAAGACAACATGGTAATCCGCGTTTCGACAATGAGACTTCAAATTTGTATGAAAGCTAGGCAAAAAAATTTGATCCAAAATATTTGGTGACTTATATACTGCAGTTATGTGTGAAAACCTGTCATGTAATTTTATCGATACCTTAAAAACATCAACCTCATCAACAGTGACTGAACATGACTCATATTGAAACCTTTTATTTATATACACAATGACCGCATCATTTTTATTATATTTACTCTCGTTATATACCAAATCATAACCCTCCATACAATACAGATCTGAATCAAAAATTCTATGAGTTTCAGTCAAAACTATGCAATCAAAATCATTTTCGAGCTCATGCAATAAAAGTTCTAACTGATCACGGTTTTTACGTAAGCTCCTGATGTTATTGTGAAATATCTCAAATCTAGTATTACAAACATTATCCACAGTGAGTTGTCGATACTTTTCAGCATCCTCACAAACGTAAGTTTCGGAATTTTCACATTCATAATCCCTGAGATATTGTTCCATTAATTCTAGAAAACATCAGAAAATACAAGTTTCAAAAAATTTCGTCCAACTCACTGTCCGTAATCTGTCCTCTCTCTGATGCTCTGAAAGTTTCTCAAGTAAACAGGACAATTTCTATCCAGACAACCATGGTTGACTTCATAACTGGATCCATATTTTCCATTCGCCGCGACACAAATACCGCACACTTTAGAACGACCCGTACATTCACTGATTAAGTGGTTTCCCGCACAATTCGCGCACAACACATCTTTACTGCAGTCTTCTCTTCGGTGGTAAAATCCATAACAGTTCATACATCTTGGAAGATAGAGGTTTTCATAAACAGGACATCTATTATAAGCTAGATTGATCTTTCCCACAGACATCCACTTGAAATAGGCTGATGCATTGCAATCCACGACTGCCCACTTTGAATTTCTTCGTCTGGCATCACGAAGGATTTTTACCTCTAGTTGATCATCCTCAGTCATGAAGTAGTTCTGTTTTTATATGCCATCTGCAATTTCATCTATTTTTACCTTGTTACCGATGTTGGCTATTAGAACAGAAGGTTTCCTCAATTTGGTTTCTTTAATTTCATAGTTCTCCTTCATATTTTTCTCTAGCTCGTTCCGCCAAATTTCTTTAGATCTCATATTATCGCATCTTAGAATGATAGATCCATTTTTCAAATCCTTCACTGCATTTACTCCAACACCAAGGTTGGATGGGTTAATCGTATTTTCCATGTCTAATTTTGTTTTCATGCATGATTGTCTACTATTATTCGGTGTGACAATAATACCTGGAATATTTACTTTTTGTTTGATATCGACCTTCTTATTACCACCGACCGCACTTGCATATGTTGCAGCCACCTGGACTTTTTCTGCGCGTAGAACCTTCTGTTTACATTCATTGAGATTTTCTTCCAATAAATAAATAATTTTATTTTTTTCTTCGATACATTTCTTCAATAATTGAATGGTTCTTAACTCCAAACAATCATTACAATTAAATTGCAAGATTCTGAATTGTGACATTATTTTAATTTCGTCACCCCACAATCCACTGCAACCACTGCAGTAAGGTTTGTTGCATCCATCACATTCAACCAATTTTCTGTTCTTCGATGCAGAAGAATTACAAATCGCACATTCCATGGCTACATAACTTCCTTTGCAATATATTCACAAGAAATGAAAGAATTCTCGATTCGAATGAAGTATGTAAACGTTTACACCGTAAAGCAACGAGCGAAGAGTGTTACCCGGACAAGCACGTCTCTCGGATGATTTCCGACCAGTGGTTCCTGAGTTATAAAGAAAAACGCTGCAAATTTCCAATAATGTCGAAAATGACATCATCGCATTCGGTTCTAAGATTGGAATTCACTGGAATAATCGGTTGACTTTTCATCCAGAATCATACATCTAAAAGTAGATGAAAATATTGATTACCAAATTTTCAACACATATCGATAAATTTTAATTGGATGCGTTATTATTTTATAAACACAATTTGCAAATGCCCCATCGATGTTCTTGACAATTTCATGATCGTAAGTAGTTCAGATTAAATATTTTTGGGTTTACCCTCCCAATATCTTAAACATAACTACTGAAAATCGGATCAAATTATTATTTATAGAAATCACCCTGCGGATTACGGGATTTAAGATTAAATTTCTTCATAAAGTTCATTCATATCTTGAATAAAACTTTTATAATATTCATAAATCATTGGTTTTTCAGAACACAAAAACCAATTCTATGAAAAAATTCATTTGAAACATTGAAATCTCAATAAATACTCTTTTATAACTGAATAACACTTTTGCATGCAGAACTCGAATTAAGTAGCGTAATTTAAAATAATGTAGATTTCCAAAAAATTCGGTTGATCGGAGGTTTCCATCAATTTCGGTTTGCGTAGTACGATTATCGTTAACATCTGGATATCCGTTACTGGTTTCAATCGAAATCCAATATCTTTCGTACTGACAGTTTGAATAAATCAAATTGGAGGATATAATATGCAAAAAAATCAATAACAAACCGCAAATCTCATCAATTGTTGATTGTCGAGAATCTAATACTGAGGTTGGAGCCTTAGACTAAAGTTAGGAGCCGATGATTTATCTACCTGTTCTGAATGGGGTCTGTGCCGGGTCGTGACCTAAGACAAGGGATATAGCGTAGAAAAAAATATACCGCATGTATCATCATCTGGTTGTCGGCAAACTACTTGTTTGAATTTCACGTCTTTACATCAAACAGTCTATCGGATTTGACACCCTCTTGGTTGAGTGTATCTGACAACGATAACAACGAACGAAATTTATAATCTAGAATTATTCTTTCGAATTCAACCTGATGAGGTTCACGATATATTTAATTGTTACGGAAATGTTATTGAAAATAACTTTAGTTTTTCAGTTTGTGTGGTGGATACTTTGCGTATCAAGTGAGTCGGATATCTGCTGCGGAAAAAACTTTTTTCAGATCAATTGCACAGGAAGGTTGAGTTTTTTTTCATTTCATTAATATTTTTCAGAACAAAGTTGAATCCTAGTAGAAATCACATCTTCACTTTTGATATTAGCGGAAAGTCTTGAATTTTGTTTTACGTATTTGTGTTAGTTTGAAAGATTGAGTTTATTTCCCCAGTGTCAAGAAATACGAACGCATTCGGATTGAAACATCATGACTTTTTGTTAAATAAAGACACTCGATTTAATGCAAAATTTCGTGAGAATTCTATTGGAAAAATCGAATTTTTTTCAAACATTTTTTTTTCGAATACATATTCATCGAAGTTCAATGAAATTTGGTACAGGTTTCAGAGTCAATATTTAGAAACAGTGTTTCAAATTTCAGTTTTGACCGATATTTATTTATGCAGATATTGGCAAAAAATTTCGTGACCATTTTGTATATTGAGGTTATTTCCCTAATATCTCAAAAAGGGCAAATCCTATCTGATTTGAAGTTCATTTTCAGTTGTGGAATACCGACATGAAATTTAATAATTGTGGAAAATTTTCAAAGAGATGAAACGACTGTGGAACGTCTCTTCTCATTCAAAATATTATTTTAAATTTCGCTACTCAGTTAGCGTTCTGCATGTGGAAATGTTATTCAATTATACTAGTGTATTTATTGAGATTTCAATGTTCACATGGATTATTTCATGGAATTGGTTTCTGTGTTGTGAGAAACCAATGAGTTATGCATAATATATAAGTTTTTTAAGATATCAATGGTATATTGGGTTATTTAACTGAGAAAATAATAAACCCTCTGTGTAAAATTTGCAGCATTTTGATTTCAAAACTAATTTATCCTATGCTTTTTTGAATTTGATATTTCTCTGTTCACTACTTTATTTTTTCATCAAGAAATATATGGATTGTGATACATCAAATGAAAGGTAATTTGATTACCTTTTCAGCGATGTGGCTTGAAGTAGAATTGCTTGTGCCGTTTCTCATTGAAAAATTAGGAAATAATTCAGAATTTTCAGTTAGGAGGGTACTGTTATCAGACCATTATTCTTTTATTAATTAATAATGATGATAATAATGGTAATAATATATTTATTCAATCAGAGGCTTATTGGAATACAATAAGGTTGGTGTCGTAAAAACAGGATACATAACTCAAAACAATTCACTTTTACAAAAATCAAAAATTCACTCTAATGATATGGTTCATAGTCAACAATTGCATTATACAAAGTAGTTTTGAGAACTTTCAGGTTGGATGTCCTCCTAAACCCTTGGGGTAGAGCATTCAATAGCCTTAGGCTCATGTACAAGCGCGACTTTTCTATTAAGGTTAAAGAGTAACGTGGGTACAAGTATGTGTATATGTGCACCTAGTGTTGTTACAGTTTAAATTTTGTTGGAAGTAACTTCATGAAAACGAGTAGCCTATATACGTATAGACCACATGATGTCAAAAATGTGTTCTCTTTAGAAGGCCCTCTACAAGATTCTCTAAAACCTAACTTCAGTATAATTCTAAAATTAATTTTTGCCTCAGAAACACTTAATACCTTATAACTATAAGGGAAATTCTCGAACCCATGGATTTGTAACTTAAATTGAATTAATACTTAACTTTCATTGTCGTTCACAAAACTGAATTGGTCATCGAATGACCTTTAATGCGATATATCACATGCAATATTTAAAAAAAAAAAAACTGTTGAGGTTTAAGGGTATAAACACCCAACAATGCATTTCTCAAACTTCTTAAATAGAAATAGATATGAAAATAGGGAAATTCTCGAACCCATGGATTTTTAATTTATATTGAATTAATAATTAACTCTCATTTTCGTTCACATAACTGAATTGGCCATCGAATGCGATATATCACATGCAATATTTTTCCGAAAAAAAACTGTTGACGTTTAAGATTATAAACCCCCAACTCTAAAACTACATACATTTTTCAAACTTCGAAAATAGAAATCGGCGGGTAGGAGGATATTTTTCAATATTTATTATTTTAAGAATAAGAATCTGACACCAATCACAAATTGTTAATTTTCTAATGAAAAAATCGCCTAACAAATTCTTTTTCAGTAACGCCATTCAATATGCAATGAAACGTACTTCCATTTGCTATATCACAATCTATATAATACTATTTGAACGAAAACAGTAGGGAGGTGTGGAGCGTAAAGGATGGAAGATTTCGAATTCAAAAAAGCATAGGGGGACCTGCTTTGGGAATTACAAATCCTTGGATCCGTGGACTTTCCTTAATAACAATTATTAAAAGAATAATGGTCTGATGGCAGTACTCTCCAATCACAAATTGTAAATTAATTTCTGATTTTTAATTGGAGAACGGCACGACAAATTCTTTTTTTAGTCGCATCGCTGAGTAGGTAATCAAATTACCTTTCATTTGATGTATCACAACCCTCATATTCTAATTTGGAAAAATAAAGTAGTGGGATGCGGGGGGCGTTAGGGATGAGAAATATAAAATTCAAAGAAACACAGGATAAATTGCTTTCGGAATTCAAAATCAACAGGTGTGAGGATTTTCCTTAATAATTCTTCATTCAAAAGTTATTGAGGAGTTACGTTACTTTTTTGGCACGCTGTATACTATTTATATCCCATTGGTTTTCCACCCCAAAATTTGCAGCGTTTTTCTTTATACCTCAGAAGCCACTGGTCGGAAATCATTCGGGTAAAAATTTGTTGGTTGAGTTATGCAACAATAATAAATGTTGGAAGTTTCATGAAAATTCGGTAGTGAGTTTCTGAAAAATATTTTTTTTCCCTCCAACCCCCAATTTCGAGCCCTTAGGGTTAATCAATCCTGCTGAAAAGCTTGGAGGATCAATGCCGAGTGACACACGATTTTTTTACCAAGTTTCGCAGATTTCGGTTTAGTACTTTCTGAGAAAAGCCCCGGGAAACGGACGGCGGACAGCGTACGGCGGACGGACGGATTTTTTTTTATTCGTTTATTCAAATCTACATACTCCACAATGTGAACTGTGAAATTGTCAGGGGGGGTTGAAATTTTTTTTTTGTTGATCGATCACTTAGGTTTATTATTTGATTTCATCAGATAATAACTGCTTGAACTACTTCTGAAAGAACGAGTTTTTTTAAGGGCAATATGTTTATCCATGAGTCTCAGCACGGTTTTCGGAAGCGAAAATCAACAGTTACAGCGTTGATTGATCTATTAGATACCATTATCGAGGCTTACAACAACCTTGAGGAAGTGGAACTGTCTTGTATCGACCTCAGAAGAGCTTTTGACAGCGTTAGTCACAAAATTCTTCTGAAGAATTCTACGGTATAAGAGGGAAGGCTCTTACATGTTCGAATCCTACTTGACAAAAAGGAGTCAGGTGGTGAGGTGGAATGACTCAGTGTCTGCTTCGCGGGAGATCACAGTGGGGGTACCGCAGGGCTCGGTTCTTGGTCCGATATTGTTTATTGTCTACATGAATGATCTATATATTTACTTAGAGACTGACCAACTCTGCAGCTTCGCAGATGACAACGCTTTTATGAACAGTTCAGGAAATAGAGACACACTCAAGTTGAAGACCTTAACATCTCTTTCGGGTGCTCAGAGTTGGTTCGCGTCAAATGGTCTTTTGTTGAACGAGGATAAAACCCAGCAGCTCCTAATTACTAACAAGGAACATACAACGGGTTCTCTGAAGTATTTGGGTGTGACTTTTCACCCATCATTGAGCTGGAGTCCATACGTAGACGAATTGTGTGACAAACTGTCGACCTCTATCTATCTCATAAAAAGAAATGAAATGATTTCTACTAGTGATACGGCTAAGCTCACATATTACTCAGCATTTAATGCTAAAATGATGTATGGTATCATCATACTGTGGGGATATAGCAGTGCTGCGCATAGGGTTCTCATCAAGCAGGAGAGGGCCATACTGGCTATATTTAGAATGCAACAGTCCGACAGTTGCCGGAATGTATTTAGAAGGGAGGGCATACTCACCTGAATTTCGGTTTTCATCCTCACCGCTTTGGTCTATGTACACAAGCACCTCGAAAAGTTTCCATCTTACTCAGATTTTCATGGATATAATACAAGAAGAAAGCAATTCCTGAGTATTCTCTTCACTAGAATAGAGAAAGCGCAGCAGGGAGTAAACCACATCTCTCTAAAACTGTATAACAAGTGACCCGAACAAGTGAAGAGCTTGAACGAACAAAGATTCAGCAGAAATGTGAAAAAATTTCTTCTAGGAAAGACAATATATAGCCTTGAAGAGTTTTTTAACATGTCCTGTTTGTCTTTAATGTAAATATGTGATGTTTTATACTTATCTTTCTCCATTTTCTTTTTTGGTATTTCATACTTTTGACAAGCCGTGTAGCACTTGACGGCAACTATTCATCATGTGCAATTTCTGTCACTTTATACTTTAGTATACTTGGGTGAATAAATAAATAAATAAATAAATAAAAAATTAATTTTTCAGAAACTATTCTTTAGCCTGCGATAAAGTTTGGAACAAAACTTGAAACTAACAGTGATTCATATATCAGTTTGATCAGATATTTATCATTGGAGAAATTGGAGAAAAATTCAAATTTCGTGCTTATTTCCTAGTGTTTTTTAGTAGTTTTCACCGAAATAAGTCAAAAATGCCAACAACTGGTACAAAGTTTCTTGATAAAATTTTTATTTCAAATTTTTCATATTATGCGATCTTTCACTCATTATAATTTTATTTTCGCTTTGACCATTATGACAGAAGCTATAATTTTTTTCTGTGAAACTCCAACAATTCACCGTAGGTGTTGTCCTTTCGGCTTGCATTTGTGTAAGAGTCTTATTTTCCATAGACATCGATGGTTTCGATTAGTTCCATAAATGCGGAAATAATTTATGATTTTTCCATTCGAATTGGACTAATCGATTCAGTACGAGATTCAGGCCAAAGATTCATTAACTTCACGTGTGTCACAAGTGAATTTCTCTATTCATCAGTTGCCAGTCAGGTGTCTGATAATGTGTAGCGGGAGCTTTCTCCACCATGGAAGTACAGAATTATGACTTTTGTCAGATCGCTCGTCAGACCAATTCTTCTCCGTTCGCGTCTCAAAATCAGTCCGTTTGAGCTGACTATGATTACCTTACAACTAACTCTTAGGTAGGTGGCACTTCTAGGAAGAATGCCCGGCCAATATATACCAAATATCGGATATTATTCGTCAATAAAACTACACATTCTAGAATCTTTTCAACCCTGAAATATGCTTAGAAAGGGTTGAAATAGTCAACCTCTTAGATATTCTTACAACTTTTTTTGCGCGCATGTTCTAGGGGAACAGCGTGCTATCGTTTTGTCCAAATGTCTGTAATTTTGGATGATTGAGCCGAAAATGGTCTCAATCGACTAGGTTGGACTCACTGATGACGAATCCGGTGTCAAAATCGATTCTGTCCGGCCGGCCGGCCGTAGACACGCTAACTGTCGACGGAAGCAAGCTAGCAACTTGAAACTTTCAGGATAGGTTGCGCATCAGAATGCCGCGGTTAAGTTCGTTAATGGGCCAAATCGGTGAAATAGTTTCGGAGTTATAGGCAGTTGAAATTTTGAAGTTATTTATTTTTTATTTCAGAAACTACTTCAAAGATTAGATTCAAACTTGGCAGTTGGGTGGAGTATAGCGACGCGCAACTTTAAGCCAAATTCCGTCAGGATCAGATTTTCAGTGAATTTCAAAAAAATTTTTTTTCGAAATTTTTTTCCAAAAATTTTTTTTTTCCGGAAACCTTTTATCATATTCAAAAAAAAAGTCCACTCACACTTTGAACTTCATATTTCACAGCAGTGTACCAAATTTCAGTTCGATACGATCATAAGTTTCGGAGATATCCGGAAAAAATGTGTCAAATTTCGAGGTTTTCTTCTCGATATCGTTTATTTTTTCGGTATAACTCGAGAAATACTGATTCAGTCCTGATGAAATTTCACAGCTAGTTTTGAGATGCTGAAAGACAACTTCATGCGAAATTTCGTGATAATCGTGTCATCAGAACAATTTGAAAAAAAAAATTTCTATGATTTTTCTCATCATATTATCCTCATCAAATTCTGTATGAAACTTCGAACTGTTATTTTTCGATGAAGTACTGGATTTCAATTCGATCTGATCTGTATTTTTGGAGATATTGAAAAAATAAAATTTTGATTGGGTATATCTACGGAATCATTGGGTGGATTTTACCCATTCGCGAATTCGGCCTTCGTAATTTAGGTCCAAACCTTCTCTACAAATATCGAGTTCCTAAGTTGTTTCTTTCGGAAGTTATTGTGTTTACGCAGTCGGCCGTTAGGCTGACCGTAAACACAATAAATTCCGGAAGAAACGACTTAGAAACTCGATATTTGTAGAGAAGGTTTGGGGTTTAATTACGAAGGTCGAATTCGGGAATGGGTAAAATCCGCCCAATGATTCCGTAGATATACCCATTCAAAATTTTATTTTTCCAATATTTCCAAAAATACAGATTTGATCGAATTGAAATCCAGTAATTTATCAGTGAAAATTTCAAAAAGTACTGCCGTGAAGGCAGCAGCTTTTGCGTGCATGTTCAAATTCGTTGCTGAAGCGGTCATCTACATTGAACATGCGCGCAAAAGTTGCTGCCTTCACGGCAGTGCTTTTTTAGAAAGATGATCGAACAATGAACTCTATATTATATACCTGGAAGGGACCCGTTTTGAGCGACAAGTGAAGCCATTTCGTTGCTTATGCAACCCGCGAAGTGGACGGGTATCTATCTCTTTCTTCCTCGTTGCATTCATTCTAAATATTTTTAATTTTTCGTTTCAAATTAGGAGAACCTGAATTTTTTTCTGACTAATTCGTGAATAAGGCAGGATTGAAGAAGATCGCACATGTTCAAGTGAAATTTCAACTTAGTGAGCGCTTTTTCTGGGGAACAGCGCGTTATCATCCTCCGTAAATTTGCATTTTTTTGCCGAAAATCGTTCCAAGCGACCAGGTTGGACTCATGATGAAGAGTTCAATGTCAAATTGAATTCTATTCAGCCGCCCGTTGCCACGATAACTTACTACCGAGAAAAGCTATAGCGACTTAAAAAATTCAAAATAAGTTCGTTAATGGGCAGAATTTACCTTACAATTTCGAAGTTATATTAATTTCAAATATATTATTTTATTTCCTCTATATCTCAAGAAGTACTGATGCGATCAGATTGAAACTTGCTAACTCATTGCATGAAGAATCGTTAAAAAAATATTTTTTTCGGAAACTAGCAATGAGATTTCAATGAAACTTGGCGCAGAACTTGAAGTCGAATCTGAACAGCAATGTTCGAGATTTCAGCTCGATTCGACACACATTTCCCAAAATATCGGAAAAAAGTATGTCATATTTCGCATTGGCAATGAATTTTAACCACCGCTTAAATTTTCCTGACTTCAAGTCAGTGCTTTTCGAGAAGTATTTTCCTATGTTCCTATTATTTAAATTTATTTTTATGATGATGAAACTATCGTCAATCGTCAATGCACAGCTCACACCAACATAATTCTTCACTTTTTGAACCACACGCGGTGAAGGCAGAGAAAGTAATGGCATATCAGACAAAAATAGATATTCATTTTCAAAAATATTGCTCTTTCTAAATGATGTAATACCCAAACCACCTGAATTTCCAAGTAAAACCAAATTTGAGCCGTTAAACACCATTTACTTCAACGGGTGTGACAGGGAGAGGTTACCGTCCATAGCGCTATCTTTGTTTCGTTGCCCCTTGTTACGCTTTAAGCTTAGTTGAAGAAGGGTCGGGTCCTTTCCAGGTAGTAATATAGAGTTCTATGTGATCGAACTACCTTTGAAAGAAGGTGTCACTCAACACACCTTCCCATGTAAGATTATAGGGGTTGCTGTCATAACCCTCACAGGGTTGATAAAAATTGATTGGAACCAACTATACATATAAAATGTCCCTTACCTTATAAAAATTTTTTGGAAAAAAATTTCGAAAAATGTTTTTTTTTTAAACTAACAATATGATCCTGACGAAATTTGGCGTTATTGGTAATACTGGGAAAATGAAATTTCGAATTCATATATCTTCGCAATCATTTTGGGGGATTTTAAGTTTGCACGAATTCGACCTTTTTGATTAATCCCCAGACCTGCCATTAACAAATTGATTCTCTGAGTTGTTTTTCTCGGATTCGATTGTGGTTGAGGTCAGCCTAACTGCATTATGAAATGAAAATCCATTCGGAGGCTTGAAATTTGTTTAACCGGTTCAATCGTGAAAGCCAAATTCGCGAAATGGTGAAATCATCTAATGATTTCGCATAACTCATTATTTCAGTATTTTCTGAGTTATTCTGTGAAAAACAACAATGCCAAGAACATAACCAGGAAATTTGACACGTTCTTCGCAATATCTAAATATGTTGAGAAGATAGTTGTCAGAATGAAGTGAACTTTGAAACACTGTTGTGATACTGACCAGGTTTTTAAAAAACTTCTAAGCAAAAAAATTAAAAATAATTGTGAAAGTAATGCTAGTAATAAGCACAATAGTACGCCGATCGGCAGCATTGACTCTATCCAAAGGCAGTGAGAACTCGTCAGAATCCAAGTTCCGGTGCCCCGTCGAATAGAAAACCCTCACTGGTGATTCTGTGATCTACCTTGAATGTGATTTCAGGTTTAATATATACTCCTTGATCATGAGTTAGAGTATTTACATGAGTGGAATTTTGATGATTCAGTCTTTTAAACATTGTTCTGTACCTTTTGGCAAAGGCATGTTCATTTCAGATTTGCAACGCTGACATCACACTGAAATAGTTGAAAAAAACCATGATTCGGTGTGTTCGAACTCTGTTAGAATCAGCCGAAAGAAAGATAATGGAATTTCAACTCTTACTCACGATGATTGAAGGAGCATCAGCTTTGTTATTTCATCAATTATATTTCGTGGAACATGAAAATCTTGGCTGAATAATAATTCCGATGATATGTATAACTACTAATAGATTGGGAGTATTTTATAATGAGAGTATTCGCAAATAGTGATAAATAATTTTTGTCGACATATCCTTCAATACCTGGTTCATTATAACAGTAAGGAAAAAGAAGCTGTTCATTGGGCTAGCAGAAATAAAAACTAAAATCTTTTTCGATTGACCGAAGTCTACATTCTTATTGATGTTGGGCCAAGATTTGACAGAATTAATTTCCTCAATACCATATTCATCCACAACGTGTTGGAAGAAACGAGGCTGATTCATAAACATATCCTTCAGTACCCTCCTTGTTATAACAGTAAAAAAAGGAGTGTTTTGTAGGAGAGGGTGAAATAAAAACCTTGGTGTTTAATATGGTATTGATGAGGCAAGGGATTCACCCGACTCGTGGTCCAACATAAAAAGGTGGCACCAATATCGAATAGAAGAATTTTTTCTAATGTAGGCAAGTGACGGCCTTGAAAAAGAATAAGAACTTACTCTTAACGTCGGCCAATCGAAAAGGATTTTTGTTCTCATTTCGCCCAGTCCTACAAATCAAATTTATCCATCTTGTTTCTTCCAACTCTTTGGGGATTGATTTGGTACTAAGGCAATAAAGTCACTCAAGTCTTGGTCCAACATCAACGAGCAGTTGGCAGCAATAGGGAACAGGAAAATTTTTTGTTGCAATTCAGAAGAAGACAGCCTTGAAAAAGAGTAAAAAGAAACTCGAGAACGATTTTTTTATTTCTCTCGGCCCTATAAACCAGTACTTTTTTTTACAATTACTATCCACATGGTGAAGTCATTGTCAATCTTCATAATAATATGGTATAAATAACAAAATCCACATAGAATATTGAAATAAATTTGCAGTGAACTGATTCAATAAGAAAATGAAAACGATTAAACTTTACAACATAAATAAATATGAAGTTCCAAGAATTTACGTCTGCTAATCCCGGATTGATGATGTTATTTCGAATTTCAATTTGGAAAATTTCATCTCTAATTTCATTACCAAAATTCCGCTTCACTTCCTAATGCAGAACTATATGTCAACCGGAGCAGTGTAGATTCGAATTTCTTAAGTCTTAATCATTTCAGATCTGAACTATTGTTTTTTTCAGTTAGTTTTCTACTCACCCGTATATCTTCGAATAATAATCGACAAAAGAAATGAATTTTTCAGTGAAAACTTCGACATCACTGCTGGAAATTTTTTCTGTGAGATCCAGAATTCTTGAAGACAAAGTCCATGGAATAGTCAAAAAACCCATCAATGTAGCACTGAAGAATGGTACTAAAAAATTTTGGAAGGTCCCCATATACAAAGTAATCATTATTTTCTGCAAACCCGCATCCTCTGTTTCGAATGGAAACCAACAACACTCGTGTAGGCCACAAAAGTATTTTTTATTTCCAGTGATTATCCTTCCTTTACAATGCAGGTTCATCCAGTATGAAAAAAAACTATTTACAGTGGAGATCAGCATGGTGACGAAATATGTCGTCCATATTAACTTGTCATTCAGCAGATAAGTTTTGGCTACATTATCTGGTACAACTGAAGTTATAACCTCGATTTGTTTCACCAATTTGGTGAATCTGCCTCTGGAGATGATTAACGTCACAACTAACTGAATGAAGGTCGACAGTACGATCAATTTCATCACTGGTTCTGCTATCTCGTAAAGTAGTCCATCTGAAATAATTTCGAAGAGAAGATTAAGGCAAACAATTACTCCATAAAAACAATCAACTAAAAAGAAGGGAATAAGCTCCTTTGATTTTGTAGGTTTTTGCTGGGACTAAATATAAAAAGGGATAACGAGGGGAGTGTTTAAAAGAAAAAGAATTCAACGGACATATCCCTCAGATGGAGTAACCGTAGACACGTGTTTCTGGATTAAGCCAGTACGGTGAGAAAGTGTGAAAGATGAGCAACACTTTGTAGAAAGCAACAAACAAACGGGATCAAAAAGAGAATCCAGCCGCGCATTTGTGGTTTCAGTCAGGAGACTCAACATTTCAAAGCAACACCTAACGTTACACAGGGAGGAAGCTATCCGAAGTAACACAAACTTAGACTGACTGAGAAGTACTGATTCGGCTTTCGCGCGAACTCCTGTAGTGGTTTCCTAAAGTGATCACAAAAACAACAAGATTTGGGAATTCGCAATGCGAACTCCTAAAGTTATCGCATACGTTACCATAATAAGATATTCACATTGCGAGTTCCTAAAGTCATCCCAAATGTACCATAATGGGAAATGCGAGTAATCACAGACATGACAAGAAAGGGAAATTCGCAATGCAAGTTCCTTAAGTCATCCCAGACGCAACCAGAATAGGAAGTTCGCAATGCGAGTTTCTTAAGTCATCAAAGACGTAACCAGAATAGGAAATTCGCAATGCGAGCTCCAAAGGTCATCCCGAGTGTAACAGCAATTGAAAATTGTCTCAACATTCCTGAAGTTATCCCGAACATGAGGCAGAATTTTTTACGATATCTCTCGTGCGTAGTTTGAACAGAGAGAAATTGCAGATAATTTCATTTCGTTATTCACTATTTATACAAAGGCATAATATGTGTTCGATCCAGAAGAATCAAATGAATAACTTCGGAGAGGCTTCCTAGAAACCTATAGGGTAATCGGCAAACATACTAAAAGCAAATCGATTAAAATATAATTCACATTGACATGAAAAATTTTGTGGCGTTTTTATACATTCGGTGGACGAGTAAATGCAACTCAAGTTGAAACCTACATTAATAATTAAGAGGTGTCTAGCAAATGTGAAGTTCTGTTATTGAATAAAGACCGTCTTTATACAATGGTTTCACACTAAAACTAGTTATCGACTAGTTTACTAATTGATAATGAAACGAACGTAATTAAGCAGCATTCATGACTTCATTCATCGCAAAGAAAGCTATCTTCTTCACATTATAATATTTCTGGGTTAAAACTCACTAGCAGTATCGGTTAGACAACGGCAAACTTGTACAACATTATGCGAGTGGAAATTACGTTCTGAAATCTGAAGAATTTCCAGAATCCTCGGAAGAAAACAGAATATCCATAATTTATTCAAAATTGTTTTATATTTTCCACAAGAGATTCATCAGAATATCGACCAATCTGAGATCCGTTGTTTTTCCTCAAGAATTCATCCAAATATTTCTCATTCAAAAACGAACAGGGATTCCAAATCAATATTTTGTTTCCATAAACCCATAATAGTAATATGGATTTCTTTTTTTAAGAACCGATTATTAATCTCCATTCATTTTCGAAATACAAATCAATATTCATCAAAGCGATTTTAACTCCAGAGGTAAGAACTGACAATCTAAGCGCTCATATTACGATTTCGTCTTGTATATCTTCTTCACGAATCTCGCCATCTCGCGGATCTCATTCATAACCGACATACGAAAGAAGAATGAATATCAGTTTCGACCAATACTCGAAGTCATCTAACCACCAGACGTAAGAATCGACAATCCAAGCGCTCCATATTGCCTTATTCGATTTCGCCAAGTATATCTTCTTCACTGATCTCGCCATCTCGCGGATCTCTGATTAAGTAGATCTGTTAATTCTTGTTGGGGATATTTTTTGATTGAGGCTATTCGTAAGGATTTATGATCTATGTCGGCAGAGTGCTGTCTGCTAATTCTTCCATTTTCACATAGCAAGTCCGCATAACTTTTAGTCATCACAAAATTATCAATAGGAATCTTCCCAGAAATTGAATATACATTTTTATATATCTGTACTTCCTGTTATTTTTGCTAGGGGTATTTCCTGAAAATATCGCATGTCGTACTGCCAGAAATCTCGCAATGGGCATAATTTGAGAATTTCTTAAACTCTTCGCCATGAGTCTGTGTGAGCGAATTTCCCATTGTGGGAAGTTTGAGAATTTCCGCTTGCGATATCTTCAGGATCTCTTCGAGAATATCGCTGTGGCGGACATTTCGATCAAATATAGCACACCCTGTGACTTCTTATAGAAGTAGCAAAAGTACTCTCAATGTTCTAAGAAAATATCGCCGGGATATCTTTAAAACCTCTCTGTATTGCCTGGGATAGCTACCTCCGTGAAAATCAGAGTGCAGGATGAAATATGAAAAATGGATAACGAGAGGACAGTTTAAATGAAGAGGAACTTAACGGACACGTCCCTCAGATGAAGTAACCGTAGTTTCTGGCTTAAGACCCCCATCAGTACGATGAGAAAGTGTAAAAGATCAGCAACACTTTGTAGAAAATAACAAACAAACTAAGTCAACAACAGAAGCCAGCCGCACATTTGTGGTCTCAGTCAGGAGACCAGAGCAATATCTAATAAAAAAGTCACACACGGAGGCAGCTATAGCTACCTGCGTGAACATCCGGGTCAGGATTGAATATGAAAACTGGATAACGAGGGGATTGTTTAAATGAAGAGAAATTTAACGGACATATCCCTCAGATGGAGTAACCGTAGACACGTGTTTCCGGCTTAAGGCCTTCATAATCTTAACCACTTTCTCACCGTACTGATGAAGTTCTTAAGCCAGAAACACGTATCTACCGTAACTCTATCTGAGGGATATGTTCGTTAAATTCTTCATCATTTTTTCTGGGTTTTTACTCCCAATATCCATGAAAAAAAATTTCTTATTTAATTCGTAATTGTTCTGATACATATACAGGGTGTAACAGAGTTGATGTAAAATATTCAAGGAGGTTATAGTACAGATTATTTCCAACAAATTATGTACCCATAACTTTTTCTTTAATCCCCCGGTTCTAGATCAATTCTTTTGTCTTTTTTGGAAACTTCCCTACCTTGCTCAAGAAAAGAGAGTATATCTCTGGAACGACAAGACCTACGGCAATAAATATGCCCTTACTCGAAAGAGAACAAGATGCTTCATTCACCATATTCAATTTTGCTCGAGTAAATTCAACAGGAACCAAAAGAACACAGATCCAATGAGAAATTAATTCTAATGAGAAAATCAACATGAGATTTCATTCGCCATTATCTCGAAAAATGTTTCAGGAAGGTGTTGATTTTATAATTGTGAAAATGAGGTAAGTCTATCAGAAATCTTAAGTGCTATAGTGAAAAAAAAACATAGAAGTAGTTGTGTGGTCAGATATGTAGAAGCAACAATCTTCTATGAATTATCTTATCAACATAGAGAGCTTCACAATAAAAAAAAGGCTGAATTAGCGATTATGTACCCATAGTTTACTTCTCGTATTTCGTCGACAAATCTGATTTTCGTGTAATGGTTCTTGAGTATAGAAATATTGAGTATGAGTATGTGCTCTACATGTACGGGTTGGCAGATGGCAATACCTTGGCTGCTGTTCGAGAATACAAGCTGCGCTTTCCGAGGCGCCGAATCCCACATCCCCGAACTTTTCAAGCTGTTTATAACCGTGTTCGTGAAACAGGTAGTGTGCAGAAAATGAAAAATGAATTTGGTCCTGTACCCACTCTCCAATCTGACGCAATTTCAAGATCAGTCGATGATGAACCAACTTTGAGTACTCTGCGCTTAACTTTAAGGATGGAAGTATCTCACATGACGGGGGACCGAACTATCAGGAAAGAAAGTATTCATCCATACCATTTGGCAAAAGCACAAAACTTATTGGAGTCTGACTACCGGCGGCGGGTTGAATTTTGCCAATGTTATGTTGACCAAATTCGTGTTCGCGTGACTTGAGAATTAATGTGTAGATGGGACAAATTGGACCTCATTTACTTGGACCAGTGTTCCTTCTTCCTGGATTGTATTCGGAATCACTTATAAATTCTCCAAAAAAAACATCAGTGGCGCCATGCAGGAACTACTATCAAACATAAGGCAGGATATGTGGTTTCAAATGGATGGTTGTCCTGCTCATCATGGGCGCATGGTATCAGATTATATGAATGCAGCCTATCCTGGTAGATGGATTGGACGATTTGGTCCGATAGATTACCCAGCAAAGAGTCCGGACTTAACTCCTTTGGAGTTTTATCTATGGAGCAGTATGAAGTTTAAGTTTATAAAGGTACAGTTGTGTAGCTAGAAGCTTTGAAGATGAAAATTGAAGAGACCTGCGATATGGTCCGCTGCAATCTGCAGCGCGTGATTAATTCAATGGGCAAAAGATGATCTCTTGTCCTCTAACACGGTGAACGGCACATCGAGCAGTACATTTGAGTGAAGGAAGTGTCGTCACCCAAATACTTTCTTATGTTTTGATTTTCACTATTATACATTTCTGGATCATTCTTAATTTTCCTATTTTCTTTCAATTACCAAGCAATAATAAGTCAGATATATCGAACGTAACTGAGCTACTTGAAAGCCAACATGTGTTCATTAATCGATGAAACATGAATAATAATGAACATGTTTTCTCTTCAGCAATATCTTCCCCATTTAGTGATCGTTCGAATGACATTTCTACTTTTGTACTAGCTGTTTTTTTTCAGCCTCAATACCATGGCTAACAGGATAACAAAAAATAAGAAATTATTCAAACCTTATTGTTTCCCATGTTGAAGCTCTGGATCAGTTATTTTTTCCGATTGAGTATTGGAGTTACTCTCTTTAGAACTGGTTATTTATCTATCGAGTCAAACGAATGAACTAAATTTCATTAATACATTTCATAAGAAAGAAGTTGAGAGAGAGGATCCGAAGGAGTGAGATCAGGGCTCCTTGGTGGCCATCTGACTGGACCGTACCTTCCAATCCATTGTTCTCCGAAATGTTCATTTAGTTGTTCCCTTACATTTCGGTTATCATAAGCTGGGCAGTCATCCATTTGAAACCAAAGATTTCGTCTGTTTTCTAGAGGCATTTCATCCAATATGTCTGAAGCATATGGAAACAATTATTTGATTTCAAATGGATGGCTCATAAAAGCCGGAATGTAAGGGGCCACCTAAATGAATATTTCGGAGAACAATGGATTGGAAGGTACGGTCCAGTAAAATGACCACCAAGGAGTCCTGATCTTACTCCTTCGGATTTCATGTCTGGAACAAATTAAAAGAAAAAGTTTATCAAATACGCGTTCAAACTCGAGATGATCTGATGAAAAGAATGGAATTGTGTTGGTGCAGAAATGGTTCCGAAACTTACTGAACTACGCGGGGTAGCGAGAAAAAGATGTGTGAATTGTATTAAACCAGGCGGTAGACATTTTGAACATTTACTATGAGTTAATTGTTTGATAATTTATAGCGACTTTTTTCAGCATTTTTTTTTCTCTTAACTTCTTTCTTATAAAATGTATCAACAATATTAGTACATTCGACCGACTCGACTGGTAATTTAACAGCTCTAAGGAGAGTTTCTCCAATAACCAATCAGGAAAAACAACTGATTCAATCATTAAGAGCATCAAAATGGAAAAGATCAGAATTGAACAATTTCTTGTTTTTCGTTATTATCATGTTAGCCATGATATGATGCTGAAAAGAAACAGTTCGTACAGAAGTTGATATGTCATTCGAAAGATCACTAAATAGGATAATTTTTGCTGAAGAGAAAATATGTTCATGATTATTAATTTTCCATCGATAAACCTATTGGAAAAATAAGATTAATAATTATATATTTATCTGCTTACCAAGCCTGCAATAAAGAATATTTTGACACGAAATATTCTTGCGTTATAGCCATTTCATACTCCTTTGAGATATGTGATCAAAATTTGATGAGGCTACGAGGATAACTGGAGTGTGATTTAATTCATAAAAAAAATTGAGATATTTCGTAAAAATGCAAAATGTTGAATTTGAGAATAGGTAACCGTAAATATTTCGACCTTGTGTTGTATGACATATTTTTTTGAAAATCACATGCAGAATTTCGCCTGGAAGTTTTGGACTCTTTGAAGTAAACCTTGTTTATTTGATATGTTTCTTTCAATTGAGTGTTTTGTAATTGGACTGAGCTGAAGGACCACGGTCGATGGCCCTTGTCTGATTGTCATTCACTGAAGAACATTTTCTCCCTTTAGAGTCGTAACGAATTGACTATACCAGCTTTTCAAGTAATACGACAACTACTATCGTCGAATGTCTAATTCTACAAATTTAGTTCGACATTCCAGAATAGACCTCTTACAAAAAACTGCCTAAAATAGCATGTATGTCAGTCAATAACTGACAGAATTGATCAGAATCGACAGAATTAAGGTTGATTCTCACTATACGTTCCGTAGCCGTCCAGTATCCTTCCCATAAAATATTATAAGGTGTAACTTAACTGATGTATATACACTATTCATTTTCTGACAACTTGACATTTTTACGTACCAAATTTTGACTTAAATCATAGGAAAGGGATACTAGAAGGTTACGGGACGTGAAGTAAGAATCAACGTTAAAGGTTAATTCTCACTATACGTTCCGTAATCTTTCAGTATCATTTCCGTCAAATATTATAGGGTATAAATGAATTGATGTATGCACACTATACGTCCCGTGTCGTATAGTGAGAATCAACCTTGAGGCTGAACGAAATAAATCAGTTTTGACAGAACGTATACTTGTATAATGTGTCTGCAGGTTCATTATACGAAAACTGTAACTTGAAGAAACTTACCATAATATCCCCAGAAAATGAATCCAATGAGACAAATGAGCATTGGTCCCACTGACACGAGTATCCCTATTATATGTATGAGCAACTGGTAGCCATTATAATTCCCGTCTTTGAGAGAATACAGAAAGTAGAGCTTGAAAATATTATCCAAGGCAGCCAAAAATTGTGGTCGATTCGGATCAGCCATATTTCTCTTCCAAATTCTGTAATTAGAAAATTCTGGCATATTTCAACAGACCGTACGTTAATAAAATTATTTATTGCTCTTTGATGCTGAAAAAAAATTCAATCCAATGCGGCAAGCACTAACTATAACTTATTTCTTCTAAGCTGTGACGTCCTTTTTTTGGGTGATTGAGTAACCTGTGTTGTTCACCTTTCCACAACTCGCTCGGGCGCCAATTACAATTGGTTTTAAAAGGTTGTAACTCCTTCACAGTAGGTAATATGCACAGAATGACTAGACGGTAGCGAACGGTATTGAATAGAATGATACGAGTAACAACAGTGATGATTAATGAACGGAACGGTGTATAAGCACGGATGGTGTGACGTTAGAGGTGAAGGCTATGGAACTTCACTGAGGAAACCGCCCTTAGACACAAAGTCTGTCCTCAAAAAGACAAGGACCTGTGAACTAAAAGGCATCAGGGCTCAAATTTGTCAAGACTGGGTTGGACAACCACCTCGGGTGATCCACAAAAGTTTTCATTCAACAAAAAGCCAAGCCAAATAAGAATCACTTGGAATCCCAACAACCGGCGCAATATACCCTCACCACCCTCTGTATTTCCAAAGATCTTACTGATACGACGATGCTCCGACTGGCGACTACCAGCCGAATTTAACTCCCCACATGTGGAGAGACCGGACAATAGAAAAATCTTATCGCCACCTGTGCGTACGGTACTGACAACGAATTCATCGGAATGAAATGAAATTATTACACTGATCAGAAACACAAGAGAATGGTTTTATGCTCACCAATGGATTATCTGGATGTACAATATGGTACACTGGAGTCTTTATCTCGAACACTTCCACTAAACAGCAAAATGAATTTATAACGCTGTAATTCTCAATGCGATGACATTAGTGAAAATATTAAAAATAACTTTTGAAAATCGGTAATTATCTGCAGATAGTTTTCGGTGATAATTTCGGAGACAAGCCACTAGATCAAGACTAAAATCTAGATTGCCTCTAATCGCTTGCAAACGAATATTTATAACCTCGCAGTTGGGTAGGGGGCACACATGCAAAATTTCGCTCAAAAATCCCTCTCTTTGGTCATTCGCGGTTACTTGACATTCTAGAAAGCTTCGGAATTTTTCCGGACCGACAACAGATGTGCACCATGATGACCCTTTTTGTGTCGATTGCACCTTAAAACCCAATAACAACTCATAAAAAACACTGCAAATTGTACACACGGATTTATTATTTTCTTAGTTAAGTAACCCAATATACCGTTGATATCTTAAACAACTTAGAACCGAATGCAATGATTCACTTTCGATATTATTGGAAATTTGCAGCGTTTCTCTTTATATTTCAGAAACCACTGGTCGTAAATCATTCGGGTAAAATTTTTTAGGTTTAGTTATACAACAGTAATCAACGTTCAGAGTTTCATGAAAATTCGGTGATAAGTTTTCGAGAAATATTTTTTTTTCCCCCCCAATCCCCATTTAGACCTCTTAGGGTACACTTATCCTGCTGAAAAGCTTGAAGTATCAACCTCGAGTGACACACGATTTTTCTACCAAGTTTCAAGGATTTTCGTTCTGTACTTCCAGAGAAAAGCCGCAGACAACGGACGGCGGACGGACGGATTTTTTTTATTCGTTCATTCAAATCTACGGACTCCAAAACGTAAACTATGAAATTTTCAGGGAGGGTTAAAATTTTTTTTTTGTTGGTCGATCACTAAGGTTTATTATTTGATTTTATCAAATAATAAACCAAAACACCTGCGAAATGAAATTTATTGCGTAGTTTGTTGGACAGCAGTTTTTCAATATTGGATAAACACCTACACCGCAAACCTTATCAAATGAACTATATAATTAAATTTCTGAAAGACGGAAAATAATTGTTCATTAACTGTAAGAGGTCGCAAATGCATCAGGAATTACTTCATTATAGATGGAATCGGACATGAATTCTGATCGGAAAATGGAAAATGACCGAAGGATGGATCTTTGACGGAGCTCTTTTTAAGTGAAAACTAAGAGAAAACCTACAAAAGGAGAAGAAATCGTCCTGCTGAAAATTGAAAAAGTTCATAATAAAGAATTCAATCTAAATTAAAGATTCGTAAAGTTGCGATATCTCGTTTCCCCCTGTATGGTACGAAAGTAAAATTATTTTTGCTTTGTTATTTCGTTTTCTTTTTTCCTCAGAATGAATTTCAATTCGTAAAGGAGTGGTCAGTAGAAAGAACCATTGCTCCCACAAAGATACGGTGATCGTACGATGATTAGATTATCTGAAGCAGAACTATTAAAAATTAAATAAAATTGTTTTTTTCATGAAAAACGCCCTTGCGGATAGATTGCCTAATGAACAAAACAGGAACAATACGAACGATAAAGAAAGCAAACTGTGACATTTCAGAGTAAAAACCTGACTCTTTCATCAAACAAAGCAGAAGAGTGTGATAGTTTCTTATACAATTCTTCCAATTTTCTGAAACAGACGATCGAAAAAGGCCCAAACCTTTCCTTAAAGTATCGATTTAAGCTCATTTTGGGAGGTTTTCTCATAATTTTTTAGGTGTTTCATGGGGTTTCACTCCCGATATCTGAAACAGAACTATTGAAAATTAAATCAAATTTGTTTTTTTCATGAAAAACGCCCTTGCGGACAGATTGCCTAATGTACAAATCTGACTTTCATCAGACAACGCATAAAATTTCTGAAATTATTTTCTTTCGATTCTGTGTGTGATAGTTTCTTATTTATTCTTCAAATTTTTTGAAACAAACGATCGTTTGTGGAGTCAAAAAACAATATATCGCAAAACGACTATTCACCTGGGATTTCAGTAAAAATTGTATATACAGTCCTCAGTTTATCTCACCAAAAATAACCTCGATTATTGATATCTCCTGAAGTGAACTGAAAAAGTAAATGGTTCAAATTTCATATTAATTTCAGGCAATTCCATGACTCCCATGATTCTGTATTCATTATTATTCCCTTCTGATGGAGAAAACCGGGAAATTGTATTGCCAAATATTTCAAATTAGATTGGTTATCCAGTTAATTACACTACAATACTGACTTGATTGTCCAAATTTATCTAATCCATGTTAATCAGTATTCAACAATGTTTGGTGAAACCCAAATAGTGCATGATTGGCAATCAGCGGTGGTTGATCGACCATTAAGTGATCGAGACTTCAAATTCTTAATCGCCGATTAAATCAGATAATTGAGCATGGAAAACGATGTTGATCGACCTATGTAATGAAGTTTTAAGATATAATAATTCACGATACAACTCCTTGGAGTTAAATGCGATGTATTCCTTATACTGAAGCGATTTATCGTGTAAATGTATTCTTGTTAGAAGAAGATTTTTTTCTATTTTAATCTTCTCAGTGGTATTTGAGAGAATAAACATCATTACTCATATTCTGTCTGTAATTTTTTTAATTTGAGCAAAAAATAGTCTCAAACGACAAGGTTGGCTCACGAATGACGAATCCGGTATCAAAATCGATTATGTTTGACCGATAACACGGTAACTGTCAAAGCAAGCAAGCTAGCGACTTTAAACTTTCAGGATGTGTAGCGAATCAAATTGTAACCATCATGTTATTGAAATGAATTCAAGATGACGAAAAAATTAATTTCAAATGAAAAAGATGCCATCCATCTTCTATAAACAAATTACTACACTTATGCGGGGATACAGAATTTTTCCTGAGGTTTTTATCTGTGCTCTTGTATCATACGCAAATATGTATGGTACCCCGTTTACATTTCCTCTGCTAACACTGTGATATATCTTAGAATTGTAATGCTCGTTCTCAAAAGAATATATATATATATATATATATTGATAGGCCAAGTTGTCAGAATAGTTTCAGGGTTATAGACTTCAAACTTTCAGGATGTGTAGCGAGTCGAATTGTTACGATTATGTTCTTGATAGGTCAAGTTGTCAGAATGGTTTCATGGTTATAACTAGTCGTTTGAACTTTTGAATCATACATTATCTCAGGAACTATTCCAGCGTTCAGAACATGCGGACGCGCCACTTCTTGAAAAAAAAGTTGGAATCATATGGTAAGTAAATTCAAATATTGAGTTTCTTGCAATTTTTTTGGAAAAAAATTTTTTGATGGAAAAATGATCATTAGATCAGAAGTTTTACCCAAACGTCAAACTCCATATTATGCAACAGTAGACCAAATTACAGATTATGATGAAACTTGGTGAATCGTAGGAAAATACTGATGAACAACTTCGTGTGGAATTTCGTGATGATCGTTTTATGAGAACAATTTTTGAAACAAGTTTCTCGAAGTTTTTCTTGAAATTTTTTTTCGAACACTATTCATCAAATTCCGAATTGGTTCTGATTCTAAATATTTCACACTAGCGTATCAAATATCGGTTTGATTTGATTTAAATTCTTGGTGATATTCGTGAGGAATATTGCATACTTCGTGGTTTTTCTTCACTTTCGTCGTTTTTGCGGTAATGACTCAAAAAATACTGATCCAATTACAATAAAACTTGGTAACGAGTTGACAAATGCTGATGCACAAAATTGAGAAAAATTTCGTGATGATCTTGTTATTCTAATTCGTTTCCAAAGCCGTCATCTTTTTACTTATTGACCCCGCCAAACGCACAATAGACCCCTGAGCGTCAATTCTTGAATCTCGATCAAGAATTCAAGGATATGACATTCGTCATATGTTTATGTTAATTTTCTAAGATATCTTGAGCGCCTGCATGATTTTTGAGAGTTCTTTTCGCCATTTAAACTATGTTTTCAAGCAAATATTCACCGTTTCGTTCCACTTAGCAACGAGTGGTACGGAGTATAAGAGATATTACATTCGATTGTCGAGCGACATTCGGTTTAATGCTCAAGTCATGCTTACTTATTGTTGATATTTAAGTAGAAGATCGACCTTAACATTAGAAATTTTTGGTACTCTTCAATTCTTAATCGAGAATTGTTGACCCCCTGATGGAAAAATTTGGTGATCTTCTTTTCATATACTTTTCATGAAATACTGCATGAACCTTCAAGCTGTCATTTTTCAATTCGATCCAATTTGTATTTTCGAAAATTTGGGAAGAAATATTTCCAAAAACACAGATCGTATCTAATTAAGATCTAGTACTTGATTGAAAAATGTTTGCCAATAAGTCAAAATATAACCGATTTGGTAACGAATGTGAACTTGCACGAAAAAAGCTTTTTCTTAATTCTATTGAATTTATCTACGGATCGGTTCGGATTTAAACTTGATGGGTTGTTGTAGATTATCGAACCTCAGTTGTGATCCTAAGGGCCGGTATTATAAAACTTAACTTTAACTTTAACTGACAGTTTTGACAGATATGTCCTAACATAACTGTCAAAATTTCAGTTAAAGTTAAAGTTAACTTCCCGTTAAGTTTTATAATACCGGCCCTTATAAGTGTACGCAAACTCAATTACGATCGATAGAAACGACCAAGGGACTCAATATTTATGAAGTAGGTTTGAAGCTTGATCAGGAACGTTCTTCTTCGAGGATGAAATTCTCCTATGTTACCCTTGAAATACTTGTTCGAAATTTATTTCCGTAATATTACCGTCACAAGACATCCATTCGAGTTGAAATGTTTCACCCGGTTATGAAGTTTCACGAGGATGATGTGATTGAATAAACGAATAAAAGCTCCTGGATTTCAGCACTTTTTTCTAATTTCATATCTATCTCGACAGTTTACCTGTATTAGATGAATCCTTGCAATATTTTTCTATATGCAATTATGATATTCTGATGAATACTCCAATGGGGAACAGGTACACAAAAATAATTCTAGAGAATTTCACCGACTCTGATATTCAAATGAGTCTTGTAAGATTGGATTAACATCATAATTAAATTCCAAAATTTATTCATTCGTCAAGTTGATGGATTTTCGATGGCAATTCCTAATGATCAATTAAGAAAAACCTTTATAATAAATGGCTATGAATGAAATATGATATCAAATCGATATCGATGGCAATTCCTAATGATCAAATAAGAAAAACCTTTATAATAAATGGCTATGAATGAAATATGATATCAAATCGATATAGATGGCAATTCCTAATGATCAAATAAGAAAAACCTTTAAAATAAATGGCTATGAATGAAATATGATATCAAATCTTCATATGTTCGATTCCCACGTTTCACTTGATACTCAGATAATTACATAACGAAGAGATTTCCACTCTTTTAGCTATAGATTAATGACATTTAGATACTATACGATAGAAGGTATATACATCAAGTATAACTGTTTTTACGCGCTCATTCTGGGGAACAGCGCTTCATCCTTTCATCACAATGTCTGTAATTTTCAAATTTCGAGCCAAAAATGTTCTCAAACGATTAGGTTGAACTCCTTGTAGAAGAATCGTACGTCTGTCCGTCCGGCCGTCCGTATGTGCTCTTACTTTCTAAGGAATGAACTTAGAGTCTTAAAACTTTCGGGTTAGGTTTGGAGCCCGAATACCTCGGTTCAGTTCGCTAGTGGACAAGATCAGTCAAGCAGCTTTGCAGTTACACTATTGAATAAAACTGAGCTCCGCCACTGTAGGTTGTTGTTCTATGGTTTTCACATAATCTATGCTCTCAACCTAAAATATAATGTAATCTCATGCCATGGTGTAAGCTGAAATTAAATAAAGGTGTAAAAAGAAATTATTAAGTTGGTTCGATCCCCAAGAGTACCAGTTTCCACCAAATACAGACAACAGGTTATGGGCCCAGTAACGAATTGAATTGAATCTATTTTGAAATTAGAAGGAAATCGTTATCACAGACCAGGTACTCGGTGAAAGCAGAACGGCAAGATGGAAGGCTACAGTCATATAAAAAAACTATCCAAAGTTGAAGACTGGAATAGCTGGAAATTCCAAATTAAAATCTTGTTGAAATCTAAGGGCCTATACAAGTTTATAAGCGATGGAGAAGTTCAAGACAGTGACCAAGGAACCGGGGAGAATTTCAAAGCACAGGAAATATTAATTTTAACCACTTCTCAGAACTTAATAAACCATGTCATTAATTGCACAACAACCAAGGAAATTTAGAATAAATTGTGCTCAATACATGAACAAGATGCTACAATACAACGATTGAAATTGCAACAGTTCTTTTTCAATTATAGTTGGAAATATACTGGAGTTGGTAACCACATATCTGATATTGAAAACATATGCTGGTTCGAAGACAAGGGTAAGACTTATCACAGTGATAATGCAAATGCTTTTATCGTTACCCCAATGGATTCTTATCTTGAATGGATCATAGATAGTGCAGCTACAGCTCATATGAGCAATGACAAAACATTATTTGAGTCTCTGAATACATGTTATGGGAAGTATGTAAAAGTTGGAGATGGGACAAGCCTTCTTGTTGAAGCAATAGGTAACATCACAGGTTTGACGTTCGATGGTCAAGAATGGAGAGATACTACCCTTTATGATGTGTTTTATGTTCCTAAGCTCAAACATAACTTGTTTTCAACCAATTCTGCCATTGAAAGAGGACTTCAATTGAATATTGATAAAGACAAATGCACATTTGTACTTTATGGTGAGGTACGTGCTATAGGTATGAAGAAGGAAAAAATGTACAATTTGATTTTTAAGAAAAATCAAAAGAATGAAGAAGTTAATATGTGTGTCTCTAAGAAAGTCTCATTATATGAATGGCATTGTGCACTGGGACATCAGAATGCAAACAAAGTAAAAACTATCCTTAAAGGAATTAATATTGAATTTTCAGATAAGAATTTCTTCTGCGAGCCTTGTTGTATGGGAAACAAACCAGGTTGACATCAAGTAAAGTATATCAGAGCAATCTAGTGTTGGTGACTTGATACATCTGGACGTATGTGGATCAACCGAAGTAACGTCTATTGGAGGAAGTTAGTACTTTCTATTAACAAAATATGATTATTCAAAATTCAGAACCGTCTATTTTTTGGAATCCAAAGTAGAAACTAAAGAACGAATCATTGCACACCTACGTAGGTTTGGAAAATGTCACAAAAAAGACAGTGAAAATTATCAGAAGTGATAATGGCCTTGATGAAGTGAATGAAGAAGTCAGAGCGGATTCTATAGGCATTATCCATCAAAAATCTTGTCCTTATTCACCCCAACAAAATGGGAAAGCCGAAAGAGAATTACGTACTCTTGTTGAAGGTGCAAGAACAGTTCTTCAAGCTGCAAATTTGCCAAAACAACTGTGGGCAGAAGCAGTGTTAATTATGTAACTTACAGTTTAAATTATACCTATCCATTAGAAGGTGGCAAAACTCCTAGTGAGGTTTGGTGTCAAAAGCAAAATTCCTCACGTGACCGAAATGAATTTCATGAGTTTGGTGCTAAAGTGTTTGTGAATATCCCTAAACAGAAAAGGAGAAAATTTGACAGCAAAAGTAGAGAAGGTGTGTTTGTTGGTTATGATGAAGAAATGAAAGGGTATCGAATCAAACACTGTTGTAATTTCCAGAGACTTCGTTTTTGAACCTAAGGGAGGTTCAGATGAAAGATTCACAGATAAACCAGGAGTAATATCTGAAAATGAGCAGAACAATGGAGAAAAATTCAGTTTTAGCCGAATTGAAAATCTAGTTACCAATAGTTCTGAAATATCCAATGATGATAAACAAAAACAAATATCTGATGACAGTGATGAAATTGAGTTACTTGGGGATGATAATGAAATTGTTATGTTAAACAGCAGCAATGCAACTGTAGGATCCAATAATATTGATGAAAGCCAAGAGAACTGAGTTCAACGTTTTCCTCAAGATGAAAACACAGTTTCAGAACAGAGATATAACTTAAGAGACAGGTCAAATTCGAAAAATAATATCTTTGATGATTACGTTCTGATTAAATCATATGGTGAGCCCCTGCGTTACAAAGAGGCATTGCAGTCAAAAGACAGCACTGAATGGAAAATTGCCATAAATAAGGAGCTCAATGAAATAGAATACAATAACACATGAACCAATTTCAAGCGAGTAACCAAAACAGATTGGTTAAAACCAATCCTTTTTGGTCTAAACCATTTCATTCAAGCGGAATTGGTTACTCTAACGGTTTAGGTTCCATGACGTCATGGATCAGTTGTGAAAGGATCACAACTATAACCAAAATTTTGTGGTTTTAACCCAGCTCTGGACTTGTTTTTCACGAGCGGTCCATCAAAATAGTTGGAATTACGGAATATTTGAAATGGGCGCAAACGTCAACAGTCAAAACATTTATTTGATTTCCCTGAATTATCAAGCTGTGACTAAAATGATCAGGTGGAAGATATTGAAACATCCAATTTACTCTTAAATGGTGAGTAAAACTTATTTTTGTGTAGTTCTCCGAGTTGAACTTTTGGTATACCGAAAGTGTAACATTCATAAATCGATTTCTTTCTTTCCGATTAAAATTTTAGATTGTATCAGTTCGAAATGGCATCCTCCCGAGATGACTATTGTTGTGTTCCTCGACTCAATGTAATTCATATTCAAAGAAGAAAGGATCATCAATTGCCCTAAATTTTCATTTTTTCCAAAGCCAAATGAAAGCATCTGGCATGGAAATCGTTGAAAGAAGAAAGGCCTGGATTTCATAAAGGTAAAATACAATGTGTTCATTTCAGAACAACTTCATGTTGATATGTTTTAGGTATAAATGAAAATGAAAGAATTTTGATGAAGAATGCTGTTCCGTCAGAGAGACTACCGAGTACTTCTGCAGCTACCTACTTCACTTACTACACAATGTGATATTCAAAGAGAGATTGATCTTATTCAAAACCTGACTAAAACTAGATATGCTGTTGAAGTTGATAAAAGCTAATGTTATTCATATAAATACATAAATATTTTTCATTTCTATATAGGTAGGTTGAACCAGCTGTGACATTTTTCATTTCGCTTGTATCTTAAGCTGCTTTGATATAAAAATAAAATCAGTTATATGTTATACATGTTCCATTTTGTTTCGGAATTCAAGTAAACTTTATTGGTTCATTTTGATCCACCAAGCAACAGACTAAAATAACATCGAAATTATCCTCCAGAAACGATTCGAAGCACGATTTTATATGGTGATCCAAACGAAAAGTTTCTTCTCAAGAAATCTAACACATAATTATAATAATTTCTTCAAATATTGTAGCTCTGCTCAATAAATATTCGTTCTCCACCACATTTCTACTGTTTGTTTACATAAAAATACTAGCTTGTACAGGTTCCAAATTTAACCGTTAAGGCGGTGGCAGAAGTTCCCAATAGCAGTAATGCAAGTTTTTTATCACGAATATCCATTATTAAGAATACAAAAATTTAACTGAACACTGTCAAAACCTTTGACCTTTATTCGAATCAAAAGTCAAAATTGTTTTCACACCGCAAAAAGGATTTGCATTTTGTGGTTTAAACCAACGCATTCAAGCGACAATGACAGTGGTTATTGGTTGTGACGTCATTATATCCTTTGACACATAACCACTGCGGTTAACCGCGAATAACCAAAAACATTTTGGTTCATCGCTTGAAATTGATTATGGAAGCAATTGATGAGAACCGAAGAGATGAATGTTGTGTGGTAAAATAATAATAATTATGTTATGTCACTTAAAGCTTATGTCATGTCACGTCGCTCCTGGAAGAGAGAAATAAAGTTTGATTTTGATTTATCTGATCCATCTTTTATTGTTCCACTACGAATCAGGTGTGGGGTGAGAGGAATCCATCAACATTTATGTTAGCTGTAAATATTTCGAAGAATATGCAACGGGAGATGTCTGGAGAAGAAGTACATGGTGCCGTTTGCGCTGATCACTCAACTATTACAATGAAAGAATTAATTGCATCAACAGTAAGGGCTATCAATATCTCAGATAATATGAGGGCCTCAAACTCAGAAGTATTTGCACTGTTACCTCCATCCACTGGGAACGAGGATCCTGAACATTGGTTTGCCAGAGTAGAAAAAGTTAGGACCACCTACAAGGTAGATAAAACCAATTTATTAATGATTGTCATTACAAAGCTAGATGCTGATGCAAAACAGTGGTATTTTTCCAAGCCAGAATATGCCACATATGATTATGATACGTTAAAAGATGAAATCCTCAAAATATTTGAGTGTCGAGAAGATGAGATTACCTTGAGGAAATTCGAAGCCAGAAAGTGGAAAAGGCATGAGAAATTTTCTGTATATTTCCATGAAAAAGTTGTTTTGGGTAATAAAGTCAATTTGACAGAGACCGATTTGATAAATTACATTATTGATGGATTTGAATATATTAACCAATTTCAAGCGAGTAACCAAAACAGATTGGTTAAAACCAATCCTTTTTGGTCTAAACCATTTCATTCAAGCGAAATCGGTTACTCTAACGGTTCAGGTTCCATGACGTCATGGATCAGTTGTGAAAGGACCACAACTATAACCAAAATTTTGCGGTTTTAACCCAGCTCTGGACTTGTTTTTCACGAGCGGTCCATCAAAATAGTTGGAATTACGGAATATTTGAAATGGTCGCAAACGTCAACAGTCAAAATATTTATTTGATTTCCCTGAATTATCAAGCTGTGACTGAAATGTTCAGGTGGAAGATATTGAAACATTCAATTTACTCTTGAATGGTGAGTAAAACTTATTTTTGTGTTGTTCTCCGAGTTGAACTTTTGGTATACCAAAAGTGTTTGTAACATTCATCAATCGATTTCTTTCTTTCCGATTAAAATTTTAGATTGTATTAGTTCGAAATGGCATCCTCCCGAGATGACTATTGTTGTGTTCCTCGACTCAATGTAATTCATGTTCGAAGAAGAAAGGATCATCAACTGCCCTAAGTTTTTATTTTTTCCAAAGCCAAATGAAAGTAAAGATAATTAGGAAACAGCATCTGGCATGGAAATCGTTGATAGAAGAAAGGCCTGGATTTCATAAAGGTAAAATACAATGTATTCATTTCAGAACAACTTCATGTCGATATGTTTTAGGTATAAATGAAAATGAAAGAATTTTGATGAAGAATGCTGTTCCTTCAGAGAGACTACCGAGTACTTCTGCAGCTACCTACTTCACTTACTACACAAAGTGATATTCAAAGAGAGAGATCTGATTCAAAACCTGACAAAACTAGATATACTGTAAAAATTGATAATTGCTAAAGTTATTAATATAAATACATTAATATTTTTTATTTCTATATAGGTAGGTTGAACCAGCTGTGACATTTTTCATTTAGCTTGTATCTTAAGCTGCTGTGATATAAAAATAAAATCATTTATATGTTATACATGTTTCATTTTCTTTCGGAATTCAAGTAAACTTTATTGGTTCATTTTGATCCACCAAGCAACAGACACTAAAATAACATCGAAATTATCCTCCAGGAACGATTCAAAGCACGATTTTATATCGTGATCCAAACGAAAAGTTTCTTCTCAAGAAATCTATCACAAAATTATCATAATTTCTTCAAATATTGTAGCTCTGCTCAATAAATATTCGTTCTCCACCACATTTCTACTGTTTGTTTACATAAAACTACTAGCTTGTACAGGTTCCAAATTTAACCGTTAAGGCGGTGGCAGAAGTTCCCAATAACAGTAATGCAAGTTTTTCACCACGAATATCCATTATTAAGAATACAAAAGTTTAACCGAACACTGTCAAAACCTTTGACCTTTATTCGAATCAAAAGTCAAAATTGTTTTCTCACCGCAAAAAGGATTTGTATTTTGTGGTTTAAACCAACACATTCAAGCGACGATGACAGTGGTTATTGGTTGTGACGTCATTATATCCTTTGACACATAACCACTGCGGTTAACCGCGAATAACCAAAAATATTTTGGTTCATCGCTTGAAATTGATTAATGTTCTACAAAGCCAAGCCAGCCTGAATCGATATACTTCTGTGGGTGACTTACTGTCTGCAATGAATATTTTGACTGAAAGCGATCGAGGTCAGTCTACAAGTCATTGTTACCGAAGATATCAGAGACCATCACAAGGGGGTAAATCAACAACAGGTCAACATGAAGGAACCCCGAGTACATCTTTCAGTACACTCAAATGTTTCAATTGTAATAAACCTGGACATTTAGCTAATAACTGCCCATCACCTAAACGACAACGAGAATCATGTTTTAATTGTGGAACAAAGGGACATGTTCTTGAAGACTGTAGAGCTCGAAGTAGTCTAGTACCTCCGGATTCAACAACAATGTAAGTGAACGAGCCATCAAAGGGTCAGGAAGGGTTTCACATAAACCTTCGATATATTACAAAACAAGCTGGAGTTCGTCAGACAACTGAAGTATCTGCCTTACTGGACACAGGTAGCCCTATTAGTTTCATCAAAATTTCATGTATACTTTTCTTGTCTTCACGAAAATTCGATCAGGTTGATGAAAATTACTTTGGTACTAACTAGTCTAAATTGAACATATTAGGAAAATTCGAAGAACATTTTTATATCAATAATGAACTCATAGATATGAACTTGTATATTGTCTTAGATGAAACCATGAGCGTACCAGCAATTTTAGGAAGAGACTTTCTTAAAATTTCTAATTTCAAACTTGAAATCTGTAATGGTACTAAAGCTCTTGTTAAGGAAAGAAATAGTCAGAATTATGTTGAGGTTGATTCCCATGAAAATGAAATAATGCAAATCAGCATCCCAACTACGAATGAACCTTCACTTAATATTAATAGTAACCCCTTATTAGATGAAAAAACTTTGGTTCATAAAATAATACAAAAAGGGTACTTAGATACTGTTAGACCTCCAAAACCAAAAATATCTTATGAAATGAATATCGTTTTACAGCATGAACAACCATTTTCGTTTAGACCTCGAAGATTATCTCATCATGAAAAATCTGAATTGAGCAAAATAATAAATGAATTAGAAGAGCAAGGAATTATAAGAGACAGTAACTCACCTTATTGTAGTCCAATTGTTTCAGTTGAAAAGAGGAAAGGAACTCTAAGATTATGTATCGATTATCGTGAACTAAATAAAATCACAATTCCAGATCACTTCCCACATCCATTAATAGCCATCATAAATGCGTTGAATCGGTTTGGGATTTATCTCCAAGGTATTCCTTTCAAGATAATTACAGACTGCAATTCAATCAAACTTGCTTTGAGTAAGAAAGAGATCAATCCACGAATAAACTGCTGGGCATTAATGCTTCAACATTTCGATTATACTATAAAACATCGGAGTGATAGTAGAATGAAACATGTCGACGCTCTTACTAGAAGTAATGTATTTATATTGGAAAAGAATACTTTTGAACAGATTGTCGTTTTTGCTCAAAACCTTGATCTTGAGATACAAAGGATTAAGAAAGAATTAGATGTGAAGGGGTTGAAAGATTTTGAACTCCATAACGGTATTTTATATAGAAAATCTTCAAAGAAATTATTATTTTATGTTCCTTTGGCTATGGAAAACCAAGTAATTGGGGCTAGTCATGATGAAATGGGTCATATTGGCTTTGATAAGACAATAGAGTATATGTCTCGAGTGTATTGGTTTCCAAATTATTACAAGAAGGTTAAAAATTATATACAGAATTGTTTGAAATGTATTTCATATGCTCCCTCATCCGGAAAACCTGAAGGTATTCTCCATAAAATTCCTAAAGGAAACAAACCTTTCATCACGCTTCACATCGATCATTATGGACCATTAGAAAAATAACAAATATATATTCGAAATCGCAGATGGACTTACCAAATTTGTAAGGTTTTATGAAGTTGAAGGAACTAAAACATGTGAAGTAATCAATAAACTGAAAGATTATTTTCCGAAATATAGCAAACCTTTGCAAATAGTTTCAGATAGAGAAACTTGCTTTACATCCCACGAGTTTGACAATTTTATTCGTCAACAGAATATCATTCACATTAAAGTAGTAACTTTCTGCCTACAAGCAAACGGTCAGATTGAAAGATTTAATCGAGATCTTACGCCCATGCTTTCCAAATTAGTCAATTTCAAAATTAAGTGGACTAATTACTTACCAATGATAGAATATGCTGTATATAATTCATATTGTCGTTCAGTTGGTACCATTCCTACTAAATTATTATTTGGTTTTACACAAAGAGATCCTTATGATAATTTAAGAGTATATTTGGAAGGTTCTGATGAAGATGATTTTGACCTGGACAAGTTACGTGACCAAGCTGAACAGACCAATCTTAAAACTCAAGTATATAATAAAAACTATTATGATACTAAACATAAAACCCCTCAAAAATATTCAGCCGGAGATTTCGTCATGATTCGCAATTTTGACTCAACACCTGGAGTGAATAGAAAACTTATTCCCAAGTTTAAAGGACCTTATGAGGTCGATAGTTAGGTGTTAGGAAATGACAGATATTTGTTGAAGGATATAGAAAATTTTCAGTTCACCAATATCCCTTACTCAGGAGTTTCTAGTTCCTCTTATATGAGATTATGGCTCAATGTTAATGAATAAAATTATTTTATTAAGAATAATAACTATACCTCGAATGCCTACTTCTACTATTTCTTTCTATTCATATTTCAGCAAATTAATAGTTATTGCAATTATCTGATTTTTGAATCTATTATTGTGTAATTTATTTCTTAGCTTCAACTACATTTGTTGTATTTCTTAACTGTCTTGTTGATTGAGGGCAATCAGTTGTCAGGTTAGGCCGAATTGTGGTAAAATAATAATAATTTGAATTCTATAGTCAGTCGATGGTTATGTTATGTCACTTAAAACTTATGTGATGTCACGTCGCTCCTGGAAGAGAGAAATAAGGTTTGGTTTTGATTCATCTGATCCATCTTTTATTGTTCCACTACAGTTTGAGTTCAAAATGGGTTTTTAAAAGGAAGATCGATGGTGATAGTATAATTTACAAGGCAAGGTTGGAGCAAGAGACTTTGAGTAGGCTGAAGATTTTGATTTTATTGACCTATGTGCCCCTGTTAGCAAATTACAGACCTTGAGAATTCTACTATCAGTAGCAGTCAAACAGAAATTCAAAATACATCAAATGGACGTTGTTGGTGCCTTTCTAAATGGTGAAATTAAAGAGGAAGTTTATATGATTCCTCCAAAAGGGTATGATGTTACGGAAAACACAGTATTGAAACTCTGTAAGTCAATTTATGGCCTTAAAATATCTGCAAAATATTGGAATGAGAAGTTCAATGATTTCATGTTTGAGAAAAATTTCATAATATCCAAGAATGACCTATGCTTGTATACCAAAGGTGGTGTGTATATATTAGTTTATGTTGATGATGTCCTCATGTTTTGCCAAGGTGAACACCCAATTCGGCAAATAAAGTCCAAATTACAGAGTTGTTTCAAAATGAAGGATTTGGGTCCTGTATCAAGGTTTTTGGGTATGAAGATTACTCAAACGGAAGACGAAATTTCTATAAATCAAAGTCAATTTATCCAAAGTATGCTGATCAAATTCAATATGACATAATGCAAGTCTGTGAAGTGTCCAATGGAAACTAATTATGTACACGAGGGTGAGAACGATCCTGAGTATGAACACTTATGTAGAAGTCTCATTGGTGGCCTGTTATACTTAACCCTGTGCAGTCGACCAGATATTACTGTAGCGGTAAATATATTGTCAAGATATCAAAATGTTGCTAACATTCAACTTTGAAATTCCCTTAAACGTATTCTTAGATATCTCAAAGGAACTATTAATCTCAGTCTAATCTACACAAAGAATTCTGATCCTATGATAATCAAATGCTACGCAGATGCTGATTGGGGAGTGATAAATTGACAAGAAGATCAACAAGTGGCTATACTATTCAAATCATTGGAAATACCGTAGTATGGAGGAGCAAGAGACAGAACTCTGTTGCCTTGTCGCTGAAGCAGAATATATGTCCCTAAGTGAGTCAACAAGCGAATTTATATGGGTAAATAATATTTTATTAGACTTGGATGTAAATGTTCCGAAACCGATTGTGATCTATGAAGATAACCACAGTGCCATCAAAATAGCAACTGCACAAGCAAGTAAAGCAAAACATATATACATAAGACATCATTTCGTAAGAGAAAAAATTGAGGAAAAGTTCGTTAAGCTTGAATATATCGAATCGAATAATCAAATTGCAGATATCTCCACAAATCCTCTTTCTGCAACTTATTTTCTATTCAACAGAGAAAAATTGGGAATATTTTGAACTGTCTTGTGGGTTCACTAACGTTTTAAATTATTTTTTTTTGGTTTGAAATAGAAATTTATTCAAAATTTTCATTTTAGTTTCAGTCTGAATGGCTATTTATATCAATGATTGAAAGTGCTTATTTAGTTTGTTAATGAACTATAGGTGATACTAATGGTTAAACTCGTAAAGGGAAGTAGAAGAAAATAAAAAAAAATTTCGTTTCAATGTATGTTAGTTGCTAGAATAAGATATTCATATTTTTCATACAGTTTTTATCTTTGTTTAAATCATTTCTTTGACAGTGTATGTTTCCAGTGTCGTAACGCTAGTTTTAGGGGGAGTGTTGAATAAAACTGAGCTCCGCCACTGTAGGTTGTTCTATGGTTTTCACATAATCTATGCTCTTAACCCAAAATATAATGTGAGTTGTCAGTCATGCCATACTGTAAACTAAAATTAAATAAAGGTGTAAAAAGAAATTAATAAGTTGCTTCGATCCCCAAGTGTCCAAGCTTTTACCAAATACAGACAACATAGACCTATATGAAATTTTGAGGCTAATTTAATTAAATTTAATTTAATTTAATCGCAAATGAATTGATACATTTCACAATATATATACACAGTATAATAGGCACAAACGAAACATCGCGAAAACATAACCACAAAGTCAAAAGACTGTCTGTGGTAAAATAAAAACATAAAGGCAATATGGGCAAAACATCAATGAACTCAACAGCAACAATAACTCTACCAAAAAAATGTCTTACAAATTATTGTGGGTCAATCAGTGAGTGATAAAAGGATCTATCATTCTGCAGCAACCACTTTTTCAAGTTCTTCTTGAGAACACATCTGGACCTCGTCTCTCGCAATTATTCAGGCAATATATTATAAATTCTTGGGGCTATATAGGCAAACGAACGTTGTCTTATTGACTTGTTCGCTCTTGGAGCGAAAACGGGACCTCTTGAATTTCCGCGCGTATTGTATGGGCACTCTAGCTTACTCAGGAAAGAACTATCTTTATTTACGAACATGAGCATCGCTCTCACGAACAGCTGACGTACATCCAACACATTCAACTCATAATACAATCGGTCAGAGTCATATGTGAGTGGTCTGAGCGAAATGATTTTCAATAATTTCTTCTGTATTACCATCAGGGGCTCGAGAAGTGTTTTTCTTATTCTGCCTCACCCAATGATTCCGTAGCTCAAAAGCGAATCCGCCAAAGCGAGATAGACCACTCTAAGTCCTGATAGGGGCAACACATAACGAATCTGGTAGAACCTGAATAGCAGTGATCGGATCTTTTTTTTGAGGTTTACAACATGCACATCCCATCTCAAATACGAATCTATCTGAATTCCCAAATACCGAACGCTGTCTGCAATTCCGACGAGTTCTCCACCTATGCATATATGACCGTAAGTTGGCATAGTCGCCTTATTGTACGTAAATGACAAAACTCTCGTTTTTGCCACATTAACAACTAGCAAGTTATCTCGAAACCAGTCATTGACCCTCTTTAAATCTTCCTCTGCTTTCTGCCTCACCTCAGTCCAGGAGTCCGCACAATACAAAAAGACCGTGTCGTCCGCAAACGAAAAAACCATACCAGAGGAGTTCGAGGTGAGCAAACTGTTCAAGTAAATTATAAACAATACCGGACTGAGAACAGTTCCCTGTGGAATACCGCATCTTACTTCCCTGGGCGAACTTATCCTACCATTCAATTTCACTATCTGCCTACGATCAGTCAGAAAATCCCAAAACAGTTGAAGAACAATACCCCTAACCCCTGAGTGCTCCAGCCTCTCCAGCATTAACTCATGACTAACCGTATCGAATGCCTTCTCCAAATCCACGAAGACACCCAGGCACGGCTTCCTGCCATCTACGCACTCGTACACTAAGTTGGTGAGGTATGCTATGGCATCCTGAGTTCCTCTATTTTCCCTGAAATCGAATTGTTTTTCTGAGATTATTTCGTGCTCATTTAGGTATTCCGTCAGAAGCGTTTTAAGCAAGGTTTCAAATATTTTAGAAAATGTAGACGTGAGGGAAATTGGTCTATAATTGGACATAGCATCTTTGTCACCCCCCTTGTGCACAGGAACTATATAAGCAGTTTTGAACATGTCCGGTACAAAACCCTGGCTGAAACAAAGGTTAAAAACATGACACAATGGTTCTAATATATAGTCTTTCATAAGTTTTATCGTTTCACCTTTAATGCCGTCCGGTCCCGCCGATCTACCACACTTAAGTGAGGATATTATATTCGAAATTTCTTCGGTACTTGCTGGCTGCAAGTACATAGAGTGCATCATGTGTTGGCTGTTCATTATGTCTTCTTTCGGTTTCTTTCCCAATTTTGAGAGCAGACTTGGACCTACTTCCGAATAATATTTATTGAAATTATTAGCGATTTCTTGTGTATCTGTTATTACTTCATCATTTTCTAATTTTATCTTTTTTATTGTGTTTTTCTCTCCTAAACACCCTCCCGCAAATTCGTTAAGGACTTCCCAAATTTTTTTGGAATTTCCAATATTTTCCTCTATCTTAGTTCCAAAATATGAGCTTTTGGCACTTATCAACAGCTTGTTCAGTACATTACGGAAATCTACGAAAATTTTCCTACACGTTGCGTCATTCGGTCTACTAAGGCACCCCTTGTAAAGCCTGTCCCGGGTTTTTATCGATGTTACCAGTCCCTGAGTCATCCACGGTTTTTTCTTCCTTCGTTCAGGTCATTTTACTATCGAAGTGGCCTCAGTCACAATTTTTTGAATCTCATCAAAAAATTTCCCCGTTGCAGTTTCTGCATCATCACACGACAAAACACAGTTCCAATTCGTCTCTTCCAGACTGTTCAGTAGCATTCCCCGGTTAAGCCTTTCATACATGTCCCGACTACTATTTGTTGTTGTTGATGTTAACCCTTTAACGTTCCGTATTTGTGTCGATGCTATAGTAGTGTAATGATCTGTGATTAAAGTTTCTAGTACAATTGATTTGGTATGTGTTTCAAAGTCTCTGTTCTTACTACGAGCAAATATTTGATCGATACAGGTACTAGAAAATTCTGTTTCTCGCGTGGCTCTGTTCACAAGCGAAATGAATCCATTCTCGTAAAGGACGTTATGGTAACTGTCTGACTCAGTGTTGTTTTGTAAAATGTCTATATTCATATCTCCTTTTATATACGCATGCTCGCAGCAGTTGAAAGGTTGATTCCTCAAAAACACCGACAGACCTTGGATGAAATCGAGTGCATCTGTTGCTGGAGGCCTGTATATAGTAACTACGCATGTCCTAATAGCCCCCATTTCAACAACAAAACTAAGAGCATTCGTAGGCCCTATCCTTATGTCCAAGCAAGAAAAGCAAAAGTCTCTTTTTATATAAACCGCAATTCCATCATTCTGATTCAACCTGTTTCCTGTTGTTACCAACTGATAACCGTCAATTGAAAATAATGATTTGCCTTCAATTTTCCAGGTTTCTGTCAAAACGAGGCAACTGGGGGGTGATTCAACCTGAGATAGAAGTGCCTCTACATGAATAAAGTTTTTATGTATGCTTCTAATATTTAGGTGGTATATGGAAAAATTTTCATCTGGTCCCTGCAAAACGTTATTCAGCTCACCGACCGATCCCACCCCTATGGTTTCATAATAGCTACATGTAAAATCATCAATAAAAGGATCCATCCTATAAAACTAACACTAAATTTGCCTATAAGTATAAAACACACAATAGAACAATACAATTGAAGGAACGATACCTCAAAATGAACGAGAAAAAAGTCAAAGTCTCAGACCTAGTTTCTAACAGAACGTGTCCTTGGTTTACTCGCCTCAATCTGGGATACAAGGTTCTTCTGAATATTCACTATTTTTTCACTACCAGCTTCTTTCGTCACCTCTGCTGGTAGCTTCACAGGTTTCGATACTCGAGAAATCACCGTTTGGGTAGCTGGCTCGCTGTCTGGTTTACCAGGTGTACTATATGCTTTTGTGGGGGGTAACAACAAAACACCTGCTTTCTAGTTGACCGTCATACGCCTAATGAATCTCTGCACATTCATCGTTATCTGAGGGTCACCGTGTGCGGTGATTCATTCAGCAATCAGATCTCTATTCATTTTCCTAGTTACTACATCTCTCCCTTGTTTTTATTATATTTTTTCCTTATTATACTACAATGACAGTTCAAGTAAGAGTTTCATACAATAAGATAATCTCAGCAATGTTAAGAACATTTTGAAGATCAATACAAATTATGCAATAATGAGATACACATTAAAATTATAATTCAAATGACACCTCTTATGTAATTAATATTGAAATGTACAATGATGAACAGTGGAGGTTCTATTAATGATAATGAACATAATAAATACAAATTACAACAAACTAATAACAATTGAAACAATGGAAAATAACAACAATAATAATGTAGAAATATAGCGATGGCTGCAATGATCAATTTAATATAGGCTGAAATTAGAGCTGTTCTTGGTTCTCCTGTGATACCGTCCATTCCCCATTGACTTTTTTGAGATGTACAACGTTTCTTTTCAATTCCTGTCCTGTTTCATCATTTTTTACCTGAACGTCGGCTCCTTTTTTGTTTATGATGGTGTGTAGAGTAGGGATAAAATTCGAAGATATTTTATTTTCCTTTTGTGTATTTTTATGTAAACCTTATCACCTTCTTGAATGCAGTCATCTTGAGCTTTTCTCTTTTTGTCCGCATAATTTTTACCTTTGTCTTTTACTATTCTGTCTCTGTCCCTCACTTCATGATCTATTTTACTTTCAAGATCAAGAAAGCTTGGTATTTTATCCCGGAACTGCCGGCCAAAAAAGAGTTCGCCAGGAGTCCGTCCTGTCACCGAGTGTGGGGTGCTATTATACATCAATAATAGTTTAATAATTCTTTCTTCCAGTCCTGTTTGAGTGTTTGGCTTATTCTTATTCTCTTAAGTATGTCTCTATTTTGCCTTTCAACTTCTCCGTTTTGCTGGGGCCAATATGGTATACTGTGAAAGAGAGTTATTCCGTTCTCCTGGCAGAACTTTTTTAGTTCTTGACTCGCCATTTGTCTGCCGTTGTCCGCTGTTATTGATGAAGGATATCCAGTTCTTGAAAATATTTCTTGTAATAGCTCAACGGTTTTCTTAGCCGTTATATCGTTTGTAATTTTTATTTCTTTGTAACGGCTATAGTAGTCTATAACGACTAAAATATTTTCTTTACTAGGTAAAGGGCCTAGATAATCAATAGCCACATCAACCCATGGCTTGGATGGCAATTCACGTCTCTTCATAGGGTTTGGTAATGTGGGTGTTGATACCAAATTGCAGCCTTTACAAGTTTTGACTAATTTTTCCGCGTCACTATCGATCTTTGGCCACCACACTTTAGTTCGAAGTCTCCCTTTCATGGCAGATATTCCGGGGTGGCCCTCGTATGCTGCCAATAGTACTTCTCGCCTTAATTTCACAGGTATTACCAATTTATTTCCTCTTAATAGTATACCATCGTGAAAGCACAGTTGTGATTCGAAAATTCTGTAAATAACTTACTGATTTATCCCATTCATTTTCTAGCAATCCTCTTTTAACTTTAACAAGTTCTTCATCTGTCTCAGAGTTCAATTTGATGTCTGTTAGAGAAATTGCTACAGGGCGAGAGTATTCTATCAGATTATTAATATTTCCTTCATCGAAAGGTTTTGATGGAATTTCGGGACATAATCTAGATAATGGATCCGCTATGTTCGATTTTCCCGGGCGGTAGATTATTTTAAAATTGTAGGACTGGAGTCTAAGTACCCATCGTTCGATACGTATATTAGGTTTAGATTTTGGTCCAAAGATAACTTCGAGTGGTTTGTGATCGGTTACTAATTCAAAATTTTTTTTACCATACAAATATATCTTGAAATGTTCGACAGCCCATACGAGAGCTAGAGCTTCTTTTTCTGTTTGACAGTATCTCTTTTCGCAGTCTGTCAAACTTTTGTTTCCATACGCTATAATCCGAGGGCCCCTATTGTCAATTTGTATCAATACGCATCCTAGAGCTACAGGGCTAGCATCAGCAATTACCTGCGTTTTGTCAGTTGGGTCGTAATATCCTAGAGTCTGTATGTTCGTCAATTTCTGTTTAATTGTTTGAAATGCCCTCTGTTGTTCGTATTTCCAATAATTCTCAATATTCGCATGCTTTCCAAGTTTCAATCTAAGTATTTGCCTGAATGGTTTCGTTAATGTTGCTAAATTCGGCATCCATTTTCCAATATAGTTGACAAGGCCTAAAAAACTTTGTATCTCTTCGATTGTTTTTGGTGGTCGAAAGGTTTTGATGACTCCCACGTAACTATCAAGTGGTTTTATTCCGTCTTTCGATAGAGAATGACCAAGAAATTGGACACTTGGAATGCGATACAAACATTTGTCTTCATTCAATAATACATTATTGTCACGCAATGTTTCCAAGACTTTTCGTAACCGTATGTTGTGCTCCCTGATATTTGATCCAAATATGAGAATATCATCTATGAATACAACCGTGCCTTCACAATTCATAAGCATCCTTTCTAATTGTTTTTGGAATATTTCTGGGGCACAATTTATTCCAAACATCATTCTCTTATAACGAAAGAGGCCTTTATTACTTATGAATGTGGTAATATATCTCGAGCTCGGTGATATTTCCATTTGGTGGAATGCGTTCTTTATATCCAGCCTAGAGAATATTTGAGCATTTTTAAATTTTGGAAGAAGTTCGTTCATGGTAGGAAGAGGATGGTTTTCTCTTATTATTGCCTTATTGGCTGCCCTCATATCTACACATACCCTTACCTCTCCATTTCCTTTGAGAATGGGGACCAGTGGTGAAACTCAGCGTGAAGGGCCAATTACCTCTTCAATTATGTCACTCTCCAATAATTCATCCAGTTTGGAACTGACTTCCATTTCCAAGGGTATAGGCACTCTTCTATATGGTTGACATACTGGTTTTACGCTCTTATCAATAGGAATGTCGATCAGTACGTTTTTGAATTTGGGAAAAGGAGATACATTATTCACGGATTCTAATCCAATTCTTAAAACTCCTAAGGCTTTAGAGGAATTTTTCCCCAATAAATTATTGGTGCCGTTTTTTATAACATAGAAAGTGGCAGTCTCATTTTTACCACTTAGTTCAATATTGGATTCGAAACAACCTAACACTGTTAGAGGTTTATTGCTCCCATATGCCATGAAAATCTTGTCAGGTTGTCGCTCCTGCTTGGAAACTTGTACTTTGTTGCGTTTCAGATATTCTCAAGTTCGGTCGGTAATAAGGTTACTCTTACTCCCGGAATCTATAAGCATTTGGACTTCAACTCCACCCAATAAACATCTAATTGTGTCATCCTGGTCTATATGAAATACATAATCTACTTCATTCTCGGAGTTTGAATTGTCTTCGATTACATTCACGTTCGATAGTTTTGATCGTTTATATTTTTTAAAGTTATTATCCGATTCATTGTGCCCCCTTTTGATAGTTCCTGGTTTTGCTTCCCTAGTCCTACATAATGCTGCGAAATGTCCAGGTATACCGCATTTGTTACATTTTTGTTTTCTAGCTGGGCATTTTAAATCGTTCGAAAAGTGATTGTTCCTACCACATCTAGAACAACTTTTCTCAGATTTATTTTTGAATCTGTACTTCAGTACATTCACATTGCTGTTGGTTTCTGAAGTGATTGGTGGATCTTTTAGAAATCCGCCCATTTCTCGGTTAACTGTTTCGAGTGAAGTTGCGACGTTTATAACCTTTTCTAGAGTTATAGAGTCACCTTCAGCTAATATTTTTTTTCGCAGTTCAATTGAATTCGCCTTTTCCACTATCTGATCTATAAGGTTTTCCTCTATATTGGAAAATTTACATTTTTCCGCCTGTGTCCTCAGTCTTAATAGGAATTTCCCGAAACACTCCCCTTCTTCTTGTTTTATCAATCGGAATGCATGGCGCTCGTAGATCTTACTATGTCTGGGAGAAAAATATTCATCGAGTTTTCTTATGGTTACCTCGTATACATCGACTCCTTCTTCCTGAGTGACGTTGGCTCCGGGTATATTGTAGAACGTTTCTTGTAGTCCTATTCCTCCTTGATGCAAGAGAATAGCCCTTTTTTTCACCGGATCCTCGATTCCAGTGGCCTCAATGTAGATGGAAAATGCTCTTCTCCATTTCTCCCATCGGTAGCCTACTGAGCGTATGTCTCCGTCGACATCGAATTGCCCCAAGCCAGAACTGTTCGGGTTCATTTTACCTGAAAGTTCATTTTCTTCAAACTTCTGTTGATACTTTTTCCGTTATTTCAAATCAATTGATATAATTACGATAATTATTTGGTTTCTAAGCCAATAAGGTCCGTGACCTTCAGACGGTTCGTCTATTCGAGCATTTGCTCAGGCCTGTGGCCCTTCAAGACCTTATGTCTTGTGGACAATTTAGTTCAGGTCTATGACCCTCAGACAACTTGTCTATTCGAGCATTTGCTCAGGCCTGTGGCCTTTCAATACCTTCTGTCTTGTGGACTGTTTAGTTCAGGTCTGTGACCCTCAGACAACTTGTCTATTCGAGCATTTGCTCAGGCCTGTGGCCCTTCAAGACCTTCTGTCTTGTGGACTATTTAGTTCTGGTCTGTGACCCTCAGACAACTTGTCTATTCGAGCATTTGCTCAGGCCTGTGGCCCTTCGAGACCTTCTGTCTTCTGGACTATTTGGTTCAGGTCTGTGATCCGAATTTATAGCATACACAGTTAATAGAACTCATTTTATTTTCGTTTGAATTGATGATATGTTTATAATGCAAAAATTTAATTTAATTGAGTCTTACTGGATGAAGGCATTCGATATGCGGAAAATAAAGGTTATTAGGTATGTCTGCTTCATTATCTTTCGAAAACTATAAATGTCTCACGGTGTTCAATGTAACTTCATACACCCTCTACCGTGAATGAAAATTATTATCATTAATTAACTGTGAAAAAATCGCAAAATCAAGAAATTGAAACAGATCATACAACAAATAATTAACTTTTTTTTTATGTCATTTTGTTTTCTTCAAAATTATCAAAATATTAGAATACCTACAGTAAAACACGCATCAGATCAGTTAACTTACTTTGTTTCTTATCTCTTTACCATATGGCAAATAATGAATACAATGATATTGATGTTCTCGAATACCGGTATGTCAATATGAAAGTATGATATTCGAGCAATGCGTGTGTTTTATTTTCGATTCAGGCTGAATTTGGAATTGATATCTCACATTCAGTTAATCATATTTATTGTAAATATGTACTTACTGTTTTTCTCAATGTACTCCGTTTTATCCTCGTCGCCAATGTGTTATATGCTTTTGTGGGGGGTAACAACAAAACACCTGCTTTCTAGTTGACCGTCATACGCCTAATGAATCTCTGCACATTCATCGTTATCTAAGGGTCACCGTGTGCGGTGATTCATTCAGTAATCAGATCTCTTTATTCATTTTCCTAGTTACTACACCAGGTACCAACTGTCCTCTCTCCAAATCGCTCACTTCATAAGATGTTCCGTCAACATAAAGTTTATTTCCCCGGATGTAGCAGTTCCTGCATTTTTCCTCCTGCCTAACTAACAGTAAGTGTTTCCTCAGTATTTTATGTTCCCATCTTTGTTTACGGGTTAAATCATGTGAAACAGAAATCTTTGGTCCCCTCAACTTGGCACAATTTCTAAGAACCAGTTTTTTTTTGAGGGTCGAGGTGAATTTAATCTTTATGGGACACTTTTCCGATCTTCCAAGGAGGTAGCAATCGCTCAGATCCCTTTCGCTCAAATCAACACCTAGTAGCTCTTTGAGATCAGAACATATGCTTGTTGGTGTTACCTCTTCCTGTTTCTTATTAAGCCCAAAAATTACTAAATTTTCCATTATTCGCTCTCTTCTTAGGTATTCCAGTTCGTCTCTTAGGCTTTCATTCTCCTCCAGTTCAGCCACTCTATCCAAGGCTTCCTCAATTTTTGAAGATAGACGTGCCTCACTTGCTTCAATGAAGTTTTTTATCTCTTCCTTAGTTTTCTCTATTTCATCAAGGATTGCTTGGCTCAATAATTCCGGCATCTTTCGAGTCACTCCAACAATGTGTGGTCCCCCTTAGATAATATCGGTGCGATCCGGAAATTCCGTTTTTCAGGTTTTTCAGCAGTTTATGTTTATTTACTTATCGATAATTAATACGTACCGTGTTATGATATATAACAGGTGTAACTGCGTTGTTATCCTCGAAATCGGAATGATATTACTCTAAACAATGTGTCCGGATTCCAAAGTTTAATTAATTAGGGATTAACTGCCTTCGATTATTGTTAATGGTGAGGAGCTCAATTTAATCAACTAACCACGACGACGACTATCAGATGAATCGATAATCGATATCTCATGAAATACTAATTCGATCGAATTGAAACTTTGTAATTAGTTCCTGAATAGCAACACACAACTCAGTACACAATTTCGTATGAAGCCAGTTGTTAGAAAATTGAGAAAAAAAATTGTTATTTCGAAAATTTTGACATTTTGGTTAAAAATTTATTTTTCTCGGAAAGTGTTGTCCAGAATTCAACGAAATTGGCCACAGACCCTTAAATCAGTATTCAACAACAATTTTTCAAATTTCATCTTGGAGATGTATAGAAAAAATGAGGTATCTCGAATTTCGTTGTTTGAAATTTTGACGTTATTTCCTCAATATCTCAAGGAATGCGAATGCGATCAGATTAAAACTTCGTAGTTACTCGAAATATAACAACGCAAACCTCATTGACAAAATTTCGTATGGATCCAGTTTTTAGAAACGAAAAACCTAGAAAAGCACCGACGTGAAGTCAGCAGTTTTTGCGCATAAGGAAATCACCATAAGTGCGTTTGGTCATCTTTTCATGTACTGACCCCAACGCACTTTTGGTGATCTCTTTTGAACCTGCGCGCAAAAACTGCTGACTTATCGTTAGTGCCTTTTTAGGTTTTTGGTACTATCTTTATTTATGCGCATATGTTCTGGGAAACAGCGTGCTATAGTTTGGTCCAAATATCCGTGAGTCTCGAATTTCTTCTAGAGAATGGTTTCAAAAAACTAGGTTGGATCCACTGATGACAAATACGACTAGCCAGCCGGCCTTCTGTAGGCATGATATCAGACGAACATGCATCGATTTGAAACTTGATATTTTAGTTCGTTAATCGACGAAATCGTCCAAACGAATTCGGAGTCTCAAATTTTGAGCTTGTTTCCCTAATATTACATTAACAGTTCAATTGAATCGAAACTTGCAGTCAGTTCGAATATATCAACGCGCAACTTCATGCAGAATTTTATTTATTTATTTATTTATTTATTTATTTATTTCAATGGAATACATGACAGGACGGACCCAGATTATGTATTCACTAATGAGCTACTAATACAATGGTGCTTAATATTAAGAAAAATACATATTCAACATACAAACCAAAAATGCGGAAAAGTTTTTTTTTTTTTTTTTTTTTTTTTTTTTTTTTTTTTTTTTTCTCAACAATGGCCTCTAAAGAACCGTCTCAAAACACCAGAAAATGCAAGCAAGGAATCCGAAAAAGGGTCGAGCACAACAAGGTTAGAGAGGGAGTTGTACGATCTACAACATCTACTTAAAGGGGAATTCAGAAGATAATTTGTTGAACTTTGATTCATATGAAATAGAAATTTATTTCTTGTGCAGTATGATGGCACATTGAAGGTAAGCATATTCACCAGTTCACAGCAATCAAAGGTATTTATAATTTTGTAAACAAATTTCATATCTCTCATCATTCGTTGGTCAGCCAAATTTGTTAAATTCAATTCTTTTATTATTCGACGTGGATCACTAATGGTATTCTGGTAACATTTTCTATTGACGTGTTTGATGAATTTGACTTGGACACTTTCCAATCGATTTATATAAATATTGTAACTGGGGTTCCAGATTACAGATCCGAAACTAAGAATGCTCTGTACATATGCAACGTATAGAGTCCTCAGGGATTGATGCTGACAAAAATGTTTACAAACCCTGGTTATGAATCCTAGCATTTTATTAGCCTTCTGAGAAATGTTATTGATATGGTGGTCGAAAATGAGCTTTGAGTCATAAAAAATACCCAAGTCCTTCACCACAGTTACTTTGGTCAAAATACTGTCGTTGATGGAATATTGAGCGCTTATAATGTTTTTGCTACGGGAGAAAGTGATGAAGTGACATTTACTCAGATTAAGAAAGAGGGAGTTTTTTTGGCAGTACTCGGTGAATCTATCTAAATCCTCCTGCAACCTAATCACGTCAAGCAAGCAGGAAATGATGAAAAAGATTTTCAAGTCATCGGCGTACATAAGAAATCTGGCATATTTAAAGCAACTCGCAATATTGTTGATGTATATATTGAAAAGCAGGGGCCCCAAGTGGGATCCCTGGGGAACTCCAGAGGTGAGATTTTTAGGTGTGGAATAGCATCCACCGATGACAACTGATTGACGTCTGTCATCTATATACGAAGCAAACCACCTCAGCAGACTTCCATGAACACCGACCCCAGCAAGCCTCCGAATCAAGAGACCATGATCAATTTTATCGAACGCCTTGCTGAAGTCGGTGTAAACAGAATCCACCTGAAATCCAGCGTTCATTGTTTGAAGAAGGTATTGAGTATACGCGAACAAATTTGTCTCAATAGACCGTCCCTTCATAAACCCATGCTGTTCAGTGTTTATGATATTTTTCACTTCACTATATAAAAAGTCGAATATGATCGATTCAAAAATTTTAGCGATAATGCACAATTTGGATATGGGTCTATAATTTTCTAATAGTCTTTTATCGCCTGATTTATGTATTGGCACAATCAAAGCAGTCTTCCACATAATTGGAAAACAACCTTCTCTCAGAGACATATTGAACAATTTGTGAAGTGGTGTTACAAGTGAAGATGCGCAATTTTTAATCAAACATGTTGGAAGCTTATCTGGTCCAGGAGGTTTATTCGGTAACTCGTTGATTTTTTGTCTAATGATTTCAGGTGGAATGCAATACAAATTTATAGATTTCACATGATGTTGACCCTCAGTCTCCGCAGAATTGCTAGCATTAACTGTATTAGACGAATTGAACCCGGAAACGAAATGATTAGAAAACTCTTCAGTAATGTTCTGATAATCTGTTAAAATCTTCCCTGAGTTTTTCTCTTTTATTGTCATGATAGCGGTAGGTTTTTCTTTTTTACTTTTTACAAACTGCCACAAAAATTTAGAATCGGAAATAACTGAAGTCTCAGCAGAGTCTACAAATTTTTTATAGTCACATTCGATAAGAAACTTTGAACGGCTTCTCAAAATTTTGAATTCGTGATAGTCCAGATTATTCCTGTATCTTTTCCATTTCCTGTGAACTCTCTTTTTCTGCTTTATTACTTTTATAGTTGATATACTAAACCAACTTGGGTAACTTGATGGGCTACTATTTGATTTAGGTACTTCTTGTTCAATCAATCTATAAAGATTGCTATAAAAAACATTGGTACATTGTTCAGTATTGAGATTTTTAAACGATTCATCCCAGTCAATCTCGTTCAACCTCCTAGATATTTGATCATAATTAGCTTTTGAATAATTCAGTTTAACATCAATGTTCTTTTCGTTATCATTAGTAAAAATACGTTGCGTTGCATATTCGAATTCTAGGGTGTTATGAAACTTATCTTCAGAGACCAACGGTGCGCTACAAATTTTAACCTCCTTAACAGAAAAATTATTATTCAAAATTAAATCCAATGTATTATGAGATATATTCCTATGATGATTGAATTGCGAGAGACCACAGTAAGAAATAGCATCTACAAAGAGATTAGTGTGAACATCTGTAAAATTGAGAGGAATGCAACACTTATTGAGGTTATCATATTGCCAACTAATAGAAGGTAAATTGAAGTCACCACAAATGACGAAATCATCACCAGAGTGATTAATAGTTATATCTTCTAATTTAGAACAGAAAGTCTGTAAAAGATCCTACTATTAGTAAATAAAAAAAATTCTTAATCTTTGTGGAAAAATCTTTTTCGTGAACCATTTTCCAGAATTGAAACTCAATTTTTTACATCAGTACACCAAATTTCAGTTTGATACGATAATCATTTTCGGAGATATTAGGAAAAAATATGGCAAATTTCGTGTTTTTTTCCTCGGTATAGGTTTTATTCTAGAATAACTCAGAAAATGATAAAACGTGGTAAAACTTGGTAGCTTGCTCCGAAATGTGAATGTGTGCCGAATTATAGTTCAATATAATAATAATTTTTGGAAATGCCGCTTCCTTTCAGCACATAAGCTTTTAAACTTTAACTGGAAGGAGACATATTCTTTGGAAGTTCCGTTCCATGACTTCTGCACTGGTACCAATCGGTGCACTGCGCGCTATTCCATCTTGGCTCTTGTGAAGCGCCAGACCCGCCATTCTGTGGGTGGGGAGTGGTAGTCGTTGATGACTACCAGCTGGTCTCCCAATGGTTGACCTTGCTCGATTTTCTACTACTGTTTTGCCTGAAATTGTACATGTAATCTTGCTCCCATCGCCTCCAAAATCTTGACATATTTTCTGCATCAACTGGAACCTTGTGAGACTGTTCAATGACATCGCTGTCATCTTTATCTGTCGCAGCTATCAGCGTTCTTCCAATGAGAAATTGAGCCGGGGTGAGGGAGCTTAGGTCATCAGGATCGGGATTCAGTGGACAAAGAGGTCGAAAATTCAAAATAGCCTCGATCTGACATGATGTCGTGTCAAGTTCCTCGAACATGAGGCAGGCATTGGCCAAAACATGTCTTAAGTTAGACTTTGTGCACCGCACATTGGATTCGCAATGGCCGCCCATATGAATGGGGAATAAATTGCAAATGGATGCCTTTGCTGACAAAAGAAGACTCCAACTGGTTTTTTTTCTGAATTAAAAATGTGCCCCAACTCGCGGCAGGTACAGAAAAAATGTATGCCATTATCTGGGGCTATTTTACTGTGCTGTCTTCGTCTGGAAACAAATTATATTGACGCATGTATTAGGCATTCAGTGGTAGACTTGAAATTAACTCGAAGTACACAGATTTTGAAGCAAAAAAGATGAATCAACCAAAATAACATTATCTAATTTGCCGCTACGAACTCTATTCAAACCATGTCGTATGCTGAATGGGCCTGCATAGACGATACCGATGCAGCTGAATGGGGGGGAAGGAACAGTTCTTTCTCTCGGTAAATTGCCCATCAATGGCTGAACTGTTTCTCCTCGAAATCTAGCATATCGTACGCATTTTCTGTTGTCCGCGCTAAATTTCTCCCAATAAGGGGCCAATATTTTTCACTTAGCAGGCTAATAATAAACTTTGAGGCCCACATGCAGGAGGCAGAGGTGCTCCTAAGGTATATTTTGTTAAAACCAAGATTCGTATTCCAAGCAGTCACCGACTCTGGAAGAATCTAAAAACAGGGTTAGAATAAATAGTTTACATTTATGATTTTTTCTGCAATTCTCATATAGACTTGACAATTCCTTCGAGAAAGATTGAAACTGTGCCATTTTTTTTACCATCGTTTGGGCGTGATCTGACTGCAGCATCGTCAAACATCCCGGAAGGCGACTGAACTGATCTTTTGCAATTTAAGGAAAATCACAACATGTACCGCTACTGTTCTCAATAAACGCGTATAGTTAGAAACATTCTCAAAAGGAAAGAAGTCTTCCGGACACCTTGCTACCTGTACGCATGTCTGCTGTCTTCATATAAATAGATTGGCCACTACATAATTAGTAATAGGACAATCTTGCTTTTCTAAGCCTAACCAGAACGGCCCGCGCCACCAAACTTGGGACTAGCAACTCGCTCAGGTAGAGTCCTTTTGTGACCAAATCCCTGGGGTTATCTTGCGCGGGCACATATACCTGCATCATGATTATCAAGAAAGAATAGATCAGATTATAGAAAACTTCATATTGATCAAACTTCATTGGGAACATGACTATTGTTCGAAGTCACTGAAATGATAATAAAACAATTCAAATCATCTGAAAAATGTATTCAACATTCCTTTGAAATTCACATAAATCATGGGTTCTAGAATATGAGTGTTAAGATTGAGATTTGAAATCAAATAAGTGAGAATTACTGAAACAGCATACGCTCTGTATATCTGTATATCTCTGTGTGTCCATATGGTTAATCAATCACCTGTGTTGATTGATATCAGGCTCCGTATTATTTTTGTGCACTATCTAAGTTTTGATCGGATGGAACAGGTATTTCATGAAATATCGAATAATTAACCGCAAAATTCATTCCCGAAATTAACCGAGATATTTCAAGGTGTTAGGTCATTTCCTTCGAAAGTTTCAGCACATACAGACGGATGGAGAGAATTGAATTTGCCAGATTTTTCTTCAGGGTGTTCAACCGAATCGTTGTAATACCTGAGGTAGAAAATTTTCAAGTTTTCGATCGTAACAATGTAAGAGCTTAATATCCGTGTGAAATATATTTCGAATTGAGATGTCTGGAAAGGGTTGATAAGAAGTCGAAGAAATGAGACGAAGTAGCTTCGAATATTGTTTCGTTTTTATTTCAGACGGCCGGATGTCGTGAAAGAGAATATTGTTCTTAGGTCGAGTATCAATTTTCGTGCAGACCGGTATCGAAAGATAAGAGTAAGTATTTTCCAACTAAAGCTCGAGATAAGAAAAATGTGGAGTTGAATTTTTGACTAACCTACGTGGGAGAAGTGAAGTTCTCTTTCAAAAAGCTGACTAAGAGAAATTGTTGAGAGAGGTGAAAGCCTCACTTTTTGGTACGAAAGGCAGTTGCATATCGGAGATCGGCGGGAATAGCTCTAGAAAAAAAAGATGTAGATCGTACCGCGAGAACGGGCGGTCCTTCGGGACAAAATAATGTTAGGAAATTCGACGGCTGGGTTGATCAATAATAGTTAATAGTGAATTTGAAAAACCGATTCCTTCCTAGTAGAGTAGCGTTCTTGGTGACAGTGTATTTGCGAGGTTAGCTCGTGAGTTTTTTTTGTTGTGCTGAGAAAAGTACGGAACCGATAGATTCGGTTATTAGAGAGTCCGAGCGAGAGACAAGCCGGAAGCTTGTGTTTTTTTGTGTGCCGAGGAGGGTACGGAACCGATGGATTCGGTCATTGTAGAGTCAAAGTAAGGGACTCGTAGAAGTAGCTCCCGGTAAGAGTTTGAGAGAAGGGTTCATTTTATTCTTGGTAGGAAGGCCGTTTGAGTTCGCGGCGGAAATAGTGTATTCATGGAATAGAGGTCACTGTCGGAGGTGGTGTATGGTCTTCAGGTACACCTATTGGAATAAGCTTTCTACTAGTAAGGAAAAGGTAAATCGTTTTGGAAAATCTATGTTAATGTGATTAACCCACCGTATTTCGATTTCCTCTCATTTTATTTTTGGTAAGACACAATGAGTTAAAATTGATGGGTTTTACTGATGTCTCCTCAATGAAGGAAAACTGATTCGAAAAGTCTATTTGAGATATTTGTCTGTAGTTATGTTATAAACATGATAGTGAGAAACCTCTCGTTCAATTAATGAATTTTATTGTATTAAAGTATTGGTTGAAGTAATTTTTTGATAAAATTGACCTTTTTGTTTTCATTTTGATGAACACCTCGATCTGTGTAAGTAAGGAAATTTGAATATAGTTTATATAAGTGTACTCCATTTGGGTTTTTCTTTCCTGATTTCTTGTTCCTCAGAGAAATATTAAAACAAAAGACTCTATCCTAGTGCATAGAGCACGAACTCTCATTCCTTTCGGACAAATTCAGTAGAATAATGTAAGTTGAGATGAATTAGTTTCTTTGAGTGAAATTTAATCCTACTTTTATAAATGGTGACAGAGATTACAGTTTGTATTGTAAGTTCAATAATTTTGAAAAACGAAAAGCAAAGACCTATCCAGTTATTACAAATGGTGACAAGCGGTGTGGGATTGTTTGATTTATTTTTCTGAGGAGAAGGAACGGGAATATGTAAAGTTATTGAATTTTAGTACGGATATTTCGAAACGATTAAGATGGTCATTTTAAAAAAATGTAGCATTGCAAAATAAATTTTGGATATCTTGATATCGAAGAGAGACTAATAAAAAATTATTTCATGAAGTTAGGAAATTCTGAGTATTTTTTCTGGAAATGAAGTTGCAAAAAAAAATGTTAGGAAACAGTTTCGGTTTGTAAGATAGATGAGAATAAGTTATGAGAAAATTTTTAAAAGCATTCGGAAAGCATAAGGTAGAAATTCGAACAATAGGTTCAAATATACTAAATGTTACTAGAAGGTATTAAAATAGAATTCGTAGGGAAAAATTTAGGTCATGTCAGTTTTTTTGATTCAAACGAGAAGTAAACTTGGAATTAAGGAATAATGCCTTGTTTTCGAGATAGGTAGTAGAAATTTGGAGGAATGATTAGATATGTTTTTCTGAACAAGGGTTAATACGAAAATTGAATATGTATAGTTGTATTGGAAATCATGGGGATATTTCCAGCTAATGTCCGATAGGTATACGGAATTACGTTGTTTTTCGAAGTGCGAGAGTAAGAGAATTTCACGAGATATGTGGAATATGATGTTTTTCGTTGCACTGAAATGAGATTTCACAAGAGGTGAAATATATGAGTAGAAGTAGAGAGATTAGAGCGATTATAAGGTTTTGTCTCTGAGAGTGAGATGAGATGACGTGTCAATTTGGTATATTATATTTTGTTCAGAAAAAATAGATCGTAGGTGTTTCTCGAGAAATGCATGATGATAAGTATTTGGTTTTCCTCTATTGGCGGATTTTATTGTGCAGGAACTGACAGATTAATTTCACTGGTGATTTGGCGTTTTGTTTGATAATTGATAGTAGATTTCAAATAATAAGTGAAACGGACATTTTCGAATCAGTTTTATAGGATGACGTTCAGTTAATACGTTTTTTTTAAATAATTTCAACGTACAGCAAAATTGAGATGAGATATTAACTTTAGGATAGTGAATCTAAATTCCATTCTTGTGGTATTATGTGAATAGAACATTTCATTAGTTTCGTAGTATAGAAATTGGAGAGTTATGATACTAACAACTGTTTATGTATGGTTTCAAGACTACGATTTGTTTACAGGTGCGGAAAAATAAATTTTTTTTCGAATAGAATACTCTATGGATATTTTGATGAATTTCAACGTGATTTCATAGAAATTTTGGAGAGAATAAGGATTTGTTTTCGTGACTATAGATTATTGTTGATTCAATAATTTCTCTCTCGAGATGGATTGAATTTTGAGCCACAAAATTATTGAAGTCAGGCTTCGCGTTTTGATTTAAATTTTCAAATTCATCGGAAAGATTTATATCTTCCCAGTCGAAGGAAACTTTTTTTTAACTTAGTAGGTGTGATAGTTAGGATCGAAGTATCCTAGATATAGATTTTTTGGAATACAATCATAAGATCGGTTTTTGAGTCTTTTGATTCCATAGGAACTCAATTTTATCATTTATTTTTTTTTGAAAGTGTTCTCGAAGTTTTAGTCGAGATAATTAGAGTTTCGAGTTATTAAGAAAAGCGTTATGGTCGCTTAATTACAAGTGTGAAGGCGAGCACAATGTTTCGCAAATTACTATAGGGTATAATTAATTTTATTCGTTTGTTTTTGAGTTTGAGTTTTGGATATAATTGCATTATTCATGGTGGTTATGTTCCCTTCAACATTTTTACACTTTAAGAAATAATTATTTTTTTCTGTGAATGTAAGGCATGGTTTGAATTTTTGAAATTTTGTGATTTTTCATGAATATTTTTTTTCTTGATGATATATAACATGATTCTGATTTTTTTCGTTGAGACACTGAATATTGCAAGATAATTTTTTCTTCGTTATGTTATTTTGTTCGTTTTCATAACTCACGATATAGGTAAAATAGAGACAAGGCAGGGAAATAACCTTTCTGTTGGCCATCAGATTAGCAACCAAGTGTCGGAAGTTACAATACGTTAGTAGTGCGAAAATACCGAAATTACAGTCCTGTAACTGTACGACTGCAACGTCGGGGAGTGACTTGGAATCGAAACGGAATAGGTGAAATGGACGAAGTTTTTTTGAAAGACAATTGATAATTCATTTTCGAAAAAAATAGATTAGTTGCGTTGGACTTATACACGCACGGTGCCGTATTGATTCATAGTTGATGTTCGGTTCAGTTCGGGGGTATGTAGGACTTAATGTACCGAGTGATTGCAAATACACGTCGGTATTATTCCCTCAGAAACATTAGACGAGTTTGGCACATCAAAAGAGTAATTTTTCTCGTCCAGTGCACCAGTTCGAGGAAATTACAGACATAGTAATTTGATAATGAAGAAATATCGATGAAGACCCAGTCTGATATGGAATTTAAGTAAGGTCTGATGAAGACCAAAGGAACAGATTGAGGGATTCTATTTGGCCAGTAGATGTGCCATGAACCCAGGAGAAGAAAAATTGGTTAACCCAGTCGTCCACTGCACATGAGCATGAATAATGGACTGACAGTCCAGTGACAATGATGAACCAACCAGAAAGACAAGATTTTGTCCAACAAAGTAACCATAGAAGAAAACTTAGATAGCAGAAGAAGTCCTCGAAAATTGTTCCCAGTACGAGATTAAGAAGATATTCTTCACAGGCAAATGATGAAGATAAATTATATTGACGTAGAGAGAATCTGAGAGACGACTTGAAAATCAATTACAACTGATGTTATAATCCTATATACTGTATCCGTCCATTGCTACCCTGCGCTACTGGTTCCAGAAGATGCGGTGCTAAAAAGACAATTTGGTCCGAAGATTGTTACGTTTGCGTATCGGGTTTCCACGAAGGTCGGACTCTGAGATAACAGAGCAGTGTCGTGCGCTTATACGTCGAGCAGAACAATTATTTAATTTAATGTGGACGAATAATACTGGTAATACATAGACAATTGTGATGAAGAAGTGCGTCCTATATCGGTATATGCTTGAGTTGCTAATTTAGGCTACTTTCAAAAGGTTATTCCCAAAGATGAAGAAGGCTGGTCCCTTATGGAGAAGCAAGTTGTTATATGGAGGGGTATTTGCCACAGCAGAAGTTTGCTCCAACATCGAGAGGCACCAGCAATGAAGTGCGAGAAAGTGTTTTCGAAATGTGCGTTGAAGTCAATACGGAAAAGTGAAAATTCGTCCTTATGGAACCTATAATGTTGCAGTTTGAATTCTAATGAATTCTTGTTTTATTGAAACCTTCATACATGTATACTTATGAATGTTCACTACTATTTGTTAATATTTTGTTTTTGTGTTTTTGGATGCTTTGGAATCTTTTGGTAATTGCTTTCATTATGTTATTATTGAGTTTTTGAAGGAACATACCACTTCAGTTTGTAGGTTGTTTTAATTTGAATTGAATTTTATGATTTACTATATACGAGGGGTAATCATTGAGTTGAGAGTTGCCAGAATTTTTGTATTCAAATTTGAATATGCCTGATGTGAGATAGAAAGAATATTCATTTTTATTTGTGTTGCTGTGTTTGTTTATTTTTTTTGAGGAAAAGTATTGGCATTGCAATGCCAAAACTTTTTCATTGGGGAGAGTGATGTAATACCTGAGGTAGAAAATTTTCAAGTTTTCGATCGTAACAATGTAAGAGCTTAATATCCGTGTGAAATATATTTCGAATTGAGATGTCTGGAAAGGGTTGATAAGAAGTCGAAGAAATGAGACGAAGTAGCTTCGAATATTGTTTCGTTTTTATTTCAGACGGCCGGATGTCGTGAAAGAGAATATTGTTCTTAGGTCGAGTATCAATTTTCGTGCAGACCGGTATCGAAAGATAAGAGTAAGTATTTTCCAACTAAAGCTCGAGATAAGAAAAATGTGGAGTTGAATTTTTGACTAACCTACGTGGGAGAAGTGAAGTTCTCTTTCAAAAAGCTGACTAAGAGAAATTGTTGAGAGAGGTGAAAGCCTCACTTTTTGGTACGAAAGGCAGTTGCATATCGGAGATCGGCGGGAATAGCTCTAGAAAAAAAAGATGTAGATCGTACCGCGAGAACGGGCGGTCCTTCGGGACAAAATAATGTTAGGAAATTCGACGGCTGGGTTGATCAATAATAGTTAATAGTGAATTTGAAAAACCGATTCCTTCCTAGTAGAGTAGCGTTCTTGGTGACAGTGTATTTGCGAGGTTAGCTCGTGAGTTTTTTTTGTTGTGCTGAGAAAAGTACGGAACCGATAGATTCGGTTATTAGAGAGTCCGAGCGAGAGACAAGCCGGAAGCTTGTGTTTTTTTGTGTGCCGAGGAGGGTACGGAACCGATGGATTCGGTCATTGTAGAGTCAAAGTAAGGGACTCGTAGAAGTAGCTCCCGGTAAGAGTTTGAGAGAAGGGTTCATTTTATTCTTGGTAGGAAGGCCGTTTGAGTTCGCGGCGGAAATAGTGTATTCATGGAATAGAGGTCACTGTCGGAGGTGGTGTATGGTCTTCAGGTACACCTATTGGAATAAGCTTTCTACTAGTAAGGAAAAGGTAAATCGTTTTGGAAAATCTATGTTAATGTGATTAACCCACCGTATTTCGATTTCCTCTCATTTTATTTTTGGTAAGACACAATGAGTTAAAATTGATGGGTTTTACTGATGTCTCCTCAATGAAGGAAAACTGATTCGAAAAGTCTATTTGAGATATTTGTCTGTAGTTATGTTATAAACATGATAGTGAGAAACCTCTCGTTCAATTAATGAATTTTATTGTATTAAAGTATTGGTTGAAGTAATTTTTTGATAAAATTGACCTTTTTGTTTTCATTTTGATGAACACCTCGATCTGTGTAAGTAAGGAAATTTGAATATAGTTTATATAAGTGTACTCCATTTGAGTTTTTCTTTCCTGATTTCTTGTTCCTCAGAGAAATATTAAAACAAAAGACTCTATCCTAGTGCATAGAGCACGAACTCTCATTCCTTTCGGACAAATTCAGTAGAATAATGTAAGTTGAGATGAATTAGTTTCTTTGAGTGAAATTTAATCCTACTTTTATAAATGGTGACAGAGATTACAGTTTGTATTGTAAGTTCAATAATTTTGAAAAACGAAAAGCAAAGACCTATCTAGTTATTACATCGTTTCACAGAAAATTTCGGCTAGAAATTCGAAAATGACAGTAATTGTGACGGAACGATAACGCGTTGTTCCCAAGAACAAGCGCTTAAAAATGCATGCAACACACTCATAACGCAGCCTCTAATCGATAGGTGAATATAATATTATTTATAAAAACCAGAAGTTTTAATAATTGTATATATAAAGCGAAAGTAAATTCCATGATGACCGTTACTACGCTCATAAGTACCTACAATTCATACAGAGAATTCCAAAAAACGAACTAAGTCGATACATAGATTGGAATCGACGGTATTCTGTAAACTACTCACGGTTGTCATCGATAAAGTCTTCTAAGGTAAAATATTTTCAAAATCCTGTAACTCACGATTACCCCAAAACCTACGATATTTCATATGAACCTTATACTATACACACATATTATGGCATTACAAGAATCGAATATTCAATGAAAATATCTTCAGACTAGAGTGTATTTCCCTTATATTTTTAGTGAATCTGGAGGGTTTGCCTCAAATAGAAAATTTATATAATTTTTTTTTATTTTGTATATTTTAAAACTTCATGTCAAATGAAAATTTGTAAAAACTATTCGTGTTCGTTTCTGGTACCTACCAGAATGTCTTCATAAAACACTTATGTACCTATTGTAAATTGTTGTAAAGAACCGCGGAATCTGCTCGACTCAATTTTGTGTTGCTTTCATCAATGAAAATTCAGAGAGCTGAACCACGACGTAACAAGCGACTGAGCTGGGTTTGCCTAGTGGTAATTAAACCTAGAAAAGCACTGCCGCGAAGGCAGCAGCTTTTGCGCGCATGTTGAATGCAGATGACCACTTTGGTTATGAATTTGGAAAAGCGCGTAACAGCTGCTGTCTTCACGGCAGTGCTTTTCTAGGTTTTTTGCGATGAAATTCTAGATTTCAATTCGATCTCATATGTATCTTTGGAAATATTCAGAAAATTTTGAATGGGTGGGGAACCAGTGGGTGGATACTACATATTCACGAATTCGACCCACGAAATTAAGCCCCAAACCTTCGCTACAAATATCGAGTTTCTAAGTAATTTCTAAGTGTTTACGGTCGGCCAATAGGCCGACCGTGAACACAATAACTTCCGGAACAAACAACTTAGAAACTCGAGAATTGTATAAAAGTTTTGTACCTCAATTACTAAGACCGAATTCGTGAATGGGTAATATCCAACTAATGATTCCGCAGAAATACCTATTCAAAACTGAGAGGGTGTAGTCGGACTTCTCTCGTCTTCCAGAAGTTGCACTGCGAGGAAATACGCAGAGATCGGCGCCGGTGTCTATCAGGAACTGCCTCTTGGATTCCCGGTCGGTGATGAAGAGACGGCGCGGTGCTGGGCTGGGATCACTAGCCGTTATTAGTGATTGCCCCTGTCGTTTCCCGACTGGAAGGAACAGGGTTGTGTGCACTTTCTGGAGTTGCTTCCAAACTGTAGGTGGTACCAGCAGAATCCATTTGTGCGTTGTCTGCTGTGGCTTCGGGACCTGGAACGTTCCCGGTGTCGCTGTTGTGTCGGTCGTCTGCTGAGGGCTGCCACTTCTGCTCGGAGTGCTGCGATCCTTGGTTCAGTCCCAGGGTGAGCTGCGCCATGTGGACGTTCATCATCGCCTCGAGGGATTGCGTCGACGTCGTTTCAGCGATCTGGGATGCGGGTGGTTTAGAGGCCTCAGCGATGTTGTCTGCGTGGGTTGCCAAGTCCTCTAGCTCGCTGTCCTTGACGATGGTGAGGGCTACTTGGATCTGTCTGGGTAGTCGGCTCAACCATAGGGTCTTCATCAAAGCGTCGGGTACGTTGGCATCGGCTAGGCCCCTCAGATGTCGGAGGAACTGGGATGGTTTGCGGTCCCCAATTTCTTCCCATTCGAGGAGGCGACGTGTATTCTCTTCCTGGGATGTGCACAGCCGTCGGATCAGCTCCGTCTTGATTGTGAAGTAGGCCTCTGACAGTGGTGGCTTCAGGATGACGTCCTTCACGTCGGTTGCGAACTTCGCTGGTAGGGCCCCTACTACGTGTCCGAACTTCGTTTTGTCCGAAGTCACGCCGGCACTGGTGAAGATTTCTTCTACGATAGCGAACCATAATTCCGGGTCGGCGGAAATGAATTCTGGCAACCGGACTGCGACTCTGGAGATTTGTGCTTCGTCGCTCTGCATTTTGCTGATTGAGGTACGTTCTTCCTTAATTCGGGTCGGTCCTGATGTCGTCTACGCCACTGGAATTCCTTATTGCATCACGTCGGGGTCACCAATTTGTGGGGTCGTGTGTCCTGTGAAATCAAACACGCAATAAAGAAGAGGGATTAGCCTGTTTATTTTACTCTCGAGTGTTACAACAAAAGTGAATTCGAAAGGCAATAAAGTTTTTTTTGTTGGAAAAACACAGGCTAACAATTCTGGTTGTAAATCTTCTTGGGTGCTGATAGGTAGTTCTTCGCTGGCGCCGGGCTCTCAAATTCTTTTTATTGGTACATATAACATCAATTTCATTTTTTCTGATTCTTTTGCAAAGTTGTTCACTGAGAGATGGGATGTAATTGATGTACACAAATTTCTTAATTTCATCATTAACTTGAGGTGGATAAATTAAAGATAACAATTTTGTTTGTTGTTTTCTGAAAATTAATTTGTCTATTATGTTAGGAGAGTAGCCGTTGTTTTTGGCAAGTAATTTAAGAACTCTAACTTCATTTTCAAAATTATTTTTAGACAATGTACAGTGAAAAAGACTATCAAGAATTGCCCTAACTTGTTATCTGATATGAATGCCCCTTTGATTGTGATGAACCCAACAATACCTTTATTATATGCTCTTCCGAAAATACACAAAGAAAATTGTCCGATGAGACTCATTGTCTCCTACACAAATGCACCAGCCTCAAAATTATGTAAATATTTGAATTCTATACTACCTGATATGATTCAACATAGTCAAATATATTCCATCAAAAATAACATCGATTTGACCAATGAATTAAAAACTCTAATAATTCCCACGAATGCAAAACTTATCTCATTTGATGTAGTGAATCTGTTTCCATCCATACCAACTACGGAAGTCGAGTATTTAGTTAGCCAACAACTTAATGAAAACCCTTCCGTCACCATGGCTATGAAGGAAGAGGCAATTAGACTACTTAAGATATGTCTAGGTCAAAGTTATTTCAAATTCAATGATAATATTTATCAACAACTTGATGGTTTACCAATGGGTTCTCCCTCATCAAATTTTTTCAGTGAAATATTTATGATCGCCTTAGAAAAGAAAATATTTTCTCCTGTAAATGTTAGTCTGACTGTATCTGTATTGTACTGGAAACGATATGTAGATGATGTTTTTTGTATATGGACTGGCTCAAGTTCACAACTTGAATCATTTTTAGAATTTCTGAACTCCTTTTATAGTTCCATTCAGTTCACTCTGGAGGTGGAAGATGACAACAAGTGTTTAAATTTCTTAGATATTCAAATAAAAAGAGTAGATGAACACCTCGAGTTCGATATATACAGAAAACCCACTTTCTCAGATATTCTTATTCACAACAGTAGTTCACACCCTTATAAAATCAAAATGTCGGCATTCCATGCCCTAGTACATAGGTTATCTTCGATCCCATTGTCTAAAAATAATTTTGAAAATGAAGTTAGAGTTCTTAAATTACTTGCCAAAAACAACGGCTACTCTCCTAACATAATAGACAAATTAATTTTCAAAAAACAACAAACAAAATTGTTATCTTTAATTTATCCACCTCAAGTTAATGATGAAATTAAGAAATTTGTGTACATCAATTACATCCCATGTCTCAGTGAACAACTTTGCAAAAGAATCAGAAAAAATGAAATTGATGTTATATGTACCAATAAAAAGAATTTGAGATCTATATTTTTTAATGGGAAGGATCGACTGAATAATTCACAGTTGAGTGGTGTATATATGCTGTCATGTGATGAGTGCCCTGCATTTTACGTAGGCCAGACTGGTCGTTCTCTCGGGGTTAGAGTTGATGTACATAAAAGATCCATATTACAAAGTAAATCAACAACAGGTTTCTCTACTCACTGTATTACTCTCAACCACTTCATTGACTTTAATAATATAAAAATTCTACATAAGGGTGATAAAAGTAAACGTTTAGACCTTTTAGAGATACTAGAAATATCATCAGCCCAAAAACAAAATCTCCCAATTGTAAACGACCAGTTAGATTTCCGCCTGTCCCCGATTTTAGCATGTGTTATTTGATAATCATAGTGAATGTATTCTTTCTGTTTTCATATGTGTTCAGTTTTGAAAATGGGATAAAACCCGAAACACGCGTGTCAACAAATTTTAATAAAATTGTGAAACTTTGTCAAGTGTGTTTTTTTCTATTCTATCGATTTATCATGTTTCATCAAGGGTTATGTGAGGAATCAATTTCGAATTATATATTTGTTCATCATCGGAGTCAGGAGTTCCAAATAGGAATTTTGCTATTTTTCCTCCAATATTTAGTAAACCTCGTTTTGCACGTGAGTTTTGTGAAATAATGTTACTGAATTTTTGCATATTATTTTCGATAGTGTTAAGAGCAATTTGGGAGAACTCGTAGGGCTCGCATAGTTCTTTCAAAATTTCCTCATCCTGTTTTTGAAGTAGGTCCATAATGGAACTAATATTGTAATGAAAAAGTGAATACTTAGAGTGATAAGCAATAAAAATTTTACCTACTTTAATTGGCAAGAGATTATGATTATATTCTACTTGATCTAGCGTGAATACTACAGCTAATATGGTTAAAAGTATTAATGGTGTGCTCGGAGGCATCTGAAAAAGAAATAAATACATTATTTTTTTTGTTTTATTCTAGACTTATGATAATAGTGCTTATTTTTAGGGCGATGTCGCTGGTTTCTTGAATAGGGATTTTCTTAAAAACTGGCAGCGTCTTTTTCTGATTTGTTTGTTTCAAATGAGCTAGTTTATTTGGATCTATATCAGGAGGATCCGATCGTAGTTCATTAATTTGGTGAATTTTTTCTACGTATTTTTGTTGTTGCGTAGAAATTTGAGTTTTCAATTCTTTCAAATTTTCAAGATAATTGTCTATATTTCGACCTATTTTCTCGTTGGTAGTTGTTTCGATTGGGATTGTATAATTCAAATCTCCTTTTATGATTTGCATTGGTGTGAATGACGTGGAAGTATGTAAAGTGTTATTATAGTCTTGGGATAAATATCGTTCCTTTCCGAATTTATTCCCAATCATGTCTTATATTCCGGATTCTAAAATTGCTAGATTGAAATCTCGTAAACCTTTATGGATCAACGATTTTCTTTACACCAATAAAAGTGACAAAGAAATTTGGCGTTCGGAATTGGAATTCGTGTAATGTTTTTAACAAAGGTTTGATCAGCGATCCTTCAGAAAAAGTTCATGGTTTCAATCTTCCTAGGAAAATTTGGTGCATTTTGAATCGACTTAGAACCGGTCATGGTCGTTGTAATAGTTTCCTCTTCAAATGGAATTCGGTCGAAAGTCCAAGGTGCGAGTGCGGAGAAGAAGAGGAAACAATAGAACATTTAGTAAATACTTGTCCAATATATAAATTTGACGATGGTTTCGAGGCAATTCATTCGGTGTCTGATTCTTTTTTGAGATGGATTGCGAACTTCAAATCAATTTAATGAGTACTAAATCATTTACTAGTTCATATTAGTTCTTTCGTCTCCTTTTTTGTTTTCAGGTATGTTTTCAAGATTTCGATCTGCATCGCATAGGAAGGAGGAAATTTTGTCAATGAAAAAGAAGCCCTTCAATAAAAAACAACAATTTCATTACACTAATACGGGGAGACAGAGTTTTTCCTGAGGTTTTTATCTGTGATCTTGTATCATACGTAAAAATGTATGGTACCCCGTTGACATTTCCTCAGCTAATACTGTTATGACACAAATTGTTTGATATAAAAAAATGTAAATGCTCATCTCAAAAGAATATATATATATATTATAGGCCAATAATGTTCTAGCTAGTCTAGTTTCTGTCGTTAGGTTTTTATCAGATAGACATCTAAGTTGTTCCAAAAATGTGAAATGAAAACGTTCTATCACAGAATTAGAGTTTGGGTTGAGATTAAGAATGTAGTTAGTTTCAATTTTGTGTATTTTTGCAAATTCCATTACAATTTGATTTTTAAATTCTGTACCATTGTCGCACTTTATGATTTTGGGCACTCCATGATGAGTCATGAAAACTAACAACTTCTCAATGATCGTTTTCTTTTTTTTTGATAATGTACAATGGGCAAATCTTGAAAAAGAATCAATTATGGTTGAACAGTGAATATTTCACGTAAAGATGTTCAAATGGTTTTTCTCCAACTGGATTATTCCGGAATTTTATTTTCGTCGGCGTTCTCTCATATTTGTTTGCTTGGCAAATTTCACAAGAATTTACATATTTAATCACATCTTCATCTAATTTATGCCAATAAAACCGTTTGGATATTGAGGAAATATTTTTCTGAATACCTCTATGTCCTGATTTGGAAACATGATAAATTTCTAGTTTTTCTCGTTGCTCAATGGGATCTTCTACATTTCTAAAAAAAGGTTTGTTAATTTCAAGTTATACGATTCTGGTCCGAATTTGGTCTCTAAAATTTATTTTTATTTATTTATTTATTTATTCGCCGCTTCGACATCTTGGTCATTAGCGGTAATGGAACTTTCAACAAACAATTCGTTACAATAATATTTTGATAATGATGGTACAATAATTGATTGATACATTTTGTTCGCTACCTAAATTTTCACATTTATGGATCTAACGAATGAAAGGGTATTTAAGCATACTGGTGAGTCGATCTTGAGGTTTTCTTCCAAGGAGCTGCTTACGTTGAACTTTTTTCTCTGGGGTTGGTATAATTGGCACTCCGTTATTATGTGTTTCACAGTCACTTCACTATTGCATGTACTACATATTGGCACTGTTTCTCTAGCAAGTAGGTGTTGGTGTGATGCTTCGCAATGTCCTATTCGGAGCCGTCTCAGAGTAACAAGGTCTCTTCTCTTCATTGTGATGGGTACTGTTTGAGTAATGGTACGGTCAATAAGAGCCAGTTTCGAGCTTTTGAGTTCCCAAATGTTTTTCCATTTTTCTTTAATGATGCTTTTGCATTTGCTGCTAAGGTCGTAATTGGTGATGATCGTTGTTTCTTCTCCGTAGGAAATAGCTTCTTTTGCTGCTATGTCTGCTTTCTCATTTCCGTGTATGCCGCAGTGAGATGGAACCCAAATTAAAGAACAGCTCTTGTGTTGTTGGTATAGCGAAGCGATGAGGTTTAGGATTTGTGTGACAACAGGGTTTTTACTATACATGTCAAGTGTTGCGTGGATAGCACTTAGCGAATCGGTGCATATGATGGAATGTGTTATATTTGTTTCGAAGATATGTTTGAGAGCTTGTAGGATCGCTATCAATTCAGCTGTAAATATGCTGCATTCTGGTGGCAGTTTGAATTTTTTGGTTTACATGCGGGATACGTAGGCACATCCTACCCCTTCGGATGATTTTGATGCGTCCGTGAACATAATTTCATCATAATGCTGATTAGATAATATTTCCGTAAATTTTTGATGTAAAATGAGAGGGTGGGTTTCTGACTTTTTGTAGGATGTTAGTTTTGTATTTGTGGAAGGCTTCATGTTGGTCCAGGGAGGTTTTGCTGACGGTTCAGTTTGCACAGTGTCAGGGAAGTTTGAACTTTCTAATATGTGGTTCACTTTATGGTACATAGGTGCTTTGAGGTTTGGCTTATGAATGTAGTGTTCTCTGTATTTCTCTGTATAAATTTGGTGTTGTATTGGATTTTGTTTGTCTGCAGAGATCCTTGAAGCATATGTTAGCTGGAGCATCTGTCTTCGCAGAACGAGTGGCATTTCTCCGGTTTCTCTGCATAGACTTTCCGACGGGCTTGTTATATAAGCACCAGTTGCTAATCTCAAGGCGGTGTTTTGAACAGTATCGAGGCTCTGCAGTAGGTGCTCGCTAGCTGAGGAGTATATTATTGAACCGTAATCAAGTTTTGACCTTATAAGAGTTCGGTAGATGGTAAGGAGGGTTTTCTCGTCGGCTCCCCAAGTGTTATTTGCCAGGACTTTCATGATAAGGATCCTCTTTAAACATTCGGCCTTCAATTGTTTCGTATGTTCTTTCCATGTCAATTTATGGTCAAATGTCATTCCAAGAAATGTGTGACGGTTTACGTGTTCTAATGGAGTATTGAAGAGTAGTAGTTGGCATGGGGTGAGATGTTTCTTTGTGAATTTCATTACTTTCGTTTTCGTTAACGAGAAAGTGAATCCAGATGATTTTGACCATTCTTCCAATATTCTTATGGCTGCTTGTAGGAGTTTGGCGCTAGTATGGGAGTTTTGACCGCGGCACATTAACAGCAGATCGTCAGCATAAATTGATGTATTAATTGGAGCTTGGATTAAGTCGACGACGTCGTTTATGGCTATGAGGAAAAGGGTTGTGCTTAAAACGGAGCCTTGTGGTAGACCGTTTTGTAGATAATGTTTTGTGGACCATGTATTACCAATCTTGACTCGAAAGGTTCGATAACTGATGAAGTTCTTAATGAAGTGTAACATGTTACCATCTATATTCCAATTTTTCAGGATTTTCAAGATTCTGTAGCGCCAGGTAGTGTCGAATGCCTTAACTATGTCAAAGAACACAGCAATTAGTTCTTGTTTGTTCGCGAATGCATCAAGTATTTCGGTGTGCAATTGGACCAGATTATCCATAGTTGATCGATTTTTGCGAAAACCGCTTTGATATCTCGTGATCAGTTTGTTTGCTTCCAGATAGTAACATAATCTCTTATTTATAAGCCTTTCCATCAATTTACACATGGTACTAGTGAGCGAAATGGGGCGATAACTTTTTGGATCCGTTGGTTTACCTTTAGATTTCTGAATGGGTATTATGATGGCTTCTCTCCAATAATCGCTGAATTTGTGCTGCATCCATATTGTGTTGAATAATTTAAGCAATGTTCTTAGTGCAGATTCTGGGAGATGTTTAAGAAATATAGTTGGTATCTGATCTGGTCCAGGGGAGGTGTTTTTACTAATTTGTATTGCGTATATGAGTTCATCCATGGTGATAGGCAAGTTGATTGGATTTGGGTCATTCTCTTTTATTTCCATGGGTTCTGTAGATTCTTTCATGTTTTTATATTGAAGAAATTCAGGGTTGAAGTTTGAATCTGAGGAGTGTTGTTGAAAATTTTTGGCTAGTAATTCTGCAATTTCGGACTTATCTGTAATAGTTATATGCCCATATTTGAGTGCATTTATCTCTTGTTTTTGATTTCTTCCCTTGATTCCGTTGATTTTGCCCCAGACTTCTTTGATGTTGGAATTTGTAGTAAGCTGGGAGACGTAATCTTGCCACGACTTTCTCTTGCTGTTTTTTAAAATTCTTCTCGTAAGGGCCCTTTGCTTTTTGAACTCTACAAGGTTTTCTAGTGTGTTCTTTTTCTTAAGGATGTATAGTGCACGTTTGCTTCGTTTGACATGTTCTTCGCAATCAGAATTCCACCAGGGTGTAAATTTTCTCCTTTTCGATGGTTTTCTCTTTCCAACAAAAAGATCTGCAGCATCTGTGATTATTTTATTGAAATCTTGGATAGCTGTATTAATATTTTCATCCAATGAAAAATCGGTCATTTTTTCATGTATATAAGTTGAATAAGATGCCCAGTCTGCTTCTTTGATCTTCCAACTTTTGGTAACACCGGTGTTTTCCTTACATGTTAGATATGTTATTTTGATAGGATAATGGTCACTATCATGTAGACTGTCGAAAACTTCCCAGTTCAGGAAAGGAGCAATGTTGGGATCTGATAGTGTAAGGTCTATGCAGGAAAAGGTTCCGTTTGATTCATTGAAATGAGTATATTCTCCTGTGTTATGTGAGATAAGGTTGGTGTTTGTGAGGATGTTTTCAAAGATGATACCTTTCCTGTTTGTGTTTTTGGATCCCCATATTGGGTTGTGTGCGTTGAAATCTCCTAGAAGAATGACTGGTTGAGGAAGTTGTTTGATTAGCTGGCTGATTTCTGTTTCTTGCAGGTCATAACTTGGTGGAATGTATAAGTTGCATACTGTTATTTTGGATGGAGCCCAGACTGAAATTGCGGTGGCTTCTAATGTGGTTGATATGCTAATTTTCTCACTATGATAACATTTCTTGATAAATATAGCAACTCCGCCACTTGCTTTAGTTGCTACTCTGTTTAGGTTGTAGACGTGGTAATGTGTTAAGTTTGGTTTTTGATCATCCTTAGTTAAAATTTCCTGGAGACAGAGCATATCCGGTTGTTGTTCATCTAGGATTTGTTGAATTCTTTCTAGCCGCGGATAGAATCCGCGGCAGTTCCATTGAATTATAGTGAATGTTGTGATTTTAGTCTATTTGGTCCGGAGTCATCGAGTCGGATTCGTTCAAGAGATCTTGAGAACTTGTACTGAAACAACTGGAGAGTTCGACTTCTTCTAGTTGAAGTTGATTCTTGAGTGTCTTCAATATTTTAGTGCACTTCATTTTCATGGTTTTGGTTGGTAAGTGGGGGTGAATTCCTTCCATTGTATGCATCAAGACGTCAACATCATCAGTTATTATTCTAGCGTTAGCTACTGGGTTTTTATTTTCAACGCAGAGTTCTAAGAAGTTTTTGAATTGTTCAAAACTTAGCGGGTATTGTGTTGGATCATTTGAGAAGACAGTATCGATTCCATCGAGGTTTAACGATATTTTTGGAGTGTTTGTCTTCTTATATCTCTTGTTTTTATTCAGTTGAACGGTATTTGGGCTCGGTTCTACGAATGTTTGAGTTTCATCTATTTGTGTTGAGGGTTGTATTGTGTCTTTGGGAACTATTTCTTCAGAGAGCTCCATTGGGTCTGAGATACTTTCTTCATTGGGCGAGGCTGGAGTGCTGGTGGAAGCGCGGGGTTTTTTAAGATAACTTTGATCTGTTTCTGTATTGTTTTGGTTGGTTTGTGTAGCTTCTTCGGTTGAGTTCAATGTTTCAATATGTTTTCCAGTGGGGTTATTATCCAATGTAGTGGACGTAGATTTTTTTGAACAAGCGGTAGCGAAGTGTCCAGTCTCTTTGCAATGGAAACATACTGGGGTATCTGTGGCCAAAAAGAGTCTGTAGGTTGTTTCTTCGTGGGTAAGGAGGAAAGAGGATGGAAGTTCGTCTTGTTCCTCTGGAGGACTAATGTAGATTTGTCGTTTAAAGCTCATGACATGGGAATATTCGTCACCTTCAACACCTGCTTTGAGAAAGCTAAGACTAGAAACCGGTTTCACCCCTATCTCTTTCAATTTATCTTCTATTACATTGTGTGGTATTGAAGGGCATGCGTTTGAAATGATCATTTTCTTGGCCGGGGTGATAAGTCGACGAATACTCGTTTCGAAGCCGCAAACTGTGATGGATGAGTGATTAGCTAATATGAGGTCAACTGTTTTAATATCATCGAGGAAGATACAGACTCTGTGATTTGATAATCGTGAGACATACTTGATTCATTTTGCTCCAATTATGCTTCCTACAGCTTTGACGTAATCTGAATTTCGAAGATCGCCGATGGCGTTGACTAGTATAGCTTGATCTTTTTTAGGAAATGATATTTGTTGGTGATGTTTTGGTGGCATTGGCATAGGAAACCCTGCTTGGTGTGGTTGACGATTGAGACGATGTAGAAGTTGGAACCAGTGTGGTAGCTTTAGATGGTGGCATATTATTCATTGTGATGTTATTCATGTTGATAAATGAGATAAATAATGATTACACATCTCTTCGGGGCGCCAGATGTTCGAAAACAATACTGATGACTCCGTGAAAAGTGGTCGTTGGTTTCCCAATTGATGAATTGTTAATTCGGGGATTTGGAGGAAACGATGAGTTTTGTTATACTCGGTTTCGAGTCCGAAGATTTTTCTTTTCTTGTACTTCGGAAAAAACGAGTAAAAATGTAAATCTCTCACCAGTGATAAACTATCGACAATACACGTGTGCACTTATCGATAAACTTCCGCGGAATGTCTCTAAAATTTGAATAAATTATTTTTGTAGATGCTCATTATTGATCTTAAGACAATATTATATATATTATAAATATGCCTGGTGTTAATATTTCTCGTATGAAACGAATCAAATCATCTTCATTATGAATGGTCACATTGATTCTTCGCTTATTATAAAACAGTTTGATTTTTTGAACTATGAATTTGGTTCCTGAATTGACAACTATTTGATTTTTATGTTTATTTAGACATTTTTCTGTAAAAGGTATATTAAGTATTGGATTTTCATGAGAACTGCGAACAGTTTGATTTTCATAATCTTTGAAATCCTTGTGATGTTTTGATTTGTGTTCGGAGATAACCGAACACAAATCAAAACATCACAAGGGCTTACTGAACAAGGTCCAATACTAACAGGAGTCCGCCAAGGTGATTGTCTGAGCCCATTCTTGTTTAACTTAATCATGGATCGGATAATTAAGAGTGTAAAAGAGGTATCTGGAGGATACAGAATGGGACCACGATCAATGAAAATACTATGCTATGCGGATGACGTGATCCTGATGGCCGATAATGAGGACGACTTACAACGACTGCTATATCGGTTCCAAACAACAGCCGAAAATCTCAATATGCAGATATCCTTGGAAAAAACAGAATCAATGGTCATAGCAAAGGAGCCTACAAGATGTAAATTAGCCGTAAATGACAGAATCATTCACCAATGCATGCAATGCACATACTTAGGAGTCGAGATCACAAGCTCCAAAACCTTACAGCAAGAAGTACGAACACAAGTAAATAAAGCCTCACGAGTCTCCGGATATCTGAGAGACCTCATATGGAAGAACAAATATATATCTACCGATAGTAAAGTCCGCATATACAAAACAGTAGTAAGACCACTACTTACATATGCAGTGGAAACTCGAGCGGACACAGCAAAAACAAAGAACATGATGAGGGTAGCTGAGATGAAAACATTGAGGACCATTAAAGGAGTTAGCTTAAGGGACCAAATAAGGAGTGATGATATAAGAGAAGAGCTGAACATTCAAGACGTAGTGCGATTCACGAGATCGCGACGGCGCTATTGGAGAGACCACGTCGACAGAATGACGGATGATCGATGGGCGAAGTGGGCAAGGGATGAGAGACCAAACTCACGAAGACCTCTCGGCCGCCCCCCCAAGAGATGGCGCGACAGCTGGACATCTGTTTCTCAAGAGGCTGAATAGTGGAAGAAACAAGACTAAGTCTTAAAAAAAAGAGGAAGAAGAAGAAGAAGAAGAAATCTTTCAACAAATTTTCTAAATCTTCAGTGAGTTTAATATCGTTTGGATCTATTTGAGGTATGATAGATGATGTATCATCTAGCGTTTTAATTTCTTAATTTCCAATTTGATCTTCCAGCACATAAGTTTCGAATTAGGCTCTTTCAAAGAATTCAACCAGATTAAAGGCTTGTGATCGGTATAAATGAAGAATTTATTTCCGTATAGATATGGTCGGAAATGCTTGGTCACCCACACTATAGCCAACAGCTCTTTTTCAATTGTAGAGTATCTTGTTTCCGTTTCACTGAGATTGCGGTTGGCGTACGCCACAGGTAAATCGTTTGGAACGTGGCCTTGTGATAAAATGGCTCCAATAGCGTAACCTGACGCGTCTGTAGTAAGATTGAATATCTTTGAAAAGTCGGGATATATCCAAATGGGATGATTTGTAATTAATTGTTTTTGGATAGTTTTATATGAATGATCTAAATTGATTGGATATTTATGTTTTCTTGGCATTACATTTTGAAAATTTGAAAATTATTGAAATTTGGCAATTTTTTCCTATCAATAACATTTTAGTTAAATCTATTGTGAATCCATTCTTCCCTAAAAATTCAAATCCTATTATTCCGCGTCTGTAGTAAGATTAAATATCTTTTAAAAGTCGGGATATATCCGAATGGGATGATTTGTAATTAACTGTTTTTGGATAGTTTTATTTGAATGATCTAAATTGATTGGATATTTATGTTTTCTTGGCATTACATTTCGAAAATTTGAAAATTATTGGATTTTGACCATTTTTTCCTATCAATAACATTTTAGTTAAATCTATTGTAAATCCATTCTTCTCTAAAAATTCAAATCCTATTATTCCTTCATACTGGGTGTGGAATTTATAGACGGCAAACGGAAATGTACCATTAATTCCGAAAGAATCTAAAGGAAATGCTACTTTTTCATTGCTAATATCGTGTCCATGTGGAGTTATTAAATCAGTTGATTCTGAATAAATGTTATGAGACAATTGTTCATAAACTGTTTTTGGGTCGATAAGACAGTTTGTACATCCGCTATCTAATAGAAGTTTACATTTTGGAAAATCTAAATTAATATAAGGAAAATAATTTCTTTTTATTTTGTCTCTCATGCTATTTAGGTCAATGGTTTCTCCGAGGCTAGTTGCTGAAAATTTTGAGTCTTTCCGTCTACAGATATAGGTATTTCTCCTTGATATTCGAGGGCATTCTCTCCATCATAATTCAAATCATTTTCTATGTCTCCTTGTTCTGCATTTGTTAATTCTTCAGAAATGAAATTCGTTTGTGAAGGATTTTGTTGATGGTAATAATTGGGTCATTGATATAGGGGTTGACTTGTTGAATAGAGGACGAAGCTTCTCGTTTGTGTGGTAAAATTCTAGTATTTATTGACATGGGTTTTTGGTGTGGTAAATTGCGAAATTCTGTTGGCTTTGGTTTGAAAACATTCTGAGGCTTCCCAAAAACTAGTTCATTCGTAAAAATTTCGTTTGGGGGACTTGCCTTGATTGGACATTGATCGGTTGCGAAGGGAAAGTTGCCTGTCTTATTGGCGTATTAACGAAAGGTCTAGGTTGAAGAGGATGACATCGACTTGAGGATTGATTCTGTTGTTTTTGTGAATTAGGAATTGGATTCCAATTTAAATGTGACATTTGCGATGTATAATCCGAAATTATATCAACTGCTTCATAAAATTTTAAATCTCTTCGTAGTACTAAAGAACTTCGTATTTCTAAAGAAACATTTCGCATTAAAGTTTCTGTTGCTTATCTGTCAGTTTGCTCTTTCATGCATCTTTCATCATTTTCTGGATAATTTTCTGCAGTGATTCTACCACAAATTCTAATTTTAAAAATTCGAACTCTTTCCATGAATGAAAAAATATCTTCATTATTTGATTTTCTTAATAATTGAAGCTGATTTTTCAGAACGAAAATGTTAGTTCGGTCTTCAAATTTCTGAATTAGGAAATCACGTAAATTTGGCCAAGTGTTCGCAACATTCGAAACACTCATTTCTTCTCTAGCGATATTTGTTAATTTGCTTTTAATTAATAAAATGCAATATGTTTTTGTTGACTCGTTACTATCTGTGAAAATATCAAGGTAATTTTGGCATCGAGATATGAAATCTGGGGGACAAGCCCTATCTCCGTCAAAAGCACTCAATAGTGATCCGTATTTTTCGGCTTACATTATTTGATCCATTTTTATTTGAAACTAGCTGCCCAGCCCGGCTTCGCACGGGTGGTGTAATAACTAAAGAAAAACACTAAGACAAAATATATTATGTAGTAAAAAAAACACCCAAATGTCTAAACTATACTTTATTGCAATGCCCTCTAATGTACAATATTTTTGGTTTTTCCTTCTTGACAGAAAACAAATAGAGCAGATGGATTACGAACTCTCGAGCAGGCGACATACAACTGCCCATGCGAAAAAAAATCAGATGGCATTAGAGGAATTTTTGGAATAAGAACATCCTCACCTTTGAACTTTCCTATGATAATAGTACCTTCTATCAAGTTTGTAAAAACTCTTTTAACAGAAAGTCTAGTTCCGTTACACAATTTTGGCTGATTAAGGTTGCGTAGCATCATAATTACTGAGCCAACTTTCAGCTGCAAATTATGTGGAGGTAATACTGGCAAATCCAACGAATTCAAGAATTCGGTTGGATAATTGACGACTTAATTTGGATCGATAGTGGAATCGATCGACTTGAAAGAATGTATTGGTCCATCAATTTTATTTTGAATTTTTGAATTCAATTCATCAACATCCTTATTTTTTGGCGCTAAAATGGCTCGTTCGGTTAGTCCAGCATGGTTTCTATATTTCAGTTGAATATCTGGAAAGACTTTTGAGATCAATTCGTCCTTTGACATTGTGAACTGACAAAAGTTTGGTGGAAAAGAAATGAGACCATCAGAAGTGTCAACAGGAATTTTGCCATTGCCAATATTCAAAAAGGTTTTTGAAAACAATTCCGCCGATATGTCACTTTGTAAAGCCACTCTCATATTGATTGTTAAGTTGGGATTCTTAACATATTTCCATAAATTCGAAGTTTTCAAGCAAGCATCAATCTCATCAGCAGGCCTTGATCTAGGAATGAGTGGCAATGTTTGTCAAAAATCTCCTGCCAGTAGAATCATCGCACCACCCAAGAGGTTCTGATCGTTGCGCAAATCTCTTTCTAGTGCCACCAACGCCCGTTTATGGGTCATTGTGCATTCATCCCAAATTATTATTTTGGAATTTTGAAGTACTTTCGCTATTGCTGCTGTTTTGCTTATATTACATGTAGGTTTCTCTACCGTATGCCAATTCAATGGTAGTTTGAGCCCAGAGTGAGCGGTTCTTCCGCCTTCTAATAATGTAGCAGCTATTCCAGATGATGCAATTGCCAGTGCTATTTGATTTGGTGCCCGAATCGAATCTAAAATCAAAGAAATAAGGAATGTTTTACCAGTTCCTCCAGGCGCATCAAGGAAATAGATACCTCCATTGTCCTCATCAATTGATTTCATGACTGTATGATATGCTGACCTTTGATGCTTATTCAAAAGTGGGAGCTTACTTTGTACGGATTTACTCAATGCATTTCTATCATATTCCTTTTCTCGTTGAAATTCACAATTAAATACATCATGCATGGGGCGTTAATGCGCTGCATTCCTTATTCATGCAACATCTTGCGGGACGTCATTAAGCACAAATCCCCTAAAGATATCAATACCTCATTATGTATCTCAGCGCTAATTTCTAGTTCTGGAATTGCTGTTGTTGATCATACTCGATGCAAAATATCTTCAGCCATATGGTCTTTGTATTTGTCCCACAAATGATGAGGGTTCGATGGATAGCATGTTGAAATTATGATTGCAAAAAGTGACCGTGTTTGATATGAAGTAGAAGAAATAACAGCATCGGAGAGTGTATGATCCCAATGTATCATCCTCATCATCCTCTAATAAATGTAAACGTTGACAGGCTTCTCGATATGTTGCGCATATTTCACAATCGATGGTTCGCAAATATTCGAAGGAAGTTGGTCCACGAACATTCAGCAATAAAAAACGCAAGTAAAAACATTATATATGTTAGACATCCCATATCAATTTTGACATACATATCAACGGCGAACTGATGGAACAATCGACAGCATTTCAAAATATGGTTGTTCTGAGGAATCATGAATCGATATGCATAAAAATTCATTGAGCTGACCTTCCCGTTTGCTTCCTAACCTGTAAGAGAATAATCAACATTAATAAGGAATTGAAACATAGAATTTTTGAAACAACATTACTCTGACGAAGTGGTGGTAAAAACTATGAAAGCATATAGAAAATAATACAGGGTGCACAAATTTGAGGACCTTATTCTCTGAAGATATCTTATTGAAATGCATTCTTACTATATTCTTTCATAATTTTCATAATACTCACCAGTCACTGGGTTAATCATCTTGATCGAAAAATAATATCTTCTCCCCAGCAGAATATTAGTGAATATTGTAAAGCATCATACATAAAATGTGTTTCAATGATGTCTGAGGTTGCCACCATCACGTCGTTGAATTACAATGTCGTGAGACTCCATATTTTCTCCAACTACCACATAGCAACTTCATTTAACGTTGGTGCATTGAAACCTCTCTTATGTTCTCCTGCTGGCCTTTTATCTGCTCTAATCACTAATTTATGTTCGTGATATGGCATCATTTCTAAGGCTGTTTTGAACAATTGTACCAATTGATTATGTTCATGCAAAAGTTGTTGCAATTGCACGATGGTTTCTCGTCTTGCTGCACGATTGATGGCACAACGTTGATTCACTTCATTCTCAGAATTTCCAAGAAAATAAATCTGGAGAAATTTGCATTCACCATCAACTGGTGGTAACAATGCTCCTGCACGATGGTAAATTTGTCCTTGAATCTGTTGAAAAAAATTAGAAAAGTTTCGTTAATGAGACTTAACAGAATTTTCATGTTGGCAGGTAATGTTATAATCAATGTGTAATATGTTTCTTTGATATAGAAAATGAAATACCTTAAAAGTTGGGTTGAAACCTCGTTCCTCAATTATGTTGGAACCAAAAGATGTCATTTGGGACACACTATTGTAATGCTGAATATTCTGCAGAAAATGTTTTGATGGAGGTTCTTGTCCTGAAAGTAACGAATTCACAGGTTCTGGTGCCTCTGGTGGCGTTGTCAGTTGTGGAAATTTGATTTTTCCGTTCTAACAACATAATCCTGGGTTTGTTAGGATATCTCAGAGCATTACAGGGTATGCAGTATTGACAAATAATGCTCATGGATCCGTAATGAAACATTATATTGCCAGCATAATCGACTGTGAGATCATATCCAAATGCCAAACGTTCAAAGTTGATGTTTTCATTTGATAGTATATTTTCTTGTTCCTCGCAAGAAATCGATAGTATAGATTCATCCGAAGCTGAGACAGATCCTGCTTGAGATTGAGAGCCTTTCATTCTGTTGTCCAATTGCTGATTTGAAAGTCGTCTTGCGTTACGCGTCCGCCGACCAATATTTGGACGCCTCATTGATGGCATTTTTATGAATGATAATGAGTAGCACAAACACACAACACAACGATTAATATCAAACACAATGCTATTAAAAACTTTCAAGAAACACGTTTTACTGTCAATAACAAATACCACAGATGGTTTGTTTATGTGAATGCAGAATCCGTAACCTAACAACCTAAGTGTCGAACGTCGAAGTGTGAAAGTACTCTATGATTGCTCGCTTTGTCAACTACTGCATACTTACGTTTAATAGAGTTCTATGGTTGGAGGAAAAAGGAAGGCTTTGTTCTTTTTTTCGTGCATTTTTTTCGGAAATAAACCGTTATACAAACCTAGACCTGAGAATAATGAACACAACAAAAAAAAAATTATCCAATTTGGTGCAGTCGTTTGAACGTAGTGCTTGTTCAAAATATCGATAGACCATAGATCCTTTTTTATTTATATAGATTTCAATCAAAATAGAAGAAAATAAAAATTAATTGGGATTGCGGATTGAAGGATGTTGTGGGTTACAAATTTTTTCTCACCTTTAAATCCTTCCCAAGTAGGTGAAAGGGTTGTGAGGTCTTCCAGGGCTACCTGTTGTTTCCCCTTTTGTCTTCCGACGGGTCTGGCATTAGCTCTGCTAACACTGTGCACTCCTTGAAGATGGGTAGTTTGGCTGAATTTTCTTCAAGGACTTGAAAGTCGTCTATGGTCGAATAGGTTTCTTTCTTCTGTTGCCTCACAGCGGAAAAATCCTGGTCACGGCACCAATTTTGTTGTTTTACCCAGAGAAACTCTTTTTAAGAAGGAAATTGTTCATTGAGCAAGTTAACAGTGTGAAGGATAAATCTGTACTGCCTTTTTTATTCGCAGTAAATCTAAAAAGAAAGCTCTTCAACAATTCATTAGCTTGCAGTTTTATGTACCTGTATTCAGAAAAATAAAATGTTATATTTCCAAGTCGCAACTTCGTAAACGTGTTGGAATGCATGAAAGTGAAATATGAAATCTAATGAAGCTCTAAACTAACTCTTTGTGTTAAAGGGTCCAGTGTTGGACTTGAAATATGTAATTATACTTATACCAATATGAGTAAACACGGTCTAAGTTTCACGCAAAAGTGTCGCAAATTATTTCTGGTAATTGTATATGCAGAGACCTCTGACATCAATTGCGCTTGACTGCAATTATCACATCGCTCTAGACATTATTTATCGTTCAGATGTGTACACAGTCGACACTTAGTGTCCATGAGCCATGAGCGCTCTTATAACCTATATTCCTTGAGGCTGTTCGTATGGATTTATGAACTTATAAGATTTACATAAAGGACGCTGTATCGATTGTTCACATTTATGAACTTAGTAGTCAGATGAATTGGGTGCTGATTCCACACATGCAAGTCGGCATAGGCGGCAGAGCTGTGCCGAAGCCTTGTGCTTAGTGCTCGTGAAAGCACTCGAAGCACTTTTGTGCTTCTAAGCACTATGCTCCCAAGCACTTTATTAAGCCGGTGCTTAGTGCTTGGTGCTTCGAGAATTTTTTGAGAAGGCTTAGTGCTTAGTAATTCGAAAAAGTGCTCCTAAGCACCGCAAAGTGCTCCCGAGCACCTTAGGGTTTCCAAGCACTTTTCGGGAGTACTAAGCACTAAGCCCTTCATAGACTTGTCGAAACAGGAAAATGTCGGGCTATCGCGTGATTGGAGTAGACGAAGAGAACTAATATATCGGTTGTCTCTGGTGTTTGGAGACATTCGACAAGGAATACAAGGATCCTCATTCGACACATTCGTTATATATGTGTTTAAGTTTAGTTTTGTGCCACTATTATATGAAAATAATAAAATGCTTTCAGAGTCGAAGTGTCAAAGCGCGAGCTTTCAGCTGGGAACATCGAGATATAATATTTCGTATTCTATCTCGATCATGAAGATATTGGAATTCCGTTCTGATGAGTGTTTGAAAATCTCAAGAAATCCACTGACGTGAAGTCACTTGGATTATACTTATTAAATTTTCGTATTCGTATGTCACACACTCGACCGGTTCACATTTAGAATTTTTAATTTTTTTCTCTATAATTTCGAACCTAATGATCTGATTGAAATGATATTTTGCATTCTTTGATGTAGTATGACTGCGTGCAGGTTAGTGAGAAATTTCGAGAATATCGCAAAATTAGAATATTCAAGAAAAATATATTTCTTGAGCTTAACTGAATCCTGGATGATTCAAGTCATTTATGGTAGATGACCAATCTCTACATTAAAATACTATAAATATCAATTGAATGAGATTATTTGTAATATGATGGGAAGAACAGAAATGAATATTGTTTTTTCATCTCCTGATCAAACGATCATCACAAAACTTGGCACGAAGCTGTCCATTTCAGAAGTTATGGAACAAAAATATATAATTATGCTCACGTCAATAACACTGTAATGTCCCGACCGATTATGCCTATAAACGAACTTTGCCGAGATATTTAGGCTCTGAACCTACCCTGCAACTTTCCAGGGTTCTAGATTTTTCATTTAGAGAGTAATCGTGTTTACGGACGGCCGAACAGTCAAACATCGATATCGATCACGGATTCATCATCAGGGAGTCAAACACGTCATGTATTGGATTTCAATTCGATATTATCTGCGTTTTTTTGAGAAATATTGGGAATATAAAATTTTTAATCGATATATCCACGAAATCATTGGGCGGATTTTACCCATTCACGAATTATACCTTCGTAATATGTACACCCATTCTAAATTTCATATTCCCAGTATGTCCGGTCAATGTTTACATATAATGCCATGTAATTTCGATATCAAGAATCTTGGGTTCTATCAATCTGAAAGTCAGCTTATTGAAACTGTATTTTCATCGATATTAAATCAGGAAGGTGAACAAAAAAATTTTCAAAAATACAGATAAGATCGAATTTAAATCTAGTATTTGATTGAAAAATGACAACAAGGTTCACGCGGAATTTCGTTAGGATAATATGATCAGCACAAAGATGCAAATCAGCATTTTCAAACTAGTTACTAAGTTTCACAATGATTGAAGTTGCATTTTTCGAGTTATTCTGAAAAAATAATGATACTGAGTAAAAAACCATCCAAAATTTCCTCCAAATATTTTTTCCCTATATCTCTGAGAATTATGAACATATCGAACTAAAATTTGGCACACTGCTATGAAATATGGTGTTCAAGTTGTAGGCATATTTTTTTCAAATGTAATGAACTGTTTCCGATAATGGAAATTTTTCTGAAAAAATGTTTAAAACATTTTTTCAATCTTACTGACGGTACGATCTCAACGAAATTTTGCAGGAAGTTGCATGTCATCGTGCCCCAACTAAGTGCCAAGTTTCAATATCAGGGAAATAACCTCAAAATTTCAAATAGCTATAATAACGCTGAAACCGTTGGACCGCTTGTGACCATCAATGAACATAACAGCGGCATTCGGATGCTCGACCTATCCTGAGAGTTTTAAGCCTCTAGTTTGCTCCGTTCGACAGATATTGGGCCCTCGGTTGGACGGCCGGCCGAACAGAATCGACTTTGACACCGGATCTGTGGGTTCAACCTAGTCGTTTGAGACCATTTTCGGGTCAAAATTCGAAAATTGCAGACGAACCAAACACCAAACAAACGATAGCACGCTATTCCCTAGAACATGAGCGAAAAAACGAGTTCGCCGTAGGCCATGCACTCTCTGAGCCATGTCTTTATGTTTCCATTATTTCGATAGCAGAGAGAATGGACTCACTTATGAAGAATCCGTAGTCAAAATTGATTCTGTTCAGTAGTGAAAACGATAAATCTCAAAGGAGAAAAGCTCTGTTCGGCTTCCGAATTATGGTCGGTCCTTGGATGGTTTTCCGACTTCGAAAACCGAAATGCCAAAACTACAGACAATTGGCTGAAAAAGTCTTGAAGTCGAAGTTTCATATTAAAAAGTGCTTAGTGCTCGGTGCTCGTGTGAACGAATTACTTTTTGAAAGTGCTTGGTAATCGCGAGCATTTCGCAAAAAATTAGTGCTTATTGCTCGAGATTCCGGAGCACTTTTCGAAAGGGTTTAATGCTTTGTGCTCGGAGCACTTTCCATCAGGGCTCGGCACAGCTCTGATAGGCGGTCACAAAAATTTCATCAGAAGACTTTCCACAAATGAAATTTACTTATTTATACAGGGAATTTCATTGGTGAATGAACATACGGTAACCTGAGCTAGAGCTACCCTACGCGAGTCCAAAAAACTTATATATGATAGGTCTAATCAATTTTATATCCGAGATACAGGGTGATTCATGTTTTCACTGATAATTTCAATTCCTCATAACTTTTGAACTACCCAATATACTCGGTTGATATTTCAAACCTTTGAAAATGTTTTACAGGTCGATCGATTCATATTTAAATTACCAAAAAATTCCAGGTCCGTATCCAAAAAATACTGGAGTTCTTGCAAGCGGAGATTCAACACCCTGTATATTGGAATTTTGGAATTTGATTGAGATATTTGAAAAGAGCAGAAAATTTTTAATGGGGTTCAGTAGATTCCATCTTCCCGCACGTTATTTTGCTCATAGAAAACTTAAGGGAAAGATTCAATTGAATATTTGAATTCCAATAAATTCTTAGAAAATTAGTTCATTGTAATTAAATTGGGAAATATTCGGTTGATAGTTGGAACGTATGATTAACTTCCACAGGTTGATCGATTTATTTCCAAATTCCCAAAACATTCCAGGTCCGTATCTGAAAAATATTGGAGTTCTTTCAAGCTGAGATTCAACACCCTGTATATTGAAATATATAATACATTTTTAGCAAATTATTTCATTGTAATTGAATTGAGAAATTTTTTCTTGAAATGATTGAATATTTGTATTTTCCGATATTCTGATAGAATTCCAAAAAAAATAAAAAATTGAATTGTGAGAAATTTTTCTGTATTTTATTCCACAAGGGATTTTTCGAGTAGACTGCGGTTCGAGGTATTATTTGTCTGTGTTAGTTCTATATAAAAATCCATATCATCATAATTCCTCATAAATTTTCGAATCAAGAATATGCTGATATTTTTTGTGTGTGTGTGTATTGTGACGGGAATGGTGAGCAGCTGTACGGGAATATCAATCAAGATTCCCCAATGAATGTTTACCATATCATAGAACTTTATCTTCAGTTTTCAATTTTGTTCGCGAAAATGGCCGATTTCCTACATCGAAAGTGAATAATACACAAGAAAGGCGAAACCTTGACATCGAAAAAGACATCCTTGATATGGTAGGGACACATCCAGACGTTATAGCACTTCAAAAATACCAATATTCAAACATTTCAAGAAAAAATTTCTCAATTCAATTACAATGAACTGATTTTCTAAGAATTTATTGGAATTCAAATATTCAATTGAATCTTTCCTTTAGGTTTTCTATGGGCAAAAGCGGGAAGATGGAATCTACTGAAACCCATTGAAAATTTTCTGCTCTTTTCGAATATCTCAATCAAATCCCATAATTTCAATATACAGGGTGTTGAATCTCAGCTTGCAGGAACTACAATATTTTTCAGATACGGAATTTAAATATGAATCGATCGACCCATAAAACATTATCAAAGGTTCCAAATATCAACCGAGTATATTGGGTGGTTCTAAAGTTATGAGAAATTGAAATTATCAGTGAAAACATGAACCACCCTGTATCTCGGTTATCAAATTGATTAGACCTATCATATATAAGTTTTTTGGACTCGCCTAGGGTAGCTCTAGCTCAGTGTACCGTATGTGTATTTACCAATGAAACACCCTGTATATCTGAACTTCCGAAAGTTCACGCTTGGGACCCTTTCTGAAACTATCGCGTGGCGTACTCTCAGAGATTTCGCAATGTTTTGGCTGGAAAAGCATTGTTCGGAATATTGGAAACATACAAAGAGTGTCTTACCATTCACCAAATTGAAAGGAAGATATCAAGTCAGCCAATCAACATCCCAGTCCTTTTGTCATCGAAACTTGCAGAGAATTGATAACACTTTCGAGAGTATATTGATGACGTAATGGAATAAACTGATCATAATGACATTAAATTGAAATGTAATTTTCTTTGTGAATGAATTGTGAATGTCTCAAGTCATATTTCAAAGCGTTATGTTTATTCTTGAAGTTAAATCTATTTATGAATGAATAAATCGGAATATGAGGAAACTTCTACCAAAAGACCCATGCATAAGCATATTGTTACAAGATTAACAAAATCCATTTTAAATCGATCTTATTACGCGCTCGTTCTAGGAAACAGCGCGTTATCGTTTCGTCACAATGTAATTTTCGAATTTTGAGCTGAAATTGGTACCAAACGACTAGGATGGACTCACCGACGGAGAATCCGTGTTCGAATTTGATTCTGTCCGGCCGTGTGTGCTCTAACTTTCCAAAGAAAGGACCTAGAATCTTGGAATTCTCAGGTTAGGATTCGATCGAATATCTCGGTTATGTTCGTTAATGGGCAAAATCTGTCGAATGGTTTTTGTCTTATAGACATTTGAAGAAGAATTATTCATGGGAAAATTTGAAAAAAAAAATTTTTTGAAAATTTTCATATTTAATTTGAATTTCGCGGAAATCTCCAAGTAGCCATTTCATAACCAAGTACTTTATTTCAGCCCAATCAGATATCCTGATCTGACTAAACCAATAGAGAAGTCTGAGAAATTTCCTTCAGAAAGTCATATATATCAGAAACTATATCTCCGATTCCGTTGAAATTTTACTTTAATCGACACCTGAGACCTTATTTCAGTCCAGTCAGATATGTATCTTTTAATTTTTCCTAACATATGATCTAGAGTTCAGAATATTCGTTTGCATCAACCATTTACGACATTTACTGGTGAATATTCGAAGTATTCACTGGCGTCAATAGATCATCAATCGACGTATTACAGTAATCTGTTCACACTTTATGCCTCATGAGGTAGGTGATTGCCTGGAAGTTTAACTAGTAGTTCCCAGTAGCGCATGAGCTATAATGCTGATGCTAGTCGGTACTACTATCCTTCCTTAATCAAAGATACTACAGAATGGTGCATACCTTGAGGTCACTACTTAACAGCAGTGTTTCATTTTCAGCTTGATCGAATATTCGTCTTGGGAGATATTGGAAAACATTATGTCTGATTCCGTGCTCATTTCCTGAGAATCATTGATATTTTCGAAATAACTAGGAAAAATAATTGTCCGATCATGACGAAACTTGGGACTTAATGGGCAAATTCGTGCAAAATTTCTCGATCATTTCATTGGAACAATTCAAAATTTAAGGATATAGTTTATAAATACCTCATATCTCCTAATCATATAGTTCCGAGCAACAGCGTGATATCACAATGTCTGTAATTATCGAATTTTAGACCGAAATTGGTCTTAAACGATCAGGTTGGACTTCCTGAGGAAGAGTCTGTGATCAAATTCAATTCTGTTCGGCCGATCTTGTGTGCTCTAACTCTCTAAGGAAAAGACCTAGAGTCATGAGATTATCATTTTATGTTCGGAGCCTGAAAATCTCGGTTTATTTCGTTGATGGGCGAAATTGGCCAAATGATTTCGGAGTTATAGCAAGTTAAAGTTTTGAGGTTTGTTCCAGAACTAATTGATGCGAAAAGATTGGAATTTCGAAATTAGTTGAAGAAAACCAACGCGCAACTTTGTTCACTATTTCGAAATGATATCACCATTAAAAAAATTTCAAAAATGTTTTTCGAAAAAAGTTTTTTTTTCGAGAGACTTCTAATCAGATCCAACTATTTATTTTATTCTAAAAACATATTGAAGAAAAAGTATTTTTTGTTTCATTACGCGCTTGTTCTAGGGAACAAAAGCACTATCGTTTTCCCAGTATCTGTGATTTTCAAGTTTGGAGCCAAAAATCGATTGAAAGAAATTTTTGATTTTTTTCCGACAAAAATTCATCAGAATGCAATGAAAATTTGCAAAGACCTTGAAGTCAAAATATAAAAATGCTCGAAATTTATATTATTATCATATTTATTTGTAGGGAAATTGGAAGAAGATATGTTAATTTTTTTGGCTATTTCAAATTTTGAGATGATTCCTTCAATTTCTCGGAAAGATGTGAGGTTGTTAAAATTGAACTTCTTAAATAGTTATGTCATAACTTTCGAGATTTCTGTTGAAAAAATTGTTTTTTCCAATAACCTTACCATCGAGTTTGGCACACACCTTGGGGTCACTATTTAACAACAGTACTTATATCAAATTTCGGAATTGGATCGGATATTCATCTTGGGAGATATTGGGAAAAACTATGTTTAATTTCGTGCTGATTTTATCGATATTTGTTAATTATTTCCGAAGTAACTCAAAAAATACCTCTATATCATCTATTGCAAGGGTATGTTTATCTGCGGGATCACAGGATGGATTTGGCGTAATTAAACTACAAACATGTTCTACATTTATTTAGTCTTTAAGCAGATTCTCTCGTTACTTATTGTGTTTACGATCAACATTTAGGCCAGACGTAAAGAGATCAGTTATGGCAGCCAAAATCATGTAATTCGTAAAGCGTAAAGCTGCTGACTTCACTTCAGTGCTTTTCTAGATTTTTTATAGATGCAATCAACCATTTTTTTGTTTAAATTAGGTAAAGCACTCTTTGTTAGTGGTTATGCATAAGTTTTTCGAGTGAAAGGAATATGTCCTTCGACTTTCATCGTATCCTCTTCTGCACATTGGGATTGATGTTTCCGTCTTCACGATCTAACTTTAAAGATCGTGAAATCTTTATTTCTGTGCGAGAGTTCACTATATTGATTCTAGCTTGATTGCACGAAATTGTGGATAATATTACTGCTCCGAAATATATTTTTCACTCATTTTTTCATGAAAAATATTGAAGATTTTCCGTTGTATTTTTATGAAATTTCAGATATACTCATTTTATTGTACTACAAACTATTAAGACCTTTTTAAAAATGACAACTCTGATTTCTATTGGGATACTCTTACTTTTTTCAGCATGACCTCAGAAAATTTCAAAAAGCACTGCCGTTAAGGCAGCAACTTTTGCGCTCATGTTCAATGTAGATGACCGCTTCAGCAACGAATTTGAACGTACAAGCAAAAGCTGCTGTCTTCACGGCAGTGCTTTTTGAAATGTTTTTCAGCCTAGCGGCCGACTGCGTAAACACAATAACTTCCGAAAGAAACAACTTAGAAACTCGATATTTGTAGAAAAGGTTTGGACCTTAACTAAGAAGGCCCAATTCGTGAATGGGTAAAATCCACCCAATGATTCCGTAGATATACCTAATCAAAATTTTATTTTTCCAATATTTCCAAAAATACAGATCAGATCGAATTGAAATCCATTACTTCATCGAAAAATAACAGTTCGAAGTTTCATACAGAATTTAATGAAGATGATATGATGAGAAAATCATAGACATTTTTTTTTTCAAATTGTTCTAATGACACGATTATCACGAAATTCTGCATAAAGTATTTCTCGAGTTATACCGAAAAAATCAACGATATCGACAATTCGAATTAAATGATATTCCCTGAATTACTTCAACTATGAACTAGCATGAATTTACAAATAATAAACGAAAAATAAAGAAAGAAAATGAGTTGACTGGTTGCAGTAACATAACCGCCCACCTAAAATAGAATATTTTACATAAAAAAAAGAATTGCACAAAAAAAAACCTATTGGAGTGGTAAAGGGCATAACTTAACCACCGGTCTCTGCAGTATACCTTGAATTGTACGGACACTAGCTACTCGAGCTATTTTATCAGCACCATGGTGCAGCCTTTCGATGCATCCCAAACGCCAGCGTAACGGAGGAAGCTGATCATCTTTGATAAGTACGAGTGTACCTATTGATAGACAACCAGTGGTTTTATCGAACCACTTCTTACGTTGTTGTAACGTTTTCAAATATTCGAGATGCCATCGTTTCCAAAAATCTTGGTGGATACGCGTCAAAAACTGCCAACGTGAAAATTTACCTATACAAAGATGTGATAAGTCCGGTTCAGGTAGCGCAGTGAGTGGGGCTAAGGTAAAAATATGTCCCGGTGTTAACGCCGATATATCGTTCGGGTCATTACTAAGTGGACAGAGCGGACGTGAGTTGAGAAGAGCTTCTATTTGCGTGAGTACAGTGTGAAATTCCTCATAGGTTAGAATTTGATCATCTATGATTCGAAGCAAATGCGATTTAACGGATTTTATTCCGGATTCCCACAGACCTCCAAAATGTGGACTAGAAGGGGGATTAAAGCCCCATTCTATATGTTCTTCAATCACCGCATTCTGGATATAGCTTGAGAGCACTCGATATGCTCCTTTGAAGTTCGTTCCGCCGTCACTAAATATATGATTGCATCGTCCTCGTCGAGCAATGAATCGACGCAATGCAGCAAGAAAGGCGTTAGACGTGAGATCTGAGACGAGTTCTAAATGTAATGCCTTTGTTGTAAAACATACAAAGAGGCATATGTACGACTTAGATGATCTAGAACCGCGAGTTCGAGACATAGTTGTGAGAAATGGTCCACCATAATCTACACCTACACATTGAAAGGGCTTGGGCTGATTCACCCTCAAAGAGGGCAAATTACCCATTAAAGGTTGAGGAGCCTTTGGTTTAACTCTGAAGCAGGTATGACAACGAGAAATAACCTTATTTATCGCTCTTTGAGCGGACAATATCCATACCTGTTGAGTAAGGAGAAATTGTAGAGTTTGGGCTCCTTTATGATGGTAAACTCTATGGAAGTGTTGAACTATGAGTTCAGTGAGTCGATGAGAAGACGGAAGAAGAGATGGGTGTTTATGATCATACAAAAGACCAGAAAATGAAAGTCTGCCACCCACCCTGAGAATACCATCCTCACCAATAAACAGATTCAACTTACGAAGACTCTTTGAATTCGGTTTTTCATTTCGAATATTAGCAATATCTGCCTGAAACAAAGATTGCTGTACCTACTTGTTTTATGATGAAATTGAGAGCATGTTTGAGGTCTATCGATGATACAACTCCACTTATACGAGAATTGGGATTTTTCGAGTTATGAACGAATCTGAAGACATAACCTTCGATATGTTGGGTCTTGGATAACGACGAGAACTTCGAAAGCAACTAATCTACAAATTGCGAGCAGACGAATGTGGGTAAAGAAATGTGACGTTCTTCCTCCCTGGCGAGATTTTGAGCACCCTTCATTTCTATGCGATCGAAAGTTGTTCCCGCGGAACGGAGAAAATCGGGACCCGTCCACCATAATGTACAATTAAGAAGTTCAGCTGGCGTCAGACCACGTGAAGCACAGTCAGCGGGGTTGTCTCCAGATTTTACATGATACCAGAGTTCTGGCGGAACCAATTCCTGAATCTGAGTCGTTCGATTACTGACGAACGATTTCCATCGATGAGGAATGCAAAAACTTTGCTTATCTGAAAGGCAGATGAATAGACCGAGAGAACTAAAGAGATGAGACAAAAGAAGACAGGCGCAGAGTTCCCATCTAGGAATGCAAATTCTCTTTACCGGAGAAACTTTCGATTTTCCACTTACGAATGATGTGTCCATAGAGCCGTTGGGATAGAAAAATCGAAGGTAAACGACAGCCGCATTACCTCGTTCACTACTGTCTCCAAAGCCATGGAGTTCGCATCGTGAATAGGATCCTGATGCCAACTGCCTAGGAACTTTGAGCTTGGCTAGTTCGTGCAATTCAGATTTGCACTGGTTCCAACGATTATTTACATCGTCTGGGAAAGAATCATCCCATCGCAAGCCTAATGTCCAGAGATGCTGGATTAGGTGCTTTGCAAGAAAAGTGAACGGGGCTAGAAATCCGAGAGGGTCAAAAATACGTGAAAGATCCGACAGAATAGATCGTTTTGAGCAGACCTCACCAGATGCCTTTACTGAGTAAGAAAATTCGTCTAATGACGGAAACCATTTCAAACCAAGAATCTTAATGGCAGATTCGGCATCAAAATTGATGAAATGCTGATGTTGGCGGTCTAAAGGTACACGAGAAAGCAATTCATGGCTATTGCTACACCACTTACGAAGCTCAAACCCACCACATTTCAACAATGATATCAACTCGTCCACCAAAACTTTGGCCTGTTTCAGATCATCACAGCCCGTGACAATATCGTCCACGTAGGTATCTCTGAGTAGGATTCCAGATGCATTTGGAAAAGAAGCTTCTTCGTCCTCAGCTAGTTGAGACAAAGTCCTAAGAGCTAGAAAGGGAGCAGGTGCAAGTCCGTATGTAACGGTGTTTAATCGATATGTTCCGACAGGCTCTGATGGAGAAAACCTCCAAAGAACTCTTTGGTAATCACGATGCGAGGGCTGAATTGAGATTTGACGATACATCTGTTTTATATCGGCAGTGAAAACGAAAGTATGGACACGAAAATTCAACAGAATAACCAAAATGTCTTTCTGTAATTTAGGACCAATCAAGAGAGCATCATTCAAGGACAATTTTCCTGAAAGGTGAGTTGATGCGTCGAACACTACTCGCAACTTGGTCGACGCACTATCAGGTTTGATGACACAATGGTGAGGGATATAAAATTTATGCTCAGTTTCGACATCTGTGACCACCGACGACATATGATTGCTACTCAAATAATCTCTCATAAAATGACAGTACTCCTGGTACACTTCTGGAGTTTTGATAGGTCTACGTTCAAGCGACAGAAAACGACGCAGAGCTAGAGAATACGTATCACCAAAAGATAAGCATTTGTTACTTTCAAATGGCAATGCAACCGTGTATCGTCCCGAAGCATCTCTCGAATGACCTTCAACAAAGAGCCGTTCACAACGCTGATCCTCTGGTGAAAAGGAAGTTGTTGTTGGCACCTCTTCAAGTTCCCAAAATTTCTTTAATGTGGTATCAATAGATGAATCACATAAAGACAAATGGAATGAATTCATCGAGCGATAAGGGGACTGAATTTGTCCCATGAAAACCCAACCGAAAACAGTTTCTAGGGCTGTAGGTTCCGAACCGTTGCCTTTGATTCGACTGTCTTTAAGTATGAGTGGGAAAATATCTGCACCAAGAAGGATGTCAATGGAATGTGGAGTAGAAAATTCAGGATCTGCTAATCTCTTGTTAGAGATGCATTTCCAATTGGAAAATTGTACGAAAGAGGTCGGCATTTGCGTACAAATTTTTGGAATAACGACAGCGTCAAAAGTAAAAGATGGGTTGACCTGACCTGTAGGGCAAATAGAGCAGACAGTACTACCAGAAGCAGTAGGTGAACTTTCCCATATGCCAGTAATTGAAAGAGCATTCTTTGAAATTCCCAATCCTAACATTTTTACACAAGATTCAGATATGATGTTTATTTGAGAACCGGCGTCTAATAAAACACGAACTTTCTGAAAGTTACCCCAAGCGTCTTGAATCTCCACTTGAGCAGTTGCTGATAAAACTGTGTAGTTAGCAGGCGAAACATTTACTGAGTTTGAATGCGGAAAATAAGAGATTTGACTTTGAGATTGACATGATTCGTTCTGAGGTACATCGTCGGATGAACTGCACATGTGCAATAAAGAATGGTGTTTTTTATTACATGTACGGCATGTTGACTTCGAGGAACAGTTATTTAATTGATGCCCAGAATGAAGGCAGTTGATGCACCAATTCTTATCTTTAACAATTTTGAAACGATCCGAGGCAGTTTTTCCTAAGAACGAAGGACAGCTGTAAATAATATGAGATGACTTGCAATAATTACAACTTATGCCTTTTTTATCTGTATTATATTTCGATTAAACTAAAAGAACAGAATTTCTTTTACTTTGAGTATTATTGACTTTTGAATTTCGAGAATCAGAAAACTGTTGAGATTTTGAAGGAAGGGAAAGAGCAACTGATTCTAGAGCTATACATTGATTAGTCAAGAACGTTTGCAAATTAATAAATGAAGGAATGTCTGTTGAGCATTCCTGTAATTCAAATCGTTTAATGCTGGCTGTGTCTAATCTCTGAATGAGCAAATGAAATAAAACAAAGTCCCACTGATCAGTAGGCAAACCCAAGTTCTTCAACACAGCTAAATTTTCCGACGCTGACTCATTTTGAAGTTTTGAAACATTATAAATTTCATTCCAACATGTATTAGCTAAGAGCCGTCTATTCTGATATCTATCAGTTAGAGTTTGAAACGCATTTTCATAATTTTGAGCTGACAAAGGAAACCCTTTGAGCAAATTCAGAGCTTGAGAAGAAAGTGAACTTAATAGATACTGAAATTTTTCTATTTGACTCAAATTAGAATTCTCATGAACTAAACTTTTGAATAAGTCATAAAACGTTGGCAATTCCCTATAATTACCATCAAAAATAGGTAAAGCGATATGGGGAAGTTTTACATTTGGCGATTTTGATGTTAGAGTAGACCCAGGTTTAACGACAGGAAACAAATTTACGTAGATTGTTTTGACAGTGAAATAATTATCGGTGAACGCAGCTCTAATTGATTTTTCTGAGTTGTAATCTGGTTCATCTGAATTCGCTAAAAGCACTATTATAGCATTATGTATAGTTTGAAATTCACTGTAAATTTCCTCTAGATTTTCGTATTTTAAACGAAATCGTACGTGAAGACTTTCATCTGTTACCGCAGCCTGAGCTAAAAACAATATTTCCTCGATGTCATCAATAAGAATTTGACGACGAGCTTTATTCTGTTTTACATTAGAATTCATTGTGAATGAAATGAGTTGTTCTACGATTCAAAGTATACTGCAGTTATGATGTTATTTCGAAAGTTTATTTTGAAAAGTTCTCGAAATGAACGAAAAAATGAGAATAATACCAAAAACAAAATGTCGACACTATGAATGGATAATTATTCAAACAGGAACAACACCTGACCGTAAAGTCGAGAATAGAGAGAAGAATCGAAAGTTTACGAAAAGTCAGGTATTGTTATTGTTCGAAAATTAGAGGTTATCTACTGAAAATGGTCTATGGTTAAGAATAAGCTGAATGTCAACACACTGCGATTATCAGTTTTGTTTTTTTATGAGCGGAAAAATATGGAAGTGAAATGAATTAAGTTCAGAGTTGCCTAATTAAAAGAATTTAGAAATAAGGTTCAAATATCAGCTCGATTGGACTGATATGGTTCAAATATCCGGCTCGAAGGACCAATATGGCACGACAAGGGCCTTAATGTGAATGTTTCGAAGGACCGAAAATTCAAATGTGGAGAAATGATTCTTGCCTACCTTGCAAAAGGTAAATCCTTGAGATATACTTGGCTGATCTTCGCCTTCGAACTGGTGGTAGACGGAACACACAAACTCGCACAACGAAAGAATTGTATTATTCTTGAAATTAGAGTCAACTTGAAAATGTTTATATAATAGAAATTCCTATTTTATACACAACGACAGAGCGAGTGAAAAACTGTATATATCCATATGCAAATGAACGAGCATTGAGACTGTATCGTTCTTGCGTATCTGGCATTTATCAAATCTCCAGCATATGTTTTCACGCGAATTAAATGATATTCGCTGAATTAGGTCAACTATGAACTAGCATGAATTTACAAATAATAAACGAAAGAAAAAGAAAGAAAATGAGTTGACTGGTTGCAGTAACATGTACCTTATATTTTATCAATAAATTCTATGTCTGTTCAGAAAAGAATCGAATTCTGATTGAAATTTGTTTTGAAAGAAATAAAATCTAGAAAACACTGACGTGAATTCAGCAGCTTTTACGCGCTTGTTCACATTGCGAAATGGTAAAATTCTAATGGAATATGAAAATTTTCAAAAAAAAAAACTTTTTTTACAATTTTTCCATGGATGATTCTTCTTATTGACACTGTCCATCTTCCAACCAAGTTTCATCTCGATCAGATAAATATTTCTCGAGTTATTGAAAAAACAAAATTTCAAATGGCTGTAGCACAAAAACTATTCGGCAAATTTGACCAATTAAAGAACTCAAACCAGATATTCAGGATCTTAACCCAATTTGGAAATTTCAAGACTCTAGATCTTTTCTTTCGAGAGTTACAGCGCACACGGCCGGCCGGACGGACAGAATCAATTTTGACCACGGATTCATCATCAGTGAGTCCAACCTAGTCGTTTGAGACCAATTTCAGCTCAAAATTCGAAAATTACAGACATCGTGACAAAATGATAACGCGCTGTTCCCCAGAACAAGCGCGTAAAGAGTACAGAAGGGGCACCGAAAGTTTTCAAGCGGAGGGCCTCAGAAATATTCGATCCGCCACTCGCCAACGGAAACTTATTTCCCTGCTTATTTGCCATGTTCCGTAGCGGTCTAGTGCGCGCTATCCAATTTAAAGATTTAGAAAGAATTAAATTCCGGTGTGCCGAGGAATGGGCTGTTACCGACAAGTAGGCGTTGGCCTTCACTCAGCTTTCGAGAATTTTGTATCATTATTATTATATTATTAAAAAAAGTTACAGAATTGAGGTTGAAACCTGTTAACTCAGCCAGTAAACAGAATAGCATTATTCCACTAAAAAACCTAGAGGAAGTATAAGGAATATAAAAGGAACATGTAGAAAATGTCAGCAAAAAATATATCTATGTAACTTATGCATCGAGCAAATGATTTAGGGATGAATTAAAATAATTTTTTCTGGGAGTCCAGAATTGAACTCATTAAACAGAAAAGAGAATGCAAAGAACAATCCGTTGAATATGTTCGATATCATTTGACCCCTCATGGTTTTCGTTAGTTGGATTTTCCATCGATTTGTTTCGTTTAAACTCAAATTTTGAAGGCCAGATAAAATGACCTTCGTTTATCGGTCACATTCGATTCGGTTTTGTCTGTGTCATAATTTTGTCAAAATTGAGTTTCTTTATTTCAAACCATTCTTCAGACTGATACCCATCCTTCGAATATGTCCCCTCAAGGTTTGCAATCAGTTTTGGGATCATTTGTCTGCCTATTTTTTCTGAAGATTCTTATGTAAGGAAACGAACCTACTTGACATTCAATCTTTCTTAACCGCCTCTTATAATTTTACCTATTGTTTTTCAAGCATTTCATCTATTCGATTTCTGTCTTTAATTCGTGTAATTTCATTTTCGCAACATCATATTTTAATTATTTATTACTACCCAGTTGCGTTATTTTAGATTTTCCTGACTTCACATTTCCATTTTGTTTCTGGATATTTTTATGTTCTCCTTCTGAAGAGTGCATTCTTCTATTTTCAGCTTTTCTTATATTTCTTTACTTTTAGGGTTGGGATGTATTGGCTCGAAATATTTCTAGTACATTTCTTGTCATCGAACATTTCATCCGGAATATATTTTTCACCTTAACTCTCAATATGTGCCAACATATCGATGAAAGATACTCAAAATTTTGTTTAACTGCGAAAATTGTTGGGTGGATTTTGTCCAATTATTCCGTCATTAAAATTGGAATGAAACAAGTGAAAAGTTTCAAGACTCAAAGGATTTTCCTCCGGAAGTTAGAGCACATACAATCGATCCGTACGGACGGCCAGTCGAATGGACAGACCAAATTGCATTGAACCAGGGAATGCGTCCAACCCAATCGTTTATAGAGCTTTGTTTCCATCTGTGGAAATGAGTCATTACTACTTTCTTAGACATATATAAATATATATAATGTATTAGATAATGATCGCTGGTAATATTATAGTATTAGGTTAAGGGATGTCGATCAATAAGAGTAAACATATCTTGTTTATTATTGATCGACATCCCTTAACCTAATACTATAAATATATATATATACACCCAATGCAAATATGGTCTGTTCCAGAGAGTAATCTGAAGACTTTTTATCTCAGGTGGACAATTAGCATAAGACCACATTCCGCGGCGAATTAGAAAATTATGGACATTCGTTCCCTAGAATAAGTGGGAAATCATACCTCAGATATCTATCGAAGAATAATGGAATTTATGAGCGAATCCCAATCACTGAACCAGGAATACATGTCCTGAAAAAATATTTATTGTTTTAGACCATTTCCGACTCGATTCTTCTTAATTTCGGATAGTCTGATGAAACGATCAGGTGAATGATTTCTCATTATCATTTTCGCAGGTTTACTTGAACTTTTTTCATAGAATCACCTTCAGGTTCAACACCTCATTCTGAAACTCCCTTCTCAAATGGAGCATATTCAATAATCAATAACTTTGTTATATTGTGTTTCAGATATTGGAAAAACGAAACCGTTGAAGGATGGTACAAACTAGAAATTTTTGGAATTTCGGATTCATGAATCTCTCACTCAGTGGCGGATTAAACCCTACCCCAAGTACGCTGAAGCGTAGGGGATTGAAGTCCACAGGAACCCCCGATCAAATCAACATTTTTTCAGAATTAAAAATGCGAGGGAAAATAAAGAGTAACGTGAAAATTGTCAGTCACACGAAACGCAACCAGACCTAGAGCAAAATTCAGGTGTCTGTAAAAAAATAACATTAAATCAAGGGTTCCGGTTCCGCAAGTTTTCTCAAATCATTCTTGATCTGCTTGAAAGAAATTCCTTAAAGGGTGTAGTAAAGTTTTCGGCATTCCTTTGAAATATAGGTGCATGACACCGTCAATATTGTGTTAAAGGACGGGTGCGATGTGCATGACACTTGCTTGGCAGAGAATACGTTATGCTCACAGTTATTTTGGAAACAATTGTAGAACACTTTTATAGAGTTTCTTTCAAACTTTAAACACCTTATTGCGCGTATGTTCTGGGAAACATCATGCTATTGTTTTGTCCAAATGTCTTTAATTTTCGAATTTTGAACCGAAATGGTCCCAAACGACTAGGTTAGACTCACTGAGGACGAACCCATTGTCAAAATCGGTTCTGACCGGCCATCCGCGTGTGCACGATTACTGGCGCACGGTGGATCAAATCGACTCGAAACTCACAGGGTAGGTTTCATTCATAAATGCGACGTTCAAGTTCGTTAATAGGCAAAATCTGCCGAATGTTTTCAGAGTAATAGCCATTTAAAGCCTAGAGATTACTTTTCTGATATTTTAGGAACAACTGGAGCGATTATACTGAAACTTGGCAGTAAGTTAGAGCACAATTACGCGAAATCAATTTCGTTAGGAGTATACTGTCAGAAAAATCTAAAAAATCAATTTTCAGAATCGTTCAGAAAAATACTTTTCTTCGGAAACTGTCCATCATAATCCAAAAAAATTTTGCTCATATCTTGAGCACCACACTTCACGTCAGTGTTTCGAATTTCAGTATGATATGGTCATTATTCTCGGAGATATTGGAAAAAAATTTGTCAAATTGTTTTTTCGTTATCATATACGCGATACTATAGGTGGTGACACACAGTTTAGTTAGCTCCAACAATTTCGTTGATTGTGCGTGAAAAATAAGTCCAATTCGGTACAATTTCATATCAGTGGAAATATAAGAAAGGCTTCTTTCCGGTGATACAATTCTGTTCAGATATTAACGAAAACTAAAGTGAAATTTACTATCGAAAATTTCTGGTAGTGAAATATAACAACAGCAGATGTTATACAATCTATCTCATCTCAATCTCATCTGCGAACCTGTAACGAAACTTAAGGGTTAACATACACACCAGCTAACAAGATGAATAAATCCTGCTTCTCTTGTCAAGATAATTATATCGTAAATACAAAATCAATCATGTGTGATTTTTGTGGATCAGAATTTCATCCCCAATGCACTAAAATAAAAGACTCAGTTTACAGGGCAATAATGGAATCGAAAATATCCATTTCTTTTGCGATAAACTTGTTGAGGAAATCAAGGTGAAATTACATCCCGACACCAGAATTAATCCAGAATTTGATGTAAACAATGGTTCATCTGAACATGGAATAATGGAACAAACAAAGATTATAACGGATACAATTGATAAAACGTTTGTTGATCTAAAAACTGAAATACTAACATTAAAGGAATCCAACATGGAAATGATTCTACTTTTGTCATCTGAAGATTTTCATGAGGCAAATAGAAGACGAATGGAAAGTGACCAAAACATCATCCGAAACAGATCAGATGGGAACAGAGTCAATAAGATCGCTTCAATCGACCAAGTGCACAAAGAACCGACGGAAAAGCCTACTCTGAAAAAGCCAAAAATGGAACAGAAATAAAAAATTCAAGTACAGCTAAAAAAATGCAGCAGGGAAGAAAGGATGAACCAGCTTACTTCAACCACCTCCAAAAGGTAGGAACTGGATATGGCTTGGAGGCCTGAAACAAAGGTCGAAAACATCGAAGCTTACGCTGATGAAAAATGTCTAAAAAAGATATTCTATGCTTCGATCTCAAGTCGAAAGCACCTAAGAAGTCTTTCAAATTCGGCAGCAGTGACCTTTCACTCGAGGAGCTTCTTCATTCCGAGGCATGGCCCCATGCAAGGTGTGAAACTTCAATTATTTCAAAACGATTAATAATCTTCCAATCATTCATGATATAAACGCCCTCAACGAACATGGGAGGTTTTTTATCATGCTATTACCAAAATGTTAGAGGTTTGCTCACTAAATTGAGTGAACTTTCCTTATCAATCACTAATACAAATTATGACATAATCTTTCTGACAGAGACGTGGCTTTCTTCCGATTTTAACAATGCAGAATTAGGTTTTGAAACTATAATATCTATCGAAAGGACAGAAATATCAACACAAGCACTCAAAAAATAGGAAGTGGGATCTTGATAGCAATAAAAAACAATTATGTGTCCCATTTAATTCTCAATGAATTGCACGTGGAACAAATTTTTGTGTTTGCCAAAATAAACTCTGAATCGTACATACTCTTTAATGTATATTTTCCACGAGGCAGTAAAGATATGTTATATGAATCTTACTTAAATGAGTTAGAATCAGTAATTGATGGATATGAAAAAGTAAGCCTGATATGATGTGGTGATTTTAACATACCTGGTGATTGTTGGGATACATCACATGGAGATAATCTCTGTATTATGAAAAGACCGCAGTTTCTTTTCAGTAATACGGCAGCTATGCTCGGTACAAACTAAATAAATAAAGTTAAGAATACGAGTGGTACATTGCTGGACTTGATATTTGTTTCACGCGATAATGTCCAGATAATGAGATCGAGTGATGAGTTGGTTCGAACCGATCCACACCATCCAGCCTTATGCTTTGACATCGAATTAACGGTAACTACTAAAATGAATCAGGCTACTATTTTGACTCCAAAACAGCAAATTTCGATGCCATCATTACGAGTTTTGATCAAGTCGACTGGAAAGTAGTATTCACTAATGATTTGGAAAAAAGTCTGAACTCGTTTTATGATATTCTATTCGAGATAATAAACAAATATGTACCAAAAAGAGTTGAAACTGAGAGTATGTACCCATATTGGTTTTCTGCGGAAGTTGATATCACTAAGTCATTGGAAATACAAACAAAGTAAAAAAAAATTTCAAAAAGCACTGCCGTGAAGGCAGCAACTTTTGCGCGCATGTCCACTGTAGATGACCGCTTCAGCAACGAATTCGAACGTGCGCGCGTACCAAATTTCAGTTCGATACGATCATAAGTTCTGGAGATATCGGGAAAAAATATGTCAAATTTCGAAGTTTTCTTCTCGATATCGTTGATTTTTTCGGTATTACTCGAGAAATACTGATTCAGTCCTGATTAAACTTCACAGCTAGTTTTAAGATGCTAAAAGACAACTTTATGCAAAGTTTCGTGATAATCGTGTTATTAGAACAATTTGAAAAAAAAAATTTATATGATTTTCTCATCATATCATCCTCATTAAATTCTGTATGAAAAAATCATATAAATTTTTTTTTTCAAATTGTTCTAATAACCCGATTATCACGAAATTTTGCACAAAGTTGTCTTTCAGCATCTTAAAACTAGCTGTGAAGTTTAATCAGGACTGAATCAGTATTTCTCGAGTAATACCAAAAAATCAACGATATCGAGAAGAAAACCTCGAAATTTGACATATTTTTTCCCGATATCTCCAAAACTTATGATCGTATCGAGCTGAAATTTAGTACACTGCTGTGAAATTAGAAGGTCAAAGTGTGAGTATAATTTTTTTTGGATATGATGAATGGTTTCCGAAAAAAAAATTTTTTGTAAAAAAATTTCGAAAAAAATTTTTTTTTTTAATTTATTGACAATATGATCTTGACGAAATTTGGCTCAAAGTTGCGCGTCGTTATACTCCACCAAACTGCCAAGTTTGAAACCAATCGCTCAAGTAGTTTCTGAAATAAAAAATAAATAACTTCAAAACTTCAAATGCCTATAACTCCGAAACTATTCGATCGATTTGTCCCATTAACGAACTTAACCGCGGCATTCCAATGCGCGACCTACCCTGAAAGTTTCAAGTTGCTAGCTCACTTCGTTCGACAGTTATCGTGTCTACGGCCGGCCGGCCGGACAGAATCGATTTTGACACCTGATTCGTCATCAGTGAGTCCAACCTAGTCGATTGAGACCATTTTCGGCTCAATCATCCAAAATTACAGACATTTGATCAAAACGATAGCACGCTGTTCCCCTAGAACATGCGCGCAAAAAGGAGATTATATTGAATTTTCCAAAATCAGATGTAGATGTAAGGGGGAAACCGAAACTTGTTATATGAACTTCATAAAATCAGTAGAAGAATCTATTAACGCAAATCCGAAATTGTTTTGGAAATACATTAACGATCTGAAAGAAAATGAACTGTTACCTAACACCATGTATCTGAATGATGTGGTAAGTAGTAATCCATTTGAAATTGCCGAGTTGTTCAGAAGAAATTTTGAAAAGGTTTCCAAACCATCGAAACCTAGGAATGTATACATTCACTATGATCAAGTCGTTGATTTTAAAAATTGCGTGATATCTGTTGAAGAAGTTTCAAATGAACTCTCTTCACTACCTGAAAAGAATGATGGAGGTCCTGACGGAATCCCCTCTATATTTCTAAAACGCTGTAAAGACTTTCTGTCCGATCCTTTATGTGAACTTTTCAATCTTTCCCTAAGGTCCGGGTTGTTTCCTTGCCAGTGGACATTGAATTTCATAATACCGATTTTCAAATCAGGTGACAGAAATGACATTAAAAATTATGGACCAATCTGCAAATCTTTCTACATACCAAAGTTATTTGACTCCTTGATTGCAAAGAAAATTTCACCTTTATTCAAACATATCTTCCTAGACGAACAACACGGCTTCATTACTAAAAAATCAGTCACAACTAACTTGTTAACATATTCAGATATTATATTGGAATCGATGAAAGGCGGAAAACAGGTCGATTCAATTTATACCGATTTCACAAAAGCCTTTGATACAGTACCTCAATGGTAACTTATTGCTAAACTTAGGGTATTGGGCATTGGTTCCCCCTTCATTGATTGGCTAGGGAATCGCATGAACAGCATAAGATTGAAGGTGATGATACAGGGCATATATTCTGATGAATTCATTATGGAATCAGGTGTACTTCAGGGTTCACCTTTTTCTTTATTTTTGATTTTGGTATTTATTTATGACATAGGAAAAGCTATAAGATTCAGTTGATTTTTGCTGGTCGCAGATGATCTGAAACATTTCCGTCAAGTAACATCAATTAATGATAGTAAACTACTCCAACTCGACTTGGATGCAATAGTGGAGCGGTGTTCAACTAACGAAATGGAGCCTTATATAGAAATGTGTCAGGTATTGAGATTCAGTAGATCGAAGTCACCAAGTATTTACAGCTATCACATGAATCAAACATTTCTTCGGGATTCGAAAATCATAATAGATCTTGGGGTTATTTCGACCAAAAAATGAATTTCATATACCACATACAATAAATCACTAATAAGGCGTTTAAAATGCTAGGTTTCGTCAAAAGAACCATGAGATGTTTCAATGATTTAAATGTTATGAAAACGGTATATTGCTTCAACGTCAGAAGTATTTTAGAATATTCCTCCGTGGTTTGGTCAGCTTATTATGCTGTACATATTCAAAATATTGAACGTGTACAGAGAAAATTCTTTAAATGGGTTGCATTTTAGTTGGGTTTGATGCCAACAAATGAGAACTACGATACTGTCCAAACTAGAATTGGTCTTAGATCTTAGCAAATGAGAAGAATGAACTTCGATATTATGTTCATCTTTAAAATGGTTAATAACTACATCGAATGTAAATACCTCTTAGAAAATGGAAATCAATTGTAGACCTGCATTGTTGAGATCGAAAGAAACTTTTCACATAAGATTCAATCCCACAAACTATTCAGTGAACAACCCACTAGATAGAGCACATCGCTTAATGAATGCTTGTGAACTAGATTTATTTTCAGTGTCAATTTTTTCTCTCAAAAGTTTCTTCGAATCACAGAGCTTAAGGTGATAGTTGATCAGTTATAATGTATATTTATAGTATAATATTTTAGGGCCTTTATATTTTTTATTATAAATACTAATAATGTCCTCATTTTCTGTTTTTGGAATTCTTCATCTTGATTTGATGGATAAATTTTTGTTCAAGATTAATTTTTTACTGGAATGTAAACTGGCATGTCCGTTTGAACCAATAAATAAATAAATTATTTTTTCCGGAGTAATTCAAAAAATACTGATTCTATAAAATTGAAACTTTGTCATTAGAAAATGCTGATGAACAGCTTTGTGCAATATTTCGTAATGATTGTGTCATTAGAACGATTGGCTGATCATATTTTTCTCATGAGATTCTGTATGAAGCATCAAGATGTCATTTTTCAATCAAGTACTGGATTTCAATTCGATCTCATCTATATTTTCGGAAATATTGGGAAAATTAAATTTTGAATGGGTAAACCTGCGGAACCATTGGGTGGATTATAACCATTCAATAATTCGGTCTCCGTAATTAAGGTTCAAACCTATTCTACAAATATCGACTTTTTGAGTTGTTTTTTTCGGAAGGTATTGTGTTAACGATCGGCCAATGGGCGTGATATTACGAAAAGTCTGGATTATGATGCTGCAATAAAGAAAATTTGCAGACATGAAAATGGGAATAGAAAGTCAACTTGAATGTTCGTTCTTATTTTATTTTATTTATCCGTAGAAAGGAATATTGTTTTGTGAATTTTACCCAGATAGCACAATAAGATCCTGAGGATGTTCTTGGAATATCGAGCAGGGATATTATTATATCCCAGGGAAATCCGAATTCGTCTACACATCATCCTCAGGATATCCTGAGGATATACAATGTTACTAAGTGGGAATCCCCCAGGTGGTGTTTCTGTATATCCGGAGGATATACTCCACAGACTATAAGCTATCAAGAAGACATCCTGAGGATGACTTATTTAGAAGAGTGGGAACTCCCCCAGCGGTCTACGCATATCTTCTAGAGATATAGTTCTAAGTTGACTATAGGACATCCCTAATTTAAAAAAGAGGGAGGGGGAGTTTCACATTACAGGGTCATTAGACTAAAGCCATGTACGTAATTTCAATAATTTCTATTCTAAAAGAAAGCCTTCAAAAAAAAAATACATATTTCTCAACTTGTCGCAGGGTTCAGTCATCTTTTTACATGTCTCTAGCCAGCCAGCAACAGATTTTTCCGTCTTTCTCAGTATAGAAATTTTCGCAATTTCATCAGCGTCTGAAACAAAATATATCAATTGAAACAATAAATTAATTGCAGACTTATTTTGCTTACCATTTCTCAATTTCGTAATATACAATCTCCCAAATTTCCTCTTTTTTTTCGCCAGTTAAACTGCATTGCCGTTGTCACTGATTGGAGGAGTCATTGCCCCTCCTACAAATTCATAACTATTGTTTCTTCCGCATTGTGCAATCTCTTTGGCCTAAAATTTATAGACAGCAAGTTACATTAACATTATAACAAATGACATTCAGACAGTTGCAAGTACTTATCAACACAAAATGTGATTTCAAGCGATGGACCAAAAGCTTCCGTTATACAGTGATTTCAAGCGATGGACCAAAAGCTCCGGTTATAGTTACGGTTATCCAAAATGAAAGATTATCCTTCACCTATGTCAGTTTGGATAACTGTAACTATAACCAGAGCTTTTGGTCCATCGCCTGAAATTGATTCATGTCATCCTATTTTGATGATTTGAAACGACATTATTCAACCCATAGCATCAAGGGTAAGATGACAATCAAATACTAGACCTAGCAACCATTAATCAAAGCAAGACATTTAATCTTATTTCCTAAAATACTTTTACTTGAGAAGAAATTATCATTTAAATCCTCATCAAAATGAATTAACACTTCGGGCTCATAGGTTGAACTTTCTACTCATGAATTCATTTCAATCACTTGATGTACAAATAACTATTAATTGAACTCACAACTAGATGAAAAATTTGCTCGTCACTTAAAAAAAACTCAAATGTCTCCAGATCTAAGCTATTCATTAGGAAGGTTATATCCAAAGAATCATGATAATTAGTTGATAATAATAATTATACCGTTCTTCATTCTCTCTGAAAAGGCCACCGACCTAAGCCCTTCAGCCTATTGGTTGATATTTCACCGTTTGCTGGTTTTTGGGCTTCCTTTAATTTTTGTTTTATTTTCTTCACTTCTTGATATCCAACACAATACTCAGGATAATGTGACACTGCGTAATCAGAGTCTTAACCATACTTCGATCCCCTAAAAAGTTTCACATATTATACTGTATTATCGAACTGCACCTGATCAACTCACAAATGTTCAAATTATTTTGTGTGCAATGCTTGTTGCATACATTATTTCACATTCCCTTGGTTTGGTTTGTTCCACTCACTGTATTTGATGCTAGAAACATATAAAACAATATAAAGTGCAATAAAATATTCAGTGAGATGAATAGAAAGAATCAAACATGAGTTTACAAAAAATTCAACTATGAACAACACCAGGTATATTCTGATCTTTATGTTAGGTCTTATACCAGATTTTATATTGCGAGGCCAAACGCTAATTGGAACAGAACTAAATTTATGAACTAGGCATTCTTGATCGAGCTTCGATTCCAGTTCTGGTTCACATTTGAATTCGATTTCCTGATTTGCTGAGTTGCATCGACCAGCTCATGAGTTTCGTAAACAATTGTATACCCCAAAATAAATAGGAGCCTGAACCAACAGGTACAGTTGGTAACACACATATTGTACCTGGAAGTGTTCGGGTATCCATCCACAAGTTTGAATGCATTCCTATTAGTACTCCATCAATTGTTTTACTTCCAACATTGTGATGTATCGCCCATCTAGCTGATGAAATAGAACAAATATCTGCTGTTCTCACCTTAGAGTAGTTAAACAAGTTCAATCTTTGACAAACCATGGGTTACTAAAAGTCTCCTTCGGTTAAGTTTTTTTCTGAAGAATAATAGGATAATGGAACATCATTTAACTCATTTATATTGCAAGAATTCATGGGATTTTCAGAAATGTCGGTTCCATAAATCAAACCACCTCCATTTTCCATTCACTTTACTGACTGCTCAAAAGTATGTTTCATCAATTATAGATGTTTCAATCCTACAAGCTTGATCTTCAAGCTCTTGTATTGAATTGCTCTTTTTTGTCGTTGGACCCCCTATGTTATATTTGTTAGGTAGTTAATTAATTTTTTATACTTACATACCATGGGGTATATAATATAGCACAAAATCACTGCCGAAATCCACTTTCGAAATGGACGAATGCAGAACGAGTTTACTGAAGACGAAATCAGTTCGTGTGTATCGTGATGCCCATAATTAATATTACTCCACAGCGTGACCAATTATTTTTTTAGAATCTACCAAACCTTCAGCAGAAATCTACTTTTTTCTATCAAAGTCAATTACAGAAATCTACTGAAAATCTACTGCTAACTTAAAGCAGTCTTTAGCATTTTATGTTGGAAGGAAACTTTAATGTTTCGTGGAATATATAAAAAATATCGGATTAATTAACATTCACTAAGCAAAAAAATAGTACCATTCATATGTATATATTTGGAAATAAATGAAATATAACATAAAATAAGACAATTGGAATAAATATCATTGACTTGAAATACTCTGAACAAAATGAACACATAACATAAACACACTACACTAGCCTTATCTTCTTCTCTGAAATATTCGAAACATCTTCTTCAGTCGCAACATTTTCATATAACGTTTTAGTAAAAGACATTAATTGCACCATTCTATTGTCAGGTTGAAAATCGCAACATGAACCGTATTCTTTCAGACCTTCTTTCGCATATATTATAGATGAAACATTTTTATTCGAAAATTTATTTCTGTCTTTGGTTTTGATTCTATTGACTTCTGAAAAAATGCGCTCACATTTTACATTTGAGAAAGGAAGGCATAACAGTTTCTTTGCAAAATTGAAAAATTCGGGGAACTTTTTCTTATTTTCATTATCAGAAATATTCCCTACATCCGACCAGAATTTTTCAACATTGGTTACATCATTATGACTATTGGAACTAGTTGAGCACAGCAAATTACCGACTTGAGAATCCAGTTTCAGTAGCCTGTACCCATTGTCAATATGTTAAATTTCATTTTCTGAGATCAAATTTGGGAATTCACCCAGAATATTCATCAGACTATGAATTCGCCATATACTGAGTTCTGTGGGTTCAAATAAGAAAGTTCCCTGATAATCACATTTTGCAGAGGCAATCTTGATTTTAATTGCAGAGCCAAATCGATCAAGAATGCTTGACATCTTGTCAGAAAACTTTTCAGGGTTTCCTCAGGCATTTTACCACTTACCGATTTCATTAATTTGGCTACATTGATTCCCAAATACAAATTTCCCCTTGGTACATAATTAATAGAAGATTTGGGATCTAATTCATGCAGGGGGGGTTGTTTTTATATAATTAGTCTTCATGAAACAACCCAAAATTGCAAAATTCATATCCTTCAAACTATCATGTATTTTATGTACTACAAGATAACCACCTTGAAATATCGTATTGAATTCATTAACGATCGGCAAAATGAAATCGAGGAAATAGAAATATAACTTAACTGAATCATCATTTAAACTGTTGAATAAGAATTCGCAACTCATACTTTGTCTCTTACTCTGCAAATATTTCCCTTGAAAATACAATTTCAATGCATTCCATTGTTCTAGTATTCTACTAACACAGGCATGAAGTGAGAGCCACCGTATATCATAATGTCTCAGTATTCTGTAACTCTCAGTGTCGGTGAAATTCTGGAATTCTTGAAATTCTCTCTGTCTCTTACTGCTCTGTGAAAAATAATTGTACACTTCTTTCACTAATTGTTCGATAGATTCTGCAAGAATTTTGCTGGCATGACTCACAGCCAGAGGAGTTGAGTGACATACACATTTGATAAATACACAGTAGGGATTAATTTCTCTTAATTTAGCAACAATACCTCCGCGTTCACCAACCATAACGTTGGTTGTATCAGCTGTAAATCCTACCATGTTGAGTACACTCAGGCCATTACTGGTCAATGCTTCATTAACTGGTCAATGCTTCATTAACTGGTTAATGCTTCATTACTGGTCAATGCTTCAAACAAATCTTGGGCTGTCTCTACTTTTATATCGATCCAACACAGAAACCTCGTTTTCACCGCACAATTTTTCTTGGAAAAAAACTTGATAGCTACAGCCACGGTTTTTGTTGTACTGATGTCTGTGCTTTTATCTATAATAATGGAAAACGTATTATTTTCCTCTCTAAGCTTTTCCAATAAAGCATCTTTAAAGCCTTTGCCCAGAACATTATAGGCGATAGTAGCAGACTTTGACCTTTTTCACGAAAAGTTTTTAGCGACCTCGGGATTTTTAAACACACACTATTTATCACTTCACTTTAATGGCTCGGAATGGAATATTATGTTCCAATAGTACGGCAACAATTTTCATTTCAGCATTTTTGACTTCATCCTCTAGCGATGTCTTCTTAAAAAACTTGTCAATCTGGGAAAAAGATACATGTTGGGAAAAATATTATTTTACCTACCGCTGACGAGCCTGCTAATCCAATGATATGACGTTGATGCTTCGCTGAATTAGAACATTCCTTCAAAGATGCCATACGTGGAAGAATGTCGCACTTACATGCCTCACAATGAGCCATTTCTGTTCTTGACACTTTGGATTTGCTAACCCAAGTTGAAAACATGGGATTTTGTTCCCAATCAGTTCGGTGAGACTGATTATAAATCCTTTTCATAATTAACGAATAAACAAATGATAATTGATAATAAAACTAAGCAACAGCGACCGATTTGTCTAGGACAACAGAAAACTGAACAAAATACCTAATTTGGGATTACAGAATACAGAACAAAGCAGCGAAAAACACGAATACAAGAACAAGAGACGTTATGCAGTAGAAATTGCTGGGTCGCCTTATTTAAATGTCTTTCGAAATATCACCAATTCAAAAAGGGAGGGGAATAATTTTTCAAGTAAACAGGCTTCAAAGTTCTTCTCCATAAAATGTAAAGTCTGTTTGCCATTTGGAAAAACCAGAAACAACTAATATTCCTAAATATCAGGTACAGAACGATGCCGAGAAAGGAATGATATAATAACGAAAACGCAACGCTATTACTCAAACTATATCAGTATAATTGATATATGTTAAAGATTAATGAATTCGAGCACTATTGTGAACGTTAAATTAAAAATAATACCATAACAAACAAGCGAATTGAATCAATAAATAATAGTTTGAACCGTTGAATAGGAAAGTGAGGGAATGGAAAAACCATCGGACATTTGAAAGCTATCAGCGCAAGATGCCCCTTCTTCGTAGAAAGAGAGCGTAGTTAAGGGTTCCAAAATTCTCCTTAATTCCAGGTAGAAGAAAGCCGACAAACTGGCTAATAACTCTAGGTAAGGTACTATTAATGTCAAATGTATCACAATTGATTGAAGCAGTTACATATTGATAAAAGCACACCCCATTTAGATGACGGAATGAAATAATTACTATAAGCGACACTTTACATTGAATTATAATACGTGACAGACCCTTGAAATGTAAACAAGGGGAACCTAATAAAAACTCAGACAGATGCATCTTACTGCTTCTACAGTTGAAAGTAGAATTCTACCAAGATAGTTCGAAATACTAACAAAATCTACTGCTCCATTTCTGTCTACTAACAATGATGAAATTTCAACGAAAATCTACCAAAAAAGTAGATTTCTACCTAAATTGGCCACGCTGATACTCCAAGTCAAGAAAAGAAGCAAAAAACATAAAAAATATCGATCAACACAGAATCTGTCAAATGTCATGATTGACCGATCATAGACTATGAATCACAGAACATAAAGTAGTATGAACTTATAATTTCCTAATCTGTGTGATCGATAATCAATGATCTAATAATATATTATTACATTATTCACATTGCTACATTGATTTTTCTTGTATTATTAGATTATTTCCGATTTTTCCATAATCCACAAATGATATTCATTGATCTCAGCGTTCAGATATGCACTCAGATATATAAAAAAAGTGACTAATTCGATTTCACACCTCAAGTTGGTTATTTTTCGTTATTTAATGATACGACATAGATCCAACCCGAAAAAATTCTGGCTCTTATTGGTATTTGAACCAGCAATCTACGCGAAGGCGTATTTCGAAAAATTTGACGTGGATTGCATCGCAGCATCCGCAGCTACTAGAGGACATATTTGGTATATACGAATCCTAAATTGTAGGGATATCCCAAGTTGTACATCCCAAGTATGTCCTCTCAATGTCGAAAATTTAACGTGGGTTGCAGTTACTCAGAGGACATACTTGGTATATACGAACCCTAAATCATAGGGATATCCCCAATTGTACATCCCCCGTATATCCTCTCAATGTCCTGGGTCAAACGCCACGAATAGGATATTGAGAGGATATACTGGTGATATGGTGTGCTATCTGGGTAGCTGACATACTCCTATTAAATTGTTTTAATTTGTTTCGATTTTAATTCATTTCTTATATTTGAATTGATGGCATCGAATTTGATCAATAAATGTTATGGAAAAACCGAATTCTGTTTGATGAATTGGTTTGAATCTTATTGAAAATAGGAGGGAGTCTCCAAAAATTTCAAAGCGGAGGGCTTGGAAATCGCCGATCCGCCACTGCTCCCACCTAAAGAAACATTCGCAATCATACTCATCTTCCGCAATACATTCTTCAGGGAATAAAATTGATTTATGACCAGCAAAATAGCGGTATGCTGTAGGTATAGACCGGAGAAAAAAATACCAAGATTTCAATATACAGTAACGAAAACCATGGGTCGAGTAAAGGTGGAGCAAGAAACGGACGATGGTTCGAAATCTGAGCATTGAATATAAAAGCCGAAACAATGTTCTATTATATTAGTGGAATTCCTTCAGCTGTAAAACCAACTTCAAGAACTCGATCATGAATCATCCAATACATGTAAAGTGTTTCATCGTGAAAAAAAATTAATAATATAAATTTTTCAGGCTATCCCAGTTTTCTTTGCGGTCGTTGCTGCTGCCAGCGCAGGCATCGTAGTAGCTCCCAGTGATTTAAATAACCAGCACTTATGGCGCCCCAGAACAATCAGCCTATTCCGCACCCTTTGCGTATAGCACTTCCCTGGTCTACTTTGCCCCTCTAGCCCACTCACCTTACATCGCTTTTTCTGCTCTTGGACATTCTTCTGAAAGCACAGTCGTCGCTGGACCATCTGGAACCATCACCAAGAGCGTCGCCAACCCTGCAATTGCTGCAAGATACGCCCTTCCTAGCGCTTATGCTTTTAGAGGTCTCTACTTGTGAATGTTAAAACTTGAATAGAATATTATAATAAACAGGTCTTTCCCATTATTCAATAATGCTTGCTCAGCTCTATTCTCTGAATTCTTTCAAAAAAAAGGAATAGTACCCCGAAATTTATCAAAGATGGAAATCAATACCGAAATCTTAATTTCAAAACTTTTGGAAGAGGGCTTCCTTCTTCTTTGTATGGTAGTATTTCGCTTAGATGAACTTCGTTCTTTTCAAGGTTTTTCATGGCGCCCTTTTTTTGTTTATTTTCCATGATACTTCGTAGTATGAAACATCTCGAGGAGACATACACACATTCAGAATCAACAACTTTCTGTAATATGAATTAGATATTCAGTTGGTTCTCTGAAATTCACTTCAAATGGAGAGGTTTGGGTTGTGAAGTGATCTCATGTGCACAGTTTGGACATATACACGAATAGATTTAACAACCATACTCTCATTTGAAATTGACTAAGATCTTATAACAACTTTGTGCAAATTTTCGAATTGGTGGTTGATCCTTATGTGTTCCGTGTTGCGTTTAGGCTTATGAATGGAAAATTTTCGTGAACTATATTTTCCCTATCGATCTGAGTGACTGATTGTTCCGTTTTTATATCGGTTGTATCTTACCTTTCATGCATATATTTTGACTATCTATTTGAGATTAATTGGTCCATGTGAATTTTGTCTAATTACTCATTTCTTCATAACTTATCGGACCTGACACTCATCTATTACCTGCTTCGACTTAACTTCTCGATTCGAACGTTTATCTTTTATTTTCACCGGATTTGACATCGTCCGCTGAAACCGGCTGAGTATGATGGAAGTTTTTTTGTGGTTTTGAGACTTTCGAATTCATAAACCTCCATCCCCGTTATTGTAAGTGTTTGTTCCGGACTAATGATAACATTTTTGGTTTTGTTATGCGGGAATCATGATGAGTAAAAAAATTTTCAATCTTGGTTGAATTTTTTTCCTCGGAATTCCTACGCATCGTTCTCTTTTTATTTGGAATAGAAATATTTTATCGTCCCTTTTTTGATTTATTCATTAGTATTTGCATGACGATTTATATAGTGTACAACTGGGCATGTTTTGACAATTGGTCGGATGGCATTTCGCTTATCCCTTTTCCTTTGGGAATTGGCCATCAGTGACCAAGAGTCCTTCACTTTCTGTTTCTGTATCTTCGTTACCAATGAACAAAAATATTTTTTTCGGCAAATCTTGACTCGCCTTGAAGTACTCTATCCACGATTGACATATGTAAGGTCGCTCATGAATCACCCTGTATAATGAATGTTTATCCAAGTATTCATAAAACAAGTTCAGGAGCTATTTCAGTGGGAATTCCGCAGAACTTCAATATTTAATTTTCCCAATAATATTAAGAAGAGCTTCAAATTACAACAGATTTCAGCATTATCCTAAATAACACGTAATTACTTTTTTCAAAATTTAGGTGAATATCCAAAATGTACTCGACAAATTTCTTACTACAACCAAATTTGGAAGTTTTTTTAGCGGTACCCAAGTTATATAGGTACGCATTAATTCGATATTCTGAAAGAACAGCGATTTACTCGGTTCGAGCATGACCTAGACCTTTAGGTAGGTGTTTCCCGATTCGATTATCATCAACTTATAAGTTTTGAAAAAGTAGAACAACCAGTATGTTATTACAGGGGTTTTTGTATTGCATTTGTTTCCTGTAAGAGTTCGATTAAAGAAAACTTTGAATGTAGAAAAATTTATTCAACAGACTGTGGGTGGAGCAAGGTGGTTTGGAATATTTTGACTTTTTACAGGTGTCCGCAACTAGTAAGCCAGAGTGCACTGATATGAAAGACCTATCGCACGGACTGGAAAACTGAAACTATTTCAGTTCTGAAGTCGACTGTTCAGAAGATTCATGCTTCAAAGCCTTTCTGTCGATTGGGTTATAATTTTCGAATTTTTCGATTGAAATTTGTAGATTCTTGTGTCAACAAGAACTCAATTAATCGGGAACAGATAAAAAAACTCCAGGCCCATCTTGACGGAAATAAGATTTTCGTGTTCAGTTGAAAATGTTCACTTTATATATTTGTTCGTCCAAAAAAAATTGTTGAAGACTGTATAATCATGAAAATAATATTGCAATTAATCACACAGGAGTTATGTTGAGGTATATATGATCAGGCGAATTGAAATTTGAATGAATTAACATAACACGTCTCTGTTGATACTGGGGAAAAATAATCATTGTCCCTCAGAGGAATGAATTTTAGAGAGAATTTATGTAATAGAAACTTATCAATTATTGGTGTTCAGTAGAATGAAGTAAAAATTGGGGAAATTATCAGAAATGTTTTACTCATTTCAATAATTTGTCGGAAATATGAAAAAAATATTTAAGTGTTGCATCTTACAAGCAGCATGAGAAGAATCAACATGTGATGATATTAAGAAAATAAAATTTTGAATGGGTATATCTTCGGAATCATTGGGTGGATTTTACCCATTCACGAATTCGGTCTTCGTAATTAAGGTCCAAACCTTCTCTACAAATATCAAGTTTCTAAGTTGCTTCTTTCGGAAGAAACGACTTAGAAACTCGATATTTGTAGAGAAGGTTTGGGGCTTAATTACGAAGGTCGAATTCGTGAATGGGTAAAATCCGCCCAATGATTCCGTAAATATACCCATTCAAAATTCTATGTTTTAAATATTTCCAAAAATACAGATAAGATCGAATTGAAATCCAGTAATTTATCGAAAAAAGAAATAGAAAAGCTCTACCGTGAAGGCATACGCGCGTGTTCAAATTCGTTACCGAAGCGGTCATCTACATTGAACATGCGCGCAAAAGCTGCTGCCTTCACGGCAGTGCTTTTCTAAATTTTTGTATATGAGAGTAAGCAGTACCGATGGGTGATAAATTACGGCTTCATTGATTTCGGCGTTACAGCCATATACAAGTTTCAAAAAACCTCGTATAAGTATCTCTATCAGGAACCTGCCTACGGTCTGCAGGCTTTAATGTTGCCAATAGCAGCTGGAAATATCAGAATGCTTGAAATTTCGACGTTAATACGAGTAAACGGGGTAACTTTTTGTGGACTTCAGTGATTAGTTTCAGAATATTTTTTTCGAGATGTACTTAATTCTTTTGTGAGAATGCGCAATGTTTATTTCTTCATTTTCAACTCCATAACAATTTTTATTTTTCCGAAAATTCTTGAATATAAAATGTAGCTATCGCACCTTTTCCGTACACTGGAAAATTAACTCACTTTCAGTTGATTGGAATTGATCGTTGGTCGCTGGGATTTGTTGGAATCAACGCTCAACTTCTTCATTAACAGGGTATATTTTATAATACAGTACAACGGAGACTATATACAATATCGTTTCACAAAAAACAGGTTAAACTATGGCTGTCGGCTTTCCTCTCCACTGGGTATGAATTCACTTACTTCTCGGTTCAGAACACACAATGCAATTAGTAAATAATAAACATGGAACTACAACGCTGGAAGTATTTCAAGCGTCGTGAACAAGATATTCGGAATAGAGTTAGTTATAAGCTCTTTTCGTTGCAAGAAGAGGAAATACCGAATGCGACTTACTCGTTGTGACACTGTCTCTTGAAACAGGGATAAAGCATTGTATTTATCGTAATAATGAAATTTTCAAAGGGTACATCTGCAGAATCATTCGATGGTTTTTATAAATTCGCCAATTCGCCCTTCGTAATTAAACTCCAAACTTACTCTATAATTATCAAGCTACTGAGTAGATTCTTTCGGAATTTATTTTGTTCGCTATCAGTGGTTTGGCCAGCCGTGAACACATTAACTTTAGGAAAAATCGACATAGCGAATATATTTGTAGAGTAGGTTTTCAGTTCAATTAAGAAGGTCGAATGCTTAAATGGGTCGAATTTGCCAATTATTCCTTAGATAGTTATACCCATTCAAAATCTAGTACTTATAGCTTGAGGTTCATGCAGAATGTCGTGAGGGCCATATCGAAAGAAGATCTGCGTTTAGCGGTGTCAATTCTTGTATAGCTGACCGCTTTGCCAAGGGAACAAGCGCGTAAATGACCTCACGTCATTGCTTTTCTAGGTTTTTTTAAGAATTTTTTCATATACCAAAATTTGCTTCGTTTGCAAGAATGCTTAGACAGATCAATCTCTTAATAACTCCGGGTAGAGATTTAGTTTGACTCCCAAGTATTCAACTTCAGCTAACAAACACCATACTTTGAGTTGGCATAATGTGAGGAACAATAATTGCTAAGACGTTAATGCAGAACGGACAAAGTGGCGTAGAAATCTGATGTTGAACAGACTGAAAATTTCCATTTTTGAAATAAACAGAGTGAAATGTTCCAAATTTTTTTGTTAGACCGACTGAGTATGGAGTGAATTTTTTTGATTCACAGTAAGTATCGTTTCTACGTTCAGAATATTATTTTTCGTTATTGCAAGTCAACAAGGGTGGGGTTGATTTTTACACATCACAAAATATATAGTCTTGATAGTTCTGAACATATTATATAATTTAATTCGAAATAACTTTATCTTGGGGTGATCATGTTTATATGTGGAAAAAACTGTGTTAACATCAGATATCAAACATTATTATTGCTTTTGTGTATATATTATTTTTTCTTGTGATTTCATAGGTTTTACCCAGTAGTCAAATCCCAGTGTAATCTTGTCATAGTTTCATATTTCTTAAGTCAAATTCATCAGGAATGCAGCAACACTGTAGGATTTCTGTAGAATCTGAAAAAATTTGATTATTTATGATTTGTGGTGTTTTTTCGAATAAAATGACACTGATCGGTAAAATAAATTATTATACAGGGTGTCTACTTAAAAAAGTCCCAGCTCCCAGGTCTTGAGATAAAGGAAGTATTGCTGAATACTCATCTCATCACCTTATATATTACTAACGTCTATATTTTCACAGGATTTGGATAGAAGGTCGGAAGGATGTATGGTTGGATACATTATATATTTACTAGCTGCCCGGCCTGGCTTCGCACGGGAGGTGTAACTAAAAAAAACACTAAGACAAAATATATTATGTAGTAAAAAAAACACCGAAATGTCTAAATTATACTTTATTGCAATGCCCTATAATGTACAACATTTTTGGTTCTTCCTTCTTGACAGAAAACAAATAGAGCAGATGGATTACCAACTCTCGAGCAGGCGACATACAACTGCCCATGCGAAAAACAGGGCAATTCAAGGTTTATTCCACGAACTTGTAACGATTGACCTTGTGATTTATTTATTGTCATTGCAAGTGCAGATGGCATTAGTGGAATCCTTGGAATAAGGACATCCTCACCTTTGAACTTTTCTATGATAGTAGTACATTCTATCAAGTTTGTAAAAACCCTTTTAACAGAAAGTCTAGTTCCGTTACACAATTTTGGCTGATTAAGGTTGCGTAGCATGATAATTACTGAGCCAACTTTCAGCTGCAAAATATGTGGAGGTAATCCTGGAAAATCCAACAAATTCAAGAATTCAGTTGGATAAAAAGAATGTATTGGTCCATCAATTTTATTTTGAATTGTTGAATTCAATTCATCAACATTCTCATTTTTTGACGCTAAAATGGCTCGTTCGCTTAGCAAAGCATGGTCTCTATATTTCATTTGAATATCTGGGAAGACTTTTGAGATCAATTCGTCCTTTGACGTTGTTAACTGACAAAAGTTTGGTGGAAAAGAAATGAGACCATTAGAAGTGTCAACAGGAATTTTGCCATTGCCAATATCCAATAATGTTTTTGAAAACAATTCCGCCGATATGTCACTTTGTAAAGCCACTCTCATATTGATTGTTAAGTTGAGATTCTTAACATATTTCCATAAATTCAAAGTTTTCGAGCAAGCATTTATCTCGTTAGCAGGCGTTGATCTAGGAATGACTGGCAATGTTTGTCGAAAATCTCCTGCCATTAGAATCATCGCACCACCAAAAAGGTTCTGATTGTTGCGCAAATCTCTTAGAGTTCTTTCTAGTGCCTCCAACGCCCGTTTATGGGCCATTGTGCATTCATCCCAAATTATTATTTTGGAACTTTGAAGTACTTTCGCTATTGCTGCTGTTTTGCTTATATTACATGTAGGTTCCTCTACCGTATGCAAATTCAATGGCAGTTTGAGCACAGAGTGAGCGAACATTCAGCAATAATAAACGCAAGTAAAAACATTCTTCATTGCTCGGGTGAATTGTGTAAATGCGCCCCAATGCATCGGTTGAATATGCATTCACGTATCCCGGTACGGACTGTCCTCGTTTTCGCCGTTGGAATTTTTTGGATGATGCATTCCATGTGAAGTATTTTGGCATTTCTGAGTAAAGCAATGTTTTTGCAAATGAATCTTTTATGCATGTCTCAAAAAAAGCTTGTCAACGTTGTGGCTGGTGGATGTTCAGCCCTCTGCGCTGCATTTTCTGTCGTGAAATTCTCTAAATGGACAGCTAAATGAACTACAGTGGGATAACGTTCATGTATGGCAAATGAAAAAATTCTACAAATAGCTTCATTGCTACTAACATATCTTCCCATCTGATATTGTGACACCTCATCGTTACTATTTGGAGCTGTAATACCAAAAACAGCCATGTCGCTGCCTTTCGTGACGTACTTGCAAACATATTTAATAGATTTTACCAAATTACAGTACTCAACATTGCAATGTGCCTTGAATGTTTTTGACAGCAGCGGCGAATATGGAACAACCCCGGTATTGTTGACTACAACATCCTTATTCTCAACTTTCAACGCTATTGTTCTACCTCCATCTTCAACAGAGCGACGACGGTACAGGGGTAACCATCATTACCTGGTATTGTCTCTTGCAATAAAGCACGTGGATAACGCTTGGGGCATTTGTTGTCGATACATGGTGATTCACGATTGTGTTCACCACACGGTCCATGTATCATGTTTTTAATCACTATTTCATGCAATTCTGGATCTACATCTGGATCAGGAATTTCTGCACTGATGATTGAGTCGATTCCATTGGGTCTGATTTTTTCAGCCATCCACAGGAGAATGTGGGCATGAGGCAACCCCCTTTTTTGCCACTCTACCGAATACATCCAACATCGTACATCTCCAAAAACATGATATCTTACAATGAAATCCATTAGCATTTTGAGTTTTTGCTTGAATACTCGTGCTGTGATGTCATGACGATCACTGGATGACTGACCAGGCAATAGCAAATCAGTGACTTCGAACCATTTTGGGTTGCACGTGAAAGTTATAAACAAATCTGGTCGACCATAATGACGCACGTAAGTCATAGCATCTTGCGCATATTCGTGCATGTGTCTGGGGCTTCCCACATATGTTGCTCGTAAAATAGTGAGTCGACCGACATTATCTCCATTTCCATTCATAGCATCGCGCAAATGAATATTATCTTCTGAACGCAACTTTGTCTGATTCAAACGTATATATGTTAGATGATCCGTTTCAATTTTGACATACATATCAACGGCGAACTGATGGAACCATTGGCGGCATTTCAAAATATTGTTGTCCTCGTTCTGTCGAATCATGAAACGATATGCATAAAAATTCATCGAGCTGACCTTGTTTGTTTCCTGACCTGTAAGAGAATAATCAACATTAATAAGGAATTGAAACATAGAATTTTTGAAACAACATTACTCTGACGAAGTGGTGGTAAAAACTATGAAAATATAGTAAAAAATAATACAGGGTGCACAAATCTAAGGACCTTATTCTCTGAAAATGTCTTATTGAAATGCATTCTTACTATATTCTTTCATAAAATGACTTATCAATACTCACCAGTCGCTGGGTTAATCATCTTGATAAAAATTAGGTTTTCCATCTTCTCCCTGGCAGAATATTAGTGGATATTGTAAAGCATCATACATACGATGTGTTTCACTGATACGTCTGAGATTGCCACCATCACGTCGTTGAATTACAATGTCGCAAAACTCCATATTTTCTCCAACTACCACAATAGCAACTTCATTTAACGTTAGTGCATTGAAACGTCTCTCATGTTCTCCTGCTGGCCTTTTATCTGCTCTAATTACTAATTTATGTTCGTCAGATCATTTCTAAGGCTGTTTTGAACAATTGTACCAATTGATTATGTTCATGCAAAAGTTGTTGCAATTGCACGATGATTTCTCGTCTTGCTGCACGATTGATGGCACAACGTTGATTTACTTCATTCTCAGAATTTCCAAGGAAATAAATCTGGAGAAATTTCTAATCACGATCAACTGGTGGTAACAATGCTCCTGCACGATGGTGAATTTGTCCTTGAATCTGTTGAACAAAATTAGAAAAGTTTCGTTAATGAGTCTTAACAGAATTTTCATGTTAGCCGGTAATGTTATAATCAATGTGTAATATATTTGTTTGATATAGAAAATGAAATACCTTAAAAGTTGGGTTGAAACCTCGTTCCTCAATTATGTTTGAACCAGAAGATATCATTTGGAACACACTATTGTAATGCTGAATATTCTGCAGCAAATGGTTTGATAGAGCTCTTCTTCTCCGTGAAACCAATTCCTAGTTTTGATAGAGGTTCTTGTCCTGAAAGTAACGAATTCACAGGTTCTGGTGGCGCCTTGCGTTACGCGTCCGCCGACCAATATTTGGACGCCTCATTGATGGCATTTTTATAATTGATAATGAGTAACACAAACACAAAACACAACGATTAATATCAAACACAATGCTATTAAAAACTTTCAGGAAACACGTTTTACTGTAAATAACAAATACCACAGGTGGTTTGTTTATGTAAATGAAGTAACCTAACAACCTAAGTGTCGAACGTCAAAGTGTCAAAGTACTCTATAATTGCTCGCTTTGTGGAATACTTCATACTTAGGTTTAATAGAGTTCTATGGTTGGAGGAAAAAGGAAGGCTTTGTTCTTTTTTCTGTGCATTTTTTTCGAAATTATTCCGTTATACAAACCTAGACCTGAGAATAATGAACACAACAAAAAAAAAATTATCCAATTTGATGCAGTCGTTTGAACGTAGTGCTTGTTCAAAATATCGATAGACCATAGATCCTTTTTTATTTATATAGAAGATATGGATATGTACAGGGTGTCTGCTTTTAAAAGTCCGATACTTCAAGGTGACATTCTGCATGTGATTTTCAACAAAAAATATTATACAACACATGGTCGAAATATTGACAGTAATTCTTCAATTCGGCATTTTGTGTTTTTACGGAATATCTCAATATTCTTTATAAAATCAATCACACTCACGTCATCCTTGTGGCCTCATCAAATTCGATAACATGAAAGCATGAAATTGGCTATAAAACAGGATTTTTTTGTGTCATCTGTATGAATTTTAACTTGTCTACCAAAACGTAATAATTAAATTTTTCCACCGCGAATACTATAGAACTCAACTCCCTTTCAATGTTGGCATATCTTTTTTCAGTATCCAACAAAGTTCTAGAGGCAAATGCCACTGGTTTCCCTTCTTGCATGAGACAGGCGCCAAAGCCCTCCATGGATGCATCGCATTGAATAACTACTTCTTTGTCATTATCGAAATGTGTTAATACAGGAGCTTGTAAAAGTCTATATTTTCACAGGATTTGGATAGAAGGTCGGACGGATGTATGGTTGGATACATTATATATTTATATGGATATGTACAGGGTGTCTGCTTTTAAAAGTCCGATACTTCAAGGCGACATTCTGCATGTGATTTTCAACAAAAAATATTATACAACACATGGTCGAAATATTGACAGCAATCCTTCAATTCAGCATTTTGTGTTTTTACGGAATATCTCAATATTCTTTATAAAATCAATCACACTCACGTCATCCTTGTGGCCTCATCAAATTCGATAACACGAAAGCATGAAATTGGCTATAAAACAGGATTTTTTTGTGTCCTTACTGCAGGCGTGGTGAGCAGAAGAAGATAAAGGTTCCTAGATGAAAATTATCAGTCATATTTTTTCAATAGGTTTATTGATGAAAAATGAATAATTATGAAATTTAGCCAAAATTACCACATTTAGGGATCTTTCGAATGACATACCAACTTTTTTACTAGCTATTTCTTTTCAGCCTCAATATCATGGTTTACATGTGTAACGTTGTCTGAGCGGTATTTTATTATTTTACTATTTTATGAATGATCACAGCTGTATTGGGGTCTAGTCACACTAGTCGATCTCAATGTTGTACAGTACTCATCTTGCACACAATACACACCATCGGAGCATGCGTCAAGCAGTCATCATTAATTATCATCTCATAGAGTTATACAAATTACTCCTTAGATGAATTATATTTGGACTTAGATGGACTTAGATGAATTATATTTGGTATTTTATTATTTTACTATTTTATGAATGATCACAGCTATATTGGGATCTAGTCACACTAGTCGATCTCATTGTTGTACAGTACTCATCTTGCACACAATACACACCATCGGAGCATGCGTCAAGCAGTCATCATTAATTATCATCTATGAACTCATAGAGTTATACAAATTACTCCTCAGATGAATTATATTTGGACTTATACCTTACATCCCCCCTTTTAAGATAAAATATTTCAATATTTTATTAAAGACCAAAAAGAAAACAAAGTCAATGTAGTATACACTAAAACTAAAATTATTATATAATTTCAATTAGGAAACCTATCTGGCTCTCTTACTAGATTTCTATCCCTTAAGTTATATTAGCTATTTACATTTGTACAAGGTTCAATAACATCCTCTTTATCCATCGAATTTCTATAGAAAAAATATTTCCTATTTCTTCTATACAATTTATTATTTTCATGAGCTATCAGATAAGATCTAGGTTCATCACATGTTGAAGCTATTTTACCCTTATGCCAAGAGTTATTCAATTTGAAATAAATATTATTATTTTTCATATTCCTGAGAGGTCTACTGTTTCGATCGTAATAGAATTTCTGTCTTTTTTGACGTTTGATAATATTATTTCTCAGATTTTCAACATCATTCATTGTTGGTAAAAGTAATAAGTCTTTCATGGGTAGTGTATCTCTAAGACGTCTATTCAAGAATAATTGGGCTAGGGATAAACCAATATCCGGCACTGGGGTGTTACGATATTTAAGCAAATATAATTGTGCATTCTCGTCATTCATTCCTGACTTCCATAGAATTTTTTTGCATATGTTTACTGATTTTTCCGCCATACCGTTGCTTTTAGGGTAATTCGGACTAGAAAATATTAATTTAATGTCATATTTTTCAGCGAATGTTTTGAATGAAAACGAATTGAAGGGGCTGTTATCAGACATTATTTTATTAGGAAATCCAAAATACGCAAATATTTCAATGAGTACTTCAATGACGTTTTCAATACTTTTCGACTTTATGTACTTGAAATCAACCCACTTAGAGTAATAGTCAATGATAGCTATGTATGACTTATTTTGGTAATCGAATATATCAATCCCTATTTTACTCCAAGGTCTTTCAGGAATGGCATGATTTAATAGAGGTTGTTTAGGATTATTATTTCTGAATTGATTACAAGTATCACATTTGAGAATGTACTCTTCAATTTGACTCGACATTCCTGACCAAAACAAACATTCTCGAGCACGAGCTCTACACTTATTGATACCAAGGTGGCCCTCATGAATTTTATTTAAAATTTTTGGCCTTTACTTTTTGGTATGATCAACCTATCTCCATAAAATAGTAATTCTTTATACTCAGAAATTTCATCTCTAATGCTATAATAAACTTTTAAGTCATCTGATAATTTTTTATATTTTTTCCAACCACGCTCAAGACATTCTTTTATTTTCAATAAAGTTTCATCATTTTCAGTGGCACGAATTAGTTCAGATAATTTATTATCATAAATTGGTAATAATTCTGTTAAGCTATGAACATTGATTTCTTCATGATCAGTGATAGCGTTATCTACAATACTATCCCTTGATAAGGCATCGGCAACATACATCTGATTTCCAGGCAAGTATTCTACCTTTAAATCATATTTCATTAGTCGATATAGTAACCTTTGTAATCTGGAAGAAATTTTATTTATGTCTTTTTTGAAAATGTTCACTAACGGTTTTTGATCTGTATGAATTTTAACTTGTCTACCAAAACGTAATAATTAAATTTTTCCACCGCGAATACTATAGAACTCAAGTCCCTTTCAATGTTGGCATATCTTTTTTCAGTATCCAACAAAGTTCTAGAGGCAAATGCCACTGGTTTCCCTTCTTTCATGAGACAGGCGCCAAAGCCCTCCATGGATGCATCGCATTGAATAACTACTTCTTTGTCATTATCGAAATGTGTTAATACAGGAGCTTGTATAAGTAAGCTTTTAATTTTATTAACTGTATCAGTATTTATTTTTTCCCACTGAAATAAAACATCTTCTTTAGTAGTAATGGCGCGGTTAAAGCAGACAAATTTGGAAAGAAATTTCCCAAATATTTAATTATGCCTAAAAACCTGAGCAATTCCTTTTTATTACTTGGAATTTTAATTTTTTTGATTGCATCAGTTCTTTGTGGATCTATTTTGATGCCATTTTCAGATACTTAGAAACCTAATATTTTAATTTCTGACTTTTATACTGAAATTTATTTTAATTGAATGTTATATCATTTTTCTTCGCAATTTCCAAAACTTCAATTAATTTCTTATCGTGCTCTTCCTCGGTCGACCCCGAGATTATCAAATCATCTATAGACACTCCATTATCCAAGATATCACCGAAAATTTCTATATTTTTCCGTTGTAAAATTTCGGCTGATGTGTTTATTCCAAACGGTAGGCGAAGGAATCTTTACCTGCCAAATGGAGTAGAAAATGTACAAAGTTTATATGATTCTGTATCCAGTGGTATTTGATAAAAAAATCTCTTAAATCTAGCAGAGGAAAAAATCTTTTATTTGTAAGATTTCCCAAAATTTGATCTGGTAATGGTAATTGACAATGTTCTCGTTCAATACATTTATTCAAATCAGATGGGTCTAAGCATATACGTAATTGTTCGTTTTTTTTCGGTAATAACTATATTATTTACCCATTCTGTAGGTTCAGTTTCTCTACATATAACGCCAGCTTTAACTAAATCATTTAAAGATTCTTTCAATTTGGGCATAAGATTTTTAGGTATTCTACGTGAACCATGAACCACAGGAATAGCATTTTCAATGAGCTTCAGTTTACAAGGTTTTCCCGGAAAACGCCTTAATTCATCAAAAACTTCTTTGAATTAATAGACGACTTCATTTTTTGAGTTAAATTTCGTTTGTGATACTACGTTTATATGCTTCATCAAATTTAAACATAGGCATGCCTCAAGGCCTAATACTGGCTTATCCGCTATATCTACTAAATAGAATAATAATTTTGTCCTCTTACCCCTTATACCACAATTGAGCTCTACAGATCCTCTTACTTGTACCAATTTTCTTCCAAATCCCATCAACTCCACATTAGCTGGAGAGATATTATCAAATAAACCAATTTTACGATAGTAGACCTCTGTAGGAAGGATGTTGCACTCCGCACCAGTATCAAGCTTGAAACACACATTAACATTATTAATAAGAACATTTTCAAATTGTACAATGTTGTCTTTGATACTATCCGAATTAGAGCAAGAATTTATTTGATCTATGCAAACTGTATCAATGAAGAGATCAGATAATTCATTTTCATGTAGGACAATTGTTTCTATTGGATGCTCTTTGCTTCTTTGAATTTCATATTCTTATTGAAGCAACAAGATGCAAAATGATTCTTTTTTCCACAGTATGAACAAACTTTGCCAAAAGCAGGGCATTTATTGATTGGATGTTTATAATTACATTTGCGACAAGGTTTATCAAAAGACATATTGTTATTTCGGAATGAAGAATTTGAATTAGTAGATCTATTTGCAGAATTTTTTTTATGAATGTTATTATTATAACTTATCTCATAAGGATTTTTCTTCTTATTAACCATGTCAATAGCATAATCAGATTTCTTTTGCTGATCCATTATAACATTAGCCTGCTGTCTGCTATGTTCCATGACGTTACACATTTCTTCCGTCTTCTTTAAGGATAATCCCTCATATTGGAGTAATTTTTCCCTCAAGATGTCGTCCTTCAATCCTAATATGATTTTGTCGCGTACCATTTCATCCTCTTCCTTATATTCACAGTTCTTCGCTAGTGTCTTAAGTTCCGTAATAAAATTGTTAAGTGGCTGGCCCTCCTTTTGATTGGAACGAAGAAATTTGTATCTTTCGAATACTATATTTTTCTTCGGCTTGCAGTACTTTTCAAACGCAGTTTTCACATCTTCCAACTTAGCTGTTGAAATTTTGAGTTTTAGTGTGTTGAAAATCTCAAAACCTTCATCTCCAATTTAATTGAGAAATATCGCCACTTTCTTCTGTTCAGACGCGTCTTGATCGATTTGTCCAATGTTTCCGGAAAATTCCATCACATGCGGCACCCGGAATCTCTCCATATTTTGATGATCTTTGTTGATTTATTCGAAATTATGATGTTGTTTTTTACACCTGACACCATGTAATGTTGTCTGAGCGGTATTTTATTATTTTATTATACTATTTTATAAATGATCACAGCTGTATTGGGGTCTAGTCACTTTATTCGATCTCATTGTTGTACAGTACTCATCTTGCACACAATACACACCATCAGAGAATGCGTCAAGTAGTCATCATTAATTATCATCTATGAACTCATAGAGTTATACAAAATACTCCTTAGATGAATTATATTTGGACTCATACCTTACAACATGATTTACATTAACGAAAAATCAAAAATTACTCAAACCTGATTTTCTTCCATTTTGAAGCTCTTAATGATAGAATCAGTTTTTTTCTGATTCAATATTGAAAAAACTCTCACAAGAACTGATATGTAAATAATAAACAGTGAATGTCGAGTCAAACGAATGGACTAAATTTTATCAAAACATGTTAAAAGAAAGAAGTAAAGAGAGCGGACCAAACGCTGGCAAAACTCCCTATAACTAATTAAACAATCAACTCGTAACAAATTTTCGGAATATCTACCGTCTGGTTCAATACATTTCAGAAATTTTTTTCCACTGAATCTACAACCTTGCGTAGTTCACAACGTTTCTGACCCATTTCTGCAAACCACAATTCGATTCTGTTTATCAGATCATCTCGAGTTTGAACGCTTATTCGATAAACATTTTATTTTAATGTGCTCCATAAAAAAATCAAAAGAAGTAAGATCAGGGCTCCTTTATGGCCATCTTACTGGACTGAAAACCTTCCAAACCATTATTCTCCGAAATATAGGTTTAGTTGGTCTCTTACATTCCGGCTTTTATGAGCTGGGCAGCCATCCATTTAAAAACGAATGTTTTGTCTGTTTTCCTGATGCATTTCATCCAGTATTTCTGCTAGGTGTTAGGTTAGTTTATAGTTAGGTAATATTTCAACGTCTTGTTATAATGACAGTTATAGCATAGTTGGAAATTAAATATTGAAACTTGTATTGACAAGTTTAAAGAAACCGTTGTTATTTTATGAAGATTTTCTACATTCACTACCAGCAGGAAATTAATTGTTTCGAACAGCGATCAATTAAATGAAAGAGTTATTTTTTGTCGTCCTGCAATAAGTGAAGACTCAAGGAAATTCGTGAAGAGAAAATTTCAAAATTATTTCATTTCAATATTAATTATTGATATCCCAACTGTGATATTTTTTTCATCATCAGCAATGAAGTTAGACAACTCATCAGCAGTTCAATTTTAGTATTGAAAATCATCAGGAATACCCTTAGCTCAATAATGTAATTAAGAATCAAATTATTTTAAGTTAGAGTGAGTATTTCGTTGTGAAAGTCTGATACCTAATCGTTCTTGAACCGACTTTTTTTTAGTTCTAATTTGGTGAGGGGGTTACATTCCACTGCGACCTCCAGTAGCTGTGAGGGCTTCAAGGAGGCTCATATAATTCTTTTGTCCAAGGCATTCTTTGCGCAGGCTTGCAATGGCCAGACATTCTGTGACCAGATGAACAGAACTTTCCTCCCCTTCCCCACATAATCTATGTTTATTTTCAGGATTATGTTCATGCATCTTTTGATTGCAAGTATTTCTGCCTGAAACACACTCAAGTAGGAGCCTGAAGAAAATGCACACTTGATGGTTCTTGGTCCATACACTACAGCTCCAGACCCCTTGGTGGTTACAGAACCATCTGTATGACATTTAGCGGCATTTACTTTGAAGTTTTGGGTAGTATTCCTTTTCCCATTTTTCTTTTTTACATAGCATTGAATTTAAGTTCTTCTCGATGCTTTACCTTTCTAATTATAACATCACTAGGTAGGTTCGCTTATGAGATGTTCACAGAGGACCAGGCTTTCTGACTTTCAATTCTCTCATTATCTAAACCCTCCCTAGATATTCTACAGATAGCTCCATGGGCTACCCTATTGATCACTAGATGCAGAGGAAAGAGTTCTGTGATGACCTACAGTACTCTACTTGGGCACGTTCTCATCGCTCCGATGATGCAAACACTGGCAACTCTTTGCACCTCACCGAGTATTTTCCTCGTGCTTGTCTGCCCTACCTTAGCAAAACAGACTACTGCTCTATAAGTTAATATTCGTCTTCAGCAAGCCATCAGAGCCCTTACCCCTTCACTAGTAGTAAATTAGCCATATAAGTTGGTATTCCAGTGAATCATTTTTAGAGTGTTTTCAGGGACGTGAAGGACATTGCATATAAACCTCCGTTCAATTGCCCTCCCATAGGGGTTGAATTGAGGTGGTACTGTGCCTAAGTTATATCCTCGAATTATCGGGTTGTATCGGACGTTCTGGGCTGAGTTCGATCGAAAGATAATGGCTGTGATTCGAGTTTGAATTGGCGAAACGTTCCCAGGGTCTCCTTTGAAACACCGAGTGCTTTATATTCACGGCCTTGTGTTTGGTTGAGAAAAACTCGAAAAAAATTTTGGAGCATTTAAGAGTGCACTGTCCGCACTCGTGATTCAATTGCCCTTATTCACGGACTGAGACAGGTCGACACTGCTCCCAGATTTCCTCTTTTATTAGGTTATGTCGAGACCCCTGGGCTGAGCTTGGGCGAACTATTCAACCTAGGCCAATTGAGTCGACCGTATTCTTGTGTCTGTATTACCGATTCAAACCCAATGTTTGAATCGGTAATACAGACACAAGAATACGGTCGACTCAATTGGCCGTGGAGTTCATAAATTATGGTGGGTACGCCCTTCAGGAGTATACTTCTGTAATTCGGAATATTTGGATCAACTTGCCTCCTTAGAAAACAGGTCAATGCCGTAGCCAGAGCAGACCCTGTCCGTTTACTACATTTTTTCTTGTATTTGCTCATTGTAGGTGTTGCTGTTGAATAGTGACCTCAAGTTCAGTGCCAACCTACATGGTAAAGTTATGAATAGTTTTCGAAACTATTCGAAACTATTTTTTCGAAAATTATGCGTTTGCATACTGAAGACTTTAAATTTCGACAGTCTCACTTCTTTTCGAGAAATTGAGGAATTCATCTCAAAATTTTAAATAGCCAAGAAATTCGACAAATTTTTCCCAATTTCTCTGCACATAAATATTCGCTGAAACTGAAATTTGGAACACTAATGTTATATTTTGATTTCGAAATCTGTATCGATTTTCATTGAATTCTGATTATATATTTTTCGGATTATTTTTTAATCGATAAAGATCATTTTTGACCCACTTGAAAATCACTGACACTGAACTGGACTGCTCAATAGGGTTTATGAAATAAAATAAATATCTGGTCGGGTTGAAATGTTGTTAAATATTGATTTTAGGGTATGTGCTTAATTGCGTTCTGATCTGATAAGTAGTCTCTCGGAACAAATGTTTTCGAAAACATTTGTTTGAAATATTTTTAACGTTCAGATCCTCAAAAATCTGTGAACAGGTTCCGTGTCAGAATTATTCAACTCATTACGAAGCTCCAATCTGATCGCAGCAATTGATTTTGAAACAAACCTCAAAATTTCAAATTGTTATAACTCCAAAACCTTCCGGCCAATTTCGCCCATCAACGAACTCAATCGCGATTATCGGGCTCCGAACATAAACTGAATATTTCAAGACTTCATTTCCTCTAAAGTAGTCCAACCTAATAGTTTTAGACTTAAATGATTTGATATAAGATATTTATAAACTAAATCTTCGAATTTTGAATTGTTCCAATGAAATTCTCGAGAAATTTTGCACGAATTTGCGCATGAAGTTCCAAGTTTCGTCATGATCAGATCAAACTTTTTTGAGTTATTCCGGAAACGTCAATGATTCTCAGGAAATCAGCAAGAAATCAGGAAAATTTCTTCCAATATCTCCAAAGACGAATATCTGAAATTAGAAATACTGTTGGTAAGTACTGAACCGAAGATCTGTACTAGTCTTTATACTCATTATTTATGTAAGGGTGCAAGGATGGTAGTTTTGTCTAGCATCACCATCATAGATTCCGATACACTGCTCATGCGCTACGGGGAAGTACCGATAAAACTTCCAAGGAATCACCTAAGGAAGCATAGAGTGTGAACAGACGACCGTAATACCCCGATTACCGATCTATTGACGCCGCTGTCCAGAATTTTATCACTGAAGGATCTAGTGGATGCTTCGATTATTCACCAGTAGATGTCGTGAAGGGTTGATGCGAAGAAATATTCTCAACACTAGATGTTATGTTTGGGAAAATTCGAAGAATACATATCTGATTGGACCGAAATAGAGTCTCCGAGTTGTCGGTGTCGATTAGAGTGAAATTTCAACGCAATCAGAGATATACGCTTTCTGAAATATACAGGGTGTTTCACCATAAACTGGTGAAGCATATATAGCCGTATAGATGACATTGTAAAGTCATTCTTGCTCTATGACATATACCCCGATTTCGAAGCATAAGCGAGATACATGGTGTTCAATATCAACTTTGAGCAATATTCTGATAACTGTGGTGAGTTATGCGTGACCTTCGAAATAACGGTTTTTTGTCACATCTTAGTATTTTTTGGTGGTCAATTCAATTGTTGTGTAGAATTCTGGAAAAAATATTTCAAAATGGCGGAAAACCTACAAAGTTGGAATTTTTTGTTTTCGATTGCCGAATTGGATAGCTTCATTTCAATGTACTCAATTTTCTAAGATTTTTCGTGAAAAAATTTTCCAAAATTCAATCCCAACTTTTTTTCACATGTCTACAGTGGAAAGAAAATTTCATCCAAAATTGTTGAAATCTTTCAAGGTTGAAGAAACCTTCATTCTGAACACTAGTGTGAAAACAGAATGGAAAAATATCCATTGGTTTTCAGTTTATAGCCTTCCAAAGATTCCGCTCGGAGTACTTAAATAATTTTTATCTAAGAAACTGGTGGCCCTATGGAGGCCAAAATTGTGCTAATGGGCCCCCAGAATGACCTAGATGGAAATATGAATTAATCAAAAAATTTTTGATGGGATTCGAACTCGCTCCACTTACGGACAATAGGGTCGCGTATAAATTGGAATTCTGATTATGATGACGTCCGTTACTAAGCAACGGTAGTTTATCGAATTTGATCCTATTTTCCGAATGTGGATAGAGTTCGATTTCCACCAAAGTTTTTTAGAAAATATTTTTTTCTTGATAAATTCATATTTCTATCCAGGTCACCCTGCAGGCCTATTAGCCTAATTTTGGCATCCGTTGGGCCACCAGTTTCTTGAATAAAAATTATTTAATTACTCCGAGCGGTGTCTCTGGAAGGCTATAATATGCAAATCAATTAATATTTTTTCATTTTGTTTTCGCAACATAGTGTTGACACCAGAATGAAGGTGAGTTCGACTTCGGAAGATATATGAAAAAGAGGTGAGCTTGACAATTGGAAACAATTTTTTACGGAAAATCTAAGAAAATTGAGTACATTGAAATAATGTTGTCCGATTTGGCAATCGAAAACAAAATATTCCACCTTTGTAGGTTTTCCGCCATTTTGAAATATTTTTTCCAGAATTCTACTCAACAATGGAATTGATCGAAAACAAATACTAAGATGTGACCAAAAACCGTTATTTCAAAGGTCACGCATAACTCACCACAGTTATCAGAATATTGCTCAAAGTTGATATTAAACACCGTGTATCCCGCTTATACTTCGAGAACGGGGGAGCACAAACGCTACCTACTGGCCCAGAACCTTTCTGTGGTATAGGCAAATGTACCTATAAGAAAGAGTTTCTGGAGAAAGAAGAAAATGAAAGAGGGGCACTCTGGAGGAATTCTCCAGGAATGGAATAATCTAAAAAGTTCCTTCGGAACTTTGAAATTGCTAGATCCAAAAATCATCTGGATCTCAGTAAGAATAAGTTACGCCTCCTCACTGGTTTCCTCACAGGACACTGTCGCCTAAGGAAGCACATGATGAGAATGGGCTTATCAGAAACTGACGAGTGCAGATTTTGTGGGGAGGAGGAGGAAACCCCTGTTCACCTGATCACAGAAAGCCTCGCCATTGTGAGCCTGCGCAAAAGATACCTTGGACAGGAGCATTATAGGAGGAATGAGAACTTAGTCTCCTTGAAGCCCTCACAGATATTAGAATTCATCAGAGCTCTAGAGCTGGAGGGTGAGCTGTAGGTTACGAAAACAGCTCTGACAAGGGGGCACAATAGACCTTAAGGTCGCAGTGGAACGTAACCCCTTATATAACTATATACGGGGTATATGTCATACGGCAAAAATAACTTTCCGAATGTCATCTATACCATGGTGGTACCTATTTTGAAGAACGGAGACGCTGATGAACATGAGAACTATAGGCCAATATCAATATTGCCGACCATATCCAAGGTATTCGCATTAGTGATTAAGAAACGTTCGGAACATTTTTTCGAGAAGAAATTAATTCTTCACAAATCGCACGGTTTTCGAATCAAAAAATGAGAGCGGAGACATCGGAGGAGAGCGCACGTAGATGGTTCTCTCCGAATGGCCTTTAATTAAAGTGATAAAACGCAGAGAGCCATTTTCACCAACGGAGAGACGAGGGATGAATCTGTTTGCTACTTTGGACTGAAACTCCAGTCCTCTCTCAGTTGGGTTGCCCACATTGATGGACCCTACAAGCGGCTATCGTTGGCAAACTTCATGATTAGAAGGATGTTTGGGCCCCATCCTGCGGAAAGTTGTAGAGACGTATTCAGGAGGGAAGGTATTTTTACAGTACCTTCACTCTTCATTTTGACCTGTGTGAAATATGTTCACGACAATAAGACTAAGTTTCCCTCCAATTCACAGTTGCATTCCTATAACACTCGTGACGAGGAAAACTTAGCATACCATATCTAAGTATCAAGAAGGTACAACAGGGACCAAACTATAGCTGCCTCAAGTTATATAATCAACTTCCTACCTCTGTGAAATTGCTGAGACCACCTGCGTTCGTTAGGGAAGTGAGGGAACTTTGACTTCAGAGAACACTGTACGACTGGAGATTTCCAACCAGATTGCTCACATGGATTTCAAAGATTTTGTCATTGATTGCTGTTGTGTGTGAATGTTTCTGTATATAGATGTACTTAAATTTTACTTTATTTATGACATGCCATGAAATAATTCGATAGCAACTATTTCAACTATTTGATCATGCTCATTGCATTGGTATATGTATGTGCGTATGTGCAAATAAATTATTATTATTATTAATATATGCGGATATATATGTTCGACTAGTTAATTGTGAAACACCCTGTATGAATTTCTGAAGTGAATTTCCTAAATTTTCTTATTGATTCGTTTCTCAGGAAAATCAGGAATACTGAATGGGCTGGTGTAAAGTACTCGGTTATGAAATGGAGGCTTGGAGATTTCAGTGATAGGTATTCAAATGAAATATGAAAATTTTCAAAAAAATATTTTTTTTTTTCGATTTTTTTATTCATACCTGTTTTTATTGACACTTTTGATGTCCCAACCAAATTCCATTTCGATCAAATTAATATTTTTGAGTTATTCAAAAATCATAATTTCAAATGGAAATAACACAGAAACTATTCCGCAGATTTGGCCCATTAACGAACTTGGCCAGGATATTCACGATCTCATCTTAACCTGAGAATTTCAACCTCTTAGTTCTTTCTTTTGAAAGTTAGAGTGCACACGGCCGGACGGACAGAACAAAATTTTTTCACCAGTGAGTCCAACATAGTCGTTTGAGACCAATTTAAGCTCAAAATTCGAAAGTAACAGACATTGTGACGGAACCATAACGCGCTGTTCCCCAAAACAGGTAAAAATAAGTATCGTTACAAGATTACGATACGACAATGGCGACGAGGATAATTTCTTCACTTCAAGAAAACGAACATCACGGAACATAATGTTTAGCGAAGGATATATGGTAGACCTGTAGACCAACTGAGAGACTTCGACACGCTTACGAATGATTGGACAATTTTCATACCAAGATAAGCTAATCACTTCGACGCTAATGAAATTACTGCTGGAGGCGCTGGAGCAATAAAAAATCTAGAAAAGCACCGATGGTAGATCAGGGGCATTTACGCGCTCGTTCGAATTCTAACTATTAGATCAAAAAGAAATTTTGCACCAAGTTGCGTGTTGGTGATCCACCTGATTACAAAGATTCAATCTGATTGCATTCGTACTTCATGAGATATTGCCGAAATAATTCCAAATAACAACGAAATTTGGCACAATTTTTTTCCTTATATCTCGGAAAGTTCCTATCTGATCGAATTCAAATTTGGAACATTGTTGTTGAATACTGACTCCAAGGTTTGTGCCAAATTCCATTAGAATGTAATCAATAATTTCAGAGAAAAAAATATTTTCATCAAAAATTCCAAAAATTTTCGAATAATTTTTTTTTTCGAATTTTCTAACAACTGAATTCACACGAAATTTTACTCTGAGTTGCACGTTGATATTTCCACGAAGGTTCAATTGTATCGAGTCTATACTTCTTTAGATATCGAGGAATTAACCTGAAAAACTTGAATGGGCCTAACTCCGAAACTAACCAACCGATTCCACATATTAACGACCCCAACCGAGATATTTGAACTGCAAACCTAATCTGACAATTTGAAGTCACTAAGTCTTTTCTTACAGAAGTTACATCACATACGGACGGACGGACGGACAGAATCGAATTTGACCACGTATTCTTCTTCAGGTAGTTCAACCCAATCGTTTAAGACCATTTTGGCTCAAAATTTGAAAATTACAGACATCACGACGAAATGATAACACGCTGTTCCCTAAAACAAGCGCATAAAAAGGACAATATTTTTGAACCTCCGATCTGAAAACTCTTATCTTCTGATATTCAGTTTATGTCTAGCTGAGTACTTGTGTGTACTCTTGCGAAGTACAAGATTCGGTGTTTGAGGCTAGACTACAGTTTTACAGCGCTGTTAAGTGGAATGAAGAAAACGTAAATGAATGGGCAGCTCGTTTGAAAAACTTGGCAGTTCATTGGAAATTCGGTGAGGAGCTGACAATTTGCCTGCGGGATCAATTTATCATGGGACTACGAAAGGGACCAGTCCGCTTCCGACTTCTTGGAGAAAATTACAAGATATCATTTGAAGATGCCCTGAAGATAGCCGAAAGCCGCCATACGACTGGAAGAAATTGTAATTTCATAATTTACTGTGAAACATGAACATTTGTATTGTATGCGCAGCTCCGGGGATAAAGTTGAACTGCTCCAAAAATAGACGTCATCGATGACAGATAAACCTGAAACTTCAAATATACCCATTGGGAACTCGAGAAAAGTGAGAAGAAACCCATGACAAATTTGTGACCGAAAAAAACATGAAGACAGGAACTGTCATTACAGGAATTAAACTTGTAATATTGGTACTGTACAAGGTCATCTAGCGCATATGTGCAAACAAAAGGAACAGGCATATAATCCAATGAATCGAAATAATAATAATTATTATTATTATTACAGTTGCCACAGAGTTGAGAAAAACTATAAAACTCCCAACAAAATTACATTGAAAAAAATAATCCAAATGAGAAAATTGAACACAAAAGAAAATAAAAGTGAACAAATGCACACACGCACACTACAGCACCGCACTAGTCCTCCGGCTGTCAAACCTATTCTTGAAGGCGTTCACCGATGTAGCTCCTGTTAGTTGCAGTGATAAGACTGCAATATATAATATTCTATAAATATGTCAAGTTGACATGAAGTGTATTTTTTGTAATTAGATGGTGCATGAAATAAAAGAAGAGTTTCAAGTGTGTGAGTTTAAATATACTGCAAGTAAAGAAATACATATACATCAGAGTTCCAACTAATAAAATACCGATTCCAAATAAATATAAAAACAACAGCTTCAACTACATCCGGTGCAAGCTGATTCCAGCAATCGAAAACTCGATTGCTGAGAAAATGTTCGCGGCTTCTCGTATGAAATCTCTTCCGTGCCAGTTTCAAGCCATGCCCCCTAACCGAATTAGTATTCAACTTGAAGAGATACGATAGATCGGTGCCGAAGAATCCCCTCAGAGCCCTAAACGTGACTATCATATCCCCCAATTATATAAATTTGGAAAATATACACTGCGCAAAAAAATTAACGCACCTTATGGAAATCTCAAATTTATTGTACAACTGAAGAGGTTAAAGTCTCTCGAATGGAATGGCCAGCAAGAAGTCCAGATCTCAATCCGATTGAGCAGGTTTGGGACAACCTCAATAGAAGGCTGAGAAGTTCAGAAAATCATCCAGCTACTCTTAATGATTTAGGAATCCAACTCGGAGAAATCCTGAATTTTTCTTCCATTTAATGTGTCTTGTTTCGTTCAAAACCTTCCGGAGAGAACATAAAAAATAAGTTATAAGGTCAATGTAGAGTTAACTTTCATTAAAATTGAGATTTTTAGAATGTGCGTTAATTTTTTTGCGCAGTGTAGATAGTACGAAATCTTATGATGCTTTCATGATATTCACAGAAATAAACAAATTTCCTTATGAGTTTTGAATTGACTCAGGCTCAGAAATTTCAGTCATTAGGTACAAGTATATTTGAAAAGTAAAGGTACAAGAACATTAAAAATTTATGTTGTAGACCTTCCTCTTGGTGGTCGTTAATTTTCGCATTTATTTGAAATGTATATTTGCCAATATAATTTCATGAATGTTACGGGTATAATCAAAAATTTAAAAACAAAATTTAATTCAATATTAGATTAAAATTTGGGTACTTCAATCAAAGGTACTGTTTCCTTTAAAATGAAAGATAATGATTGAAGGTCAATATTTTGCAAATCATGCAATGAAGACAAAAGTTAAAATTGAATAAGAACGGTTGTTGAAATTATTTGTTATCCTGTTGAGTATTCTGACTGGACGACACCTGAAGGTGCTATTATAAAAACGGACGGAACAGTCCTATTGTACGGCGATTTCAAAGTAATGATTAATGCTTTTCGGGGTATCGCCTGGACCTGCAATATGCCAACAAAAAATGGAAGCATTATTTTCCGGTATACCAGGAGTCGTAATATTCTTGGACGACATTGTTGTTGGGGAAAAACCAAGGAATTACATTAAGAACGTTTAAAAATGGTTTTAAATAGAGTTCAAGACATTATGGTTCAGTATTATTACAGTCAAAATGTTTTTTTTCTCAGGAATCTATGGATTATTTGGGTTATATAATAGATTTCAATGGAATTCATTCTAGTGAATCCATGTTGAAATCAATTCGTTTACCACCAATTCCAGAAAATATACAGCAGATGAAGTCTTCTTTGAGTTTCATAACTTATTATGGAAAATTCAAAATTTGGCTTCAATTCTCAATACCTTGTATAATTTGTTAAGAAAATTCGCTAAAAGGAATTGGACGAAGGATTTTCAATATTCATTCGAATTGATAAAATCGAAATTAGCGAGCGAGGAATTTTTGGTACCATTTCAACATAATTTATCGATTGAATTAATAACTGATATTTCAGAACACGGTATTGGAGCAGTGATGTGTCACGTTTTCCAAGAGGGTCATGATGACATTAAAAAACTGATATCATCTGCATCTTGAACGTTAACTGATGCTGAACGTGCAAACTCGCAAATAGGAAAAGAAGGACTGAGTGTTATTTTTCAATTGAAAAATTTCATGGTTATTCGTATGGTCGTAAATTCTTGTTAGGAACCGATCATCGTCCCCTTGTTGCAATTTTATTCTCCTAGTGCATTCACTAGGAGCCTAGTGCATTCACTAGGAGCCTCAGTTCTCAGCAACTCGTTAACGTCGATGGGCGTTAATTTGATCTACTTATCATGTGAGCTTGATTATGTTGAATCGAAATATAATTCAGCCGAAAGTTTTCCACGTTCAACGAAAAATAAATGTCTTTCAAATGAATCAGACGATGATATAGAATGCTTACATTTCCTCAATAGAGCTGAGCATACACGAATAAAACTCAGACATGAATACAGCAGTTCATCAAAAATGATGAACTTTTGAGGAAATCAGAAAATTATTTCAGTCTAACAGATAGCCCACATATTGTTTTCGCATTGAAAAATTCGAACCTTTTATAAGAAAACGATTTGAATTTTCTGTAGAGTCCGGATGTTCATTTCGGAACAACAGAATTATTATATAAGTATTGAAAGATCTTCACTTTACTCGCCAAGGAATGTCAAAAGTTGATGGCATTGCTCGTTCTTATTTTTGGTGGGCAAATATGGACGCAGATATAAGAAATATGTCAAGATATTGTGAAATTTGTCAGGTGAATGCTAGGAATCAAAAAAAATCAGAATTACTTTCCTGGAAATGGCCGGAAATTTTCAAGTTGGAGACAAAGTTTCAATGAAAGTTTATAGTAATGACAAAGAAGATTGAAAATAGGCTCGAGTCATTTGAAAAAACAAGTAAAAGACATGTTGATCAGATGAAGAGATTTTTTTAATTTTCTCTGCCGGTGGAAATCGATAGTTGTGATAATAATCCGGTTGATGATATAAATGATGAAAGATCTAAAAATGTAACCGATAGGCCGGGAAGAAAGAGAAGAAAACTAGAGAGACTTGTATATAACTGAAATTTTTATATTTGTTCCCTGAGGAGAGGGGTGTTAGGTAGTGAGCATATGAATGCGCATATGTTGATGAAAAAATTGATTGTATCCTTTGTCAGTTCATGTGGAATTTTCCTGCTATGAATATCCGAAACAAATGGATATTACAAAGTGCTAGTTCATTTATGAGAAATAAGTATCGTTACAAGTCAACAGTAGTGAACGATACAACAATATTAAATGTCGAGTAACTCAATTACAGTATATGGAATACAGGTAATATATAAAAGACTCTAGGAATCGGGAAAAAAACCACAATATACAATAAGGCAATCCAATTCGAAAAAAAAATACATTTTGCATTTCCGGCAATCTGCACGCCACTGTTATCTTTTTTCTTCGTGATCATCATTATAGAGAATGAGGGGTGAGTGAATAATTCTGTAGTAAACAGGTTATTATGAGAATGGAGGTTTGTCAACAACTAAAACCACACAGTATCCTGAGTACTTGCTTTTATTTCATCAATTAATTTTCATCATTATTTGTTTTCATTATTCTATACTACTTTTATGGAAGGTGTTTTCTAGGCAGGTATGATCGAAGTTTAGCATCATAATTATTTCAGAATTCATTGAGAGATTTCGGCCAGCATAAATTCTGTATTTCATGAATGATCTAATTGTTTTTATATTTGAATAACGCATTATTCTTGTCTTGAGTATGTCTGCTTTTGGGCAGAAAAGGTGCAGTGAGACAAGACTTGATATGACAGATTGACAGAGATTCTTCACGTGAGTATCCAAATATCTGATCCTTTCAATTCGAGGAATTCCCGTATAACAAATAATAATCGTATTTGTTTACCACTATTTCTGTTTTTTGTTGCACCTTACTTCATTTTCGAAGATTATAAGTTGAACAATAATAGGAGGGTTGCGTATTTACATCATCGATATTTCCTCTCAAAGAACAACCTACCTAAAGTTTTTCACTTTATTCCCGATAGTTCTTCGTTTATCTGAGGATCTGAAAATCATCGCTTGGAGGACTGAACCTGGTCGAAAGACCCTCTCGGTCATGAGCAAATGTAGGTAATATTATTTACTGCTTCCTTCTGGTTTCTGTCCCTCTTTCTGTTTCAGATATTTTGTCAAGATATTTTGTCGAAATGAATTCAAGATGACGAAAAATTATTTTCCAATGAAAAAGATGCTATCCATCTTCTATAAACAAATAAGTACACTTATACGGGGAGACATAATTTTTCCTGAGGTTTTAATCTGTGCTCTCGTATCATACGCAAAAATGTATGGTACCCCGTTTACATTTCCTCTGCTAATACTGTTTTAAGCTTTGTTAAAACAAAGAAGAGTAGTCCATTCATTCTCCACAAACCAGTCTATATCCCATAAAAAAACAAACTTTTATATATATTTATATATACCTACATATACATTCTGACAAATCAGGCAGAATCTAGACCCTCTTCTCTAGGAATTTTTGGACACGCGACCTTCTTTTTTGAGGTTCCGGAAAGACTTGCGCTAGTGCAATCGATTTTTTTTTCAGAAGTATTTTATGCAGTTGATCTTGAGTTTATCCACTTCAGTTTTTCAGAAAAGGGTGTGTTGAATGGGTTGATCAGGTGGGACCCTGTTATTCAAACCCAGTATAATTCAAACTATACTGGTGGAATCATAAAAAACTTTCTCTTTCACGTGTGAACGTCGAATTCCACAACTGATGTTGTTAAATCCGAAGAATTACCAGTATAACTTAGGGTTAAAATTATGTGGGTTATGGTTAAAATGAGCATAAATGAAAATTGACATATAAATCGAGACTTGGTTTCCTGAAACACTACCCAATATCACAAACCCGGCAGGCAGGGACCCTTTATTGTAATAACCAACAGGCAGCCAGGATCCGGATCTAGGGGACACGATCTGCCTATCTTCCTACCGCCTGACAATCCTTTACATACAGGGTACTATCATAGCAATGCCAAGAGCGTTTATTCACGAATAGAATAGAAGCGGCCGGCATCTAGGGTGGTATAAGAAGCGACACCCGACCTGGCAGATTGGGTTCACGATATGCCGGGACCTTAAGAATGTATAGTGTAATGGGCCTCTCACCTATAATTTCTTGAAATCTCAGTGAATAACTTGGAAAAGAAAATATATATTTATACTTACAGTCAGCAATAAAACATAATTGATTTCCACAAAAGGTTTCGCTTCGAAGTGAATCGGAACTTTCAATTTTCCCAAGAAAAGGTTGTAGTTTTTTTTCATCTTCTGTGTCATTTCATACCAGGGTAAAAATGAAACTGCTTCCACCAATTTTTCATGCTGTGAACATTTTGATAATAAATAATTATTTTATCTTACTCTGGTGAAAATAATAATAAGTTCTTTATTTTCAACAGGTGCATACCCAATTACAGAAAATATCTTAACCTAGCATAATGATAAGAAACCAAGCTACAGTGCTAATAATCAAAGGGAAGTAAACTATAAAATAAAACTGAGAATATTGACCACGAATTATCTACCCTCAACAAGATACACATTTGAACTTAATTGCATAAAACAACAAATACTCTCTCATCTAAAAAGAAACCACAATTATTTATATAAACATATACATACACATATATTTTAACAAACTCGGGAAGACCTAGTATATATCTCTCGATAATATATGCCAATGTGTCAAAGTGAATGTCACACTCTCTCGCCATCGAGTTGATCATAGACATCATGAACCGAATTGGAGACTGCATTAAATAATTGGTCATCGGCGTCCGCAGATGGAACAACTCTACAGCACGGGATGTTGGTCTAGGAACGCGAAAACTCAAAGCTGTTATCAGAGGTGGGCAGTCAATAATGTTGTGCAGTAGTTTGTAAAGAAATCGAAGACACAGAACCTCTCTCCTACACCGCAGAGAAATCAAATCGAATCGACTCAACAACATAGCATGGTTGAATCCTCTTGGTGGATAAACTTTATCGTCCCTCCAAACTAAGAACTCACGAACCTTCTCTGAACGGCCTCAAGATGCAATTTATCGCCAAAGTAAATAGGTCGCCAAATCATACTGCCATACTCTAACTTGCTTCGGATAAAGGAATTGAAGAGAATCAAGAATGTTGAAGTATTACTGAAATACTTGCCATTGCAAACAATGAATCCATATGTTCTTGAAGCTGATGAAATCAGTTGATAAACATGCGGGACAAATGAAAACTTCCGATCAAAGATCACACCAAGATCCTTCACCTCATCAACGTGAGAAGGGACTTGATCCCTGACGACAGAATCACACCTCAACACATCTATTTTTCTTGCGGAGGTGACGACAAAACACTTTGACACATTCAAACTCAAAAGATTTTCCTCACACCATTTGGCAACATTGTCTAGCCCGAGCTGAAGTTGAACACAATCCTCAAGTGACCGAATCACATAATTCAACTCCAAATCGTCGGCGAACATCGGATGCGGCAACTCAAGATCATCCATCAGATCATTTACAAATAGAATAAACAACAATGGGTCAAGATTAGATCCCTGGGGTATCCCAGACGTGGGTATGAACTCAGATGACCGTTTTCCCTCTAGCTGGACGAACTGGCGACGACCAACTAAGTATGAAAGAAAGAGCTTGACAAGGCTCTCTGAAAAGCTAAATTTATTGCGCCGTTGCGAGAAGCTCATGCGCAACCTTATCGAAGGCATTATGAAAATCTGTATATATTGCATCAACTTGACCAGCAGAATCCAGCACCTCGCAAACATACGGAGAAAATGCGGACAGATTGCTTGTGCAAGATCTCCTAGACATGAGCCCATGCTGCTCGATTTTAATATGGTTCCTTACGGCTGAATAAACATCATTGTAGACAATGATTTCGAACAGTTTAGAGAAGTTAGACAGGATATAAATTGGCCTGTAAATGCCAACCATGGAAGGGTCTCCCCTCTTTAAGATCGGTTCAATCTTAGCCAGCTTCCATGCTCTAGGAAAAGTGGCACTGTTCAAGATGAGATTGAATATAAGGTTCAACGGATGCAACAGAGCATCAATAAAATCCTTCACAACAAAATTCGGTATCCCATCAGGATCAGATATAAGCTTGCTAGTTATTTTCCTGGCGACGACAATTATTTGATCCCGTGTTATCAAATCAATGCGTATCGCCTCCTGGCAAATTGTATCGTACGCATCGAATGCATCACAGTCCACAACAGGATCATAAACAAGATGGAAATATTCAGCAAAGGCATTAGCAATAGATGTGAGTCCACAATAGGTTTCTACGCTATGTCTCATCTCACCAAGAATTCTTGAGTTAACCTTCCTCTCACTAATAAAAGACCAGAGAGAAGATCCTGAGAAATGTTATCTACTGAACGCCGAATGAAGTCCCTTTAAGCCAAGCCGATGTCACGCTTAATGGTTCTCCTCAGTTCTTTATATGTCGTCAACTAGAACTCACCACCATGATCCTTGAAAATACTTAGAGATTTTTTTTTCTTTAAGATGTTGTCAATTATAGTTGAATTGAAGTAAGAGGGGAAAAGTTTCTTTTGATCTTAAAAGGCACAGTTTTCAGAAAAATATCATTCAATACTGCGTGAAACCTATCACACGCCACATTGATATCCTGGGTCGAACCAACTACATCGTCCCAAGTGGCATCCAATATCATCTGGTACATAAGCGGAAAGTTAGCCTTACGAAAATTGAACTCCTTGGTGTTCACAGAGTTCACACTCAAGGAAGGAACATGCTCCGACCTACAGGAAACACAAAAATGAATCGAAGGGAGCTGTGGATCAACACAAACTAGAGAAAATTCATCGCGGGAGACGTGACATTGAACATTCGAAAACACCAGATCCAGGACTCTACCATTATTATTAACTAGATTATTAAACTGATCAAGGTTCAGAATATCTGCTAGCACCTTCAAGGATACACACTTTCCATCCGAAATCGAATTGTTCACAAACTGGGGCGCATTGAAATCACCAACTATCAACAGTTTTCTAACCAGCACTGATTGAATACTTGAAAGACAGCTTATAAATGAATCATATGTTACTATATCAACTTGAGGAGGTATACAGGGTGATTCCGGAGGAGACCGTCAGATTTTGGGTTAAGTATACACTAGTCAAGACAGTCTAGGAACAATGTTTGGTTTATGGTTGGGGGTCTCTATTGAGAACATACAAGGTGATTTGTCCGATTCGACCGATTTTACTTTGTATTGATAACTTTGGTATGGCTCATTCGATTTCAATGAAATTTTCAGCGGAGTATGATATTGATGAGCACATTCATTAATTTTGAAGTTTTTTTCAAAATAAGCTGTTGTTATTGTGATAAATCCAGATTAATTGTGCAGATTGAAAAAACACCCTGTACATCGCGTTTCTTAAACTACGCTATCTGTTCACGATTCTACTATGATAAGTTATTATTTGAGAGTTTCTAATTTTTTTGGCACACTTCTGGTTTTCCGAGAAAATTTTTTCAAAAAAAGACAATGGCGAAATTTCGCTCCAATCGATTATACTTTTATTGATAACTTTGAAATGACTCATCCAATTTTGATGAAAAAAAACTAGAAGTGTGCCAAAAAAATTAGAAACTCTCAAATAATGACTCATTTTAGTAGTATCGTAAACAGATAGCGAAGTTTTGGAAACGCGATGAACAGGGTGATTTTTCAGCCTGCACAACTAACCTGGAATTATCACAATAACAACCGCTTATTTTGAGAAAAACTTTGAAATCAATGAGTCTGCTCATAAATATTGTACTTCGCTTAAAATTTCATCAAAATCGAATGAGCCATGCCAAAGTTATCAATAAAAGTAAAATCGGTCGAATCGGACAAATCACCCTGTATATTCTCAATAGAGACTCCCAACCATAAACCAAATATTGTTTCGGGACTGTCTTGACTAGTGTAAACTTATCCTGAATCTGACGGTCTTCTCCGGAATCACCCTGTATAAACAACAATAATAAGTAATGTCTGTGATCCAATTCTAATTTTGCAGCCAACTAAATCTATAGATGGAACTAAAGAACGAACCGGGGACAAATCCACGCACTCAGGTGAGTACTCGTTACGGACCTTTACGAGAACTCCATCTCCGGTAGAACATCCCGTCGAATGAAGATCCCTATCACATCTAAAGACGGAGTAATCTTTCGGAAAAAGCTCCGAGTTGAAAACACTACTTCCTAACCATGTCTCACTGAAACAAATCACATCGAAGTCACTGGCAGACACCGAACAGAACAAGTCACTTATCTTAATTATTAATTGAGTCCACGCACATTTTGGTAATAGCAGCTGACTCCAAGTGGACTGCAACTGGGTGAGGTTAGTTTTCAGAGGTATAATTGTTGGAATCCCATTTACGAACTTCAACTGCACGTTCTCTCCGTCAGCTCTACGTTTCTCCAAATCAGATTTGACCTTTTGATAAAATAACTGCTGCCGAGGTGTTTTATCGGATGAAATCGAAAGATGCGACTATTGAGGACACTTCCTAAGATTCCTGGAGTTTTTGAGAACAGATCGTACGTCAGCAGAACTTGGTAGAGATATCTTGACAGGCCTTCGTCTAGTTGAAGTCTTATTAGGCTTACCAAGTCACGTTACTTTCATTTAAATCGGAAATACTTCTCGATAAATGATTTATGACGTCTGTAAGTTTACGATAATCTCGAGCTCTAGATTCCTCCCCAGACAGTTCAGAAGGTTGCTCCCGCAGACCGGACAGAATGATGTTGTTTTTACGTTGCTGACGATTTTTAAATTCCAACATAATATGCTCAAAAGTGTCGTCACCCAACACAGTTCCAGCGTCACACTGAACGCTCTCCAACGAAGCTCTGAGATCCTTAATCTCCTGCTGTAACGTCACAATTACTCCCTTCAACGTATTTAAATGGTGGCTGGTAGCTGGTGTTGTCCAATTCCTAATCATAAATTATTCACAAAAACACTTCAAAACTTTTCAGATAATATTGACTGATCTGGCGCATAATGTCGGCTATTGGTCGGTTTAACTGAGATAGAGATTCATGAGATCAACGAATATACTTCGTCAACGTACCGAGTTCGTTGAGCCAAAGTACCGAGCTCGTTGAGGCAATGAATATTGTTCATTGAGGTAATGTACTGGACTTATTCCTATAACGACCTTTGAATCGAAAAGAACTATTAGTATAAAAGATGTCAATAACGCTGGTTCATTGGAACACGGAAACTGTACGTGAAATGGAGTCTTACTTCAATGAATGTGTTCATTGCGCCAATGACCAGTTCATACTCTCAGCGTACGGAAGGGGAATCAGAGAGAACTAAACCTTCGTTTATTTGGTTCCACGTAAGAATAATTGTAGGCTTTGGACGCCTATACTGCATATATCCTGATTTCACTGAGTGGGAAATAATTAATTCGATTTCCACAAAATTCTTTATTAATGATAGACAATTGTAACGCCACACTGTGGCCAAATCAAGTTCTACATTTGGAGTGATAATGTTTAAAATTCAATTAACACAGGTTCTTGCTATTACAGTTAACGCAACTAAGGGCCGGTATTATAAAACTTAACGGGAAGTTAACTTTAACTTTAACTGAAAATTAAGCAGTAATTTCCAGTTAAAGTTAGATTTGCAGGGTTATCTTTATCAGGTGGTTTGGGTATCAATTATAATTAAAGTTAAAGTTAAATCGTTATTTTCCACAGATTCTCTGTCTTTTCGGCTGACATAAGGGGAATATAACCTCGATTTGTTTGTTATGATATTTTCGGAAACATGTTAGCAAGATATAATTCACTTCATTTTTAAAGGACTTTTAATTCACGATGACGAAGATGACATGAATATTGTTGAACATCCTCGTTGAGAGATATTCACTTCATTTTTGAAGAACTTTTAACTAACTATGACGATGATGCCATGAAAATTGTTGAATATCCTTGTTGAGAAAGGATATTTAGAAATCGGCTGAACCATTTGAACTTATGGGAAGAAACGGAATTCAAAAACCGATTTCGCTCATCTGGACACTGCACGCCTGTAATGGAATACATATTCTTAGAAATCGTGCTGTGATGCTAGTGATGCAAATGTGTTGATTACACGCAGAGTTTATGCAGCTTGTTCTTTCTTGATAGTTGCTGGAGATTTAAGGGGTTTTCACAAATCAACTACACTGGCTGTATTATCAGAAATGTCTCATGGAAAATTGCATAGTTATTATCTATTTACATCAAAATGCCTGCTATAAACCTCACTCGAGTAACAATCTCGAGAGTTCCTCATGGCATATTATTGTAATGAAAATATCAGTTACTCTTTCTGTTCAACTATTATAATATGTAAATGAAAAAAAAAATTTATTCTTTTCGGTGCCTAATATAACAGATAAAAGTTGTAAATGCGTAATGAAGCATAATAATTTATACACATTATTTAACTTTTAAGATGAAAGGAAATCATCACAATTGCAATGGATACTTTTCTTATAGTAATGGCCAAGGTGGTAGCTGTACAAATTCTAGATATCAGGGCTCGATAACCCTGAGCCACACAAAACATTACCATATTTTTTAATTGAATGACAATTTTTGCAAATTTAGTGTTGAGATTATTACCACTCCCAGTGTCAGTTGAAAGTACTTGCCCGTTGTTGAAGAGTAAAGTATTTGTAAAAAATTCTGTACCTAATTGGATTTGGATAAATTATATTGTAATTGTTATATAATTCCTGAATTGAATGTATCTCATTATTGTCAAAGTTTTTCCTTTTAAGCTTTCATTTCCAATATATTCATTAGTGGAAGTAGTTTTTTTAGTTAGGTGACCGAATAAATACCCAAACACCCCTTCCATATTTTAAAAAGTGTAAGAATTCAAAATTGATCATTGCAACTCTCCCTCAAATCAGTAATTCTATTTTTATGGAAACCACAATCCATTAAGTTCCCTGATACATAGTGCGAATATTTGTCAATAAAGGATTTGTTCATTCCTATCATATTTTGAAAGGGAGTATTTTTCCAAAGTCCAGCTTTTGCTTTTCCAACCCAGAAATTAGTGGTTGGATTTATTACAGAATCTCAAACAATTTCATTCTCCTTTTCATAGAAATCATCACAGTATTTCTTGTCTATGATAGAAATGAGACTTATAATTCCGACATTTTTGAGCATAGCTTTAACTGTCGGTTAAAGTTAAAGTTAACTTCCCATTAAGTTTTATAATACCGGCCCTAACAGTGGAATTACAGGTATCGGTTTCAACTGCGTGCAGATGAGAGAAACCCATAATGGCACTGAAAGCTTATTGGAGGTGCAATTTTGCATAAATATATTCAATATAGGTGATCTATAGGTATTGGTTTGTTTTTTTAGGAGAATCTTCTGAGGATTATATCGATTCATCTCAAGTGATTCTAAGAGTGTTTATCTGGATCTTTTACTTTCGATATGGATAATTTTGTATTCGTGGTTAAAATCATGTCCGAATTCTATAATACTGTTAGCGTGGGGCTGGTCAGACCAATACAAACCAATGGGCAATCCTTGCAAGTAAACTTATAAACTATTTTTGTATCTTCGTTTGACTTGTCTTTATTATTTTCAATGAATCTATCTATGTTCTTAACACGTCGGCTACCGTGCGTCCCATATATCATCCGCGCAAATTTTACTCGCAGGCCACTGTCTCACATACGAGCCAGGGTGGTGTGTTCGCTATTAATGGATTTATTTCACGTGGTCTTGCTTTAGGAGGCTGTTATTCGCAGGATAGTCTCTGGGAATATCTGGCTCATATATGTGTCGCTTGGTCTCTGGTTTTGTTTCGAGGGTATGCAATTATAGGTTAGTTATCGTGAAAATAAATTCTTTGCTGTTGTAAGTCCGTTTTATGAAATGAATCCTTTCAAAGGGCGTTTAAAAAAATAAAGAAATTGAAGAAGAAGTAACAGTTTACAGGAAGAGGGTCTGGACTCTGATAATGAAAGTATTTTTCATGAGGAATCTGACGAAGAACCTTTCGTGGACTCTGGAAGTGAAGCATCAATTCATTCTAACTCTGATACGGCAGATGAAGAAGAAAGTGCAAATAGTGATAATCGATATAGTTATGCAGATGATGCATGTGACAATAATGACGAATGGGTGGATATCGAAGAAGATGTTGAGATATTTGATTTCAATGAGGTACCAGGTCTGAAAATGAATATTACACCAGACATGAATCCTTCTGATATATTTTCAACTTTCAATGATGTACTCATTGATAAAACTGTTTATTGGACGAATGTGAGAGCTCAAAATCTTATATCAAAGGGATTACCGAGTAAACAAAAACGTGGAAGTGGAAAAATACAACTTCTACAGAAATGAAAGAATTTGTTGCTGTATGCATTAGAATGGGAAATATAAAAATGCCTAGTCTGAAACATTATTGGTCACGAAATCCTACATATTATCATCCATTTTTCGGTCAAGTCATGGGCCGTAATCGATTCGAACTAATACTACGTTACTTATGTTTTTATGGCCAAAATGATGTTACTACAGATCGTTTGCATGAAATCTATCATGTCATTAAACATTTATTGCAAAACATACAGAAAGTATATTATCCTGATCGAAATCTTTCAATGGATGAAGCCCTATTACTGTGGCGAGGAAGATTATATTTTAGACCGTAAATTCCAAATAAAGTATGGAACAAAATTATACGAGTTGTGTACCCCCGATGGGTGTGTTCTTACTTTTCTAATTTATTCTGGCAAAGGAACTATATAAAATGAAAAAATGGGACATGGTTACAGCGTTGTTGAAAAACTGATGGAGCCATATCTAAACAAAGATCATGTTATTTTTATCGATAATTTTTATACCAGCGTTCCTCTTACCGAATCCATGTTAGAAAATACACATATTGTTGGCATTCTGAGGAAAAATAGAAAAGGAATGGCAAAGATGTTGAAAAATTTAACTAGAGGAGGGACAATATTGAGAAGAAAGTGTAGAGTTGTGGTAGGAAAATGGCGCGATAAAAGGGAAGTTCTTATAATTTCTACCTATCATAAATTTCTTATGGATGAAACCACGAACAGGAAAGGTACCAAACTTTTGAAACCAAACATCGTAGCTGATTACAATAAATATATGTCAGGAGTAGACCGAGCGGACCAAAGGTTATCATACTACACAACACCGCGCAAAACCGTAAGATGGTATTTGAAACTATTTTTTCATCATCTGGATATTACAATGAGATCTCAACAAATGAAATCAGTTATTTACAATTCAGGATTGAAATGCATCATCTTTCACTTAAGGAGCCACACAAGCCACTTCTCGTAAGTCGGCTAATCGACATTTTCCTAAGAAACTACAGAAAAGGGTTCGATGCCATATGTGCCAGAGAAGGGACAAAAAACGTGTTCTAACATGGTTCGTTTGTAATATATGTCGTAACAGTCAGAAAAAAGAAGTTGGTCTTTGTCCTGTCAAATGTTTTGCAGAATATCATAATAGATATTCTGATTCAATCTATTATGCATAACTTTTTTTTTTCTAGGATGGTTCGTTTTCAGGTCATAAATACCAAAGAATTATTATTCATTATTTCATAATATAATTTTTTTCAATACACAGTCTGTTTTTCATGATATTTCATAATCACGAAATGAATGGATGGTATATTTATCCGGCTCAAATAAGAGACAAGAGGTCCAATGTTGAACATTCTTACTATAGACCACCGTCTCATAGGTGAGCCACCATGAAATGAGAACAAAAAAAAGAGCTTTTTCTAGAAAAATTTAGGAAACCTGTTCGAATTGGATATTTTTTACAGTATTATGAAAAAAAACGAGTGGTCTATTTCGAAGGTTTTTTTTTCTCTATGGTGGAAGCGAACGTGTTTATGGTTCTGAAAGCTGCTGTGTTATTGAAATTTTCTTTGAAATAATTGGCAATATTTTCGGATATTCTACTGTTATATGGAATTCGTTTATATTTATTTGTTCAGGATCAGTCCAATTCTGTTGAAGTTGTTCTAGTGGACTGAATTACTTTTTATTCTGGATAATTGAATTGTTCCGCCATACAAGTTCTGGACGCAACCGGAACAAAAAAGGTGAAATCTGTGTAATCTCGGATATTTGAGAGGAAATATCCACCTGGAAAAATTAACAGTTAGAAGGAAAAGTCAAGTAGGAAAGCGACTCACCTGGTTTCCCTTGCCTCTCGTGTTCTTCACTTATCTAACTTAAAACGCCTCCAACCAGACAGTCTTCTTCAGTTAAAACAGCGATGTGTGAATTGCGATGAACTTCTCAAGCGTGAGAACCACTCAATATTTTAAAATGATTTTGTACTGATTTTATTTCGGCCTTCCATATGCCATATAAGTTCGGAGCATAAGGTGGATCGAAGACCCACTGTATTGCTCTAGGAGCCAAATAGTCCTTTATTTGATCGTTTCCTTATTGAAAAAACTGTGTCAGCTCTGAAATCTCCCGTGCTGCTCTGCGGAAGTTTTGATCTTGATCCGAATAATTACATAAAGGGATACCTCTGCGAGCAACAAATCGATCAAAGAGCTGACGGAGAGAACGTGCAGTTGAAGTTCGTACATGGGATTCCAACAAGTGTACCTCTGAAAACTAACCTCACCCAGTTGCAGTCCACTTGGAGTCAGCTGCTTTTACTAAAATGTGCGTGGACTTAATTCATAGATGAGTGACTTGTTCTGTTCAGTGTCTGCAAAATTAGAATTGTATCACAGACATTACTTATTATTGTTGTTTATATACCTCCTCAAGTTGATATAGTAACATATGATTAATTTATAAGCTGTCTTTCAAGTATTCAATCAGTGCTGGATAGAAAACTGTTAATAGTTGGTGATTTCAATGCGCCCCAGTTGGTGAACAATTCGATTTCGGATGGAGAGTGTGTATCCTTAAGGGTGCTGGCAGATATTCTGAACCTTGATCAGTTTAATAATCTAGTTAATAATAATGGTAGACCCCTTGATCTGGTGTTTTCGAATGTTTCATGTCACGTCTCCCACGATGAATTTTCTCTGGTTAGTGTTGATCCACAGCACCCGTCGATTCATTTTTGTGTTTCCTGTAGGTCGGAGCATGTTCCTTCCTTGAGTGTGAACTCTGTGAACACCAGGGAGTTCAATTTTCGTAAGGCTGACTTTCCGCTTATGTACCAGATGATATTGAATGCCACTTGTGATGATGTAGTTCGGACGACCCAGAATATCAATGTGGCTTGTGATAGGTTTTACGCAGTATTGAATGATATTTTTCTGCAAACTGTGCCTTTTAAGATCAAAAGAAAAAGACGTTTCCGCTCTTGCTTAAATTCAACTATAATTGACAACATCCTAAAGAAAGAAAAATCTCTAAGTATTTTCAAGGAGCATGGCGGTGAGTTCTATTTGACGAGATGTAAAGAAGTGAGGAGAACCATCAAGCGTGACATCGGCTTGGCTTATGGGGACTTCATTCGGCGCTCAGAAGATAACATATCTCAGGATCTCTCTTCTTTCTGGTCTTTTATTAGTGAGAGGAAGGATTTTGATGAAATTTTAAGCGAAGTACAATATTTATGAGCAGACTCATTGATTTCAAAGTTTTTCTCAAAATAAGCGGTTGTTATTGTGATAATTCCAGGTTAGTTGTGCAGGTTGAAAAATCACCCTGTTCATCGCGTTTCCAAAACTTCGCTATCTGTTTACGATACTACTAAAATGAGTCATTATTTGAGAGTTTCTAATTTTTTTGGCACACTTCTAGTTTTTTTTCATCAAAATTGGATGAGTCATTTCAAAGTTATCAATAAAAGTATAATCGATTGGAGCGAAATTTCGCCATTGTCTTTTTTTGAAAAAATTTTCTCGGAAAACCAGAAGTGTGCCAAAAAAATTAGAAACTCTCAAATAATAACTTATCATAGTAGAATCGTGAACAGATAGCGTAGTTTAAGAAACGCGATGTACAGGGTGTTTTTTCAATCTGCACAATTAATCTGGATTTATCACAATAACAACAGCTTATTTTGAAAAAAACTTCAAAATTAATGAATGTGCTCATCAATATCATACTCCGCTGAAAATTTCATTGAAATCGAATGAGCCATACCAAAGTTATCAATACAAAGTAAAATCGGTCGAATCGGACAAATCACCTTGTATGTTCTCAATAGAGACCCCCAACCATAAACCAAACATTGTTCCGAGACTGTCTTGACTAGTGTATACTTAACCCAAAATCTGACGGTCTCCTCCGGAATCACCCTGTATACCTCCTCAAGTTGATATAGTAACATATGATTCATTTATAAGCTGTCTTTCAAGTATTCAATCAGTGCTGGTTAGAAAACTGTTGATAGTTGGTGATTTCAATGCGCCCCAGTTTGTGAACAATTCGATTTCGGATGGAAAGTGTGTATCCTTGAAGGTGCTAGCAGATATTCTGAACCTTGATCAGTTTAATAATCTAGTTAATAATAATGGTAGAGTCCTGGATCTGGTGTTTTCGAATGTTCAATGTCACGTCTCCCGCGATGAATTTTCTCTAGTTTGTGTTGATCCACAGCTCCCTTCGATTCATTTTTGTGTTTCCTGTAGGTCGGAGCATGTTCCTTCCTTGAGTGTGAACTCTGTGAACACCAAGGAAGGAGTTCAATTTTCGTAAGGCTAACTTTCCGCTTATGTACCAGATGATATTGGATGCCACTTGGGATGATGTAGTTGGGTCGACCCAGGATATCAATGTGGCGTGTGATAGGTTTCACGCAGTATTGAATGATATTTTTCTGAAAACTGTGCCTTTTAAGATCAAAAGAAACTTTTCCCCTCTTACTTCAATTCAACTATAATTGACAACATCTTAAAGAAAAAAAAATCTCTAAGTATTTTCAAGGATCATGGTGGTGAGTTCTAGTTGACGACATATAAAGAACTGAGGAGAACCATTAAGCGTGACATCGGCTTGGCTTATAGGGACTTCATTCGGCGTTCAGTAGATAACATTTCTCAGGATCTTCTCTCTGGTCTTTTATTAGTGAGAGGAAGGTTAATTCAAGAATTCTTGGTGAGATGAGACATAGCGGAGAAACCTATTGTGGACTCACATCTATTGCTAATGCCTTTGCTGAATATTTCCATCTTGTTTATGATCATGTTGTGGACTGTGATGCATTCGATGCGTACGATACAATTTGCCAGGAGGCGATACGCATTGATTTGATAACACGGGATCAAATAATTGTCGCCGCCAAGAAACTCTCTAGCTAGCTTACATCTGGTCCTGATGGGATACCGAATTTTGTTGTGAAGGAACTTATTGATGCTCTGTCGCATCCGTTGATCCACATATTCAATCTCATTTTGAGCAGTGCCACTTTTCCTAGAGCCTAGATCCTGTCTAACTTCTCTAAACTATTCGAAAACATTGTCTACAATAATGTTTATCTAGCCGTAAGAAACCATATTGAAATCGAGCAGCATGGGTTCATGTCTAGGAGATATTGCGCAAGCAATCTGTCTGTATTTTCTGAGTATGTTTGCGAGGTGCTGGATTCTGCTGGTCAAGTTGATGAAATATATACAGAATTTCATGAGGCCTTCGATAAGGTTGCGCATGAGCTTCTCGAAACTGCGCAATAAATTTAGCTTTCCACAGAGCCTTGTCAAGCTGTTTCGTTCATACTTAGTTGATCGTCGCCAGTTCGTCCAGCTAGAGGGAAAACGGTCATCTGAGTTCATACCCACGTCTGGGATACCCTAGAGATCTAATCTTGGCCCACTGTTGTTTATTTTATTTGTAAATGAACTGATGGATGATCTTGAGTTGCCGCATCTGATGTTCGCGGACGATTTGAAGTTGTATTATGTGATTCGGTCACTTGCGGATTGTGTTCGACTTCAGCTCGGGCTAGACAATGTTGCCAAATGGTGTGAGGAAAATCTTTTAAGTTTAAATGTGTCAAAGTGTTTTGTTGTTACCTTCACAAGGAAAATAGATGTGTTGAGGTGTTATTATGTCGTCAGGGATCAGGTCCTTGCTCGCGTTGATGAAGTGGAGGATCTCGGTGTGGTCTTTGATCGGAAGTTTTCATTTGTCGCTCATGTCTCCCAACTGATTTCATCAGCCTCAAGAACATATGGATTCATTGTTAGCAATCGCGAATATTTCAGTAATACTTCAACATTCTTGACTCTCTTTAATTCCTTTATCCGAAGCAAGTTAGAGTATGGTAGTATGGATTTGCGACCCATTTACTTTTGCCATCAATTCCATCTTGAGGCCGTTCAGAGAATCTTCTTGAAGTTCTTAGTTTGGAAGGAGGATAAAGTTTATCCACCAAGAGGGTTCGACCATGCTATGTTGTTGAGTCGATTCAATGTGATTTCGCTGCGGGGTTGAAGAGAGGTTCTGTGTCTTCGATTTCTTTACAAATTACTGCACAACATTATTGTCTGCCCACCTCTGATTTCAGCTTTGAGTTTCCACGTTCCAAGACCAACATCCCGTGCTGTGGAGCGGACGCCGAGGACCAATTCTTTAATGCAGTCCCCAGTTTGGTTCGTGATGTCTATTTTCAACTCGATTGCGAGAGAGTGTGACATTCACTGTGACACATTGGCATATATTATCGAGAGATATATACTAACTTTAAGATAGGTCTTCTCAAGTTTGTTAAAATATATGTGATGTATATGTTTGTACGAATAATTGTGGTTTCTTTTCTGATGAGAGTGTATTTGCTGTTTTATGCAATCGAGTTCAAGTGTGTATCTTGTTGAGTGTAGATACTTTTTGGTCAATATTGTGAGTTTTACTCTATGGTTTACTTCTTTTTAGTTATTAGCACTGTAGCTTGGTTTCTTATCATTGTGCTATGTTTAGATATTTTCTGTAATTGGGTATGTACCTGTTGAGAATGAAGAACTTATTATTATTATTATTATCGAAAGAAGCTAGAAAGACGTCTGTGGATAAGCACACGGCAACCTCAATGTGAACTGGATACGTGGCGAAGCATACAAATAAAATGTAAAATAAATGTAGGCTCTTTCCATTTTAGCATTTCTGATGGAGCCGCTTGAAACTTGTAACAAGACAAGCAGTGGAATATTCTATTCTCCTGGCCGGAGAAATGTGAAGTTCTTTCTGTTGGAGAAACTATACCAATTTTGGAACATGACCATGACCAGAAGAACGGTGAATGGGATCGTACAATTGTAATGCTAAATGAGAGTCCTGGGGAATAAATTACGGATGCCTCGTGTGGTAAGGAACACAGACTCTTTTCGACCTGCCCTCCACCAGCAAAAACCGGAGGAAACCAAAAAATGGGAAATGCATGTAATTTCGGTGAACTTAATTTACCCGTTTTTAAAGAAGTAGTTTCAGAGCCTAAGTAATGATACTGGCAGATAGGAATAAAAACTTCAAGGTATTTTGATATTCTGATGCTGAAATACTTTCTGACATTTCAGAAGAAGAAATTGACCTAAAACTTTAGATTTCAACCTATGCAAAAAATTACGTACATACGAAATCACTCTTTGTGCGCGTAGTAACGAAAAAAACTGTTCCAAGAAGGTAAACATATAATTTTTCCAAACCGCAGCCACGTAGGAAAATGATGGTATAGCTCCGTTTCAGGAAGATCAAGATCTATTATTGTGATTCCGATAGGCCACGTACTAATAAGAGTGTCAAGAAACGGTGGTTCGGTCCTCCATATGCGCTCATTTAAAAACTGAGATGGTTTTAGTCCCCGGCCAGCTGAGTCAGCTGCATTGTGTTCTCTGGGTATTTGCTTTCAGATAGCATTCGAGCATGCTTCGGAAATTTGTGTGACTCGATTCGATACGAATGTCTTGAGGAGGAGTTTGAATCCAAGCTAGGGTGTGTAAATTACACTTGTGAGCGAACAATTGTGAAAGCTTGAAATGTGGTGTTTGTACGAAAGTATTTCATCCAAGCTATGCAAATAAGGCCAAGAAGTGCTGCGACGAAGAAATTGCAGCATCTAGTGGTTTCAATCTAGCTGATATGTCTCCAATTTCAGACAGTACTAACAGGACTGTAAACAGTGATTCATCCCATATAGATCTCCTACTTAAAATTATCTTCGAGTTGGAATATTATAATTCTCTGCTCAAGTTCAGAATTTCAACCTTGGAGGCAGAAATTGTAAACAAGGATTTGGAATTAGCAAATCTTAAAAAAAAACAATATTAATATAACAACTGTTGACATGATAACAGATACTCCCAACATACGATCATCCAGGCGCATCAACAAGCATCGAAGCATGGAGTACTGTAACGGAAGATTAAGTTAACCACTCGTATAGTAAGCGATACGGGATCTTCTAATGCTCCTAATCAGCCCATAACTAAAAAGAGGAAACATAAACAAACAACAAATCCCTTTCGAGATTTATCACTTACTCTAAGATTAACTGTTGAATCTAACTCAATACAAGAGATCAGTGGTGTAAATTATGATTTATCAATCAAAAAACTAGATGAAGCACCGTGGACAAAAGTTTCCCGCATTAAATCCACTCGAAAATGGAATCGCCTTTGGTTGTCTGAAGCTACACGGGGAATTCAACGGTCGAGGGAGTCGAAAAATTCAGGGCACTTCACGTATCCAATCTGAAACCGGATACAACAGCCGAGGACCTACGGTTATTCCTTATGCAGAATTTCACCCATGTTGAAAGTGAACGATTACTTTTGAAATATCCTGGCACCTATACATCCTTTAAAGTGCTCATTCCTGATTCCGAATATGAGAAGGCAGTGAGCGGATCGAATTGGCCTTATAAGTGTAGTGTTCACCGTTTTTTCAGTTGAGAAAAATACCAGTAGATTGAGCGCTCTTTGTTCATCTTCTAAAATTCTTGCAATTAAATGTTTAATGTATATCCAACAAAATGGACATTTTCGAGGTTTTTTTTAGCTGAGAAAATAACAGATATTCTCAGCATTGCTGAGCACTGGTGCTGTCCTGACAGCGCCGGTTCAATAGTGATTCCTGGTTACTCACGAGCGGTCTAAAACTGTCGCTCTCGTAGAATACGCGGTGGTTCCATGATTTATGCCAGGGATGGAACTGAAGTGAAGTGTCTGTGCGTTCCAAAATGTTATTATGAAGAGATGGAATGTGAGGTTTGTGGGCTCATGGTGATGGCTCATGGTACTCGAGTTGGTGTTCTAAGTGTTTACAGGTGCTGCTTAGGTAGTTAAGAGACATTTTCAGGCATTATTCCACATGTTTTGCATTGTTTTATCGATAACATCGATACCATATTTCTATGTGGTGAGTTAAATGTTGATTTCTGGTTTATTATTTGATAAAATCAAATAATAAACCCTAGTGATCGACCAAAAAAAAAAAAATTTTAACCCCCCTTGAAAATTTCACAGTTTACGTTTTGGAGTATGTAGATTTGAATAAACTAATAAAAAAAATCCTTTCGTCCGCCGTCCGTTGTCCGGGGCTTTTCTCAGAAAGTACTGAACCGAAATCAGTGAAACTTGCTAGAAAAATCGTGTGTCGCTCGGGATTGATCCTCCAAGCTTTTCAGCAGAATCAGTGTACCCTAAGGGCTCAAAATGGGAGTTTGAGGGGACAAAAAATTATTTCTCAAAAACTCACCACCAAATTTTCATGAAACTCTGAACGTTGATTACTGTTGCAAAACTAAACCAAAAAAAATTCACCCGGATGATTTCCGACCAGTGGTTCCTGAGTTATAAAGAAAAATGCTGCAAATTTCCAATAATGTCGAAAATGATATCATCGCATTCGGTTCTAAGATTGGAATTCACTGGAATGATCGGTTTACTTTTCATTGAGAATCATACATCTAAAAGTAGATGAAAATATTGATTACAGAATCAACACATATCGAGAAATTTTTGATGGATGCGTTATTATTTTATAAAAACAATTTGCAAATGCCCCATCGACGTTCTTGACAATTTCATAATCGTAAGTAATTCAGATTAAATATTTTTGGGTTTTCTCTCCCAATATCTTAAACATAACCACTGAAAATCGGATCAAATTATTATTTATAGAAATCACCCTGCGGATTACGGGATTTAAGATTGAATTTCTTCATGAATCATTTTGTTCATGAATCATCAGTTTTTCCGAGCACAAAAACCAATTCCATGAAAAAATTCATTTGAAACATTGAAATCTCAATAAATACTCTGAATAACACTTTTACATGCAGAACGCGAATCAAGTAGCGTAATTAAAATAATGCAGATTTCCAAAAAATTCGGTTGATCGGAGGTTTAATAAGTTTAATTAATTCTCTTGAAGTACATCGATATTCACAATTAGGTACAGGTCATATATAAGGCACAGAATGAAAGTTCAGAGCATTAGGCCTAGGCAAAGCCTGTCTTGCCATGCTCTACCCAATCATATCTGCAAATTTGTACATTCAACTTTGAGAGCGAGTAAAAACTGTTCGAAAAAGGCTATCTTTCACCAAAAACGACCACAAAAAAAAATCAACAAGGACAAAGAAATATACATACACAATCATGCCGTCACCCAGAACACGCGGCAGGTAGACTATTGGGACAAAATCATAAGAAATTGTTCCGAACCTTCAAGTAAAAATTTTTTAACTTTAGTTTTGAACTTTTTGTGTTGAGTAACTCGTTTTAGTTCTCCAGGCAATATATTATACAACTTTGGTCCGAAAAAGAAGAATGATCTTTGTGTGACGGATTTCCTGAAAAAATCAACGTACAAGTCACGATCAACCATTGAACGTGTCACACGACCATCTCTCATATCCTCAACTCGACCACCTCTCTGAACCCTGATCCAGCATTGATCCACCAATCCACCAATTTCGGTTTGCGTAGTACGATTATCGTCAACATTAGGTGTCCGTTAGTGGTTCCAATCGAAATCCAAAATCTTTCGTGCTGACAGTTCGAAATAAGCGTGAATATAAAAAATTATGAGCATTTATATGATAAATCAAATTGGAGGATACAATATGAAAAAAAAAATCAATAACAAACTGCAAATCTCATCATTTGTCGATTGTCGATAATCTAATACTGAGAGTTGGAGCCTTAGACTAAAGTTAGGAGCCGATGATCTATCTACCTGTTCTAAATGGGGTACATCAAAGAGACTTTCGGATTTGACACCCTCTTGTTTGAGTGTATCTGACAACGATAACAACGAACGGAATTTATAATCTAGAATCATTCTTTCGAATTCAACCTGATGAGGTTCACGATATATTTGATTGTTACAGAAATGTTATTGAAAATAACTTTAGTTTTTCAGTTTGTGTGGTGGATACTTTGTGAGTCAAGTGAATCGGGTATCTGCTGTGGAAAAAAATTTTTTCAGATCAATTGCACAGAAAGGTTGAGTTTTTTTTTTCATTTCATTAATATTTTTCAGAACAAAATTGAATCCTAGTAGAAATCACATCTACACATTTGATATTAGCGGAAAGTCTTGAATTTTGTTTTACGTATTGGTATTAGTTTGAAAGATTGAGTTTATTTCCTCAGTATCAAGAAATACGAACGCGTTCGGATTGAAACATCATGACTAATTGTGAAATATAGACACTCGATTTAATGCAAAATTTCGTGAGAATTGTATTGGAAAAATCGAATTTTTTTTAAACATTTTTTTTCGGATACATATTCATCAAAGTTCAATGAAATTCGGTACAGTCAAAATTTAGAAACAGTGTTTCAAATTTCAGTTTTGACCGATATTTATTTGTGCAGATATTGGCAAAAAATTTCGTGACCATTTTGAATATTGAGGTTATTTCCCTAATATCTCAAAAAGGGCAAATCCTATCTGATTTGAAGTACATTTTCAGTTGTAGAATACCGACACGAAATTTAATAATTGTGGAAAATAGTTAGAGTTTCAAAGAGGTGAAACGACTGTGGAACGTCTCTTCTCATTCAAAATATTATTTTAAATTTTGCTACTCAGTTAACTTTCTGCATGTGGAAATGTTATTCAATTATACAAGTGTATTTATTGAGATTCCAATATTCACATGAATTATTTCATGGAATTGGTTTTTGTGTTGTGAGAAACCAATGAGTTATGCATAATATATAAGTTTTTTAACAATGGTGTATTGGGTTATTTAACTGAGAAAATAATAAACCCTTGTGTTAAATTTGCAGCGTTTTCAAATATGAATTGTAATAATCGTGAGCTTTTCATTGATTTTTTGAAGTGCTTCAATCTAAGACTCTCATCGTATGCACCCACCAGGATTTTAACTGATATCAGCGGCTATACATCTATATCAAAGTTGGACTACATTCTGACCAATACATGCCCAACAAATTATAACAGTGAGGTTTATGAAGCTTATATTAGTAACCACCGAGCACTGTCGGTTGAATTTTCTATCAGGTATAAAACCTACCCCCATTGTACATCAAAAGTGATCACGAATCTGAACCCGAGTTATGTGAGTGACTTTATTCTTGCAATGAAAATATGTGATTTAGGAGAAATCTATTTGCATGAACATGACAATTGCTTCAAATTATTTGTTGACATAATTCATAAGGCATTCGAAGCCTGTTGTTCATTAATAAAGATCACTAATAATACTGACGTGAGAAAGAAGTGGATAACCCCTGAAATTGTCAGGGCCAAACATGACCTGAAGAATTTGTATTGGTTGTATGTGGAGTAAAAATATCAGCACACCTATGACTTATGCAAGCAAGCCAAAACTTCGTACAATTCCTTAGTTAGAAATAGTAGAGTCAATTTTCATAGCGAACTTATCGATCAATCAGAAAATAAAAAAAATTGGTCTGGAGGCTGGTAGGTGAGTTTACTGGCCTGAAAAGTAAAAAGCAACAACCAATAGAGCTTGCTGTTGATGGTGTATCTTGTGGAGATAGTGGTTAGACATCGTAGATTAGATATCGTTACTATCGACCTATTTCCATCCTAAGCATTTTTTCGAAAGTTTTCGAAAGGATTGTGCTCGATAGAATGATGAAATATCTAGACAAGTTTAATATACTTGATGGGGCTGGGGCTCAACATGGGTTCAGGTTAGGTCGCTCAACTTCAACTGAAGCTAAACATCTCATTGGATATGTATATGAAAGTCTGGGTGAAGGTTTTTTGGTCGCGGGATTGTTTCTGATTCATCATGGACATTTGACAGTCTTCCTTTCAAATCTATTATAAATTAATGTTATAATCTCAGGTGAGTATTTTTGGACTAGCTCTTGAGTTATCTTCCGTCTTCTGTCCGTCAGAGTCCAAAATTCTTTTTCTGCTGAGCATAATATAACCTTAGTTGTGCTTCAGGGCTCCGTTATCGGTCCACTCTTGTTTCTAGTATTCATCAACGATCTCCTCTCGAATCTACTAACGAAAGCGAATAATGTTCCCCACTTTCTTACCATGTTTCTGATGAAATGTATGATAACGCTATTTGCTGATGACTTGTGGTCAAAGCTCAAAACTTGGAGGAGCTTCATGAGTTGTGTATGATTCTGGTACAGAGGTTTGTTTAGTGGTGCCAAGAAAATTCTTTGATAATTAACATCGGCAAAACCGAATGTGTTCATTTCTCTATCAGTAATGTTTGTAGTAGAAGGCTGATCGTTCACTATTCAGATAATGTCATTACATCTAAGGATAGTGCAAAATTTCTTGGAGTTCATGTGGACCGCAATTTGACATGGAGTTCCCATATCGATGCTGTTTGTAAACAACTCAACAGGTCAAATTACGCAATTAGTCGGGTCAAAAATCTCTTACTTCAGAATAATTGTTAAACATCTATTACACTCTGACATTCAGCCAGCTATCATATAATATTCTGTTATGGACAAACTCCTCAGATTTGGGTAGAGTCTTCATCCTACAAAAGAGGACCGTGCGCATGATCTTCAACATTGCTCCCCTATCTTCATGTAAGCCTATTTTTCTTGAACATAGGATTTTGACACTTGCCTCAATTTTCATTCTCAGAGATTTGGTTTATGCGAAAGAGAATGAAAAAAACTTGTTGAAATTATCTAGTTTCCATGACTATAGTACTAGAAATAAAGAAACATTAGCATTTCCGAAACATGGAACAGCAAAATTCGAACTTTCCCCCATTTATCAGTCTATTAAAGTATTTAATTATCTTCCCGATTATGTTAAATCGGCAAACTTCAATAGATATAAAAAGTTAGTAAACGAGTTGTTATTGTCTAAGTGTTATTATAGCATTAAAGCCTACTTTCCCCTCAGAAGCTAATTCTTGTTCGAGTTAGGAGACCAGGTGTGTTCTATGTAGGCTTTGTTACTAATTCCTTGCGCCACGTTAGAAATAGCACTGTTAATTATTTACCCAACAGCGAATGGTTGGACGGTCCCCTGAAAACCGGAAAAATTCTTTCCCGGTCAAGGGCTTGAACCCCAGACCTTTCGATCATGAGGCTAGCGCTCTATCCACTGAGCTACCGCCGCTATGATACTTTGTAATTCATAATTTTTTTTCTTGACTCATCCTATACATTTTTCGTAATATCTGAAAAGATTGATAAAGTTTTTATTATTATTATCATAATTATTATTATTATCATTATTATTATTATGGAGGGTAGGGGTATGGAAACGGAATATTGATTTGAAAGCCCTTTCCGTATTTGAATACGAAATATGTTGATGGTTTCTGGAGGAAAAACGTCAGATCTCATATTTGTCAACATTCTGATGAATATTTTCATTTTGAATTTTCTGTTTTCTTCTGAAAATTCTGTGAATTTCGCATATTATTTAAGAACGTAATTTCCACTCGCTTTAAATTGTATAAGCTTGCCGTTATCTTACCGATACTGTAGTAGTGAATTTTGGTCCAGAAATCACGATCCGATGTCGAATTGAAGTTTGGAGATCCTGATGAGATTAATGATTATTTTTTGAATATTCCGGGTAACAATTCGGACAATTCGGTTACTAACTACTACAGAGACAATCCAATAAGTTCTGAATGTTTCAGTTTCCGCTTAGTGGAAGAAAATGATATAATTACAGAGCTGAAAAAAATCAAGAATAGTGCGCCGGGTTCTGATAATATCTCGATATCGTTCATTAAAATTTGTTGTCCTCATATTTTCCATTTCTTGTCAATATTTTCAACAGTATTTTACTGAGTTCAAAGTTCCCTACTTCTTGGAAGTGTGCTCAGGTCACTCCTATCCCAAAGAATGGTAGTCCACATGAGCTTTCAGATCTGAGACCGATCAGTATACTGCCCGGTTTATCTAAACTTCTAGAAAAAATAATGGCAGTCCAACTCTCTGAGTATTTGGAGCTGAATGGGATTCTTCCTGCGACTCAGTCAGGTTTCTGTCAAGGTTACAGTGCTTCCGGTGCCCTTCTCGATGTGACTGATGACAGTTTTCGGTCCATTGATGATTCTAAGTGTGCAATGTTATTCCTGCTGGATTTCAGTAGAGCCTTCGATACTGTGCGGCATGATGTTCTTGTGGCTATTTTGAAGTCTTGTGGAGTGTCAGGTGAGGCTCTTCGCCTTCTGAGCTCTTACCCCACTGGGCGTACACAATTCGTGAAGTTGGGTGATAAAATCTCTTCTGCTAAGTCTGTGCTAAGTGGGGTACCTCAGGGATCGGTTCTCGGGCCTCTTCTATTTATAATATACACAAGCCAATTCACCAAGTTCATCCGTCACGGCAAGGTTCACATGTTTGCTGATGATTTTCAACTTTTTTTCGATTTCTCCATTGAAGATTTTAACACCGCAACCATGAGAATTATTGAAGATCTGAATCGGTTGGCACTCATAGCGGAGAAACATTCCCTCATTTTGAATTCAAGAAAATCATTCGCTCTGGTCTTTGGTTCCAAAAAGAAGTTTCGTTGAAAATAATTTTAGGCCTCTAATTAGTGGTGATAATATACATTTTGTAGAGAACGCTCGGGACTTGGGCTTGGTTGTGGATGGCTCATTAAGATTTCGTGAACATGTGGCGTGTTCAGTTCGGAGAGCTTATGGGGCCCTTAGGATGCTGTACCAGCATAGATCGTATTTGCCCATCCCTACGAAAGGGGTTCTATGTGAGAGTCTTGTCTTGTCCAAGTTTAATTATTGTTCTCCTGTTTATAGCTTTTGTCTTGATCAAGAGACATTAGGCCGAATTCAACGTGTTCAAAATAGCTGCATTAGGTTTGTATATGGGATCAGAAAATATGAGCATGTTTCGCATAAGTTGAAGGAGTTATGTTGGTTGCCTATGAAAACCTGTTTTGAATATTATGCCCTGTGTACTTATCACAAAGTCATAATTGGGAAGTGTCCGCCATATCTTCACAAGAAGCTGAGGTATAGAACTGATATTCATAACTTGAACGTGAGGCATAGGAATCTGCTTTCTTGTCCCCACCACAGAACATCGATCTTTCAAAGAAGTTTCTCATATAATATAGTGAAGTTTTACAACGCTGTTCCAACCGAATATAAAAAATTTACAATGGTTAGATTTAGGAAAGAAATCAGGGCTCATCTTTTCCGTACGATAAATGTATAAAGTTCCTGATTGTCTACAGAAACTATAGTAGTACTCAATGTCTTGAATGCTTTTTTTCTATTATTATCTTAGTTCTGCTTTATTTTGTTCATTTCCATTATATTCTCCTTTTTTGTTTTTCAATGGTCATTCGAATTTAATTATTTATGTAACAAGGGTTAAGTGGTAGAGCACCTTCTTGGTGAACTTTCCCTTGAGGTTCAATTTGGTGAAATAAAGACAATATTATTTTTATTATTATTAAATATAACAATGCTGAGAAGAGAGCTTTCTCCACAATAAATGAAGTCTGTGATAATTGCATATGTTACTTAATAAGGTTAGAATTGCTGTTAACTATGGAGTACTGGTTGATAACTAGTTTTTAGTATAGAACCATTGTATAAAGATCTCTATACAATAATAGAACTAGACATTTGTAAGACACTTTCTACTTATTAAAGGTTGATCCTCACTTTACGTCCCGTAACCTTTCAGTATCCCTGCCATATATGATTTAGGACAATATTCAGTAGGCAAAAAATGTCATGTCAACGGAACGTAAACGGGACGTATAGTGTGCATACATCAATTCATTCACACCTTTTAATATTTTACGTGGAAGATAACTGGAAGGTTACGGAACGTATAGTGAGAATCACTCTTTATATAGGTTTCAACATGACTTGCAATTTCTCCTCCACAGAATATATAAAACGTCGTGATTTTTACCACAACATTTTCCATCATAATCTTCCGGAAAATCGTGCATCATGAAATTCAGTAACGAAATGTCAATTATGTTTTTACTAATTTGCATTTTGTATGTTCGCCGATTATCCTATAGGTTGTCCAGGAAACCTCTCAGAATTATTATCCTAACTATAAATAGTGGATGACGAAATGAAATTATCTGCAATTTCTGTCTATTCATAATTCGCACGAGGGATATCGTGATAAAGTCTTCCCATTATGATAACATTTGAGCTGACTTTAAAAACTTGCAATGTGAATATAAAGGGTTTTTCAACAAGAACTTTGTTTTTTAAAACAAAATAAAACAAAGAATTTAGTGGAAAATGAATAAAATTTTTATTGTATTACAAAGATAAAAGTTCGGCAGTTATGAATGAAAAATGATATCTGACAAATGTCCACCACGACCACGCTGACAGACGTTGATTCTTTCATCAAAATTTTTAATCACTTTTTGGCAAGATGGAGGGTCTATTTCGTTAATGACATCACGGATTTTGAGTTTCAAGGCTGCAATCGATTCGATTGGCCCCGTATAAACTCTGTCTTTAACATAGCCCCACAAAAAATAATCCAGTGGTGTTAAATCACACGATCTGGCCGGCCACTTAACAGCTGAATTTCGAGAAATTATGCGATCGGGAAATTTGGTTTGCAATAAATTGATCGTTTCATTGGCTGTGTGACATGTGGCACCGTCTTGTTGAAACCACATTTCAGTGACATCAATGTCATCAATAATAGGGCAAAATTCAGTTGTTAACATCTCGTGATAGCGTGATCCATTGACTGTTACCGCATTTCCAGCCTCATCTTCGAAAAAAAACGGCCCAATCACACCTCCAGACCACATAGCACACCACACAGTGACACGTTGAGCATGCAAAGGCTTCTCAATAATTGCTTTAGAATTTTCAGAAGCCCAAATACGGCAATTTTGCTTGATAGTGGTCTCAGAAGGACGTTTATGTTGTCCGAAAATATCACAAATTTCACGAAATGTAACTTTAACAGAACGACCATTTTCATAGTGGATTTGAATTATTTTAATGCAATTTTCGAGCGAAATTGAGATGAGCACATGTTTTTTACATCATGAAACAATCTATATTTACCTTATGATCCATAGACCATACTTAATAATTTCGTCATTCTTCTTCTTCTTTTCCTTTATCTGTGCCTGGATGCTATGTCTATTTGTCATCAAATACTTGTATAAGTTTAATCAAATTTGAGGTTATAAACTCGTATAGGGATCTATGGAAGAGGCTAAGAAATCACTAGGAGGTTAGACACTCAATCGGAAATCAACCAGAACTATTACAGTCTCATATTTGAGGCGGCTAGAAAATTAACTATTATCTTGATGACCGATATTTCATTAATAAACATAACTTCCCAGATATTGAGGGGAATGCATATCGACGATGATTCTGAATGAAGTTTGTCAATATTAGTTTTATTTTGTTCACATATTAGAAATATCTGAAATAGGTCTCACCTCTCTCCGCAATTGCACATGGGTAAAAGAATCACACCTATCCTATTCAGATGTACTGCAGTACAGCAATGGAAAGATCTCATCCTAAATAAAGTGGAAATGTACTTTCTTGGTATATTTACTGAGTTAAACCTTGGTTTGTGCACTAAAAATTTTTTGGAATTATTTCAGAATATAATTCTCCCTTTTGTAAGCTGACCCTGTCAAATTGAGTTTCCCTCTTCTCCCATATGATTATTCTGAATAAAACTCTTTGGCATCACCGTTAATTAAATAATATTGATCTTATGGAAAAGAGTCTTCAGCGAGTTGATCGGCTGTTTCATTGCCATGAATACCAGTGTGACTGGGTATCCAAATCAATTTAATTTCAAATCCTAGTAGTTTCAAATTATAAATTCCCCTTCGAATTTGTAATGTAAGGAAGTCATTCGAAGAATGTGGCATCCAGTTAGTGATTCTTTCTAGAACGCTCCTAGAGTCGGATATTAAAAGGAACTTATAGATATTTTTTGTTTCAACATAAGTAATTGCTCTTTGAATAGCGAACAATTCCGCCGAACAAATATAGAAGTGATCTGGTATAAGCTCGACGTGGGCAATATTTTCATTTGAGTATACCTCTATTCCTATTCTAGATTCATTTTTAGACGCATCCATTAAAATTTCCTTATGGTTCGGGAATATTTCGTCAATTTTGGTACGGAATAACTGTGAATTGATTTGATCTTTACTAAGTCCTAGGTTGAGGTATGAGATCTTGAAGTAGTGTATTCCCAAGTCTCCCGAATAACAAGGGAGAAATGGATTAGAATAAATGTTTTTCGGGGTAGCAACATCATTGAAAGCCTCCACTAGAGGAGGATCGAAAGATCCAATCCAAAAGTGACGCAAAGAGGAGAGAAACCGAACGAGGAAGATGAAAGGGTTTTCAGTGATCCTATATTGTTTGGACAGAAACTTAGAGGCTAACCCACATCTTCTGAGGTGAAGAGGAGTTTCTCCTGTTTCTGCTCATATTATATTAGTATCTCAAAGCTGTATATTGAACAATGTCTAATTTTCTAAGTACAGTCTTGAAACATCTGGCATAGAAAATGCTGCGATAATCCAAATGGAATGTAACAATAGACTTGTATAATATCATCAATGTTGAGGGGTGTGATCCCAACCAGGTTCTGGTCAGAGGTCTGATTACATTGATACCTCGGAAGGCCTTTGCACAAGAGTCAGTATTATGATCTGTCCATTTTAAGTTTCTTTGAATTGTGATAAAATATTTCGTTTTCTCCACCCAAGGAATAGCACGATTGAACAACTGAACAGTGGAAAAGTTAATCCAGTTTTTACTTTTGTGACAACATAATGCTGTTGACTTCTCCGGGAAATAGTTAGTCTTCTTTTGATCGACCATTCCTTTAATCGAGATAAAGCTGTTGTCATTTTATCAAATGCAGTTCTGAAATTTGACGTAGAGACGAATAATAAAAAATCATCCGCATATTTTAAAACTTTGATACTTGGAACATTCGTTGAGGCACCCAAGTCTCTAACATACATGTTGAAATGAACAGTGCTGGCTGGGGAGCCCTGTTCCAACCCAAGGTTTGCCTGCCTTGGACTTATTAGCCCAAGGCAGACCTTTATTTAGTGGACCTATTAGGTGAACTGAGCATTGGAGGATCGTTGATCTTGATAAATTTATTATGTCTTGAGGAATACCTTTAACATGTAACGATTCCTCCAAAAAATCAAAGTTGATGAGTCATAAGCTCTCTTCATATCCAAGAAAACCATCAATACTACTTCTCCTCTGGCGAATGAAGAGTAAACTGACGAAGTTAGGTATGCTATTGCATGAATAACCGATTTTTCCTTCCTGAATCCAAACTGGATTCCATGTTCTGGGATGTACCTTCATAAATTCTTTCGAGTCTCATTGCAAGCAGGGAAGATAATATCTTCAGAAGGCATGAATCTATAAGTCTGTAATTAGATGGGTTATCAGGAGATTTGCCTGGTTTACAGATGGGGGTAATGACTGCTTTTTCAATGAATTGGTAATGGATGAAGTATTGGAATTGGCATTGTAGGCTTGTAATAGCTTGACCTTAGCATCTAAGGGAAGTTTTTTCAGCATGTTGTAGGTAATAGAATCCTTACCAGGAGCACTTTCCCTCCGTTTATTTAGAACATGAATAAGTTCATCCAGAGACATATCCGGAAAAAAGGCCACCTCAGATTGTGAAGGATGTTGAGGGGGCATAGGAATAAAAGGGGGGCGAAGAATATCAAGAATTTCCTGACCACAAGATACTTCTGGTTTCGGGGAATTCCGAGAACAATACCTTAGTCTGAATCTGTTTATATCTTTCCACATTTGAGAGCTTTTTTGAGGATTTAAGTTCTCGCAGAATTCTCTCATTACCAATTTTTCGCAACCTCAATGTTAAGTTTCGCCTGAGCTTGAGTTTTCTTCACTATAATATAATTTTCTAACGAAGGATGACTTAGGTATTTACGTGTGGCTTTAACTCTCATTTAAACTAGCTCTGCTAATGATTCATTTCACCATTGTGCAAAGTATGCTGATTTGGGCTCATTATATTTCTTTTTGATGGGGATAGTCTGTTCCAGTTATTATTGGCAATATGAGGATGAGCATAATCAATTCTGATGAATATGGGAAAATGATCACTGCTACCTTGGTCCTGCTGTACAGACCAGTTCACAGAAAGTGATATCTGGTCCGCTTCTGTTTTCCGTTGGGGAAGTCAATCTTGTGGGAGTATCATCATTAAGCGAGCATAGGTCGTTTTCTAAAGCGAATTCTTGTAATGCTTCACCATTAAGGTTAAAAAAGCCAGACCCCCATGAAGGATTTTGGGCACTAAGATCCCCTCCTATTATGTAAGGACAATTTAAATTGTTCACGATATTTGTCCACTGATTTTTATTGAATTTGTTCTGAGGGTGATTGTAAACATTATGAATGGACATATCCTAAGTTTCGATTCCTTGAATCTCGAATCTTTCTGAAGAAAATTGATTCAATGTTGGGAGAAGAAAATAGTAAACCTGTTTTTTGATGAGAATTGATATTCCTCCACCTTTGCTTGATCTATCTCGTCTGATGATATTATATCCTGATATTCTCGAATAAGTTTCAGGATCAAGGCATGTTTCAGTCAATAATATGACTGCTGGGTCTAAATCACTTATTCTCATTTTTAAATTATCTGTATTAGATCCTACAGATCTAATACACTGCGCAAAAAAATTAACGCACATTCTGAAAATCTCAATTTTAATGGAAGTTATCTCTACATTGACCTTATAACTTATTTTTTATGTTCTCTCGGGAAGGTTCTGAACGAAACAAAACACATTAAATGGAAGAAAAATTCAGGATTTCACCGGATCTTATGTGAAAGAAGAGAAATGAACAATTTTCAAAATACTGAAATGCTGATAAGTGATTTAATACTTCGTATTTCCACCTCTTGCGTTAATTACAGCTCGGCAACGACGGTTCATAGTCAAAATGTGATCTTAAAATGTTCTGATCTAATCCTTCTCAGATTTCTCCGAGTTGGATTCCTATGTCATTAAGAGTAGCTGGATGATTTTCTGAACTTCTCAGCCTTCTATTGAGGTTGTCCCAAACCTGCTCAATCGGATTGAGATCTGGACTTCTTGCTGGCCATTCCATTCAAGAGACTTCAACCTTTTCAGTTGTAGAATAAATTTGAGATTTCCATAATTTGCGTTAATTTTTTTGCGCAGTGTATTTCATTGGAGGACACTATACATGACTAAATATAGGGTATAAAAATAAAACTAAGATATGCGCGAAATGGGGTTACTTATAGGGACTAGAATTTGTTGTATGAGGGGTTTCATCAGAGATATAAGATTTTTGTATCAGTTCAATAGCTTCAAAATAAGAAATATTTTCCATTGATTTAAAATTGTTTATATGTTTTTGCCGAACAAATTGAGGACAACTGCGATCAGTAGAGGAATGGTTCCTCACAAAAAACACATCTATTTTTCTCCACATCTTTATTTTGACAGACCTCCTCTAAGTAATCTTTCCCACAGTTTCTGAATCTTTTTTTCCCATTGCAGCTCGCTAGAACATGTCCATATCTTAAACAATTATAACACTGAATGACTGGGCCAATATATAACGACAATCTCCTAATATAACCCCATATGGAAATGAATTCTGGGAGATTTTTCCCTTCAAAAGTTAGGACCCATGAATAAGAGGGAATATATTTTACAACTACATCAACTTTGGATCTTCTTTTTAAATTTCTGGCAGAAATAATTTTTATTTTCGAATCGCATTTCACTATGTCTTGTTCCGTTATAGCATTTCCAATGTTTTTATTACTCCTTCAATTGTGATCATTCTACTGGGGATATAAGCATATCTATCTGTTGATCTATGAAAGGATTATTTTTCAAAAATGAATTGGCACCTGCTGCGGTGGAAAACTCAATGCATATTCTATTTTTTCCTTTCTTCGTTTAATTTTTATACCAGTGAAATCTGTTTTAGATAGTTTCTTTCCAAGATTCATAGGATGAATGTTCCCTATGTTATCATTTGACTTGGATTCTAGTATAACAATAAAAGGACCTGATGAGGTGATGGGATATTTCAAGTTTAATTTAACTTGAGATAATGGAGTTCTTTCTCTGTTTTGTCTAGGACTTCGATCATTTTCGCTTTTTTCCAATAGATTCGCTATTTTCTGAGTCAGATTAACAGTTTCATTCATCAGTCCTTCGTCATCGAAAATTTGTGATTAAATTTAATCCAATTCTCTTGACAACAAGGCAACATTTGCAGGAGAGAGGAGGTGAATGTTCACCTGACTTCCCCATATATCAGAATAAACTCTCTGCGATACAGGTGTTGAAACGATTATATACGATATTTAAGCCATCGGCGATATCCGAATTAATCGAGGAACCATTTGGTTCCTCGTCAATTTTTCAATCCATCCCTTTACTGAGGACAGTAAAGGAAGGGTATAATCATTGTTCTGAGGTGAGGAAAAATCAAAATAAAATGAAAACTCCCAAATGACAAAACAGAATAAGAATGATTCTGTTTGATAAGGATGACGAATTGAACTTATCCACAACAATATTCAAAAAACACTTTTCAAGTGGAAAATGAGGGAAGCAAAGTTACAATATACAAAAATACATATAGTGTTGTGTTTTTGTCAACTGAAGACGGACAATTATTCTATTCAAGTTGTTTGCGCTACAAGCTTTGAAATCTCTCTGTCGCTATGCGGACTTGTCTCCAACGGCTCGGCGTACTTGCAGAGTTAGCAAAAATGAGAAGTGAAGCGGAAAATAGTATAATTGCCTATTCGGATCAGCAGCCCTTTAACGTATTCGAAGTGGTTTCACATAATTCCTCCTGTTTTTCAGAATTTTTGTCATCTTCTTCAACAGAAGTGCAAAAGTTGAATATCTTTCTATAGAATAAGCAACTAAACAATGAAATAGCACATACGAGGACAATAAAATTAAATGCACTGAAAAAAGTATTATGATCACTCCATAAATTGAGTTCTTCTAAAAATGGGAACTCCACAGGATGCAAAAACTTATGTTTCTTTTCCGTTTCCATTCTGCTTCTAAGGGAATGAGTTGGATTGAAGAGAATTCTTCGTAGTTCTGGACATGATAGATTTTTTTCAAACCATTGGAAACCATACAATTTAACCTTAATCGGCTGGATGTGGGAATTTAATATTATAAACGTCCACTCTCACATTCTTCATAAACCATTGGGTTTTGAATACCATCTTCTATCGGGATTAGGTCAGGCTTCGTGTCGTGATGTGTTCTCAAGCAATCTTGGGTTAATGTCTGTAAAATATCTTTAAGGCAAGATTCTGGATAGTGCAAGTCATCTTGCTTAACAATGAAGAAATCTTCTAATTCTTGGATGATCTCGCAGTTCCATAGAACTTCCGTATTCTTTTGCAATCAAGTAAGAGGGAAGGTTTGGAATAGTTGTGTTTTGATAAGGAAAATTATGTTGATGAATTACTTTATAACTTGACTTTGGAAAGATTGAAATGGTTATAATGAATAATAATTCTGTGTTCTTAACAATTAATCACTTACACAAATAGAAAAGTAATCTGTTAAATGCTTCAAAGGAAGCCGACTCTGTTCTTCTAAGATTTTATTGAATTTTTGAAGTATGTTTTGGTGCAATAAATGCAACCTTGCAAAACTTATGGCATTTTCAATCTAGTTCAAAAGTATAGACAATTCATAAGAATGCAGAATAATCAGATTTAAATCTACCACGATATTATTGGAATCTTTTGATTGCTTTGTTTTATTCAAAAAGAAATTGATCTTTTTCATAAACTCATCCTGAATAGAATGATCTACTTTCAGGATCTTCTTTTGGTTTAATAAGATGGTATTCTCGTTATTCTTGATAGAACTGAAATAGTTCTTATAAAGAATCTCATCGTCTGAATCTAAAGTTCCAAAGTTTTATTCGAAAGGAAATTGATCTTTTTCATAAACTCATCCTGAATAGAATGATCTACTTTCAGGATCTTCTTTTGGTTTAATAAGATGGTATTCTCGTTATTCTTGATAGAACTGAAATAGTTCTTATAAAGAATCTCATCGTCTGAATCTAAAGTTCCAAACAGATATTTCGATATTTTTCCACCCACATTCAAGAGTCCTCGTTTTACATGAATATTTTGGGACACTATATTATTGAATTTTATGTCGTTATACGTGATAGAACTTTTTGCAATGTTCATGTAGGGGCTTACATAGGTACTGTCTTTACTTCATTTCGTAATCGATAAATCCTTTTGTTTTTGAACGAGTCCAGATATCCTACTGATATTATAATGGAATAGCAAATTTTTTGCATAATCGGCTTTGTAGATTTTCCTAGTTTTATAGGTAATAAATGATGCTTGAATTCCTCAACTTTCAAGCCACGGTTGTAAGTTATACACGACAGAGCTACGAAAAGACTAGGCTGCATCTGGAAATAAAGGAGTGTTACTTTGTTTAATTTTTTTGTGGTAAACATGTTTATTATAAGTGTTTTGTACTTGTACATCAGAAATAAATTTGATTCAGATTTTTTCTTGAGGTGGGTTTAATTTAGCTTGAAAGGGTGTCTGTAAAAAGGCACCTTTTTCTCATCCATAATTTTTCACTATCTCTTTGCTCACTTCGTTTTTCAGTAACTATCCAATTTTTATTCTGAGCATTCTGTACTAGCTTTTGAATTCCTAACAGATTCTCTTGGTAAGTTTCATGTAGTCTGAAATCTTTTGATCTTGAGTTTTCTCAATGGGAAGGTGATAATTCAGTTTGCCCTTCAAAATTTGCAACGGGGTAAAGTTCAAATTTGAATGGATCGAATTATTATACGTTAAAAGTGTCCTAGATATCTTCGATTTTAAAGGCAATTTCTCATCATTCGAACAACGTAATTGTTCTGAGTGGAATGGAATCGTTTCACCAAAAAATTTGAATTTGGATTTAAATTTGTTACGTAATGCAATTCGATATTTATGTAGTTCACACAATTCCTGGATTAAGTTATTTTTGAATTCCGTACCATTATCACAGGTTATTTTTTCTGGTACACCATTATTACTCATAAACAAAATCAGAGAATCTACTATTTCTTGGCAAGTTGTATGTATTAGAGGGTAACATTGAGCAACTTTGGTGAAGGAATCTATGACCGTGAAACATATTGAATTTTGCATTTTAATGGTGTCTACGTCAAGATGTTCAAATGGTTTCAAACCTATAGGGTTTGTTTTGAAAACCAATTTTGTCGGTAGTCTCTCGTATTTATTCGTTCGACAAATTTCACAAGTATTTATATAATTTTTAACCATTTAGCTCCATTTTCGGCCAGTGAAAGTGTTTTTTAATAGGGTGTACATTTTCCTGTTTACCGCGATGTCCTGATTTGGTGGTGTGATAAAGATTAATTTTTCTTTCTGTTCTTCCGGATCCTCAACCTCTTCTAAAATTTTATTACTTATTCCCAATTGAATGATTTTGCCTTAAAGTTTTGCTGTAATAAATTCACGAATGCTATCTTGAGATCTCCGTTGTTGAAGAAAAGACAATATGACTTTCCCAAGCTAAGATATTTTTTGATAAACTTTACAAAATCATCATTTGCTTGAATTTGACGTTTATTCGTTATTTATTGAAAATACAAATTTTTTGTACGTGATAATTATTTCCTCGTGAAAATATAATTTGCTGTTTATGTTTATTGAGAGCACTTTCCGTGAAAGGAATTTCTAATATCGGATTTTCTTGATTACGGTGAACAGTATATGAATCATCAATTTCATGATCGACATCTGATCCTTCAGAGTCTATCGTATTATTTTCGTTTTCATCTAAATTATAATCAAGTTATGAGCTGTCATAATCTATCGCATTTAAGTCGATACGCGATAAAGCATCAGCATTATTACAAGTACCTTTTCCATATTTAATTTCGTAGTTGTACTCTTCTAGTTTCAATTTTCACCTCAAAATCTAGAATTCAGTTCCTCAAATGAATTTAACCATATGAGTGGTTTCTGGTCCGTATAAATAAAGAATTTATTTCCGTGGAGTTAAGGTCTGAAATGCGAAGTAGTCCACACGATCGCCAACAATTCTTCCTCGATAGTGGAGTATCGGGTTTGGACTCAAAGTGCGGCTTGCGAAGGAAATGGGTATATCCGACTCTGAGACCTGACCTTGACTCAATATAGCACCTATAGCAATATTGGAGGCATCCGTTGTTAGGTTGAAAGGTTTATCAAAATCTGGGTAGTTCAATATGGGATGAGTGATTAATAAATTTTTCGAAACTAAAAAGGCCTCTTCATATTCAGGATCTGAAATATCGACTTTGTTTTTCTTTCAAATATTCGGTCGTTGGCTTCGTGACCTTTGAAAAATTTGGTATAAATTTTCGATAATACCCTAACATTCCCAAATATGATTTAATTTCTTTGGAATTTTTTGGAATTGAAAATTTCTGAATGCTTTCAATTTTGTTCAGACTTGGCTTGATACCTTGGGAACAAATGATATGGCCTAAAAATTCTATTTCTCCTTTGAAGAGATCCGATTTATATAGCTCAATTTTCAAGTGTTATTGTAGGGTATCTAGAATAGAATGTACATCTGCCAAATGAGATTCAATGGTTTCCGAAAATATAATAATATCGTCGATGTAAACATCACAAATTTTTTTAATGTACTTACGAAGAACATAACTCATTAAAAGTTGGAATGAAGCTGGGGCATTTTTCAAACCAAACGGCATCCTTAAAAACTCGTAATGGCTTTCATCGACTGTGAAGGCAGATTTTTCGATACTAGTGAAGCTCTTGAAGGTTTGCGAGGTAGCTTCAACCTCTTTGGGAAAGTGTCACGTTTCATCCCGGCTTAGATTGGGGGAACTCGTCAGGGCATGCACCAAACTAAGCCGTTTACATGCCTTCGTGAGCGGACACCCCTTATGCGGATCACAAGGGAGTGTACCAGACCGTTGGGGATGAGTGTATTTCCGAGATCTTGAGAGGATCTACCAGGGAGGGACAACGTGCGCGCTAGCGCCCCTGCACGTTGACCGATGATGTTGGCCAAGCGTTACAGGCAGGTAACGTAGGGTTCTAAAGACGCAAGATGGTACTGCGCGCGCGACTTAAGTAAGAGCTGAGAAAGGGCGCTCGCTACACTAGATTCATCCAATTCTATTTGACGAAACCCGGAGGCTAAATCCAGAATAGAAAAATATTTTGCATTTTTGAGTTTATCTAATATAGAATCAATCTGGGGCAACGGATATTCGTCATCAATTGTTTTTTCATTCAACAGTCGATAATCAACTGCCATTCTCCATTTCTCTTCACCCGAGTTGTCTAGTTTTTCCTTTACCATTACGACTGGAAAACTCCAAGGAGATATGCTATGTCGTATAATACCTTTATTCAATAAATCTTTGACTTGCCGTTCAATTTCTGCCTTATGTTTTTCGGGATATTGATAAATTTTTGCATGAACTGGAATCTCGTCTCGTGTAAAAATATTATGCTTTATTTTAGATGAAAAATTCAGAGATTGACCAGGTAGGTGGAAGGCTCTCTCAGTTACATTGAAAATTTGTATTAATTAATTCTGAACGGTTTTTGTAAGATGGTCCAATTTGATTAGATAACTAAGCCTTCCAGGAATTACTGTTTGAAAACGAATAGGAATGTGACAATTTTCTCCTATCAAGAGTCTCTCATTGAGTTCTATGGTAGAGTTGTTCTTTTGTAGGAATTCGAAACCTACTATTCCCTCGTATTGAGTGTGAAATTTATTTAGTACAAATGGATAATGTTTATTCAAACCGAATGAGTCCAAAGGTAACGAAACTTTCTCTTGACTTATATCATGTCGATGATCCGTGATTAGATCGGTGGATTCCGAATAAATCATTTGAGGTATCGTATCATAAGCTACTTTTGGATCAATCAAGCAAATGGCACATCCGCTATTCAATTAGTAATTTACATTTTGGGTATTCTAGTTCGATAAACGGGGACAACTTCTGGAAATTTTAACTCTCAAAATATTTAAGTCAATGGTGCTTTCCAGGCTATTTCCGGAAAATTTCTATTTTTCTCTTCCTCAGTGGAGTCAGAGGTTGAATTTTCGAAATCGGGGTTTTGTTCGTATTCCTGGTACGTTTCTTCCTCATCATAATCTTCTAAAGAAATATCATCAACATTAGTAAACCCTTCAGATACGAAATGGGGTTGTTGAGTGCCATTCGAAAAAGGATTTGGAAGTCCAGTAGTGAAAAATTTGTTCGGTCTTTTTGGACTACTACTAGCTGGTCGCTTTTGAACTTGGTGATTGTGAGTCGAAACAGACATAGGACTCGGTATATGTCGCGGCCAAACAAACACAAAATACAGCAATTGTGCAGTTACTGCATTACAAGTGCCACCGGAATGCAGTACATAAAATGTTGAATTGAAACTGCACAATCTCTGCATTGCTGATACTGCTTTCCTAAAAATGCAGTTTTTAAATACAGCTGCTGTACAGCTTTTGTACAACAAAATCGAAATGCTGTATGAGACAACGCTGTCTCTGTCTTTGATGCTATACCACACACCAACTATGCCGGTAGAGCCGTTGTCAATCGTCGTCGTCGGCCATGCTGTTTTGTAACGGAAATTTGTTCTTTGTGTCGTTTTTGATTCGAGCTATTTGAACTGACTGTTTATTTCAAGTTGACTGTGTTGCAAGTGCGAAAAACAAGTATATCGACATGATAAATTCCCGGAAAAACGAAATAAGGCAAATAAGGTGTGTGGCTAAGTCAGTTTAGATGATGACGTTTCTTTCGGAACTGGAATAAATAGACAATAGTAGAAAACACCTGGGTCTCTACCTGAACTGGATAGGGCCAACTAAGAATCAGAATTTCGAAGTACTAACATCAATGAAGGAATTTTAGGTATTTTATTCACACAAGATAAAACTTTTTTTGTTTATTAACTCATTTTTCTTCACTTAAGTTGCTGTACGCAAAAATAGAGGGAGCAAAAATGATTCACCAACCGATATTGAAACAACCATTACGGTATGATTGAGAAATATTGTTATGAATCTAACTATTGTTTGATTTTGAATAATTTTGAATTTTTAACAGGATCCAATAACAAAAATATGTATTCTGAATTTGATTTAAATTTTGCGCGGCTTTCTGTCTCTTTCTCAGGTGGATTCTATGACGTGAAATAATATTTTATATAATTTCGAATAATAATATTTAATGAAATAAATTTAAGGAAATCGATTCAAATGCTGAACTAACTAATAACCCAACTGAAATAATTAAATTTAAAAACTTATAATAATGTCCTTTTTCTCTCACCCACGGTGTTTTTAGTCTATGTCACTTTGTTAATTGATGTTCTCTTGTGGTTCGGAATTTCTGGTTAACCTCCAAAGTTCGTCTTCTTTATTTACTGCGCAATGTGCAAGTTCCAAGGGTTGACTCTTGAAATTAAATTTATCTGGCTCGAATTTTACTTGTTTGGATTTAATAATTGCTGGATTTTCTTTTCTGGTAAGTTTATTTTGGTTTTGCTTCAATATTCCACGTATTTTATTCTGATATGCTTCCAGGATGCCAGTCACTAAGATTCAATTTTGGTTTACTTTGGGTTTCTGATTGGAATATTACGATATTTCGACAAATTTTTACGAGGAGCAGTTACAGTCTTGACTATGGTTGAAAATGGACAAAATTTTTTCTGCTCGAGCTTCGGTATTTATACCTTTCCTGAATTTTCTTCAACATCTTATTAGCCTTGCTTTTAAAGATGTCTTCCAGAAATGATGCTTTCGCAGTTTTCTCTTCAGAGGTAAGTTTTCCTTCTTCTGGTCTAGAAAATTCGGCCGTATTTTTCTCCGTATTTTGATGTGCCTCTTGCCTATATTCGAAATCTCTAATATAAAAAATTTTTCAAATTTTTATGCCTAAATGTATAATTTTCTAAGTTAACAATTTCATTTGCCTAGTATTCTTGAATTTCTACTTACAATCGCCAAAAATGCATTCATTATATTAAATAAACCCTATTTCTAAAATATAGCTGCAATTTTGTTCCTTCGAAAACCTGATAACTACATTATATGCAACTTATGGGTCGAGACATAACTTCTATCCTAAATTTACATTTTCTTTGAAATTCTACATCTACTTCTACTTATGATTGCTAGTTCTGTTCAATTCAAACCTATAATAATAATTTTCAACAAAATATCACTTAAATTCCTCATAATTTCCTACTTTTTGACTAGATAAGGCAATTTTCTAATATTCAAGGTATTGATACAAATTCTTATACTTTCAGATCATGTAAAGCATGTTGAGAAAGACAATTTGGAAGGATTATATGCCCTGAATAAACTATTGAAATATTGGAATGAATTCTCTGGATTTGTTACTGGATCGTGATTGATTTGGACATTTCTTATATTTTATGATAGAATTTACTATGTTTGAGGCCTGTAATATTATGATAATAAATGATTGAATATATGCATTTGTGTTCATTGGTAAGTTATTTTTTCTGTTTTTTAAATACCGATTTAGAAAAAACCATAACAATATGTACTCATTCTAGAGGAATTAGAAAGGGACGAGAGAGAGTCACCCAATAATATATAATATTTATGATGTTTGATATCGCCGGTATTTCTATAAATTCTAGTTTTTTCTATTAAAGTCATGTTCCTAGTGCAATATGTCTTTTATTTAGTTGAATTTGCTATGAACCACATTCCTTAATATGCTCAACATGAACTAGGTTAACACGACTCCTAAGACAGCCAGTATATTTCAGGAATCAGGCTCACCTCCGAAAAGCCTATATTTTTTAAGTAATCGCATTGAAATTCTCAGCATGCATACTACAGACTGTCTTCCATCGACTGAGGGTAAATAGAAAATTTAATTTTTTTTTCGCTTCAACCGGAAATGGCCGAACGATTTTTTCAAAGAATGTTGTGTATATTTTTATATATTTGAATTCCATGCTGAGTTTTTGGTGAAATGTCGTGAAAAATTAAATAATTTGAATATTTTTTTGTAAAGTAATCATTATCTGGATACAGAAGAAATTGCAGAATTTTTTCTACCGTAAAGCATAGATGTCAAATATGCAAAAATATATACATCACATCATATAAGAAAATCAAAATTATTCGGCAATTTCCGAATAAACTGGAAGTCGTAGACCCTCTTTTTTCACATCTGTCGATGGTTAATAATTAAGTATCAATGTGCAATGTTTCATTTCAATCTCTTAAAAAATAATTATTTTTTTCGGCAGTGAGTCTTATTGCTGTGAGTCTCGTTATACAGCCGAGCTTCTGCTGCATTGTTGCTGCTTAGAACCTTCATATCGAAGTAGCACTGTTGATGCATTATTACTACATACAAACTGCATTACAACGAGGCATAGCTCCTCCACAACTGCTGTATAGTGGCTGTACTTCGAATGCAGTTTGAGCTGTACAGTTTCGATGCAATTCCGCGGGACATATACGGTCCGTTTCGATACAGTTACTGCACCACCATCGCTGCATTTCAAGTGCAGCAACGCTGTACAGTTTTTGTACTCTTGCTGCGTTTTAGTGTTTGCTGGGGGAGTATAGTTTGCATTAGGTTTAAATACATTTGATGTATTACTTTCACGATTATTGTGTGGAGCTGAATGCTCTAATCTACTAAACACTTGTGAGGTTGCAGGAAAAGCTTTGAATTGATTATTATAATTAGGTCTAATTGGTGTTTGATTGAAAGTAACAGGAGTGCTTGCAGAAGGTATTTTCTAGCTCCTCATCATGTCAAATTGGGATTTTTGTGAAACGTAATTTTCGACAATTTGAGTGGCTATATCCCAGTTGAGATTTGGTGTTGTTAATAATGCTATTTGTAATTCTATAGGGCAATTACTATTTAGGACACATTTTGCTAGATCTTCAACTAATTTTTATGCAGTAATTTCATTCGTGCATTCATACAGTCAGCATCAATTCTATAATTCAAACTTATTTTCAACTGTTTGATTTGTTCAGTAAACGACAGGATATTATTTTGTGGTCATTGACTTAGAAATTGTATTTGATTCTTTAAAACATCTAAATTAGCGTGATCTCCAAACTTACCAATCAAAAAAGTTTTGATATTATTCCAATTATTTGGAACATCAGAAGTGTGGAATCACCAATAAATTTACTCTTGATTACATTCAGACAATAAATTTTTACTATGGGTTCTTCATTCAAGAATTGGTTTATGTATGATTCACGTGCTTTCACAAATGAGTTCAATTTCGTTTTGTCTCCATTGAATTTGGGCAATAAGGCACCAAATTCTTTGGGTAAAGTTAAATCCGGCATTCTGCACTGTTGGATTTCAAGTCTTGTGGAAGACTCTATTAAATTATCTAAATATTCTGAAAACTTAATTTTAGGAAAATTAATTCGAATAAAACTCTCAGAATTAAAATAATGGGTGTCGGCTTTGTCGGAAACTTAGGAAACGGAGAGAGGGATTACTTGTCAAAAATACCTTGATTTTGGCCGTTCCAAACAGGAGCAGAGTTGCTTATTCTGCTTGAGCTTCTTGTTGGTACTTCTTTGTGGATTGGAAGAACTCTTGTCGGTACTTCGGTCGTCCTTGTTCTTGACTTTGTGAGGTAAGTCCAATCGCTTTCACGGTGTGTTGGATCTCCCAATAAAGAATTGGAATTCGCCTGCTTTCTTGAGTCAGTTTGAGGATCCCATCCTCATCGCCAGTTTTGTGTTTTTGTGAAATGAAGACAGTTTTTAAAACAGACAATTCATTCGAGTTGTTTGCGCTACAAGCTTTGAAATCTCTATGTCGCTATGCGGACTTGTCGCCAACGGCTCGGCGTACTTGCAGAGTTAGCAAAAATAAGAAGTGGAGCGGTAAATAATATAATTGCATATCCGGATCAGCAGTCCTAAAACGGTTTCGAAGTGGTTTCACCTAATCATATATCTATGAATTTTAAGAATAAACCCAGTTTAAGATTGCTTTATGCTATGTATATGTTACCATAGAACATTGACTGTCGTTCTGGAAACAGAAATAACATTTTTTCATCAATCAAATTCCGTAATAAACCTTTTTTCAGGAACCAACCCATGAATTAAGTAAAACCTGTTGTGCTCATCTACTCATCTGTGATCGTATTAACCAATGATGTCGTAACTTTTTTCATTGTAATTCCAAGCAAAGAATATATATTTCCTTAAATTTAAATGAAAAAATTTCAAAGAGCACTGCCGTGAAGGCAGCAGCTTTTGCGCGCATGTTCAATGTCGATGACCGCTTCAGCAACGAATTTGAACATGCACGCAGAAGCTGCTGCCTTCACGGCAGTGCTTTTTGAAATTTTTTTTTCAATAAATCACTGGATTTCAATTCGATCTGATCTGTATTTTTGGAAATATTGGAAAAATAAAATTTTCATTTGGCGGATTTTACCCATTGACGAATTCGACCTTCGTAATTAAACCCCAAACCTACTCTACAAATATCGAGTTTCTAAGTCGTTTCTTCCGAAAGTTATTGTGTATACGGTCAGCCTAACGGCCGACTGCGTTAACACAATAACTTCCGAAAGGAACGACTTAGGAACTCGATATTTGTAGAGAAGGTTTGGACCTAAGTTACGAAGGCCGAATTCGTGAATGGGTAAAATCCACCCAATGATTCCGTAGATATACCCAATCAAAATTTTATTTTTCCAATATTTTCAAAAATACAGATCAGATCGAATTGAAATCAAGTACTTCATCGAAAAATAACAGTTCGAAGTTTCATACAGAATTCAATGAGGATGATATCATAAGAAAATCATAGAAATTTTTTTTTCAAATTGTTCTGATGACACGATTATCATGAAATTTCGCGTAAAGTTGTCTTTCAGCATCTTTAAACTAGCTGTGAAGTTTTATCAGGACTCAATCAGTATTTCTCGAGTTAAACCGAAAAAATCAACGATATCGAGAAGAAAACCTCGAAATTTGACATATTTTTTACCGACATCTCCAGAACTTATGATCGTATCGAACTGAAATTTGATACCCTGCTTTTAAATATGAAGCTCAAAGTGTGAGTGGATTTTTTTTGGATATGATGAATGGTTTCCGGAAAAAAAAAATTTTTGGAAATTTTTTTTTAAATTTTTTTTGGAAAAAATTTTTTTTTTATTTACTGACGATATGACCCTGACGAAATTTGACTCAAAGTTGCGCGTCGTTATATTCCACCTAACTGCCAAGTTTGAATCCAATCGCTCAAGTAGTTTCTGAAATAAAAAATAAATAACTTCAAAACTTCAAGTGCCCATAACTCCGAAACTATTCGACCGATTTGGCCCATTAACGAACTTAAACCGCGGCATTCTGATGCGCAACCTATCCTGAAAGTTTCAAGTTGCTAGCTTGCTTCTGTCGACAGTTATCGTGTCTACGGCCGAGTCATCAGTGAGTCCAATTTAGTCGATTGAGACCATTTTCGGCTCAATCATCCAAAATTATATTTGGACAAAACGATAGCACGCTGTTTCCCTAGAACATGCGCGCAAAAAGTGTCGTCGTAGTTGGTAAATACGACCACAGATGAGCACACCATGTTTTATTTACATCATGAACAAACCGAATCTTTTATATTTACTGAACGGAAAACCGGCAACCGAAATAATCGAGTTGATTTGCGGAACATATCCTATATAGAATTGACACTATCAACATGAAATCAGGAATTCCAACTTGCATTTCAGCCAATCAGAGATGATCTCAACAAAAACCTATATTTGAAAGGAATTATCTTGTTTGAGGAGCCAAAGCATCTTTTACGGATATTTATAAATAACGCGAACCTTATCATGTCGAATTTGTTCTGAAATTCCCCTTTCCTAGTGATAGTAAATTTGGGAGAAATTTGTGGGTTTGGCAACTTGCACCGAAGTCGTCTATTGCTTCTATGTGAATTGAAATCTAGTATTCGATTGAAATATGATAGCTGGAAGGTTTATACAAAATTTCGTGTGAACCATATGAATTGAATCGCCGTATATCAGCTGTAGGTCGGTGGTTAGAACTCATGCCTCATGATCGTGAAGGCTTGGTCGGAAATAAATTTTTCCGGTTTTCAGGGGACCGTCCAACCATTGCTGTTGGTAAACAATTAACAGTGCTGTTTCTAACATAACGCAAAGAATTAGTAACAGAGCATACTCAGAACACCTAGTCTCCTAACTCGTACCTGAATTACCTTCTCAGGGATTCCACAGCGGAACCCGCAACCGGCAACAAGGAAATTCGAAATATTTCCACCAGGTAGTAAATTTGCCTTTGGCGGAGTTGAAACGTGGGTACGTAACAGTTTCGGCAATGAATCTAAACAAGCGCGTAAAAGGTCCTGGCCTCAGTGCTTTTTTAGAATTCTCTCCTATTTCTTCTAGCATCAAAACCACACAGGCACAAATTTATGAATTTGAAGGAATTCCTAGTTATTCCAGGACTTCAGTTAAATTTATCAAGCTGTCCTGGGACCTATTTCACGAAAAACTTCGAAAGTTTTCACATTTTCTGACGGAATAGTTGTCAAAAAAATGGTCACAAGTGAAAACTGCAACGGTAAAATTCACTTTCTAAGGCAGACGAAAATCTGTTGCACCAAAATTCCAATAGAAAAATCATTCAATTCAGGTAAAATTCAATTTTCGAATTCAAGAAAACTGCAGAGTCGTAAGTTGCAATGTGTTTTGGCACAATAGGCGCTAGGTATCAAAATTCAGAAACATCTTGCAATTTTCGCGAACTGTACGAGTATTGCAAAATAAATTGTATCATGTGAAGCATGTACATTTTCCAGCTTCCTTTCGGAATAATAATATGAGTTGAGATTTTCATTTACCTGATTCTCCAAACGTTGTCCAACAAAACAGAGCAGGAACTGTCCGATGAGTGTTATGAGCAGGAATGCCGAATTCTCGTAACTTCCTTGCTGATGGTAAGAAATATGTATCATTTCTCTGATGTTCAAGAAGAATAAAATTTAAAAACACTTACTATATTCATGTACTCCTGTATTGCTATATTAGGTATCACGAGTGTGTACTCGAAGATGAAAAGATATCCAACACTTTCATTCATATCTTTTATACACCTGAAATAATAACAAAAATTATCAATGTTCGTTAATAAATACTTTTTATTGCAACAAAATATACATTCTATATTATCAACACGGTGCAATAGGATCATACAATGCAAAATGATAACTAGGATAACTAACCGCCTTTCGTTCGTTGGCCAGTCAGATGGCTAGTCTAACCCAGAAAACAAAAGATTTAATACTGTTCGTTAGACAATATATTTTTGAGAATTTGCTCCTGAGAAATAGTTTGAATCCAGAAATTTCTATTTAGGAAATTTTTTTATTCAATTGAAAATGTTTCTGTTTCTTGCAGAGATTGAAACCCCATAAGAATGTTTTCCTGGATTTTTCAGCTTTCGGTTGAAAACACATTGGAATTTCCCAACACAACGGAAAATAAGAATGAAACTGAGAGAAATATGGACCAGAGACGTAGAAAAATAATCAAAGGACCAATTTCAAAAATACACAATTCATTTTCTTGTAGTAACAACAAAGTTGACGAGTTCACATTCTTCCTAAATGACCAGAAAATAGACATAGCCTGTTGTATGGAGAACTGGATCCCGCAGGATTGGCTGGGGAAAATTCGTCTGGGCAACTGTTGGCCAGCTCCTTTTGTCGCAAAACATCAAGACATGGAGGTGCTGCAATTTTTGTGAATAAGGGTTAACAAAACGGGGAGCTGCAGAACATAACGAAGTATTCTGTTTTTGAAGAAATTCAGGTGGCGGCTGTCAGATTACCTGATTTAAAGCTTATCGTAGTTGCATTTTATAGGCCCCCATCAGGGGACTACCCTACATTTCTGTCAGCTCTCGAGCAGGTGTCGGAGGAGTGTCTTAAAGATTACAGTGATTATAAAATATTGATAGCTGGTGATTATAACATAGATATCCACAAGATGTCCACTGAAAGAACAAAGTGGTTGAAATGTTCAATATGTATAATATGAAATATATTTTTACAGAGCCATCAGGTGTAACTAAACATTCAAGTAGTTGCATAGATAACAGGTTCACGAATATGCCAAAGAGTGAGTATAAGCAGGTTACGTATAAACCCTTCTTATCGGACCATAGGGAACAGATTCTGAAGATACCAACAGCCAAAATAAACCCTGAAAACAAAAATGAGAAATATAAAATCAGAAGGCAGTTTAGTAGTAAAGATACTCACCGTTTTATTGAAGGGATCAGGTCTTCGAACTGGGAGCTAATATGGAATGAAAATGCTGAGGTACAGTATAGTAATTTTTACGGTGCTCTCATTGATCTCTTCAACTGTTCTTTCCCTGAGAAGCGATATAAACGTGAACAAAGGAAAAAATATCAATGTTATAAAGACTTGAAAAACGTAATGAGCAGGGTGGATACGGCAAGGACTATTGCAGAAGTACGGAAGGACGAACCTAGTCGTGCACTTCATTAAACCCTGAGGACCACATTGAAAAATGAAATCATAAAAACAGTAAAATCTAAGAACACGAACAAAATAAACAGCGCAGTGAATATGTTTCAAGAAATGTGGAACTTAATAAATAAAGAAACGGGAAAGAAAGGAAAATGTCAGTTACACAGTGTTACATAGAAGGGTACGACCATCTTTTAGTGATTCGAGCAAGTTGATAAAAAACCTCAAGAATGAATACTATGAATTCCATCTATTTGAGTCCGACTAGGGAGGAAGAAATTGCGGAATTAACAAAAAAGATGAAAAATAAACACACGAGAGATTTCTACGGCATTTCAGTGGATCTGTTAAAACAGATGGTTCCACATATAAAACAGCCATCATGTAAAATAATTAACGATTGCTTTGAACAAGAAGTCTTTCCGAAAAAGCTTAAAGTCGCTATGGTAACACCAATATTGAAAATAGAACTGTTGAAGGTTATCGGCCAATCTCTGTTTTGCCAGTGATGTCAAAACTGTTCGATCTACTCCTAAAAGAACGATTGGTGAGTTTTCTTGAGAGCAATATGTTTAAACATTAGTCTCAGCACGGTTTTCGGAAGCGAAAATCAACAGTTATAGAGATGATTGATCTATTAGATACCATAATCGAGGCTCACAACAACCGTGAGGAAGTGGAACTGTCTTGTATTGACCTGAGCAAAGCTTTTGACAGCGTTAGTCACAAAATTCTTCTGAAGAAACTCGAATTTTACGGTATAAGAGGAAAGGCTCTTACAATGTTCGAATCCTACTCGACAAAAAGGAGTCAGGTGGTGACGTGGAATGACTCAGTGTCTGCTTCGCGGGAGATCACAGTGGGGGTACCGCAGGGCTTGGTCCTTGGTCCGATATTGTTTATTGTCTACATGAATGATCTATATATTAACTTGGAGACTGGCCAACTCTGCAGCTACGCAGATGACAACGCTTTTATGAACAGTTCAGGAAATAGAGACACACTCAAGTTGAAGACCTTAACATCTCTTTCGGGTGCTCAGAGTTGGTTCGCGTCAAATGGTTTTTTGTTGAACGAGGATAAAACCCAGCAGCTCCTAATTACTAACAAGGAACATACAACCGGTTCTCTGAAGTATTTGGGTGTGACTTTTCACACATCATTGAGCTGGAGTCCATACGTAGACGAATTGTGTGACAAACTGTCGACCTCTATCTATCTCATAAAAAGAATTGAAATGATTTCTAATAGTGATACGGCTGAGCTCACATATTACTCAGCATTTCATGCTAAAATAATGTATGGTATCATACTGTGGGGACATAGCAGTGCTGCGCAGAGGGTTCTCATCAAGCAGAATAGGGCCATACGGGCTATATTTGGAATGCAACAGTCCGACAGTTGCCGGAATGTATTAAGAAGGAAGGGCATACTCACCTGTATTTCGGTTTTCATCCTCACTGCTGTGTATGCTGTCTATGTACACCAGCACCTCGAAAAGTTTCTAACACAGATTTCCATGGACATAATACAAGGAGAAAGCAATTCCTGAGTATTCTCTTCACTAAAATTGCGAAAGCGCAGCAGGGAGTAAATCACATCTCACTAAAACTTTATAACAAGTGACCCGAATAAGTGAAGTGCTTGAACGATCAAAGATTCGGCAAAAATGTAAAAAAATTTCTGCTGGAAAAGACATTATATAGCCTTGAAGAGTTTTTTAACATGTCCTGTTTGTCTTTAATGTAAATAGGTGATGTTTTATACTTATCTTTCCCCCTTTTCTTTTTTGGTATTTCATACTTTTGACAAGCCGTGTAGCACTCGACGGCAACTATTCATCATGTGAGATTTCTGTCACTTTATACTTGAGTGTACATGGGTGAATAAATAAATAAATAAATAAAAAATTTTTTTTTTAGAAACTATTCTCTAGCCTGCGATAAAGTTTGGAACAAAACTTGAAACTAACAGTGATTCATATATCAGTTTGATCAGATATTTATCATTGGAGAAAATAGAAAAAAATGCTTATTTCCTAGTGTTTTTTAGTAGTTTTCACCGAATTAATTTCTGGGAAAACTACTTGACTCATCAAAAATGCCGAAAACTGGTACAAAGTTTCTTGATGAAATTTTTATTTCAAATTTTTCATATTATGCGATTTTTCACTCATTATAATTTTATTTTCGCTTTGACCATTATGACAGAAGCTATAATTTTTTTCTGTGAAACTACAACAATTCACCGTAGGTGTTGTCCTTTTGGCTTGCGTTTGTGTACGAGTCTTATTTTCCATAGACATCGATGGTTTCAATTGGTTCCATAAATGCGGAAATAATTTATGATTTTTCCATTCGAATGAGACTAATCGATTCAGTACGAAATTCAGGCCACAGATTCATTAACTTCACAACTAGTGCATTTCTTTATTCATCGGTTGCCAGTCAGGTGACTAATAATGTGTGGCGGGAGCTTTATCCGCCATGGACGTACAGAATTATGACTTTTGTCAGATCGCTCGTCTGACCACTTCTTCTTCGTTCGCGTCACAAAATCAGTCCGCTTGAGCTGACGATGATTACCTTACAACTAACTGTTAGGTAGGTGACACTTCTAGGAAGAATGCCCAGCCAATAACTGCCGAATATCGGATATTATTCGTCAATAGAACTATACATTCTAGAATCTTTTCAACCCTGAAATAGGCTTAGAAAGGGTTGAAATAGTCAACCTCTTAGATATTTTTACAACTTTTTTTTGAATATACAGTTTCCTTTTAAAACCACATGTAGGAAAAGCCCAATTCATTTACTATCTTTTTATCCCTACAAGATTTTCGAAAACCGCATTGTAGCAGGATGTGAAACATTTGAAATTGAGCAAGCATATTCCATGGCAAACGCATTTCAGGAGAAGAGTAAATGCTTGTGTTGAAGCTGAAGGCGGTCATTTTCAACATTTATTATAGTTGAGTGTTATTCGACAGGTTTTTGTTCATTGTTCGCTATTGTTTTAGTTGAAAGAGTCTTAGCCTAGTAGAATCATAATTTGGTTGGCTGTTGTTCAATAAAATGCTCTTTAGCATGAGTTATGTTTTTCTCGTAAATGCTTAAGTTTTCGAAAAAACTTATTGAGATAAAAAAGTTATTAATTGAATTGGGCTTTCACGCCATGTTTTTTTTGAAAGGAAATTTTAATTCAAAAAAAGTTGTAAGAAAAATATCTTAGGGGTTGACATCAGCATATTTCAGGGTTGAAAAAATTTCAAAATGTTTAGCTTAATTGACAAACAATATTTACCGAGTTTCGTGTCTTTAGCCTAATATACAGGCAAAATAAAAAGAAAAACATTTTTTTTTATTCAGAGGGGTGTAACTTTTCCCAGATGAGGTTTTTTAGAAAATTTTATACCAAATATCTACTTTGATTTTCATCACAAAATCACCCCTTACATTTTTTCGGTGTTATTCAGATACACCCTGTATGTACAAATTCTCGCTAATGCGAATTGATACACGGTAACACATAATGAAATGTATTAAACAAAACTATTTTAGGATGATGCAAAATCCCCCCAAAATAAGCTCTAATCGATAACTATATTGTTCGTGATTCCATTTCCATTGAAAGTACCGAAATTACTGAAATACCAGCCACCACTTGAACACGTGATCCATACGACCTGAAATTCTAAAAATAGGAATTTTGAAAACTGGAATCAACGTTTTATGGAAAAAAAAATCTAGAAAAGCAGTGACGGTAGGTCAAGAGTTTGTACGCGCTTGTTCACATTCGAAGCCATGTTTCAACATATTCTGCATGCACCTTCACACCGTCATTTGTCAACCAAGTGCAATATTTCGATTCGAACATATCTGCGTTATTGATAATACTGAGAAAAAAAAATTTCGAATTGATATATCTTCGAAATCATTTGGAGGGATTTTAAGTTTGCACGAATTCGACCTTCTTGATCAATCCCCAGACCTGCCATAACAAATCGATTCGCTGAGTTGGTTTTTTTTGATTCGATTATGGTTGAGGTCAGCCTAACTGCCACCATGAAATGAAAATCCATTCAGAGGCTTGAAATTTGTTTAACCGGTTCAATGATGAAAGCCAAATTCGCGAAGTGGTGAAATCATCAAATGATTTCGCATAACTCACTATTTCAGTATTTTTTGAGTTATTCTGTAAAAAACAACAATGCCGAGAACATAACCAGGAAAGTTGACACGTTCTTCGCAATATCTAAATATGTTAAGAAGATAGTTATCAGAATGAAGTGAACTTTGAAACACTGTTGTCATACCGACTAGGTTTTTGCCAATTTATGGAAATCTCATGAATAGTTTCCAGTAAAAAAATTTTCATTGAGAATTTCTGAAATTTTTGTATGATTTTTACAAATTTTTTACACAATCCTCATGAAATTTTGGATTAAGTCTTACTACATAGTTCAAATCTGATCGCTTCTGTTGAGATATTAAGGAAATATCCTTCATCTTTCAATGTCTCCGGAAATTAATATCAGATCAAACTGAAATTTCAGAACTGTTTTTTAATATTGACTTCAAGGTTTATCCCATTATTCAATCTGATCGCGTCGATAGTTATCGAGAAATTGAGGAATTACTCTAAAAATTTCAAATAACAACGAAATTCGACATAATTTTTCCTGATATCTCCGAAAATTAACATCAGATTGAACTGAAGTTCAAAAAAAAGGTGTGTAAGAGTGACTTCAAGGTTTGTGTCGAGTTTCAAGAGAAATCTGGTCAATAAATTCAGAAAAATAATTTTTTTCGATAAAGATATGGATAATTGAAGAAAATCCATTGAGGACGCAGGAAACTTTGCGGTAAGTTGCGCATTGATATTCTTCAAATAACTACGAAGTTTCGATGTGATCGATTCTGTACTTCTTGAGATATTGAGGAAATAACGGAATTTGACATACTTTGTTCATATATCTCCAAAAGTGAAGGAATTATCGGATTGAAATTTGAAGAATTGTTGCTGAATACTGGGTAAACTGTCTGCGCCTCATTTCGTTAAAATCTAATCAACTTTTCCGAGAAAAAAAAAAATTTTTCAAGAAAACATTTTCGAATGAAAATTTTTCGAAAATTTTCTAACAACTGGATCCATACGAAATTCTGCAATAAGTTTCACGTTGTTAGTCTCCATATAACTATAAAGTTCTGATCTGATCGCATCTTTAGTGCTTGAGATACGCAAACGTCAAAATATCAAACAAAAACGAAATTTCATATAATTTTTCCATATATTTTCGAAATTGAATGTCCTATCGAATCGGAACTGCAAACATTGTTTTATAAATACTACTCATTTTGAAGAAGCCGAATTCTTCCGAAATATGATTAACACTTTCCGAGAAAAACAAATTATTCAACATAAATTTCAAAACTTTTCGAATATTTTTTCACTTCTAGATCAAAACGAAATGTTGCACCTAGTGGCGCGTTGGTATGCCTCAACTGATAACGAATTTTTGATCTGTAATACCTGAGATATTGCGGAAATAACGTTAAAATTTCAAATAACATCGATATTTGGCATATTTTTTTCCTTAAATCTCCGGAGATAAATAGCATATCGAATGGAAATTTGAGCTATTGTTTCAAAATACTGACTCGAAAGTTTCAGCCGAATTTCTTTGAAATCTGATGAATTTTCTCCAAAAAAAAATTTTTCAAAAAAATTCGAAAATTAGTTGAATAATTTTTTTTTTTTGGATTTTCTTAATGCCTAATCCATACGGAAATCTCCACTGGGAAACGCGTTGGTATTCCAAAACAGAACACAAACTTTCAATCCGATTGAATAAGTAATTCATGAAGTATCCGCCCAAGTAACACAAACTTCCCGGCGAGATATCTGCGAGGTCCGAATCCGGCTTTCATGCAAACTTTTATGGTAATTTCCCAAAGTGGTCACAAACACAACATGATTTGGGGATTCGCAAATTGAGCTCCTGAAGTTATCACAGGCGTAACCAGAATTAGAAATTTACATAACGAGTTCCCAAAGTCATCCCAAATATCATCATAATGGGAAGTTCACAATGCAAGTTTCTGACGTTATCGCAGATGTAACCAGAATACGAAATTCGCCATTTATATATTCGGTGGACGAGAAAATGCAAGTCAGGTTGAAGTCAGGTATGGAAAAGTGAAAAGTGTCTAGTAAATGTATAGTTCTGTTATTGTATTAAGATCTACCTTATAAAATTAATTATAAAAAACACTAGTTGATAGCAATGTGAATCTAATTAAGTAACCTATACAATTACGACAGTCTTCGCATTCATCGAGCAGAAAGCTCTCTTTTTCACACATTATATTTCTGGATTGAAATAATTCACTGCTAGCATCAGTTAGACAACGGCAACTGGTACAATTTAATGCTAGTGGAAATTACGTTCTTGAATACGTAAAATTTCCAGAATTCTTGGAGGAAAATATATAAAACCAAAATTCAATCAAAACTGCTTCATGTTTTTTCTGAACAGATTTTTAAAAATGTTGACAAATATGAAATCCGAGGTTTTTCCTTAGAAAAAATCATCAACATATATCTCATTCAAATACGGACAGGTATTCCAAATCAATATTTTTTTTCCATATACCCTTCATAGTGATATGGATATTATATTTTTCCAAGAACCTATAACTCATTTCCAAAATACAAATGGGTATTCATTTCCAACCGCGCTAAACAATACTCAAAGCCATCTAACCACCAGATGAAGAACCTGTGGTGTTCCCTGTCAAGGGGTTGGTTCGTCCAGTTGGATCGTACAGGAGAGGGTTTGGAAATAACACTCGTAGATCTCGTAGAGGGTTTAATTACTATGGGTCATTACTACGGCGGACCCATCAATGGATTCTCCGCTTCGTGTTCTTACTCACACTCACACTGTTTTCATAATACAATAACAAAATATTATATATGTTTTGACGGGTTTGTTTACAAGCATATTATGATAACAGACGTGGCAATTCAATATCAGTAGGTAATCTATCTGAGCACGTTTTATGGATGATGCGAGGTTCTGTGGACCTTGCTCGTCTTTTAATAATTATACAGAGTGTCCACTCTGACATACGTTACAAACCGACAATCCTCATATTACGATTTAGACAGGTATATCTTGTCCACGATATCTCGCCATCTCGGCGGATCTCGAGTCAAGCAGATCTGTGTTTCCTTGCCTTCAGTTTATTCCTTCAAGCTATTCGTACGGATTCATGATCTAAGTCTGCCGAGGACCTGGCTGCTACTTGCACATAGCAAGTCCGCATATAGGCGATCATAAAAATCTCAACAGGAAACTTTCCAAGAACTATAACGTACATGTTTATATATCTGCACCTCCAGAAATTTTCGCTAGGGAAATTTTCTGGAAATATCGCATGGCGTGCTCTTAGTAATCTCGCAATGGGCAGTAGTGGAGAATTTCTCAAACTCCTCGTCATGAGGCTATGTCAGCGAATTTCACTCCTATCTCCCAACGTGGAAAGTTTGAGAATTTCCGCATACGATATCTTCAGGATCCCTTCGAGAATATTGCTGTGGCGAACATTTGGAGGAAATGAAGCTCTCCTCATGGCTTCTTAGAGAAGTAGCAAAAGTACTCTCAATATACTAAAGAGATATCTTTAAAACCTGTCTATGTTGCCTGAGGAGGAATAAACCTCCAATTTATATGGGCCTATCTCCGAAACTATTCGACCGATTTTACTCATTAACGAACTTCACCGAGATATTTGGACTACAGACCTAATCTGTCAATGTCAAGTCGCTTGGTTATTTCTTTCGAAATGTAGATAACATACGGCCGAACGGACTGAATTGAATTATTCATCATGGAGAAATTTGGCGACATTCATTTCATATGCTCAGTTACATGAACCTTCAAGTCATCACTCATCAATCAAATACTAGATTTCAATTCGATTTGATCTGATTTGTCCGAAAAATTGGAGATATGAAAGTTTGAATGGGAATATTTTAGAATGATAAGGTGGATTCTACCCATTCACGAATTTGGCCTTCTCATCAAGGCCCAAACCTAGGCTTTAAATAGCGGATATTCAAGTCATTTTTCGGATGTCATTGTGTTCATGGTTGGTATCACCGCCGATCGTGAACATGAGAGGTACCGCAAGAATCTTCTTGGATACTTGATCATTGGATAGCATGTGTGGAGGAGTTCATACGAAGACAGAATTGGCGAAGCGTCAACATCCACCCAATGATTCCGCATTCAAACTGATATTATTATTCGAACACAATCATATCACGATGAGAAATTTTCCGTTCTACATAAAACTTCCAAGCAAAAAAATTAAAAATAATTATGAAAGTAATGCTAGTAATAAGCACAATAGTACGCCGATCGGCAGCATTGACTCTATCCAAAGGCAGTGAGAACTCTTCAGAATCTAAGTTCCGGTGCCCCGTCGAATAGAAAACCCTCACTGGTGATTCTGTGATCTACCTTGAATGTGATTTCACGCTTAACATATACTCCTTGATCATGAGTTATAGTATTTACATGAGTGGAATTTTGATGATTCAGTCTTTTAAACATTGTTCTGTACCTTTTGGCAAAGGCATGTGTATTTCAGCTCTGCAACGCTGACATCACACTGAAATAGTTGAAAAAAATCATGATTCGGTATGTTCGAACTCTGTCAGAATCAGCCGAAGGAAAGAGAATGGAATTTCCACTCTTACTCACGATGATTGAAGGAGCATCAGCTTTGTTATTTCATCAATTATATTCCGTGGAACATGAGAATCTTGGCTGAATAATAATTCCGATGATATGTATAACTATTAGTAGTTATACATATCATCGGAATTATTATTCAGCCAAGATTCTCATGTTCCACGGAATATAATTGATGAAATAACAAAGCTGATGCTCCTTCAATCATCGTGAGTAAGAGCTTCTTTTTCCTTACTGTTATAATGAACCAGGTATTTTATAATGAGAATATTCGCAAATAGTGATAAATATTTTTTGTCGACATATCCTTCAATACCTGGTTCATTATAACAGTAAGGAAAAAGAAGCTGTTCATTGGGCTGGCTGAAATAAAAACTACAATCTTTTTCGATTGACCGAAATCTACATTTTTATTGATGTTGGGACAAGATTCGACAGAATTAATTTCCTCAATACCAGTTTCATCTACAACGTGTTGGAAGAAACGAGGCTGATTCATAAACATATCCTTCAGTACCCTCCTTGTTATAACAGTAAAAAAAAGTGTTTTGTAGGAGAGGGTGAAATAAAACCTTTTTCAATTGACCGACGTTTCGAGTAACTTTCCACTTTTTTCAATGTAGAAAAAGACAACCTTAAAAAAATAAGAATCTACTCGAAACGTATTTCATCCAGCCCTATAGACCACTATGTTTTCATTAACTGCTAAAGGTTATGTCTATAAATCAATCCTCTCAACGAGTTGCGGCTTAATATGGTATTGATGAGGCAAGGGATTCACCCGAATCGTGGTCCAACATAAAAAGGTGGCATCAATAACGAATAGAAGAATTTTTTCCTGTAATGTAGGCAAGTGACGGCCTTGAAACAGAATAAGAACTTACTCTAAACGTCGGCCAATCGAAAAGGATTTTTGTTTTCTTTTCACCCAGTCCTACAAATCATTACTTTTTCTTTACTATTGAAATGAGGAGGAGAAATTTTTTGTTGCAATTCAGAAAAAGACAGCCTTTAAAAAGAGTAAAAAGAAACTAGCAAACGATTATTTCATTTCTCTCGGCCCTACAAACCAGTACTTTTTTTACAATGGTGGAGTCATTCTCAATCTTCATAAAAATATGGTATCAATAACGAAATCCACATAGAATATTGAAATCAATTTGCAGTGAACAATAAGAAAATGAAAACGATTAAACTTTACAACATAAATAAATATCAAGTTCCAAGAATTTACGTTTGCTAATCCCGGATTGATGTTATTTCGAATTTAAATTTGGAAAATTTCATCTCTAATTTCAATACCAAAATTCCGCTTCACTTCCTAATGCAGAACTATATGTCAACCGGAGCAGTGTAGATTCGAATTTCTTAAGTCTTAATCATTTCAGATCTGAACTATTGTTTTTTTCAGTTAGTTTTCTACTCACCCGTATATCTTCGAATAATAATCGACAAAAGAAATGAAATTTTCAGTGAAAACTTCGACATCACTGCTGGAAATTTTTTCTGTGAGATCCAGAATTCTTGAAGACAGAGTCCAAGGAATAGCCAAGAAACCCATCACTATAGCAGCAAACAATGGTAATAAAAAATTTTGGAAGGCCCCCATATACAAAGAAATCATTTTTTTTTGCAAACCCGCATCCTCTGTTTCGAATGGAAACCAACAACACTGGTGTAGGCCACAAAAGTATTTTTTATTTCCAGTGATTATCCTTCCTTCACAATGCAGGTTCATCCAGTATGAAAAAAAACTATTCGCAGTGGAGATCACCATAGCGCCGAAATATGTCGTCCATATCAACTTGTCATTCAGCAGATAAGTTTTGGCTACATTTTCTGGTACAACTGAAGTTATAACCTCGATTTGTTTCACCAATTTGGTGAATCTGCCTCTGAAGATGATTAACGTTACAATTAACTGAATGAAGGTCGACAGTACCATTAATTTCATCACTGGTTCTGCTATCTCGTAACGTAGTCCATCTGAAATAATTTCGAAGAGAAGATTAAGGCGAACAATTACTTCATAAAAACAATCAACTAAAAAGAAGGGACTAAGCTCCTTTGATTATGTAGGTTTTTGCTAGGACTAAATATAAAAAGGGGGATAACGAGGGGAGTGTTTAAAAGAAAAAGAATTCAACGGACATATCCCTCAGATGGAGTAACCGTAGACACGTGTTTCTGGATTGAGCCAGTACGGTAAGAAAGTGTGAAAGATGAGCAACACTTTGTAGAACGCAACAAAAAACGGGATCAAAAAGAGAATCCAGCCGCGCATTTGTGGTTTCAGTCAGGAGACTCAACAATCTAATGCAACACCTAACGTTACACAGGAAGGTAGCTATCCCAAGTAACACAAAGTGCCCGGCGAGATATCTGAGAAGTCCTAATTCGGCTTTCACGTGAACTCCTGTAGTGATTTCCTGAAGTCATCACAAACACAACAAGATTTGGGAATTCGCAATGCGAGCTCCTAAAGTTATCGCCTACGTAACCATAATAAAATATTCACATTGCGAGCTCCTAAAGTCATCCCAAATTTAACCATAATGGGAAATGCGAGTTGCTGAAGTAATCACAGACATAACAAGACAGGGGAATTCGCAATGCAAGTTCCTTAAGTCATCCCAGACGCAACCAGAATAAGAAGTTCGCAATGCTTAAGTCATCACAGACGTAACCAGAATAGGAAATTCGCAATGCGAGTTCCAAAAGTCATCCCGAGTGTAACAGCAATTGAAAATAATTGTCTCAACATTCCTGAAGTTATCCCGAACATGAGGCAGAATTTTTTACGATATCTCTCGTGCGTAGTTTGAACAGAGAGAAATTGCAGAAAATTTCATTTCGTTATTCACTATTTATACAAAGGCAAAATATGTGTTCGATTCAGAAGAACGAAATAAATAACTTCGGAGAGGCTTCCTAGAAACCTATAGGGTAATCGGCAAACATACTAAAAACAAATCGATTAAAACATAATTCACATTGACAAGAAAAATTTTGACGTACAAAATCAGGGCGTTTTTATACATTCGGTGGACGAGTAAACGCAACTCAAGTTGAAACCTAAATTAATAATTAAGAGGTGTCTAGCAAATGTGAAGTTCTGTTATTGAATAAAGACCGTCTTTATACAATGGTTTCACACTAAAACTAGTTATCGACTAGTTTACTAATTGATAATGAAACGAACGTAATTAAGTAGCATTCATGACTTCATTCATCGCAAAGAAAGCTATCTTTTTCACATTATCTTATTTCTGGGTTAAAACTCACTAGCAGTATCGGTGAGACAACGGCAAACTTGTACAACATTATGCGAGTGGAAATTACGTTCTGAAATCTGAAGAATTTCCAGAATTCTCGGAAGAAAACAGAATATCCAAAATTTAGTCAAAATTGTTTCATATTTTTCACAAGAGATTCATCAGAATATCGACCAATCTGAGATCCGTTGTTTTTCCTCAAAAAATCATCCAAACATTTCTCATTCAAAAACGAACAGGGATTCCAAATCAATATTTTGTTTCCATAAACCCATAATAGTAATATAGATTTCTTTTTTTAAGAACCGATTATTAATCTCCATTCATTTTCGAAATACAAATCAATATTCATCAAAGCGATCTTAACTCCATAGGTAAGAACTGACAATATAAGCGCTCATATTACGATTTCGTCTGGTATATCTTCTTCACGAATCTCGACATCTCGCGGATCTCATTCATAACCGACATACGAATGAAGAATGAATATCAGATTAAGTAGTTCTGTTAATTCTTGTTGGGGATATTTTTTGATTGAGGCTATTCGTAAGGATTTATGATCTATGTCGGCAGAGTGCTGTCTGCTAATTCTTCCATTTTCACATAGCAAGTCCGCATGAGTTTTAGTCATCACAAAATTATCAATAGGAATCTTTCCAGAAATTGAATATACATTTTTATATATCTGTACTTCCTGTTATTTTTGCTAGGGGTATTTCCTGAAAATATCGCATGTCGTACTCCCAGAAATCTCGCAATGGGCATAATTTGAGAATTTCTTAAACTCTTCGCCATGAGTCTGTGTGAGCGAATTTCCCATTGTGGGAAGTTTGAGAATTTCCGCATGCGATATCTTCAGGATCTCTTCGAGAATATCGCTGTGGCGGACATTTGGATCAAATATAGCACACCCTGTAACTTCTTAAAAAAGTAGCAAAAGTACTCTCAATTTTCTGAGAAAATATCGCCGGGATATCTTTAAAACCTCTCTGTGATGCCTGGGATAGCTACCTCCGTGAAAATCAGAGTCCAGGATTAAATATGAAAAATGGATAACGAAGGGACTGTTTAAATGAAGAGGAACTTAACGGAAACGTCCCTCAGATAGAGTTACCGTAGTTTCTGGCTTGAGACGGTGAGAAAGTGTAAAAGATCAGCTACACTTGGTAGAAAACAACAAACAAACTAAGTCAACAACAGAAGCCAGCCGCACATTTGTGATCTCAGTCAGGAGACTGAATTCCAGAGCAACATCTAAAGTCACACACGGAGGCAGCTATAGCTACCTGCGTGAACATCTGGGTCCAGGATTTAATATGAAAACTGGATAACGAGGGGACTATTTAAATGAAGAGGAATTTAACGGACATATCCCTCAGATGGAGTAACCGTAGACACGTGTTTCCGGCTTAAGGCCTTCATAATCTTAACCACTTTCTAACCGTACTGATGAAGTCCTTAAGCCAGAAACACGTACCTACGGTTACTCTATCTGAGGAATATGTCCGTTAAATTCTTCATCATTTTTTCTGGGTTTTCACTCCCAATATATATGAAAAAAAAATTTCTTATTTAATTCGTAATTGTTCTGTTACATATACAGGGTGTAACAGAGTTGATGTAAAATATTCAAAGAGGGGGTAGTACAGATTATTTCCAACAAATTATGTACCCATAACTTTTTCTTTAAACCCCCTGGTTCTGGATTCTTTTGTCTTTTTTGGAAACTTCCCTACTTTGCTCAAGAAAAGAGACTATATCTTTGGAACGACAAGACCTACGGCAATAAATATGCCCTTACTCGAAAGAGAACAAGATGCTTCATTCACCATATTCAATTTTGCTCGAGCAAATTCAACAGGAACCTAAAGAACACGGATCCAATGAGAAATTAATTCTAATGAGAAAATCAACATGAGATTTCGTTCGCTATTATCTCGAAAAATGTTTCAGGAAGGTATTGATTTTATAATTGTGAAAATGAGGTAAGTCTATCAGAAATCTTAAGTGCTATAGTGAAAAAAAAAAACATAGAAGTAGTTTTGTGGTCAGATATGTAGAAGCAACAATCTTCTATGAATTATCTTATCAACATAGAGAGATTCACAGTGAAAAAAGGGCTGAATTAGCGATTATGTACCCATAGTTTACTTCTCGTATTTCGTCGACAAATCTTATTTGCGTGTAATGGTTCTTGAGTATAGATATATTGAGTATGAGAATGTGCTCTACATGTAGGTGTTGGCTGCTGTTCGAGAATACAAGCTGCGCTTTCCGGGGCGCCGAATCCCACATCCTCGAACTTTTCAAGCTGTGTATAACCGTGTTCGTGAAACAGGTAGTGTGCAGAAAATGAAAAATGAATTTGGTCCTGTACCCACTCTCCAATCTGACGCAATTTCAAGATCAGTCGATGATGAACCAACTTTGAGTACTCTGCGTATAACTTTAAGGATGGAAGTATCTAACATGACGGGGGACCGAACTATCAGGAGAGAAAGTATTCATCCATACCATTTGACAAAAGCACAAAACCTATTGGAGCCTGACTACCGGCGGCGGGTTGAATTTTGCCAATGTTATGTTGACCAAATTCGACTGGAGATATGTTTTGGAAATGAAATTTTATGGACTGACGAGTCTACTTTTACTAGATAGATTAACAATCTACGAAAGTCACATATTTATAGCCGTGAGTACCCCACATGCCATATTGGCCAATCACTTCTAGCATGACTTGAGAATTAATGTGTAGATGGGACAAATTGGGCATCATTTACTTGGACCAGTATTCCTTCTTCCTGGATTGTATTCGGAATCACTTATAAATTGTCCACAAAACAACATCAGTGGCGCCATGGAGGAACTACTATCAAACATAAGGCAGGATATGTGGTTTCAAATGGATGGTTGTCCTCATCATAATGGGCGCATGGTATCAGATTATATGAATGCAGCCTATCCTGATAGTTGGATTGGACGATTTGGTCCGATAGATTACTCAGCAAGGAGTCCGGACTTAACTCCTTTGGATTTTTATCTATGGAACAGTATGAAGTTTGAAGTTTATAAAGGTACAGTTGTGTAACTAGAAGCTTTGAAGATGAAAATTGAAGAAGCCTGCGATATGGTCCGCTGCAATCTGCAGCGCGTGATTAATTCAATGGGCAAGAGATGATCTCTTGTCCTAAAACACGGTGGACGGCACATCGAGCAGTACATTTGAGTGAAGGAAGTGTCGTCACCCCAATACTTTCTTATGTTTTGATTTTCACTATTATACATTTCTGGATCATTCTAAATTTTCCTTTTTTCTTTCAATTCTTACCAAGCAATAATAAGTCAGTTATATCGAACGTAACTGAGCTACTTGAAAGCCCACATGTGTTAATTAATCGATGAAACATGAATAATTATGAACATGTTTTCTCTTCAGCAATATCTTCCCCATTTGGTGATCGTTCGAATGACATATCTACTTTTGTACTAGCTGTTTCTTTTTAGCCTCAATACCATGACTAACATGATAACAAAAAATAAGAAATTATTCAAACCTTATTGCTTTCCATCTTGAAGCTCTGGATCAGTAATTTTTTCTGATTGAATATTGGAGTTATTCTCTTTAGAACTGGTTATTTATCTATCGAGTCAAACGAATGAACTTAATTTCATTAATACATTTTATAAGAAAGAGGTTGAGAGAGAGGAACCGAAGGAATGAGATCATGGCTCCTTGGTGGCCACCTTACTGGACCGCACCTTCCAATCCATTGTTCTCCGAAATATTCATTAAGTTGGTCCCTTACATTCCGGCTATTATAAGCTGGGCAGTCATCCATTTGAAACCAAAGATTTCGTCTGTTTTCTAGAGGCATTTCATCCAATATGTCTGAAGCATATGGAAACAATTATTTGATTTCAAATGGATGGCTCATAAAAGCCGGAATGTAAGGGGCCACCTAAATGAATATTTCGAAGAACAATTGGATTGGAAGGTACGGGCCAGTAAGATGACCACCGAGGAGTCCTGATCTTACTCCTTCGGATTTCATGTCTGGAACAAATTAAAAGAAAAGTTTATCAAATACGCGTTCGAACTCGAGATGATCTGATGAAAAGAATGGAATTGTGTTGGTGCAGAAATGGGTCCGAAACTTACTGAACTACGCGTGGTTGTGAGAAAAAGATGTGTGAATTTTATTAAACCAGGCGGTAGACATTTTGAACATTTACTATGAGTTAATTGTTTGATAATTTATAGCGAATTTTTTCAGCATTTTGTCTTTTCTCTTAACTTCTTTCTTATAAAATGTATCAATAATATTAGTTCATTCGACCGACTCGACAGGTAAATTAACAGTTCTAATGAGAGTTACTACAATATTCAATCAGGAAAAACAACTGATTCAATCATTAAGAGCATCAAAATGGAAAAGATCAGAATTGAACAGTTTCTTGTTTTTCGTTATTATCATGTTAGCCATGATATGATGCTGAAAAGAAACAGCTAGTACATAAGTTGATATGTCATTCGAAAGATCACTAAATAGGATAATTTTTGCTAAAGACAAAATATGTTCATGATTATTAATTTTCCATCGATAAACCTATTGGAAAAATATGATTAATAATTATATATTTATCTGCTTACCAAGCCTGCAATAAAGAATATTTTGACACAAAATATTCTTGCGTTATAGCCAATTTCATACTCCTTTGAGATGTGTGATCAAAATTTGATGAGGCTACGAGGATAACTGGAGTGTGATTTATTTCATAAAAAAAACTGAGATATTTCGTAAAAACGCAAAATGTTAAATTTGAGAATAGATAACCGTAAATATTTCGACCCTGTGTTATATGACATATTCTGTTGAAAATCACATGCAGAATTTCGCCTGGAAGTTTTGGACTCTTTGAAGTTAACACCCTGTTTATTTGATATGTTTCTTTCAATAGAGTGTTCTGTAATTGTACTGAGCTGAAAAACCGCGGTCGATAGCCCTTGTCTGATTGTCATTCACTGAAGAACATTTTGTCTCTTCAGAGTCGAAACGAATTGACTATACCAGCTTTTCTAGTAATACGACAACTACTATCGTCGAATTCCACAAATTCAGTTCGACATTCCAGAATAGACCTCTTGCAAAAAATTTGCCTAAAATAGCATGTATGTCAGTCAATAACTGACTGAATTGATCAGAATCGACAGAATTAAGGTTGATTCTCACTATACGTTCTGTAGCCGTCCAGTATCCTTCCCGTAAAATATTATAAGGTGTAAATTAACGGATGTATATACACTATACGTCCCGTTCATTTTCTGACAACTTGACATTTTTGCGTACCAAATTTTGACTTAAATCATACGAAAGGGATACTAGAAGGTCACGGGACGTGAAGTAAGAATCAACCTTAGAGGTTAATTCTCACTATGCGTTCCGTAAGCTTTCAGTATCGTTCCCGTGAAATATTATAGGGTATAAATGAATTGATGTATGCACACTATACGTCCCGTGACGTATTGTCACAATCAACCTTGAGGCTGAACGAAATAAATCAGTTTTGACAGAACGTATACTTGTATAATGTGTCTGAAGGTTCATTATACGAAAAAATGTAACTTGAAGAAACTTACCAGAATATCCCCAGAAAATGAATCCAATGAGACAAATGAGTACTGGTCCCATTGACAAGAGTATCCCTTTTATATTTATGAGCAACTGGTAGCCATTATAATTCCCGTCTTTTAGAGAATACAGAAAGTAGAGCTTGAAAATATTATCCAAGGCAGCCAAAAATTGTGGTCGATTCGGATCAGCCATATTTCTCTTCCAAATTCTGTAATTAGAAAATTCTGGCATATTTCAACAGACCGTACGTTAATAAAATTATTTATTGCTCTTTGATGCTGAAAAAAATTCAGTCCAATGCGGCAAGCTCTAACTATATCTTATTTCTTCTAAGCTGTGACGTCCTTTTTTCGGTGATTGAGTAACCTGTGTTGTTCACCTTTCCACAACTCGCTCGGGCGCCAATTACAATTGGTTTTAAAAGGTTGTAACTCCTTCACAGTAGGTAATATGCACAGAATAACTAGACTGTAGCGAACGGTATTGAATAGAATGAATGTGAGTAACAACAGTGATGATTAATGAACGGAAGTGTGTATAAGCACGGATGGTGTGAAGTTAGAGGTGAAGGCTATGGAACTCCACTGAGGAAACCGCCCTTAGACACGAAGTCTGTCCTTTAAAGGACAAGGACCTGTGAACTAAAAGGCATCAGGGCTCAAATTTGTCAAGACTGGGTTGGACAACCACCTCGGGTGCTCCACAAAAGTTTTTATTCAACGAAAAGCCAAGCCAAATAAGAATCACTCGGGATCCCAACAACCGGCGCAATATATCTTCACCACCCTCTGTATTTCCAAAAATACGATGAAACGACGATGCTCCGACTACCAGCTGAATTTTACTCCCCACATGTGGAGAGACCGGACAATAGAAAAATCTTTTCGCCACGTGTGCGTACGGTACTGACAACGAATTCATCGGAATGAAATGAAATAATTACACTGATCGGAAACACAAGAGAATCAAACGGAAAGACAGGACGATTCCTAAGTTTTATGCTCACCAATGGATGTATCTGGATGAACACTATGGTACACTGGAGTCTCTATCTCGTACACTTTCACTAAACAGCAAAATTAATTTATAACCCTGTAATTCTCAATGCGATGACATTATTGAAAAAACTAAAAATAACTTTTGAAAATCGGTAATTAACTGCGGATAGTTTTCGGTGATAATTTCGGAGACAAGCTACTAGATCAAGACTGAAATCTAGATTGCCTCTTATCGCTTGCAAACGAATATTTATAACCTTGGGGTTGGGTAGGGGGCACACATGCAAAATTTTGCTCAAAAATCCCTCTCATTGGTCATTTGCGGTCACTTGACATTCTAGAAAGTTCCGGAATTTTTCCGGACCGACAACAGATGGGCACCATGATGACCCTTTTTGTATCTATTGCACCTTAAAACCCAATAACAACTCATAAAAAACACTGCAAATTGTACACAAGGATTTCTTATTTTCTTAGTTAAGTAACCCAATATACCGTTGATATCTTAAACAACTTAGAACCGAATGCAATGATTCATTTTCGATATTATTGGAAATTCGCAGCGTTTCTCTTTATATTTCAGAAACCACTGGTCGGAAATCATCCGGGTAAAATTTTTTAGGTTTAGTTATACAACAGTGATCGACGTCCAGAGTTTCATGAAAATTCGGGGATGAGTTCTCGAGGAATAATTGCTGTAGCCAGTTTCTTTTTGCACTCTTCGAATGCCGCTGAAGCTTTTGGAGTCCATTTGATTTTGGCCTTCCCTTTGAGCTTCGGTACCAGTAGGTCGTTGAGGGGTGATTGAGTGTCTGATATCCTGGGTATGAAACGACGATAGAAGTTTATCAAACCTAGAAATCGGCGGAGTTCCTTGGCTGTGGTTGGTTGAGAATACTCCAAAATGTCGGTAACTCTATCTGGTAGTGGGCGAGTGAGTGCCTTCAGCGGAAATGGGGTAGACTAGGAATTTGACTTCAGGCTGGCCGAAAACACACTTGAGGCGATTAATACTTCGTAGATGTAGCTGGAGCAGAAGTCAAGTCCTCGTAGTACTTCGTCGATGAAGCGTTGGAAGGTTTGAGCAGCGTTCCTAAGTCCGAAAGACATGAATGGAAATTCGAACATTCCGAAGGGTGTCGTAATGGCTGTTTTGGGAACATCCTCTTCAGCAACTGGTATCTGATTGTAGGCTCGAACAAGGTCCAGTGTGGTGAAGGTTTCTTTTTCCTTGCAGGATGTGGGCAAAGTCTTGAATATGTCTGACTGGATATCGATCTGGTATTGTGCGGGCGTTGAGAGCTCGGTAATCTCCGCAGGGTCTCCAACTGTCGGTTGAATTTTTCGGTGCCAGGTGTAGTGGGGATGACCATGGACTTTTGGATGGACGTGCAATTCCTAGATTGATCATGGCTTCAAATTCTTTCTTCGCTGCTTTGAGTTTTTCTGGTGCCGGGTTGTGGTCGATCGTGGAGCTAGGGATGCCTACCGCCGGTCGGTACTTCCGTCTTCGAGGGTGGTAAAAAGCCAGATATTGGAATGCAATGTATAGAATTTCTTCTTAGCGGTGGCGTAATCGGTGGATGCAAATGGATTGGAGAGTTGAGTGAGAGTTCTTTTTGAGAGCGGAGCGAAATATATTTATACGATTTTTCGGAGATTTGAATTTCGTGTTTAGACTCCGCCCTTTTTTCCGTTTTTGTTGAAGTGGATGAATTCGCTACACTATATTGATTTCAGGCAATTCCACGACTTCGATGATTCTGAATTCATTATTATTTCCTTCTGACGGACAAAACCGAGAAATTGTATTGCCAAAGATTTCAAATTAGATTGGCTATCCAGTAAATTACACTACAATACTGTGTTCAACTGATTTGATTATCCAACTTTGTCCAATCAACTTGATCGGCCGTCAAATGAAGTATCCATGTTAATCAGTTTTCAAAAATGTTCAGTGACACCCAAATAGTGCACGATTGGCAATCAGCGGTGGTTGATCGACCATTAAGTGATCAAGACTTCAAATTCTTGATCGCCGATTAAATCAGATTATTGAGCATGGAAAACGATGTTGATCGACCGATTAAGCGCTTGATTGCACTTTCAACGGTGATCGAGGCTTTGTGAAACCGGCCGTTAATATATCGAGCTAACACACGACCTATGACATGAAGTTTTAAGATATAATAATTCACGATACAACTCCTTGGAGTTGAATGCGATGTATTCCTTATACTGAAGCGATTTATTGTGTAAATGTATACTTGTTAAAAATAGATTTTATTCTATTCTAATCTTCTCAGTAGTATTTGGGAGAATCAACATCAATACTCATATTCTGTCTGTAATTTCTTAAATTTGAGCAAAAGATAGTCTCAAACGACTAGGTTGGCTCACTAATGACGAATCCGGTATCAAAATCGATTATGTATGTCCGATAACACGGTAACTGTAAAAGCAAGCAAGCTAGCGACTTTAAACTTTCAGGATGTGTAGCGATAGTCAAATTGTGACTATTGTGTTCTTGATAGGCCAAGTTGTCAGAATAGTTTCAGGGTTATACCTAGTCGTTTGAACTTTGAAATCATACTATATCTCAGGAACTATTCCAGCGTTCAGAACATGCCGACGCGCCACTTCTTGAAAAAAATAGTTGGAATCATATGGTAAGTAACTTCAAATATTACGTTTCTTGCAAATTTTTGGAAAAAATTTTTCGATGGAAAAATTATCATTAGATCAGAAGTTTTACCCGAACCCCAAACTCCATGTTATGCAACAGTAGACCAAAAACAGATTATGATAAAACTTGGTGAATCGTGGGAAGATGAAGAACTTGGTTTGGAATTTCGTGATGATCGTTTTATGAGAACAATTTTTGAAACAAGTTTCTCAAAGTTTTTCTTGAAATTTTTTTTCGAACACTTTTCATCATATTCCGGATTGGTTCTGATACTAATTATTTCACAATAGCGTATCAAATATCAGTTTCATTTGATTTAAATTTTTGGTGATATTCGTGAGAAATATTGCATATCTCGTGGTTTTTCTTCACTTTCTTCGTTTTTGCGGTGATGACTCAAAAAATACTGATCCAATTACAATAAAACTTGGCAACGAGTTGAAAAATGCTGATGCATAAAATTGAGGAAAATTTCGTGATGATCTTGTTATTCAAATTCGTTTCCAATCTTTCTACTTATTGACCCCGCCAAACGCACAATAGACCCCTGGGCGTCAATTCTTGAATCTCGATCAAGAATTTAAGGATATTTCATTCGTCATATGTTTATTTATTGTTGATATTTAAGTAGAAAATCGACGTTGACATGAGACATTTTTCATACTCTTCAATTCTTAATCGAGAATTGAGAATTGACCCCCTGATGGAAAAATTTGGTGATCTTCTTTTCATATACTTTTCATGAAATTCCGCATGAACCTTCAAGTTGTCATTTTTCAATTCGATCCAATTTGTATTTTGGAAATATTGGGAAGAAATATTTTCAAAAACACAGATCGTATCTAATAAAGATCTAGTACTTGATCGAAAAATGTTAGCCAATAAGTGAAAACATAACCGATTTGGTAACGAATGTGAACTTGCACGAAAAAAGCTTCTTCTTAATTCTATTCAATTTATCTACGGATCGGTTCGGATTTAAACTTGATGGGTTGTTGTGAGTACCGAACCTCATAAGTGTACGGAAACTCAATTACGATCGATAGAAACGACCAAGGGACTCAATATTTATATAGTAGGTTTGAAGCTTGATCAGGAACGTTCTTTGAGGATGATTTTCTCCTATGTTACCCTTGAAATGCTTGTTCGAAATTTATTTTCGTAATTTTCCCTTCACAAGACATCCATTCGAGTTGAAATGTTTCACCCGGTTGGGAAGTTTCACGAGGATAATGTGATTGAATAAACGCAAAAAAGCACCTGGATTTCACCACTTTTTTCTTATTTCATATCTATCTCGGTAGTTTACCTGTAGCAATATTGGATGAATCCTTGCAATATTTTTCTATATGCAATTGTGATATTCTGATGAATACTCCAATGGGGAACAGGTACACAAAAATAATTCTGGAGAATTTCACCGACTCTGATATTCAAATGAGTCTTGTTAGATTGGATTCACATCATAATTAAATTCTAAAATTCATTCATTCGTCAAGTTGATGGATTTTCGATGGCAATTCCTAATGATCAAATAAGAAAAACCTTTAAATGGCTATGAATGAAATATGATATCAAATCTTCATATGTTCGATTCCCACGTTCCACTTGATACTCAGATAATTACATAACGAAGAGATTTCCACTCTTTTAGCTATAGATTAATGACATTTAGATACTATACGATAGAGGGTATGTACATTGAGCATGACTGTTTTTACGCGCTCATTCTGAGGAACAGCGCTTTATCCTTTCATCACAATGTCTGTAATGTTCAAATTTCGAGCCGTAGAAGAATCGTACGACTGTCCGTCCGACCGACCGTATGTGCTCTTACTTTCTAAGGAATGAACTTAGAGTCTTAAAACTTTCGGGTTAGGTGTGGAGCCCGAATACCTCGGTTAAGTTCGCTAGTGGACAACATCAGTCAAGCAGCTTTGCGGTTAGACTGTTGATTAAAACTGAGCTCCGCCACTTTAGGTTGTTGTTCTATGGTTTTCACATAATCTATGCTCTCAACCTAAAATATAATGTGAGTTGTCAGTCATGCCATGCTGTGAGCTGAAATTAAATAAAGGTGTAAAAAGAAATTATTAAGTTGCTTCGATCCCCAAGAGTCCAAGTTTTCACCTAATTCAGACAACAGGTTATGGGCCCAGTAACGAATTGAATTGAATCTATTTTGAAATAAGAAGAAAATCGTTATCACAGACCAGGTACCCGGCGAAAGCATAACTGCAAGATGGAAGGCTACAGTCATATAAAAAAACTATCCGAAGTTGAAGACTGGAATAGCTGGAAATTCCAAATTAAAATCTTGTTGAAATCTAAGGGCCTATACAAGTGGATTAGCGATGGAGAAGTTCAAGACAGTGACCAAAGAACCGGGGGGATTTCAAAGCACAGAAAAAAATTTCAACCATTTCTCAGAACTTAATAAACCATGTCATTAATTGCACAACAACCAAGGAAATTTGGAATAAATTGTGCTCAATTCATGAACAAGATAAAGATTGATTCTGAAATAGCGTGTACTGAATTTTATAATATTCTCAATAATATATTTGAACGTACTGTTCCGGTGAAGATTAGGAGAAAAAACCGCTTTCCTTCATGGTACACCTTTGAGATAATTGAGTTGATCAATGCCAAGCGTAAGGCATTAAATAATTACCGAAAGTACAAAAATAATATTAATCTTCTCAAGTATAGATCATTACGCAAGCTACTCAAGTCTAAAATTAGTGTGGCATATCAAGAGCTCGCTAGTTTTTCCGAGGATAAGATACGCAATAATCCTGCTGCTTTTTGGTCATTTGTGCATGAGAGTAAGGGCTTTTCTCGTATACCTGGTGTAATGATCAGTGGTGATAAGACTTACACAGGTCCGAATGAGATTGCTAATGCATTTGCTACTCACTTCTCTGATGTGTTTGAAAGGCCTGTTGAAACATTGTTCATGAATCAGGTTATTGATAGCACTTTCGTTGAACTTGGAAATATCAGGGAGGATGATGTTATTAAAGCGTCTAGAAGGCTGTCGCACAAGTTCACGGCAGGACCTGATGGGGTTCCTAGCTTTTTAGTCAGGGACTGCATTAGTGTGTTTGCTGCACCTTTAGCTCATATTTTCAATGTGTTTGCTATTGGGGATAATTATCCTTCAGTGTGGAAACAATCGAGAATTATACCTGTTTTTAAGAAAGGAGATAAATCTAATATAGGAAACTACCGACCGATTGCTATATTGTCGAATTTTTCTAAGTTGTTTGAAATCATTTTGTACAGTTCAATTTTCCCATCTATAAAGTACCGTATAAAACCTAATCAACATGGTTTCATGCCGAAAAGATCCACCTGTACCAATCTAGCATGCTTTTTTGAACAAGTGTTAAGTTCCTTGAATAAATCTGAACAAGTGAATGTAATCTATACGGATTTTCAAAAGGCAATTGATAAAGTCAATCATAGAATTTTGTTGAATAAACTGAGGCTCATATTCGGTTTCGGAAATAGGCTGGCCCCATTGATGGAGTCTTACTTGAGTGAAAGAGTGTGTTTTGTGGAGATAGAGCAGTCTCGATCTTTTGAGTTCTGTGCTACATCCGGCGTTCCTCAGGATTCTAACTTGGGAACTTTGCTCTTTCTCCTGCTCATAAATGATATTCTCGATGATGTGGACATCTTCATTTTGATGTTCGCTGATGATTTAAAGCTCTTCCTTAGGATATGCTCAATTGCTGATTGTCTTCGATTGCAGTGGGCGCTTGATGCACTTTCAAGATGGTGTGAAGTGAATAGGCTGTCGCTGAATATTTCTAAGTGCTATGCAATGTTATATACTAAAAAAGCTAACAAGATTCTTCATAATTACCGAATCGATAATCATGTATTATCCCGTGTAACTGAGTATAGAGATTTGGGAGTGTTGTGTGGCTGCCAGTGTTCTTTTGTGCCTCACTTGAATCAGCTCATTTCTTCTGTGAGTAGAACTTATGGATTCATCATTAGTAATGGCAGGCGATTTCGCAATTTGTACACCTTAATAGTTTTGTTCAATAGTTTTTTTCGCAGCAAATTAGAATATTGTAGTACTATTTGGAGACAAATTTATGACTGTCATAGAAAGCGAATTGAATCGGTACAGAGAAAGTTTTACAAATATCTGGCATAGAGACAGTGTGAAGGCACTATTATTTGTTCAAAAGATTTTGAATGGCTCGATAGATTGTGTTGAATTACTTGAACATCTGTCATTTTTGGTGCCCCGATACGGTTCGAGGAGTAATGATGTTTTCTACTGTAGGGCGGGTAGAACGAACGCCAGTTTTAGATCACCCATTAATTTCATGTGCAGATTATTCAATTCCATAGCAAGCAGATGTGACATTCACAATGATTCTCCCCGCTCTATAGTAGCTGCATTTTTAGTGGAAACTGGTAATATTCAACCATTCCTAGAATGAGTACTTTTCTCATTTTGTTTTTGTTAATTTTTTGTTCTTAATATTAAGGTGTTTGTTCTATTTGAGATTGTTTTTCCTGTAATTGGGTTATTTCACCTGTTGGAAAATAAAGGCTTCTAATTATTATTATTATTATTATTATTATTATTATTATCAATGCAATGATTGAAATTGCAACAGTCCTTTTTCAATTATAGTTGGAAAGATACTGGAGTTGGTAACCACATATTTGATATTGAAAACATGGCACAAAAGTTAAACACCATGGGTGATAAAATTACAGATGAGTTATAAATAACTAAAATTCTTATGACTCTACCTCCAAAGTACCAAAATTTTCAAACTGCTTGGGACTCGGTGGATACTGCTGCGATAACCATGAAAAATCTCACAGAACGATTATGTCTAGAGGAAAGTCGTATCAAACTGTATACCAGTGGTGAATATTCTAGTCGTAGCAATCAAGAACCAGAATCTGTAGCTTTATATTCGAAACTTAAGTGCTTTAGATGTGGCAAAAAGGGTCACGTTAAGAAAAATTGCAATAGTGTGACCTCTAATACTTCTAAAGCAAGCCAGAAAGATGCAAGATATTGTACTCACTGTAAAAGATCAGGTCATAGTTAAGACAAATGCTGGTTCAAAGACAAGGGTAAGACTAATCACAGTAATAATGCAAATGCTTTTATCGTTACCCCAATGGATAAGATAAGTGACCTTGAATGGATCATAGATAGTGCAGCTATAAGCAATGACAAAACATTATTTGAGTCTCTGAATACATGTTATGGGAAGTATGTGAAAGTTGGAGATGGAACAAGCCTTCTTGTTGAAGCAATAGGTAACATCACAGGTTTTACGTTCGATGGTCAAGAATGGAGAGATACTACCCTTTATGATGTGTTTTATGTTCCTAAGCTCAAACATAACTTGTTTTCAACCAATTCTGCCATTGAAAGAGGATTTCAATTGAATATTGATAAAGACTAATGCACATTTTTACTTGATGGTGAGGTACGTGCTATAGGTATGAAGAAGGAAAAAATGTACAATTTGATTTCAAGAAAAATATGTGTGTCTCCGAGAAAGAAAATCTCATTATATGAATGGCATTGTGTACTGGGACATCAGAATGCAAACACAGTAAAAACTATCCTTAAAGGAAATAATATTGAATTTACAGATAAGAATTTCTTCTGCGAGCCTTGTATGCATGGGAAACAAACCAGGTCGACATTTCCAAAAAGTATATCAAAGCAATCTAGTGTTGGTGACTTGATACATCTGGACGTATGTGGACCAATCGAAGTAACGTCTATTGGAGGAAGTAAGTACTTTTTATTAATGAAAGATGATTATTCGAAATTCAAAATACATCAAATGGAAGTTGTTGGTGCCTTTCTAAATGGTGAATTTAAAGAGGAAGTTTGTATGATTCCTCCAGAAGGCTATGATGTTGCGGAAAACACAGTATTGAAACTTTGTAAGTCAATTTATGGCCTTAAAGAATCTCCAAAATGTTGGAATGAGAAGTTTAATGATTTTGTGTTAAAGGAAAATTTCATAAGATCCAAGAATGACCTATGCTTGTATACCAAAGGTGGTATGTATATATTGGTTTATGTTGATGATGTCCCCATATTTTGGCAAGCTGAACACCCAATTCGGGAAATGAAGTCCAAATTACAGAGTTGTTTCAAAATGAAGGATTTGGGTCCTGTATCAAGGTTTTTCGGTAGGAAGATTACTCAAGACGAAATTTCTATAAATCGAAGTCAATTTATCCAAAGTATGCTGATCAAATTCAATATGACATAATGCAAGTCTGTGAAGTGTCCAATAAAAACTAATTATGTACACGAGGGTGAGAAGGATCCTAAGTATGAACACTTATGTAGAAGTCTCATTGGTGGCCTGTTATACTTAACCCTGTGCAGTCGACCAGATATTACTGTAGCGGTAAATATATTGTCAAGATATCAAAATGTTGCTAACATTCAACTTTGGAATTCCCTTAAACGTATTCTTAGATATCTCAAAGGAGCTATTAATCTCAGTCTAATCTACACAAAGAATTCTGATCCTATGATAATCAAATGCTACGCAGATGCTGATTGGGGAAGTGATAAATTGACATGAAGATCAACAAGCGGCTATACTATTCAAATCATTGGAAATATCGTAGTATGGAGGAGCAAGTGACAAAACTCTGTTGCCTTGTCGACCGCTGAGGCAGAATATATGTATATAAATAATATTTTATTAGACTTGGATGTAAATGTTCCAAAACCGATTGTGATCTATGAAGATAACCAGAGTGCCATCAAAATAGCAACTGCACAAGCAAGTAAAGCAGAACATATAGACATAAGATATCATTTCGTAAGAGAAAAATTGAGGAAAAGTTCGTTAAGCTTGAATATATCGAATCGAATAATCAAATTGCAGATATCTTCACAAAACCTCATTCTGCAACTAATTTTCTATCCAACAGAAAAAAATTGGGAATATTTTGATTTGTCCTGTGGGTTCACTAACGTTTTAATTTTTTTTTTTTTTTGGTTTGAAATAGAAATTCAATCCAAATTTTCATTTTCATTGAATTTAGTTTCAGTCTGAATGGCTATTTATATCAATAATTGAAAGTGCTTATTTAGTTTGTTAATCAAATATAGGTGATATTAATGGTTAAGCTCGTAAAGGGAAGTAGAAGAAAATAAAAAAAAAAATTTTTTCAATGTATGTTATTTGCTAGAATAAGATGTTCATATTTTTCATACAGTTTTATATCTTTGTTTCAACCATTTCTATGACAGTGTATGTTTCCAGTGTCGTAACGCTAGTTTTAGGGGGAGTGTTGAATAAAAGTGAGCTCCGCCACTGTAGGTTGTTGTTCTATGGTTTTCACATAATCTATGCTCTTAACCCAAAATATAATGTGAGTTGTCAGTCATGCCATGCTGTAAACTGAAATTAAATAAAGGTGTAAAAAAAAATTATTAAGTTGCTTCGATCCCAAGAGTCCAAGTTTTTACCAAATACAGACAAAATAGACCTATATGAAATTTTGAGGCTAATTCCTCGATATCTCATGAAATACGAATTCGATCGAATTGAAACTTTATAATTAGTTCCTGAATAGCAACACACAACACAATACACAATTTCGTATGAAGCCAGTTGTTGGAAAACTGGGAAGAAAAAATTGTTTCTTCGAAAATTTCGACATTTTGGTTAAAATTTATTCTTCTCGGAAAGTGTTGTCCAGAATTCAACGAAACTTGCCACAGACCCTTAAATCAGTAGTCAACAACAATTTTTTAAATTTCATCTTGGAGATGTATAGAAAAAATGAGGTATCTCGAATTTCGATGTTTGAAATTTTGACGTTATTTCCTCAATATCTCAAGAAATTCAGATGCGATCGGATTAAAACTTCGTAGTCACTCCAAATATAACAACGCAAACCTCATCGCAAGATTTCGTATGGATCCAGTTTTTAGAAACGAAAAACTTAGAAAAGCACTGACGTGAAGTCAGCAGCTTTTGCGCATAAGTTAGAACGAAATCACCATAAGTGAGTTTGGTCATCTTTTCATGTATTGACCCCAACGCACTTTTGGTGATCTCTTTTGAACCTGCGCGCAAAAACTGCTGACTTATCGTTAGTGCCTTTCTAGGTTTTTGGTACTATCTTTATTTATGCGCATATGTTCTGGGAAACAGCGTGCTATAGTTTGGTCCAAATATCCGTGAGTCTCGAATTTCTTCTAGAGAATGGTTTCAAAAAACTAGGTTGGATCCACTGATGACAAATACGACTAGCCAGCCGGCCTTCTGTAGGCATGATATCAGACGAACGGGCATCGACTTGAAACTTGGTAGTTTAGTTCGTTAATCGACGAAATCGTCCAAACGAATTCGGAATCTCAAATTTTGAGCTTGTTTCCCTAATATTATATTAACAGTTCAAGTGAATTGAAACTTGCAGTCAGTTCGAATATAACAACACGCAACTTCATGCAGAATATTATTTAGATACTACTATTAGTAAATAAAAAAAAATTCTTAATCTTTGTCTTAATCTTTTTCGTGAACCATTTTCCAGAATTGAAACTCAATTTCTCACATCAGTGCACCAAATTTCAGTTTGATACGATAATCATTTTCGCAGATATTAGGAAAAAATATGGCAAATTTCGTGTTTTTTTCCTCGGTATAGTTTTTATTCCAGAATATTCCAGAAAATGTTAAAACGTGGCAAAACTTGGTAGCTTGCTCCAAAGTGTGAATGAACAGCTCTTTGTTGAATTCTGTCGAAATAGTTGTATTGGTAAATAAAAAACAATTTCGAACTTTTTTTCGAAAACATTTTTCTCCGGAAACTTTGGTTCATATTTGAGAAAGATTTTTTTACACTTCGAGCCTTAAATGTCACAGCAGTGTACAGAATTATAGTTCAAGATAATAATAGTTTTTGTAAATATTGGGAGATATGTCAAATTTCGTGGTTTATTTTTCGGTATAGTGATTTTCCCGAAATAACTTGAACAATACTTGAAGGGGACTCGTGGTCTGTAATCTTTATTCGTTTTGTAATATTGAATAGTAACTAGCAGATTTTTGAACTGGAACCTTCAATCTGAACAGTTACCAATATTCACAAAAATTGTACGTTGCCCTTGTGAGTCTACCTTGCTTCGCTTAGGTGATGTTGACTCTTAAACTAACCTAAAAACCCCAGAATACAAATCATTGAAGTAAAAACATGTGGTTTTTTTTATTATTGAAATGTCTGTATAGTAAAAATAAAACAAGTGCCGCCATATTGCGCACAGTAATTCATAATCGTCGTGTTCGCACAGATTTCGCGTTTCATGCACTGACGCGAATATGCCGCTCCCTTTCAGAACATAAGCTTTTAAACTTTAACTGGAAGGAGACATATTCTTTGGAAGTTCCGTTCCATGACTTCTGTACTGATACCAATCGGTGCACTGCGTGCTTTTCCATCTTGGCTCTTGTGAAGCGTGATGACTCGCCAGAGCCGCCATTCAGTAGGTGGGGACTGGTAGTCGTTGATGACTACCAGCTGGTCTCCCAATGGTCGACCTTGCTCGATTTTCTACTTCTGTTTTGCCTGAAATTGTACATGTAATCTTGCTCCCATCGCCTCCGAAATCTTGACATATTTTCTGCATCAACTGGAACCTTGTGAGACGGTTCAACGACATCGCTGACATCTTCATCTGTCGCAGCTTTCAGCGTTCTTCCAATGAGATTTTGAGCCGGTGTGAGGGAGCTTAGGTCATTAGGATCGGGATTCAGTGGACAAAGAGGTCGAAAATTCAAAAGAGCCTCGATCTGACATGATGTCGTGTCAAGTTCCTCGAACATGAGGCAGGCATTGGCCAAAACATGTCTTAAGTTAGACTTTGTGTACCGCACATTGGATTCGCAATGGCCACCCATATGAATGGGGAATAAATTGCCAATCGATGCCTTTGCTGACAAAAGAAGACTCCAACTGGTCTCTATTCTGAATCGAAAATGGGCCCCAACTCGCGGCAGGTACCGAAAAAATGTATGCCATTATCTGGGACTATTTTACTGTGCTTTCTACGTCTGGAAACAAATCGTCTTGACGCATGTATTAAGCATTCAGTTGTAGACTTGAAATTAACTCGAAGTACACAGATTTTGAAGCAAAAAAGATGAATAAACCAAAATAACATTATCTAATTTGCCGCTACGAACTCTATTCAAACCATGTCGTATGCTGAATGGGCCTGCATAGACGATACCAATGCAGCTGAATGGTGGGGAAGGAACAGTTCTTTCTCTCGGTAAATTGCCCATCAATGGCTGAACTGTTTCTCCTCGAAACCTAGCATATCGTTCGCATTTTCTGTTGTCCGCGCTGAATTTCTCCCAATAAGAGGCCAATATTTTTCATCTAGAAGGCTAATAATAAACTTTGAGGCCCACATGCAGGAGGCAGAGGTGCTCCAAAACCCTAAGGTATATTTTGTTAAAACTCAGATTCGTATTCCAAGCGGTCACCGACTCTGGAAGAATCCAAAAACGGGGTTAGAATAAATAGTTTACATTTATCATTTTTCCTGCAATTCTCAGATAGACTTGACAAATCCTTCGACAAAGATTGAAACTGTGCCATTTTTATTACCATCGTTTGGGCGTGATCTGACTGCAGCTTCGTCAAACATCCCCGAAGGCGACTGAACTTTAATCTTTTGCAATATTAGGAAAACCGCTACTGATCTCAATAAACGCGTATAGTTAGAAAAATTCTCAAAAGGAAAGAAGTCTTCCGGGCACCTTTCTACCTGTACGCATGTCTGCTGTCTTCATTTAAATAGATTGGCCACTACATAATTAGAAATAGGACAATCTTGCTTTTTTAAGCCTAACCAGAACGGCCCGCGCCACCAAACTTGGGACTAGCAACTCGCTCAGGTAGAGTCCTTTTGTGACCAAATCCGTGGGGTTATCTTGCGCGGGCACATATACCTGCATCATGATTATCAAGAAAGATTAGATCAGATTATAGAAAACTTCATATTGATCAAACTTCATTGGGAACATGACTATTGTTCGAAGTCACTGAAATGATAATAAAACAATTCAGATCATCTGAAAAATTTATTCAACATTCGTTCGAAATTCACATAAATCATGGGTTCTAGAATATGAGTGTTAAGATTAAGATTTGAAATCAAATAAGTGAGAATTACTAAACCAGCATACGCTCTGTATATCTGTATATCTCTGTATGTCCATATGGTTAATCACCTGTGTTGATTGATTTCAGGCTCTATATTATTTTCTGTGCACTATCTACGAAGTTTTGATCTGATCGAACAGGTATTTCATAAAATATCGAATAATTAACCGCAAAATTCATTTACGAACTTAACAAAGATATTTCAAGGTGTTAGGTCATTTCCTTCGAAAGTTTCAGCACATACGGACGGACGGACATACGGACAGAATTGAACTAGATCAAGGATTCTTCTTCAGGGTGTTCAACCGAATCGTTTCACAGAATTTTCGGTTAGAAATTCTAAAATGACAGTATTTGTGACGGAACGATAACGCGCTGTTCTCAAGAACAAGCGCTTAAAAATGCATTCAACACACTCATTACGCAGCCTCTAATCGATAGGTGAATATAATATTGTTTCAAAAACCAGAAGTTTTAATCATTGTATATATAAAGCGATAATAAATTTCATGATGACCGTTAGTACGCTACTAAGTACCTACAATACATACAGAGAATTCTAAAAACAAACTAAGTCGATAAATAGATTGGAATCGACGGTTTTCTGTAAACTACTCACGGTTGTCATCGATAAAGTCTTCTCAGGTAAAATATTTTCAAAATCCTGTAACTCACGATTATCCCAAAACCTACGATATTTCATATGAACCTTATACTATACACACATATTATGGCATTACTATAATCGAATATTCAATGAAAATATCTTTAGACTAGAGTGTATTTCCCAGATATTTTCAGAGAATCTGGAGGGTTAGCCTCAAATAGAAAATTTGTATAATTTTTTTTAATTTTGTATATTTTAAAACTTCATGTCAAATGGAAATTTGTGAAAACTATTCGTGTTCGTTTCTTGTACCTACCAGAATGTCTTCATAAAACACGTATGTACCTATTGTAAATTGTTGTAAAGAACCGCGGAATCTGCTCGACTCAATTTTGTGTTGCTTTCATCATTGAAAATTCAGAGAGCTGAACCACGACGTAACAAGCGACTGAGCTGGGTTTACCTAGTGGTGATTGAACCTCACAGTATCAACCTATACCTATTCAATTCGAAAAAACCTAGAAAAGCACTGCCGCGAAGGCAGCAGCTTTTGCGCGCATGTTGAATGCAGATGACCACTTTGGTTATGAATTTGGAAAAGCGCGCAACAGCTGCTGTCTTCACGGTAGTTCTAGGTTTTTTTTTCGATGAAATGCTAGATTTCAATTCGATCTAATCTGTATTTTTGGAAATATTGAGAAAATTTTGAATGGGTATATCTACGGAATCAGTGGGTGGATACTACCTATTCACGAATTCGACCTACGAAATTAAGCCCCAAACCTTCGCTACAAATATCGAGTTTCTAAGTTGTTTCTAAGTCTGCCTGACGGCCGACCGTGAACACAATAACTTCCGGAAGAAACTACTTAGAAACTCGATAATTGTATAAAAGTTTTGTACCTCAATTACTAAGACCGAATTCGTGAATGGGTAATACCCAACCAATGATTCCGCAGAAATACCTATTAAAAATTTGATTCTCCCAACATTTCCAAAAATACAAATCGGATCGCATTGAAATCCAGTATTTCATCGAAAAATTACAGTTCGAAGGTTCATATAGAATTTAATAGAGATAATATGATCAGCAAACCACATAATATTGAAATTTGAGTTCAAATTGTTCTGATGACACTATCATCACGAAATTCTGCACTAGATTGTCTTTTAGCATCTCCAAACTAGCTGCGAAGTTCTATCATGACTTAATCAGTACTTCTCGAGTTATGCCGAAAAAATATCGACATCGAGGAGAAAATCACGAAATTGGACATATGTTTTCCCAATATCTCCAAAAATTATGATCGTATCGAATTGAAATTTGGTACACTGCAGTGAAATATGAAGCTCGAAGTTTCAGTGGTACTTTTACCTGAATATGATGAACGAATGTACTTCATATACAGTAAAAACAGATATAACTGACCACTATTCAACCATCATCGACGTGTCTATTGAAAATAATCCAGAACGATCAATAGACGAGCCTGCATTCAAGAAAATAATAAACTACAAAAAACTCGACGCTGATCTTTCCAAATTTCACTGGGGTGAATTTCATAGAATGAATGATGTAAATAAAAGTGCAGATTATTTGATAGGAAAAACACACAAAAAGTCGAAATAAAACACCACTTGAGAAAAAGAAAAAAATGGATAACTGTAGGTTTAATGAAGGCTATAAAAAAAAGAGATATGTTATTCAGAAAGTACGAAAAGAATCCAGAAAATTTGAATTTCAAAAGTGAGTATATTCAATACAGAAATTCACTTCAGTCTGTTATTAAGGGAGCAAAAATCACATATTTTAAGAAAAATTTCGAACAGGGCAGTGGTGATAGCAAGTCGGTATGGCAGGTAGTGAAATCGGTGAACGAAAATAATGTAAAAAAATGGCAGATGTTTTTAATGAATTTTTCTCTTCAATTGGTCCGAAACTGCCAGAAGCCATACGTAAACCGAAAAAAAATCCGATTAAACGAGATTCCTGTAAAAATTCCTTATTCCTCCTACCTGCAACTCACAAAGAAATAAAAAAGAGAGTAAATTCATTAGGAAATAATAAGTCACCAGGAATAGATGGAATAAAATCAGAAACGCTCAAAAAATAGTTGATCAGATAGCTTCGTCCCTGGCACATCTAATTAATAACATCATGATGCAGGGAATAGTACCAAAATGCTTCAAAATTGGTATTATAACACCCTTATTCAAAAATGGAGACAAGGAAGTATTGACAAATTATCGACCTATCACTTTGATAAATAATGTTGCTAAAGTGTTTGAGAAAGCGTTAAAAAAAAAGGTGGTGTTGCGGATCAATCCAAATTTATTTAGTCAGTGGTATCTGTAAAGGTTTTGTTGAAGTAATTTGGATTGTTCCACCACACAGATTTGGTGAAAGAATAGAATCAGACTTGATCGAAGTTTGAATCCCGAAATTTGAGAGGAAAACCCCAAACCGGAACAACAAGAACTGCAAGAAAGGAAGGCAAAAACAGGAAAAGGACTCACCTGGCCTGCCCGACTCCTTGTACTCTTAATCTTGATGGCGGTGGAACTTAAGACGAACTTAACTGTTTTCTTCACTTATAACTAGATGTGTGTCCTTTCTCACTTAGCTATGAACTAACTTAAAAACTAATAACCAGTTTTTTGTGCAGAACTGCGAACTTTTCCCTTTTTGATTGTGTCGAACCGTTGTAAGAGATGCGTGCGTTATCGATGCAGGAACCCAAGTGATTTTCAAGAAGTGGAGGGGATGGGAAAGCAAGAAACAAAGAAGGGATTTAAATATGGAAGTAAATCCACTCAAGTTACTCCACATCAACGGCGAAAGAATTAATACAAAATTGAGAAATGAATTTATTGAAAATTCGATTTTGTATCGAACATACCCCCCACCCAAAATAAGTATTTTGTGACATATTACAAGATTACATTCTCCACTTCAACGCAAAAAAAAAAAAAAAAAAACGATCACAGGGTGTTCGAAGTTATTTCGATTCATTGAATGGTAATAAGACCACCTTGTTAGTAGGCCGTGTTAAGACACCCTTGCGAGTGCGAATTTTCAAAACTCTCGCAACATTATCTGAACTCAGGCATAACTCCTGTACCACTCCAAGCGGCCATTCTGCAGGGGGAACCCCAGGTTCAAACCAAAAGACAACGTCGCCTATCTTTATAGTAGGCATCGGTTTGGTCCATTTGGATCTTTTAAGATTTTGATCGACACATTCTCGACTCCATTTTTTCCAGAACCCCTGAATTATCTGTTGTGTCAACTGCCATCTGTCTAGTAAATTCAAAGGAACCTCCGTCACATCTCCCTCTGGACGAGAAAGAAGCTCGGAGCCAATCAAGAAATGACCCGGAGTCAGAGCTTGGAAATCGTTCGGTGAACTTGACAATGCCCCAATTGGGCGAGAATTCAAAATGGATTCAATTCTTATACAAACAGTTTGAAACTCCTCCATTGTGAGAACCTGAGATCCGATCAATCTTTTCAAGTGATTTTTCACACTTTTTATACCCGCCTCCCAAACACCACCGAAATTTGGGGCGTATGGTGGATTGAAATTCCACTGAATTTCTCGCTTCGCTAAATAGCCCTTTATAACTTCACTGTCACTCTCAAGAAATCTGGAAATTTCTGAAATTTCCCGAGCAGCACCGCGGAAGTTCCTACCCTGATCGGAATAAATCTGTGATGGTAGGCCCCGACGAGCTATAAAACGATCCAATGCCGCCAAGAAAGCAGCTGTAGACAAGCTTGCTACAACCTCGATATGTACCGCCCGCGAAAAGAAGCAAACGAAGAGGACAATATACGTTTTTTCTTGTTTCGCATTTCGTCGAGAATTATATTTGGTCCAGAAGGGACCACCTACGTTTACACCACAATGAGTAAAACTTCTAGAAGGTTTCACACGAGATGAGGAAAGATCAGCCATAGGTGGCTGAATAGGAGCTGCTTTAAACCTGTAACAAGGCAAGCAATTAAAAATTCTCTTCCTTATCAGACTTCTCGCCGACGGAATATAATAGGCTCGCTGCAAAAGAGATTGGACCAATTTTGGGCCACCATGACCACTGAGCAGATGGAAATGATCACACAATAATGTGGCCATATGTGATTCCCAGGGAATCAAATAAGGGTGTTTCGAATGATAAGAAAGGTCAGAATTCCCCAACCTGCCCCCCACCAGCAAAAATTCCGTGGTGTCCAAAAAAGAAGAAAGTGATCTGAACCTAGGTGAACAACTTTTCTCCGATTCAAGAAGCTCTATTTCTCTTTTCAAATAACCCTGCTGAGTAAATCTGATGAAGAATTTCATTGCATCTCGATATTCGACAACCGAAATGGAACCCGTCTGAAGAGGAACGGAAGACCCGTGATGAACTCGCGACTTTAAGGAGTTCACAAAACGAAATACATATGAAAACACTCGTTGCGCTCTACCCAATGAAGAGAAACGCCGCATAACTTCCAATATGTAGTCAGTTTCGATAGAAACAATGCAACTTACCCTAGGCATACTCTTTGTCTCAGGTAATTCTCATTGAATGGAGATGGCCACTTTGGCCAATCGTCAAGTGGAGTTCTCAGAAAAATGGGACCAGTCCACCAAATCTGGTTATTTAAAAACTGAGACGGTTTGAGCCCACGACTAGCCGGATCTACCATGTTTCGCTCACCCGGTATATATTTCCAGATCGCCTCAGGAGAGGCCTCCAGAATCTGTGTAACTCGATTAGCGACAAAGGTCTTTAGCTTGTAAAGAGGAGTTCGGATCCAAGCAAGTGTAGTACTTGAATCCGAAAAACAAATTATTTCAAAATTTCGAAAAACATTAACGATTGGAAGCAAAGAATGAATTAGTTTGCTCAAGAGAACGGCAGAGCCCAACTCTAAACGATTTATAGTCCAATTTTTCAACGGAGCGACCTTGGTCTTAGAACAAAGCAAATTGCAACAAATACCATCATGTTGCTCCACTCGTAAATACACAACGGCAGCCATACCTAGAATACTTGCGTCGCAAAACCCAATGAGTTGGACTTTGGACGGAGGGCTTGAAATTATGCAACGGGGAATAGAAATATTCTTTAAGAGTTTGAACTCTTCCTCTATAGGGTTCCACATTTCCAACACCTCGGATGGCAAGGGATCATCCCAATCGATCCTAAGTAGCCAAAGTCGCTGAAGGATCACCTTCAATGCAAAAGTGATTGGACTCAAGTAACCATTATAATCATAAATACGCGCTACACGGGACAATACTTCCCTTTTCGTAAGAGTGGTTGGAGTGATATCCACGGCAAAATGAAAATTGTCTCCGGAAGGATCCCATATCAATCCCAATACCTTCACTGCCGAAGAATCTGAAAAACTAAGCTCTTTGGGGTCAAGGGAACAAGCTTCTGAGACAGATGGGTGAGAACTCGCCCACTTTCCCAGCTCAAAGCCTCCTAACCCGAGCAGAGCTATCAACCCCTGGCACAATTCCGATGCCTCGCTTACGCTAAATGCACCGAACAATAGGTCATCCATAAAGCAATGGGATTTCAAAATCTCAGCTGCTTTTGGATATTTTTCGCCCTCATCTAGAATGAGTTGTTTGATAGTGCGCTGCGCCAAAAACGGACTGCTAGAAATACCGAAAGTTACAGTTCTCAACTCCCATTCCCCGACCGGATCTTCTAATGAAAATCGCCAAAATATATGCTGATACTTACAATCCTCCGGATGAAGAAGTATAGCTCGATACATCTGTTTAATATCACAGGTAACCGCAACCGGAAATAGACGAAACTGTGTAACTATGATGCCTATATCGCTTTGCAGTTTAGGACCTGCCAACAACGTTTCATTGAGACTCTTTCCAGAAGAACCTTTCTCCGCAGGAGAAAACACAACCCTCAACTTGCTCTGGTCCGAATTTGCTTTTAAAACTCCGTGATGTGTCAACATATAATTAGCCTTTTGGGGAGCCGGAATTAAATGGCCCTTATTCAAATAATCTCTCAAATTTTCTGCATACAACTCATAATATTGTGGATCACGTTTGAACCTAGCTTTCAACTTATTAAAACGATTCAGCGATCTTTGTCGATTCGAACCCAATTCAGGACGAGAGTTATCCTTGAAAGGGAGTCTTGTGATGTACCTTCCCGTTAAATCCCGTGATGTTGTCAATGAAAAATACTCCTCACAAAAAATTTCTTGAGGGGATAGTTTTTCGTGAGAGTACACGACTTCCTCAACCTCCCAAAACCTTTCCAACGTGTTGTTCAGTGAACTTGTTACCATTTTGGTAAAAAGAGATTCCACGACAGGAGGATGAACCGAATGAACAGCACCAATGATCACCCAACCCAGTTTGGTTAGGATAGCAGACGGTTGACCCTTAATATGTCGTGGAGCGTCCGGTAAGAGGTCTAAGTAAGACTGTACTCCGAGGAACATATCTATTGATGAAGATTGATCAAAATCAGGATCGGCAAGTGGGAGCCTCGAAAACCTTTGCCTCAAAATAGATGGCAGATTTATGGTAAGCAAATTTGTGGTTATTTCCTCCACAATTGCTGCATCCAGGTGAAATGTGTCCTCATTCGTCAAGGAAGTCAGCGAACATGGAATGATTCCTTTTACAGCTGAAAGCTGCGTGTTTCCAACACCTGAAATCGCAAAACCACATTTTCTCTTCGGTATTCCCAATCGTGAAGCGAGCCGTGAAGTAATGAAATTCACTTGACTACCAGGATCCAATACAAGTCTACAAGGATGCCAGACCCCACTGATATCGCGAATTTTAGCCCGAGCTGTCCCTAAAATGCAGGTTACCTCCGGAGATAGAAGTGAACAAGTGTTCACTAGTTTGACTTCTTCTGAAGATGGATTATTTACAGGCGATGAACCGCTTACTTGAGTGACCCTACCCGAAAAGGAATTGGAATCGTCCGTTTGATTTTGAGAAAAGCAAATCAAGGTATTATGCTTTTTATTACCACATTTACGACAGCGATTATTCGATTGACAGGAGGCGATTGAATGGCGACCTAAACACGAGTAACACCGCCGGTGAATCTGTACCAATCTTTTTCTTTCTTCGATCGAGGAATTGAGGAATTGTGGACAGCGCGAAAACTTATGTGAACCCTCACAACATTGGCACAATGAATCAAACCTTCCTTTTGTTATGGCCTTGGACTCATCCTTGGCAGTAACAAGAGCCTTTTTTACGTTCGAACCCCTAATCACTTGACCTTGTGTATGGCCAGCAACCGGTACAGGAGATCTACTTGTGGAAACATCCCCACTCAACTCATTGATAGCACAACGATCGCGAAGAAACTTAATCAAATCCGAAAAATCAGGAAACTTTTTATTCAAAAATTTCGTTTCGAAATCTCTACGGGTATTGTGATCCAAAAGTTTCAAACTCCAAAACAGAAGAATGAACTGTCCCATATCAGGGATGTCAATTTTATTCAAACAATTCACATTTGCCTGCAACGAATCACATAATTCCTTCAATGCGTTTTTATTATTACCTTTTATTGAAGTCAAAGAGAAAATTTGATTGAGATAATGAGAAGCCACTACACGAACATTGGAAAACTCATTCTTGAGCAGTTGATACACCGTCTCGTAATTGTTGGGATCAAAAGTTACTGTTTGGGCTAGATTCAGAGCCCTGCCATCCAAGTATGAGAGTAAGTAAGCAAATTTTTCAATTTCCGAAAGTTTTGAATTATTGTGAATCACTTTATCGTACAAAGCTATAAATCCTGGAAAACATTCTATATCACCGCTAAATTTTGGTAACTGAATTTGTGGCATGAAACTGGGGAAAGATTTGGAGGTATCTGAATTATCACCTGATCCCCCCTTATTCTCACTTGTGGCTGCTTTATGTTCCTCCCTCACCTCTAGAATCTTATAATATAAGTCATTGAATGCTCTCGCTAGTTTTGCCGTATTCAGACTTAATTCTTCACTCCGTGATCCCAAGATATCCACTTCTGAAAGAGCCATCTCATATTCCTCTGCTATATTCTCAACTTGAGCAGTTCGTATCATAAATGAATTTAATGATGAAGGAAAATTTCCGATGAGATCATAGGCTTGTTGAAGTTTCATCCATAACCTATCTAGTTTGCCTTTCCACTTTGTGAAAGCGCGTAAATCATCCGAACTGGTAGCCGGAGTTTTAGTTTTAGATGAACCCGTTTCATGTTCCATGTTCGAAGTTGAATACAAAACAAAACCTACGAATTTTATTGAAATGGAGAACGTATATCCTTTTATGTTGATCAGCATCTATTTAATGCAACTACCCAATGAATATAAACCTCCTAGTTCAATTATGTCGTATCTAATTAGATTAGACTACCTTTAAGGATTGCAAATTTTCCCGAGAATCAAAAGTAAACAAATCTGTTCATATGAGTACAACGCGCAGATATTCCAATATGCAATGCGTGAAGACAATTGTCGCGATAAGGAAATTTGCATATGGCGCTGACTGATTATTTTCCGTAACGTGCAATAATATAAATCGAATTTTCAATATGTGGCCTGAATGACCAATTATGTTGCGGATCAATCCAAATTTATTTAGTCAGTGGTATCTGTAAAGGTTTTGTTGAAGTAATTTGGATTGTTCCACCACACAGATTTGGTGAAAGAATAGAATCAGACTTGATCGAAGTTTGAATCCCGAAATTTGAGAGGAAAACCCCAAACCGGAACAACAAGAACTGCAAGAAAGGAAGGCAAAAACAGGAAAAGGACTCACCTGGCCTGCCCGACTCCTTGTACTCTTAATCTTGATGGCGGTGGAACTTAAGACGAACTTAACTGTTTTCTTCACTTATAACTAGATGTGTGTCCTTTCTCACTTAGCTATGAACTAACTTAAAAACTAATAACCAGTTTTTTGTGCAGAACTGCGAACTTTTCCCTTTTTGATTGTGTCGAACCGTTGTAAGAGATGCGTGCGTTATCGATGCAGGAACCCAAGTGATTTTCAAGAAGTGGAGGGGATGGGAAAGCAAGAAACAAAGAAGGGATATAAATATGGAAGTAAATCCTCTCAAATTCTTACTCCACATCAACGCCGAAAGAATTAATACAAAATTGAGAAATGAATTTATTGAAAATTCGATTTTGTATCGAACAGGTGGCTTACCTAGAAAAGTATAAGCTAATTTCGGCGAATCAATTTGGCTTTAGGAAAAATTTCTCTACTCAAGATGCTATCAATCCACTGATTTCAAATGTTCATAAGTGTTTGGAAAATGGTACAAAATGTATGGCTATATTCCTGGATCTGGCAAAGGCTTTTGACACTGTCCACCATGGACTGCTGTAGGGGGCCTTGCGAGATGTGGGTATTAGAGGGAAAGCAGAAGATCTCATGACAAGTTGTCTCGATGATCGTGAGCAATGTGTCCGAGTGAATGCGTCTATCAGCGGAAGAAGGAAAGTTGAATATGGCGTGCCTCAGGGGACAGTGATCGGTACAATCCTTCATTGTGTATATAAATAATATACTTACTATAAATACGGAGGGGTCGATTACCAGCTTTGCTGATGATACACTGATTTTTTATGAAAGTCAAACGTGGGAAGACCTGTTGGAAAAAGATTTTTTCATTCTGATGGATGCATTTAGTTCGAGGATATTGAGCATAAATTTCAGCAAAACTTGCTTTCTCCCAATTAGCTGTGGTGCAGATAATATTCCTCCTCATGAGAGGATAACTATAATTGTTAATGATAAAAAAACTGAAATCTTGAGTAGAGAAAACGTCAAATATCTCGGAATAACAATCGATTCCCATTTAAGGTGGAATACCCACATAGATGAAATAGTTTTCACGTTGAGGAGTTTATTGTATAAGTTCAGATTTTTCAAAAAAATTTTGGAATTACCTTCGTTGAAATTTATATATTACGCACTTGTAGAATCTAAACTAACCTACGGAATTCTGGCCTAGGGTGCGGAAACTTATTGCTATTTACAAAGAGTAGAAAAATTCTAAAAAAAAATTCTGAAAATTATGATGGGCAGGCCGAATCTATATCCGTCGAATGAATTGTACAAAGAATCAAAGATCTTGGATATTGCACAATTATATTTTCTCAAATCGGTAATTGGTACTTACGGCAAAAAAATTGAACTTAATTTAATTGATTATCATCACAATACACGATCTATGGCTAATGAGATATTTCGAACTCAATATGCCTCGAAATCGATATCCCATCGGGCTCCTTATTACTTGGCGAGCAGACTTTATAACTTTTTTCCGGTTGATGTTAGGAATTCGGTTTCTATGCCGATATTCCGGAGAAGGGTGAAGCTCTTTCTGATGGACCAACCTAGGCATAAGATTTCTAGCCTTTTCAAATTCAATTGAATCTCCTATTGCTATATTATTGCGTTTTTGTTTCTGGTTGAACTTGCCTTCCCAATATGCTTAAAGGCACTGATTGAGGGAAGTTTTTTTTTTTTTGTTTTGTCATATATATTACGTTGGTTATTTTTTTTACTTGTGATGTTAAGAAAATAATTTAACTTGGTGGTTCACCCCACGGACAGGCTTGGCCTTTGTGGGAATTCTGGTTATTTGTAGAGTGTACCTTTGTATGTATAATTTCTGCAAATAAATTATTATTATTATTATTATTATTTACCTAATATTATACACGACCTAGCTGTTATTCATCTCCCTTTCATTATGTTTGTTGATTCTTTAAATAATCAATTACTACAATGTGTAGGCTTTGGCTCGAAACTAACTACTTTCCTGTCTCGGGTTAACGCCGTATGGCTGTTTCGATCCTCTTGTTGCGCCAGAGAGGTGAGTTAGGGACTAAATTCCGTATGGTTAGGTCCCGATAAAAAGAACTGGGGATACTTTTACCGAAATGGATTCAATTGCTGGAAGGTTTCTTTTCCAAGTAAGGGGAGTTATTGTGGTCTTTGCTTGGTAAATGTTGAGCCCCACTGACAAGTACCACTGCTGAATAATTCTGAGGCTCTTACTATTAGGACTGTGACATCGGCATAGTCTATATATTCGAAGCCAGACTCCGTTAGTCTGTGCAAAAGTTCATCTATTGGCCCTATAGGAGAGAAGATAATGGTATTTCGGGAGTAGTTTTGACATAGATAGTCTTATTGCCACCAATGTCTCAGCCGTCCTGGTCAACAGCACCTCATACAAACATTTTATAATTATCATTCACCCCTCGCTTTACAAGTGCCCCAGATATATCTAGTAAAGTGTACAATGTGATGTCTTTATTATTCAGAGTCTTCTGAATGCTTTTAGGCATTCCATACAGAACAGTTTCCGTAGAGCATCTCGCCATGTACACATTTCCTGGTTGTCTAGCTGAAAGATACTAATTTCCCATTCGAGTCGTTGCCTCGTAAATATTTTTCTAGCAATATCCCAATCTTCGTTACCTGATTTCTTGGTGTATTCTATTGCGGTTCCGATACAACATATGGAACCGTAGTCGGAAAATGTTTTTTGGAAAGAAAAATTGATCGATCTCCCTTGTCCGCTCAGTTGACAGTCATGGCGCCTCGAAGTAACACGCTTCCGGAAACATCGTGCAGGAAATGCCGTAAAGAAGTGAAATCGTTTATCTTATGTGGACAATGTTCTTCGAGATTTCATCCCAGTTGTGTCCTTAAAAGTCCTGGTATCTTTGTGGATCAGGAAGGTGTCATAATTTGCTGTGGATGCAAAAAGGAATGCGATTGTGCATCCAAAGACGAAGAAATAAACCATCTTAAAACAAGGATATCCACCATCAATCAGTCATTGTTTGAAGTGTCTCTTGACGGACAAATCGGCCGAGAAGGTGCGATTGGCGAGGATTCAGGAAGTGGCGATCATGACCCAAAAGAGACAAACTTTTATATAGAAAACTGTAAGTACGAATATTTCGATATTCTGATTAAACAAAAAGATATCCTGATTTCGGAACTCCAAGACGAGATCGAAATATTAAAGAAACACGTTATTGTTTTCGAGAAATTACAAACTTCAAATTTTCATCATTTTGGAAACTCGTTAACTTATACACAAAAACCCGGTCAAAACATGGACGAAAAAGTTTATACGGACGACGATAAGGAGATTCCAAACACATGCAATGACAGTGTAACCGATTCCTCTTTATCCATGACTCATGACGCCGATAAAGGAAACTCCAGCATATTCAATACGCATACCAACAACATTGAGATATCGAATAAATCTGTTTATACCGATGCGAATTTTTCACGTATTCGTTCGCCTGAATCGAAGACGAGAGAGAAGGAGATGATGAATGATGCTGGTCGAACTACATCGCGGGGGAGGTATAGGAAAGGTAGAAATGGTGCCAATAACAATTCCGGGAACAGATCTGCAATACGAGGCGGAAAAAAGAACCGAAATAGTCGGAATGAAAGCAATGAGGGCTGTCTCTGGAATATAACTGAATCCTCATCGAACAACCCTATACAGGCAGTTCGTGAAAAAACTGCACTATTTGTTTCAAGAATCTCCGCTAATACAACCTTGCAAGAGTTTGAAACAATGGTGGAACAAAATTTTATAGAAGCTGAATGCCAGGTGATTACATCTAAATTCCTTGAAAAGTATTGCTCCTTTAAAGTTGTGATCGATGAGTCAAACTGTGAGTCTGCCAAGAATGCGGAATTTTGGCCAAAGGGTGCATATGTCTCGAAATTTTTTCGAGGAAAGCCTAACAGTAAAAAATAATATCCACAAAACTGCACCGACCAAAAAGGGAAAAGATCGACATTTCAGCCTTATCCACCTGAATATATAGAGTGCAAGAAGCAAAATAAATGAACTTGAGAGTTTGATATATTCACAACCCTATAAGTTGGATGTGATATGTCTGACTGAACACTGGCTCACCATGAATGAAGCATCTAATTTTGGCATGATTGACTGGTATACTGCGAATGCTTACACTAGGCTCAGCTTAACTAGAGGAGGATCAATGATACTTGTTAGAAATGGTATTAATTGTGTAGAAAATTTTCCTACTGTCAGAGGCATACGCAGTCTATCACTGGAGACACACTGTGAGATTTCGGCTATAAAAATCGAAATGTTTGTAGTTTCTATATATTCATCCCCTCACATGGATTTTGACCTATTTTTGGGCACCATGAACTCTCTGCTTAGCTCTTTAAATGTATGTAGGAATAAAGTTATATGTTGTGGCGATTTCAACGTGAATTTCATGACAGACTAAGGGTCCGCTTCGTGTCATGAGGCTGAGCTCCTTCTGGGTATGATGTCATCTTATGGACGCAGTCAAAAAATATTCCAACCCACCAGGTAGAACAATTATCTTGATAATATATTTATCAATTTTGACCCTCAGAGCGAGTTTGCCACTGTTCTAGAGACTGTGTTTTCCGACCATGATGCACAGTTGTTTCGGTCAGTTATTCCCGAACTAGCTGCAGTAAACTACGAATATCGCAAAATAAGACCACTCACACAAGTTGGATTCAATACCATGCACGAAATACTTTCTGAAAGTGCCTGGGATAACGTTGATTCATGTGTGGATGATTCAAGTCTGGACAGATGTTTCAGTGGGTTTCATCAGTCTATTGTCGAGGCATTCGAGTTTTCCTTCCCAGAAAAAATAATTGGGGTACGACCTTTGAATGATGGGGGCGGTTGGTTTTCCGACGAGATTAAGAACAAGAGAGATCAGCTGCTTGTCGTTCAGTCAATGTTCGTTAAATTTAAAACGGAGGATCTACGTTCCTTGACGAACGCTCTACGAGCAAGTTATAGAAAACAAATAAAAAAGGCAGAAGTTGAGTTTTACGATAAAAGAATTCTGGGTTCGAAGAATCAGTCCCAAACTGCTTGGCATATCATAAATCAACATCTAAAGAAGAAGTATCGCAAAATCCCCAAAATATTATGTGCTAGCGAGTTGAATAAACATTTTTCAAGCTGTGCCGAAAGAGTTTTCTCCGGGCTTCCTTCGTCGAAGTTGCCCTTTTCTCAATCCTTCGTGAAGCGAATTCCAGCGTTCCGTTTGGTTTCCGTGAGGTGAGCCACAGCGTGGTCAGGGACGTGGTTACTAATCTTAAGAATAGTCCACCTACCGACTTTTATGGACTCTCGGTTGTAATAATCAAAAGAAACATCAACCCCCTAATATCGCCACTAACGAAACTAGTGAACAGGTGTCTCAAATTCGGCATCTTCCCGAGTTGTCTGAAAATCTCGAAGGTGATACCGGTCCACAAGAAGGGTGATGAGGACGACTTGAACAACTATCGTCCTATTTCCTTAGTCCCCGTTTTCTCAAAGATCCCCGAGAAAATAACCGCCAACCAAATTGTGAAATACTTCGAGGAGAATAAATTATTCTCTGGCTCGCAATTTGGCTTTCGGGAGGGACGTAGCACCACAGATGCTGTAGAGCACTTGATCACGTATGCTATAGATTGTTTTGAACACAAAAAGTACTGCTTGTCATCTTTCGTTGATTTGACGAAGTCTTTTGACTGCGTTTCTTGTGACAAGCTGCTTGAAAAACTGAGTATTAACGGATTTGATGAGGTGTCGAAATTGGACGGCTCTTTTTTGGGGAATAGGCTACAGGTAACCCTTGTGAATGGGTCGTGCTCAGAGGTGAGGCCAATAGCACTTGGCGTGGGACAGGGGTCTTCCCTTGGACCTGCGCCTTTTCTAGTGTCCGTTAACGATCTTCCGGAATATGTGCATGAAGCGGACACCATACTTTTTGTTGATGACACCACATTTTTGCTCCAGGGGGCCGACCTGGATAACTTGGTTGAAATGTCGCGGAATATACGCTTGAAGTCTTTCGAGTGGTTCTCTGCGAATGGACTCTGCATAAATGAGAAAAAGTCTCAGGTGCTCTTCTTGAGTCTGAGGAGGGTCGTGGTGGATTCGGTTAGGTTCCTCGGCGTTCGTCTGGATTCCTCGTTGACCTGGATTCCTCATGTAGACGAGCTTGTCTCAAGGCTAAGAAAGAACGTATTTGCTCTGAGAGCTCTGTCCGGGTCTCTGTCTCGGGATGTACTCAGAAGTGCATACTTCGCTCTGGTAGAATCACATTTGAGATATGGGGTATTGCTGTGGGAAAATAGCTCTCACGCTTACAATGTTTTCCGTCTGCAGAGGTGTGCTGTCAGAATTTTGAGTGGACTAGGATACCGCGATTGCCGTAGGAGGGCATTCAAAGATCTAGGCTTACTGACTTTTTCTTCGATCTTCATTTTGGAAAGCGTTTTATACGTTCACTCCAATGAAGACAAATTCCATATGCAATCAAATATTCATACTCATTATACACGAGGAAGGTCACTGATTCGTAAGGACTTTCTTAGACTCAGTAGATCGCAGCAGGTTCCACTTTACAGCGCTGCAACCCTGTACAATCAACTTCCTGGTGTGGTGAAGTCTCTGTCAAAAAGACGGTTCAAAATTAAACTAACTTCATTTTTAAGAAACGAGACATTTTGTTCAATTGACGCGTTCAACTCTGTGACAGTAGATGAGTCAAATTTTATTTTGAGTTAACTGTAATTCGGGGACAGTTCACGTTGGATAGCCTATATGTATGTTTTGTATACTTTGTTCTCTTTATATGATGTTACATTGCAAAATTTTATTTATACATATTATTGTTAATTTGTTTTGACTTGTGTAAACGATATTATATTGTAAGACACCAATAAATCTCTCTCTCTCTCTCTCTCTCTATGACTCGTCGGACTTTTGAGCGACATTGTGGGGTTGGTAGCCTCTTTTGCCATGACTGTGAAGTCTGGCTGCAATGGAAGTGGAAGTGATATTTCCACAAAAGCTTGAAAATCAATCCCTTGGGCCTTCTTAGTTTTTTCTGCATACTTAAAGTCTGTTCCTACACACTCTGGAACTAGTTCGGAATCGGGCGGAGTTTGCGCATATCGATATTAGAGTTCCAACAAATTTCGAACTGGTTAGGAATTGAAAACCAAGTGTTCCAACGTGAAAAGAATTTGTGTCAGACCAGTTCTAGAACGGTGAATTCAGTTCTTGGGTTTAGGCAAGAACTGAGAAGGACGAATTGTATCGGTCATCTGTTACTTGCCATTCGAATGCAGCAAGGGGCAATAAAACCACATCTGGCAGAGACGGGCTGCATTTTTCGGGTGACAAACAGCCCTTAGGCTATGACAACGGAATTTCTAAGAATGATTCGTTTCCAACACTTTCGAACTATCTATTCAGAATTAGTCCCGAACTAGAATGAGCGAAGACGTGTGAATTGATTCAGTTCTGAATGAGTTCAAGACAGTAACAGAACTGGGTGTTGGAACAAACCTTTAGTAAGTTTCTCGGTGTACCCCTGCAAATGGTAATCCCTTCTCGCCATGTTGAAGAGTCGACAAACCTCCTTTTGGAGGTTTTACAGGTTCCCGTTACAGCGAGGTGTATCTTTGCTGGGTTTGGCTTAAGTGAGTAGACAGCTGGAGGTAAATGCCTCTTTTAGTGCCCTACTGACCTGCTATGCCCTTAAGTTCAGTTCGAAACGTCGGTATCCCATCATATCGATTCTTTCTTGATTTTGCCAAGGATGGTTTCTATAAAAGACAATCTGTTTTTCAAGGAGTTCGAGTCAAGGCGAAAGAATTTCATCTGCCTCCACCCTATATTCGATTATCCTTCGAACAGAGAATGATTGTTCGTCCATCACTCTCCAAATATGATATACTCCCTGACAGCAGAATTCACAATTGTTACACACAGGACCTCTTTCCCTGCTCTCGTGATGTTGGTGTTGTATCAACATTAATGGTCTCGATGTTGTTAGCGAAAAGATATTCAATTGAGTACTAACCTCTGAGGTTATTGTTGGTACACCACAACCAGTTATAATTGGAAGGCATTTGCTATTACAGTAAAGTACTAGTTCCTCTAGCTCCTGTGGCTATGTTATTCGTGTCCAGCGAAGTATGCGGACGCAATGATAATATCTCGGTCAACGCCCCCAAGAGTGTATTGTACCAAAATTGGTATTAAATTGCAAGACATGTATTCTGAGACAGAAATATAAATAATGTTTTTCTTAATGAGAGCGCAGGATCGTGGAGCTACTTGCCTCTGATCATAAATAAATTTTGTTTCCTTGTTCGCCAAACCTTTGATTTGGCCTTCTATTTTCTTCTCTCTTTCTTCAGCATTCCTGGATCAGAGCAATGCCTAGTTGCATCCTTACAAACAATCTTTCAATCACAGCTGAGAAACCCTTTCCGTGATACAGGTTCACTTGCGTTACTCTAGTGAAGATTATATGGGATGCCTGCCCCTTCTCTCTTCCACCTATCCCTCCTCATATTCCACTTGTAAGTTTCATTCTCGAATTCAAGCAGGTCCCGGTCGGATCCCTGGCCACTGGACAACCTAGCCCAGTCTCTTTAGATGCAAAGGAAGCCTCTACCACCACATGAGTCCCAGCAGAGCCGCAGCAACCGGGTTTCTGAGATGTGGTTGGCATTTCCACATTGTTCATCACTTCCGCAGGGCAACTATTCTCACATAGTCCTTATACTGGGATACGGCCGAACCTGAAGTTCAGGTAGCATCCTTCTATCTTTAGGACTCCCCCGAGTTCTGGGTCAATCCCATGTCTTTACCCTCCTTCTCTGATTCGAGAGTTGCTCAGACTTCAGGATAGCCCTAGGGAATTCTTGACTTCATTCCTACTCTGAATGACACCTTACCTGCTTTCGCAGCTGCTGCATAACCAGTGACATGCCTGGTTTTTGCTGAAGCCATCTGTTTTTTCGGTGGAGGCCGCAAAGTAGGGGTGAGAAGCTCCGGTCATCTATGTTCGTGATCTTTCCTGTTGTAGTATCCTTTGGGTGTGGGTGCCTGCTTCCCAGCTCTCTCCAGGTTCTAGCTTCTGATGAAGCAACCTCACTCCTGTTCCACTGAACACTTTCCTCAGTGGGTCGTCTCTGTCACCTGGTTGTGCTGGTTTAAGCAACTCAAATGGCAGACGATTTTTTGGTCACCTGACCTACCATTTTTCGGCGTGCCTGGATGAAGAGACAGATGTTATTTCCGTTCCTTTTCTAGTAGTGTTTTTATACAATTCCTTAACTATATTCTTTAATACCCATATAATTTATACTCTTATAAAATGAGCTTTCCCCTGGTGCTACAAGGTCGAAAGCACTGGAGGCTATTCTTCTGTCTACATCCACCAGCTTGTTTCACGGCTTTGGGTTTAGAATTTTTTATAACGTTGTTTCCTCTCGGCCCAGACTGTTAGGCTTTTAGCCTAACCCCTTCCATCTTACTGGCCCTCGAGACATGACTACATACAGCGAGGAAGGTATAATAGGAAGGAACGGGTTGAGGGAAGGTTTTGTAAAAACCAATATAAAGACTGAATTCTGCATTTACACGATGTCTGCCCTGTAGAATATAATTTTTGTGAACATCAACATTCTTCACCTGTTTCTAAGAACTTTCAGAATCGAAAGTATTACTTGAAGTTCTAGTTAGGTGATGTGGCCAAGCTTATTTTTCTTCCATTTTGAATTTTGTTATTGTGTTAAGCTTCTAGTTATTTTTGTAATATCTTTGTATCGTAGACCTATGTGAAATCTGCAAAACACAAGGTACAGTCATTTGACAAATTGTTTCCCCAATGAGTCAAAAAAAAGTGACCTGATTGAATCGGAACCTGATGGTTATATGTGAAATTTCGTGCGATTCATAAAGAGAACGATCTGAATATGGTATCACTTGCTTACTGTTACTCTTAAAAAATATGGAGAATATCTCCCCAACTTCCCCCCATGACGTCATCACTTTAAAATATCTATTGAAAGTTGGCAAATCAAACATATCTATGAACTTTGGTGCACCTTTTCAGCATTCTCAGAATATCATCGAATGAATTTATTTTTCATTCGAAGTCATGAAGACTAACTGAGGCATAGAAATCTGTTTCAATATTTTAATATGGAAACCTCAAAATCACTTGTGAAATTTCGTAAAAAAATGAAAATCATGTTTTCATTCGTGTTCAAAGCATAAGTCCTGAACATAATGGGAAACATAAAGGAAAATAATTTCATTTCTTTACTGAATCACGGTATTTTTACAGAGACATTTTTTAAGTATAAGTACTAATTCATTATACATCTTTACTTTATTGAATATTTCATTCTTCATACTCCTAGTAGTTACTGTCAATTAGGATCCAAAGAGCTGCGACTTCTTACACTACTCTTTTGACTCAGACTCCTCGCCAGCCTTCTAATACTTGAAGTCCTATTGCTGAAGGTGGGCTTGAACATCCAGCTGCTACAACTGGCACTCACATCATCAATGTCCGATTCTATTCTTCTGAAGTCATCAACCCTTTGAGGTTGGGTGTTTGTGAACTGACACGGACTCGATATCGAGTCCAATCTTATGAATTCTATTTCAACATCATCATTGCAATAAATATCATCATCAAAAGTTCTTTGCTTTTCTTGTACCGGAATCTTGGTAGGTTTTCTTTTAAATTGATTTTTCCTGGTCTTCCGCTTTTCTCTTCGTGATCCAAATATAAGAGCCCTCAATTCGCGTTTGAACTTGGTATGAGAAAGAGCATAAATAAAAGGATCGATGCAACTGGCTGTCTTACAAAACATTGCTGGTAGCATCGAACTCATTGGTGTTATGAGATTTTTATATCCGAATATACCAAGTAAAGCTATGGTTGCGTAAGGGGTCCAAGAAACTACCCAGAGAATTATTATCGCAAAAATTATGAAAGCTAATCTAACTTCTTGTTTATTCTTTTCTTCTTCTTTCCTTAGTCTGAATGATTCATTCTTGAAAGTTCCAAGCTTCTTACCTTTGCTTTTCAAAACAACAGTTCGGACAATAATCAAGTAACTGAAAAAAATAACAGTCATTGGTAGCAGCCAGGCGGCTGAGAAAAAGGTGAAAATAAATATTCGAATGCTTTTTTGGTCTGTTAAATAATCGAAACTGCAACTTGTCAGAAGTCCTTCAGGTACATATGTACCGAATTCAGTGTCGAATAAAGGAATACTAGAGAAAAATATCGCGTAGGTCCAAGTGATTATCAGACTGAGCTTAATCCTCAGTTTGCTATACTTTCTGTTTAATGGGTACTTGATGACGAAGAATCGATCCAATGCAATTGACGTCAGGGTCATTATTGAACCACAGCCAGACAATCCTCCTAAGAATCCATATATGAGACAACCTAGAATGAAAAAAAATTATAATTTCATGGTTGTACAATTTACAAGAATTAGAGTAGAAAATATCACCCAACTAAACTCCATGAAGTCAGTCGGTAAGCGTTGAATTGGGTCTATCAAGTTTTTGTGACTTAAAATGAGCCAGGTTGGAAATAGTGAAATGTCAAGGTCGAGATAATCGGAAAGACTTCGCCAATGCGCACATATTTCATTAATGACTTAATGGTTTGTTTTAGTTACATACGTTTCGGATGCACAGAAGATCTTCTATGCATCCTACATACGTTATTACTATGACCTTCATGTAGAATGGAACACAGTGCATAGTTATCTGGAGGGAGATTTTCTCCCTTCTTTCTTGATTCCACTTGTTCCATCATTATCTTTGTCGGTGGATATTGCTGTCGTTAGAATGGTGTGTAACTAGGGGCAACTGAAGGATGGAAAAAGATCGTAAAAGTGAATCAGAAAATATGATAAGAATAAATAGATACGGAAAGAATTAAACAAACTGACGATAATTTCTTCTGCTACCATAATTGGTATTAAATTGCGAGACGTGTATTCTGAGACAGAAATATAATTAATGTTTTTCTTAATGAGAGCGCAGGATTGTGGAGCTGCTTGCCTCTGATCATAAACCAAATTTGTCTCCTTGTTCGCCAAACCTTTGATTTGGTCTTCTTTTTTCTTCTCTCTTTCTTCGGCGTTCCTGGATCAGAGCAATGCCTAGTTGCATCCTTACAAACAATCTTTCAATTACAGCTGAGGAACCCTTCCCGTGATACAAGTTCACTTGCGTTACTCTAGTGAAGATGGAGCCTTGTTTTATGGGATGCCTGTCCCTTCTCTCTTCCACCTTTCTCTCCTCAAATTCCACCTGGAAGGTTCACTCTCGAATCAAGCAGGTCCCGGTCGGATCCCTGGCTACTGGACAACCTAGCCCACTCTCTTCAGATGCAAAGGAAGTCTCTACCACCACATGAGTCTCAGCAGAGCCGCAGCAACCGGGTTTCTGAGATGTGGTTGGCATTTCTACATTCTTCATCACTTCCGCAGGGCAACTATTCTCACCTAGTCGTGATACTGGGATGCGGCCGAACCTGACGTTCGCAGTGCCTAGTTATCTGAAGGGAGATTTCCTCCCTTCTTTCTTGATTCCAATAGTTCCATCGTTATCTTTGTCGGTGGATATCGCTGTCGTTAGTATGGTGTGTAACAAGAGTGAATCATAAAATATGATAAGAATAAACAAATAGGGACAAAATTAAACAAACTGATGATAATTTCTTCTGCTGAAAACATTGATTGCCTGGGATACAAGGTGCTATGGGGACAACTTTACCATTTTATTCGGCAGAAATGATGAATTATTCTCTCGCTTCAAAATCCTGAACAAGCAAGTCCAGCAAAACTGAAGTACGCTGTTGATGTCAGGGTTGAGGACAACCTCCCCATCAACTTCAAGTCTTTATTCCGAAACCCCAGCACAGTGCTATGAAGACTTCGAGAGTAACAGGGCTGTGGACAGTCTAACACATATAACAACCACACAGAAGACAGCTGAAAGTGACCAGGGTCTTAATGTGGGCAACTGCGAAGGCCTATTGGTTCTGCCGGTGAAGTTATCGCCTGGTCACACAAATATTAATTTTTAGAAACTTGGCAAACTCGAAGTACCACCCAAACTCATTGCCTCAAACAACTAGACATCAGCAACAAAACGTTTCAGCGTTTAAGTTCTACCAGCATGTAAGAATGGGACACTACTTCAGCTACATGCAATTTTGGAAAGATTGAAATATATCCAACAGTTCAACTTTAAATATCCTACCACTATTTTGAGGTGTTTTCTAGGTTTTCACTTCAAATATCTGAAAAAGAGTTATCAAAAATAAAATGAAATTGTTATTGATAGAAAATGCCCTTGCGGATTGCAGAATGTAAACTATTTGTGATGGGCAGTTTCTAGGAAAAGAAGTTGCCTAATGAACAAAATTGGAATAATGCAAACTATCAACAAAGTCAACTATAACGTCTCGGATACTACATCTGGCAATAACGAGAAATTTGCAAAATTCGGATTTAGATTCTGACACGTTACATTTTACCTTGTTGATTGTTTGCATTGTTCTATACAATATTCATTAGGCCACTTTCTTCCTACAAACTAGCCTTGACAAATAGTTTGAATCCTGCAATTTACAGAGGCGTTTTATATAAATACCAAGTATATTTTATTTTCAATACTTTCTTCAGATATTGGGAGTGAACACCTAGAAAACGCCGAAAAAATAATGCAAAATCCTCCCAATAACCTTGAATCCATAAATCCTGCTGCTGCTCTGAGATAACATTGCTAGAAATAAATTGGCATAGATAATTCTAATCGATTTTACGTATTGAAAATAATATATTCAAAGACCGTTAAATTCAAAAGGAATATGGCTCTGAAAAAGATTGATAATCTCGAACCTAACAAGGGCCCTGAACCTGTTTTAATTCCGCGGAATTGAATCATAAAATCATGCGCTGACACTGTTCATTTGTCACTTCAGTTAACCTTTTAACTGCTATTTCCGTATTTATACGTTTTGACTTTGTATCTTTTATATGATATGACCCATATTCATGAACTCAATGCTAAATTCGCATCTATACGTACGAGGATTTAATTGCAGCATTGTTTACGTCTTTCCCTCCTATTTGAGAAGTCGAAGGGGAAAGGCCGGCTGGACAATATTCAAAGTTCAGTAGAAGTTTGAAACGATTGGTAATAATTTGGGTCATAAAAATGGGGGTAGAAGTGGAAAATGCATGCGAATTGATAATCACAGTCAAACCTGATGAATCAGATAATAATTCAGAAGCTGACGAAGTAGACCACCGTGACGAAGACCTATCTCAAAGTGACAACTTAGACGCTGTGGAATGAATAAAAGTGGCAGAAAAAATTGCTAGATACTTCAAACTGAAAGGAATGAATTTGAGATCATCAAAAGCAAAAAAAATCTAGAAGAACGTGAAGTCAGCAGCTTTTGCGCGCATGTTCAAATTGGTTACCAAAGTGATAATCTTTTCACGTATTGACCCTGCCAAACGCACCTTCTCTTCCTATCAGAAATATTTGATTACCTTTTAATTATGGTACCCTCACCAAATTCTGCATGGACCTTCAACCTGAAAATTTGAATGGGTATATCTACGGAATCATAGGGTGGATTTAACCCATTTACGCATTCGACCTTCGTAGGTAAGCCCTAAACCTACTTTATAAATAACGGATTTCGACAAACGATAGCTTGAAGGCTCATACGCATAGAAGATTTTGGTATTGGGCTCCGTGTGGTACCTTGGTCTGAAAAGTATCATTTACTCTCACAATATAAGCTTCTATTTCTACGTTATATTTTCTTCTTCATATGGTAAATTTTCGAATAAATTTTATTTCCTATTTTTGATAAATTTTCATTCATTTTTTGTGATAATTCTTCAGTTCTTGTACGAAAATTTATGGTACTTATTTATTCATACAAGTTGGTCTTGTTGTTTCTTAATTCAGCAGAGAAAGGATTTCAGGTACCGTTATTCTTCTCAGTAAATAAAAAATTGCTCAGATAATTCTCGTTCTCGTGGATTTCATGGATTTTTTGCTATGCAGTGGACCGACCATTTCACTTCGAATAATAAATTTGAACCGATCAAGATCTGAAATCTCTGCCGAAAAAATAGCTCGTTCCACTCAAGCCATTAGGATTTTGGATTCGGCAATTATCTTTGGTAAGACTTTGTTTATGAGCTCGTCCTTAATCGAGGAAAATTCGCAAATACATGTTGGTAATTGAATCAAACATAAATTTGTCGACAGGAACATGACCAGTTGTTCTTATGAATTCTTGGCATATGGATCATTCAACAATGCAAATCGCATGTTTTTAGTGAGTTGAAGTTTTTGCTTATAACAGCATGAAGTCAATTGAGGCAAGCATTCATTTTTTCGGCAGCGGTCGATTTCGGAATGACTGGTTATGTTTGTCGGATGTCACCACATTATGAAACAATACGCCTCCAAACCATGTCGAATAATTAGGTAAGCCTTCCAGAGTCCGATAGGGTGCTTCCAATACTAGTTTGTGGAGCATTGTGCATTTATCCCAGAATTATTTTACTTGCAGTCAGAACTTCGGCCACTGCTGAGCGTTTTGCAATTTTGCTTGTTTGTGAACAAATTATTAAATTCAATGATGTTTCATGAGTTTCACTGGCAGCATATCAGAATATCCATCTTCACTTGCCTCCATTATCCGAATATGTACATCCCTATCCAATCATGCACTTTCTTCTTGTGAGAATTCAATACTGGAACATTCGTTCGAATTGACTAGTTTACGGCTTCCCGATCATACTCTCGTTCGCGTTTCGATTGAAAGTGTCACTAGTTCCACGATTGGTTGATGGTATTTATATGCCTACGAGTCAATAGAAATGGGTCGTAGTAGCGGTTATGCTGTTTTTTGAAGCGCGTTTGATGCCGACAGCACAGAACTTGCGATGCTCAGTTGAGCTGGAAACACTGCAAGATTTCTTATTTGTGAGTACTAAATCACGTTCGCGAGTAGTAGCATATGAAACGGCTCATTTTGACAAAATATGAGCTACCATAGGTCAGTCACCATTCAGAGAGCATAATACAGCCCTCTTTCCTTTGAATCTTAGGAGCAAGCTCAATGAAACATCAGAACAACGCACATCTGGATGGTTCAGCTTGTTTTTTACGTTTAAATTTCTCTGAAAAATCATTCCGAGTGCTTCAAGGTGACATTGAAGGGTAAAAACTGTTAACAGATCGTTTCAGCGAATCAAGAAGAAACTAGTCAATGTTGTCACTGGAGGCATTTCAGCTCGTTGAGAGATATTTGATAAATTACAACGCACTCGTTGACCATCCTCCAGGTGAATTACAGGTTCGAATGACGTTCATGTATGGAAAATGAAATGAAAGTTTGCGCCAAATTGCAGCTGACGTAAAAACAAATTTGATTATGTCTGATTTCATCATTGGTATTACTATTTTGTACGCCGAAAATCGGTATATAGCTGCCTGTAATATATTTGGGGGCCTATTCTTGGATGTGATGGAATGAACGCTCTCTATCGATCCATCAAAAATGCACCTCGTTTCCTTGACAACAGCGTCGACACGACTATTTTCTCCCTTCCCCGATTCAAGAATAGAGACCCTGGACTCCGACTTTGAATATCACTTTGGACCCTAACTAACCATATACGGTGGTTGGGGTTTGATGATGCCACGAGGTATATAAATAATTTCAGTGATAATAACATCCTGCAGGTCAAAATCGGTTACCTGTTACGTTCATTAACAAATGGAAATCATTGTCAATTACCTTGAACCATGGACGATTCCACCAGTCTGAACACTGTGGAGTTCTGAAATTCTCTTGAAAGTGAGAAAAACATGGAAGTTTGTGGAAAAATATGGGTTCGTATATCTTGGACACAGTTTTTTCTGACTTTCTTAGGTATTGATCTCCGTAAATCGTATTGCCTCACTTACGTGAAATTGACATGAAACTACCACTTGCCTTGAGCTCGGTTCCAAATTCAAGTCAACTGGTTGATCTCAAAACTGATCTGACATTCAGAGATTTATCGTTTTACGGTTTAATCTTAGCGTATGATTGTAAGGTTTCCTGAAAAATATTGTTCCTACCAGAGACTTGAACCCCATACCGCAGGGTTATAAGACAGGTTCCCAACTATTGTAACATCTGCACTCTCGTCATGTATTGAACTAATTAAATGAAATTTTCATGGGCGATTGAGAACTATTAAGTGCACCTACCTTTTTCGCCCAAAGCTGGTCCTTCTTGGAATGTGTTGTAGAGGAAAAAGGGAATCTCCACCATCATGAGCCCATCAGTTATTGCCAAATTCATTATCAGTATATTTCCTGACGTTCTCAATAGTTTACACCTATAAAATTATATTCATCACTTCATTGAAGTCGAGTATTCTGTGTGTGTTGCAACAATGTCTCTCATACCCTTCATGAATAAAAAGTAATATACATACATCGATCTTACAGTTTCCAATCGATTTTATACAAAAACTTACAATTACGCTCTAAAGTAGTATCAACGATTCATTGTGATCGAATAGGATAGCCAACTGGAGGTAAAAACTATTAAACCCGCACAGAATTGAAAGTTTCATGAACTAGCTATCGAAATTTGAACAAATCCTTTGACTATTTCATATTGTCCGAATGGCTGAGTGAATCTCATCAAAATTGCTAGAAACATATCAGCATACTTTCAAATCAATAAAAAATACGTCAAAATATTATAGGTACGTAATAGTTATTTACATAAATAACTATTACAGGCAACAGCTTTTGCGCGCATGTTCAATGTAGATGACCGCTTCGGAAACGAATTTGAACATGCGCGCAAAAGCTGCTGCCTTCACGGCAGTGCTTTTTCAGGTTTCTTTTCGATAAATGACTGGATTTCAATTCGATGTAATCTTTATTTTTGGAAATATTGGAAAAATGAAATTTTGAATGGGTATATCAACGGCATCATTGGGCAGATTTTCCCCATTCACGAATTCGACCTTCGTAATTAAGCCCCAAACCTACTCTACAAATATCGAGTTTCTAAGTCGTTTCTTCAATTTTACGGCCAATCGTTATCATAATAGCATCCAAAACAGACGCCAACTTATGGACTCGATTCTTGTGGAGTAGGATTTCACCTCGATGAAGAACGTCAAATTCGACAATCTGTTTGATCTACCCAATGATTCGACCGATTATTTCCCAATATTTTCGAGAAATTCAGGTCGGATCGAATTGGATTTTCTTGAGATACTTCGGAAATATCATTGAGAGTGAGGATATAACCACCAATTTCGACATGAAATTTTCCCATCATCTTTTAGAATGTATTACGAATCAAACTAAAATTTGGGATTCATCAGAATTTCAGAGTTAGTGATGTATGCTGGTACATTCTGGAATCAGTGAGATGAACAAGTGTTGTTTTATATCTGAAGTTGAATGAAAAGGCTCTTCAGAAGCTAAATCCTTTCTACCCATATCTCATAACTTCTTTCTTCTTGAATCTATGCCCTCATTCATTTTCTCGGTGAGATGAAAAGCACCATCAGAGCGAAATATATTTTTCTTGCTATGTTGGTTAGTAGCGAAGGGGTTAAATTATTCACTGTTAAGTGAACATTATTGTTGCTGAGAAAGGGTGCCGTTACGGCCTGCCTGGAAGATACTGGGAATTTTTGGCTGATTTTGCATATGATTTGTACTCTTATGAAATATGCGGATGGTATGTTGTTTACTATAAGAGGCAAGCGTGATGTCATGTTGAATATCCAAATTCCATCTGCCTTTGGTGGATTTATGAACTGAGGTAAGAAAGGAGAGTTTGAAGTCAATTTTTTAAAAACAACCTGAAAACCTTTCCTCGGGAGATGGTATCTCAACACAATGAGTGAAAAGATTGATGTGTCTCACTGGATTGTTAACTCAGAAGTTATTGTGTTTACAGTCGGCCTAACGGCTGATCATAAATTCAATAACTTCCGTAAAAATTCGACATTTGCAGAGTAATTCTAATGCGTGAATGGGCAAAATCTACCCAATGATTCCGCAGATATATATTATTTTCCTAATATTTCCAAAAATACAGGAAAGATCGAATTTTAATCCAAAACTTTGAAATTAAAAAATTACTTTGATGAATAGAATATTGTGAGGATAATATGATCAAAAAATCATAGAATATCAAATATTTCAACAGAAACAAATTCGAATTTTTTTACAGATTGTTCCAAAGACACGATCATCATGAAATTTTCTCAAAGTTCTCTATCAGCATTTCCCAACTAATTGCTAAGTTTCATTATGATTGAGGGAGTACATTCTGATATCCGGGAAAAAAACACGAAATTTGAGAGATTTTTCCAATCTCTCCGAAAATTATAACCGTATCGAACTGATATTTGGTACACTGCTATGAAATGGGCAAAATTATTTTTGGATACGAAGAATATTTTCTGATGAAAAAATTTCACGAAAAAACAATTCTTATTTGAATTTGCTAACGATACAATCTCGACAAAATTCTGCAAAATTGAGCGCGTCGTTTTAATCTAAACGCTTCAATCGTTTCTGAAATATTAGGGAAATAACTACAAAATTTCAAATGGCTACAACCGTACGACCGATTTGGCCAATTAACAAACTTGCTTGCTTGCTTCGTTCGACTGTTATGGTGTCCACAGCCGAGCGAATGGACATAATTGATTTTGACACATTTTGACAACAGAGACAACTCTGCAATCTAGTCGTTTGAGACCAATGCAGGCTGGAAGAATTCAATATGTTTTCACTTGATGTAAAACGTAAGTTCAGGGCAGTGATCTTTATATTCAATGTTCTCAATAATGTTGTCTACTTAAATTATAAGCTCGTACGGTACGAGTTCCTAAATAAACTTTGATTATCAAAAACAAGAAAATTCTCAAGTTAAATCGAGTAAAAGGCCTATTACACTATCCAATCTCTAGGGCCCGGTATGCCGGGTGTCCGGTTCGCCGGGTAGGGCGTCGCTTATTACACTACCCTAGATACCGGTCTGACATCTGTCATCTGAACGTCAACGTGGGGACATTCACAAATATCCAATCGTTATGTCCCCGAAATTATCGAAAAGCAAAAAGTTGCATTTGTGGCGAGTTTGGCGGTCAGTACTTACAAATCCACCAAACGGAAGGAGAGGGGAATATGGGTGAAAAAATATTTTCTCCTCAGAGAAAAACTCTCAAATATGCAAATACTTCGTTGTTTAGACCGAACAGATTCACGGAACTACTTGAGACTAAAATCAGACAGAGCTACTTAACTTAGTAGCTTCGTTGATAAAAAAGATGATACCATTTTAAGAGAAAGCTTAAGTCCACAACAAAGACAGGATGTCACATTGAGATTTCTAGCCACTGGAGACCCTTATCAAGATTTGTGATTTAGTTCTTTGATATCTCAACCTCTCTTATCAAACATTATAACCTTGACTGTTGCCGTTTCATCAAAGTTTTTATATATTTTCTTAGATTTCTAAGAGCACCTTATAGCCATCATTCTTCAAGTCTTCATTGACATGGTATTTGTGGTCTTTCTTTCACAGATACGGCATTTCCCTGTATATTTCTATTATATTAAGTAAGATTGCTTTTGGTTTATTATTTGATAAAATCAAATAATAAACCTTAGTGATCGACCAAAAAAAAAAAATGTTTAACCCCCCCTGAAAATTTCACAGTTTACGTTTTGGAGTATGTAGATTTGAATAAACCAATAAAAAAAAATCCGTCCGTCCGCCGTCCGCCGTCCCCCGTCCGCCGTCTGCCGTCCGTTGTCCGGGGCTTTTCTCAGAAAGTACTGAACCGAAATCAGTGAAACTTGGTAGAAAAATCGTGTGTCGCTCGGGATTGATCCTCCAAGCTTTTCAGCAGAATCGGTGTACCCTAAGGGCTCAAAATGGGGGGTTGGGGGGAAAAAAAAATTATTTCTCGAAAACTTACCACCGAATTTTCATGAAACTCTGAACGTTGATTACTGTTGCAAAACTAAACCAAAAAAGTTCCATCCGGATGATTTCCGACCAGTGGTTCCTGAGTTATAAAGAAAAACGCTGCAAATTTCCAATAATGTCGAAAATGACATCATCGCATTCGGTTCTAAGATTGGAATTCACTGAAATAATCGGTTTACTTTTCATTCAGAGTCATACATCTAAAAGTAGATGAAAATATTGATTACCAAATTTTCAACACATATCGAGAAATTTTTAATGGATGCGTTATTATTTTATAAACACAATTTGCAAATGCCCCATCGATGTTCTTGACAATTTCATAATCGTAAGTAGTTTAGATATATATTTTTGGGTTTTCTATTCCAATATCTTAAACATAACTACTGAAAATCGAAATCACCCTGCGGATTACGGGATTTAAGATTAAATTTCTTCATGAAGCTCATTCAACTCTTGAATAGAACTTTTATTTTATTCATGAATCATTGGTTTTTCAGAACACAAAAACCAATTCCATGAAAAAATTCATTTGAAACATTGAAATCTCAATAAATACTCTTTTATAACTGAATAAAACTTTTGCATACAGAAAGCGAATTAAGTAGCGTAATTTAAAATAATGCAGATTTCCAAAAAATTCGGTTGTTCGGAGGTTTCCATCAATTTCGGTTTGCGTAGTACGATTATCGTCAACATGTGGATATCCGTTACTGGTTTCAATCGAAATCCAAAATCTTTCGTACTGATAGTTTGAGATAAGCGTGAATATAAAAAATAATGAGCATTTTGTTGTTTTTTTTCAGTTCCCGCTGAGTGTTCAAAAATTAAGTCGCATTAAATCATAGTTGTTAGGTTTACTTGTGGTCCATTCCCAGCTAATAAATTCTTAGATAACGAATTGATATAGTCGACTCGAAGCAGAAATGCCCATTCAGAATGTTTACATTATATAAGTGTATAAACGAAGGGACCCTGAAGAAATGCTTACATTTTGTATTATTGGGAATGAGGGAATTTCTGTAGATTATTCAAGTTTGAAGTTAGTTCTCATAAATTCTTTCTTGGCTAAAGATACCTTTTGGTGCATTTATATTCGAAATAAACTGCATTAGAGTGCCGAATCTTTTCTTATTTATAATAGCCTTTCCAACACATTTATATGATAAATCAAATTGGAGGATATAATATGCAAAAAAATCAATAACAAACCGCAAATCTCATCAATTGTCGATTGTCGAGAATCTAATACTGAGGGTTGGAGCATTAGACTGAAGTTAGGAGCCGATCATCTGTCTACCTGTTCTGAATGGGGACTGTGCCGGGTCTAGACCTAAGACAAGGGATATAGCGTAGACAAAAATATGATGATACCTGCGGTATGTATCATCATCTGGTTGTCGGCAAACAACTTGTTTGAATTTCACGTCTTTACATCAAACAGACTTTTGGATTTGACACCCTCTTGGTTGAGTGTATCTGACAACGATAACAATGTACGAAATTTATAATCTAGAATTATTCTTTCGAATTCAACCTGATGAGGTTCACGATATATTTAATTGTTACAGAAATGTTATTGAAAATAACTTCAGTTTTTCAGTTTGTGTGGTGAATACTTTGTGAATCAAGTGAATCGGATATCTGCTGTGGAAAATTTTTTTTTCAGATCAATTCCACAGAAAGGTTGAGTTTTTTTCATTTCATTAATATTTTTATTATTATATTTTTCAGAACAAAGTTGAATCCTAGTAGAAATCACATCTACACATTTGATATTAGCGAAAAGTCTTGAATTTTGTTTTACGTATTGGTGTTAGTTTGAAAGATTGAGTTTATTTCCTCAGTGTCAAGAAAAATGAACGCGTTCGGATTGAAACATCATGACTAATTGTGAAATATAGACACTCGATTTAATGCAAAATTTCGTGAGAATTGTATAGTGGAAAAATCGAATTTTTTACAAACATTTTTTTTTCGAATACATATTCATCAAAGTTCAATGAAATTTGGTACAGGTTTCAGAGTCAACATTTAGAAACAGTGTTTCAAATTTCAGTTTTGACCGATATCCATTTGTGTAGATATTGTCAAAAAATTTCGTGACCATTTTGAATATTGAGGTTATTTCCCTAATATCTCAAAAAGGAAAAACCCTATCTGATTTGAAGTTCATTTTCAGTTGTAGAATACCGACACGAAATTTAATAATTGTGGAAAATAGTTAGATTTTCGAAGAGGTGAAACGACTGTGGAACGTCTCTTCGCATTCAAAATATTTTAAATTTTGCTACTCAGTTAGCGTTCTGCATGTGGAAATGTTATTCAATTATACAAGTGTATTTATTGAGATTTCTATGTTCGCATGAATTATTTCATGGAATTGGTTTCTGTGTTGTGAGAAACCAATGATTTATGCATAATATATTTTTTAAGATATCAATGGTATATTGGGTTATTCAACTGAGAAAATAATAAACCCTTGTGTAAAATTTGCAGCGTTTTTCTCTTGCGCAACATCTCACAGAATAACGCATTCAGGCTTATGCGCGTTTATTTGTATAGTACTCTCTCTGCGTTGCTATGCGACTGAGCTCCCTAACTCCCTAGCGCTTATTTCACTGCACGGTATGCCGGATCCGGCAGATTGGGTCTACCCAATCGCCCTAGATCAGGAACCTAGCTGCCAGTTCCTTATCACACTACCCGGTCCCTGCCTGCCGGGCCCTAGAGATTGGATAGTGTAATAAGCCTTTAATTTATCATGCCACTAGAGATGAAATTTTGTTGGTAAAATTTCTCGATTGTAATATGATAGTTAGTTGCTTGGCAATGCCGCGAAGGACATTTGTATCAAAATCACGAGCCGTCAGCCGACTGATTTTGGGAGAAATACCATGAGCGAAATTGACGAAAAGCACGAAACTTGAATATTAAAAGAGAAAAATTTTACCTGCTCAAATTTCATCTGTGGTGGTATTCGACATGAGTATTTCATGAACAAATTTGTCGAACAGTTGTATTGATCATTCTATCTTATTCTTCGGAAATTTTTTTTTCAATCATTTGCACCATGAAGATCTCACATAGGATTGTTCATAATCTTCGCCGGTTTCTTCCTCATATTAAAAGCATAGACCTCTTATATTCATTATATTTCGTTCGAAGAAATATTTCCGAATCTTTCCCTCTCTTGATGGCTCATTACAAGAATTCTCCAATTAACTATGTTACGAGTATCGCGCTATTTGATAACTCAGTATTCATTTCCCAAGCTATCTCGAATTCGAGAAATGTCAAAGATTAGTCGTAAGTAGTATTATAAGGACATCTAATTTTTCCGAAAACAATCGAAAAAACACGTTGCTAAGTAATATTTCAACAAGAAGCATGAGTGCTGGTGGCAACAAAAATCCGGAGGATTTTTGCACCTGCACGAATGCTTTTTATTGAAAAAAAATTTCAAAAACCACTGCCGTGAAGGCAGCAACTTTTGCGCGCATGTTCAATGTAGATGACCGCTTCAGCAACGAATTTGAACATGCACGCAGAAGCTGCTGCCTTCACGGCAGTGCTTTTTGAAATTTTTTTCTGATGAATTACTGGATTTCAATTCGATCAAATCTGTATTTTATAAATATTGGAAAAATAAAATTTTGAATGAGTATACCTCCGGAATCATTGGGCGGATTTTACGCATTCACGAATTCGACCTTCGTAATTAAGCCCCAAACCTACTCTACAACTATCGAGTTTCTAAGTCGATTCTTCTGGAAGTTATTGTGTTTACGGTCAGCCTAACAGCCGACTGCGTAAACAAAATAACTTCCGAAAGAAACGACTTAGAAACTCGATATTTGTAGAGAAGGTTTGGACCTTAATTACGAAGGCCGAATTCGTGAATGGGTAAAGTCCACCCAATGATTCCGTAGATAAAATTTTATTTTTCCAATATTTCCAAAAATACAGATCAGATCGAATTGAAATCCAGTACTTCATCGAAAAATAACAGTTCGAAGTTTCATACATAATATAATGAGGATGATATGATAAGAAAATCATAGAAATTTTTTTTTCAAATTATTCTAATGACACGATTATCACGAAATCTCGTATAAAGTTGTCTTTCAGCATCTCAAAACTAGCTGTGAAGTTTTATCAGGACTGAATAAGTATTTCTCGAGTTATACCGAAAAAATCAACGATATCGAGAAGAAAACCTCGAATTGTTACATATTTTTTCCCGATATCTCCAAAACTTATGATCGTATCGCACTGAAATTTGGTACACTGCTGTGAAATGTGAAGCTCAAAGTGTGAATGAATTTTTTTTTTGGATATGATGAATGGTTTCCGGAAAAAAAAATTTTTGGGAAAAAAATTTGGAAAGATTTGTGTTAATTTACTGACAATATGATCCTGACAAAATTTGGCTCAAAGTTGCGCGTCGTTATACCTCACCTAACTGCCAAGTTTGAATCCAATCGCTCAAGTAGTTTTCGAAATAAAAAATATATAACTTCAAAAGCCTATAACTCCGAAACTGTTAGACCGATTTGGCCCATTAACGAACTTAACCGCGGCATTTTGATGCGCAACCTATCCTGAAAGTTTCAAGTTGCTAGCTCGCTTCTATCGACATTTATCGTGTCTAAGGCCGGACAGAATCGATTTTGACACCGGATTCGTCATCAGTGAGTCCAACCTAGTCCATTGAGACCATTTTCGGCTCAATCATTCAAAATTACAGACATTTGGACAAAACGATAGCACGCTGTTTCCCTAGAACATGCGCGCAAATATTACTTTCCAATGTGTTTTTCCGATTGTTTTTACAGAAAAAAAAATTAGATGTCCGAATGGTATTTGATCAGACTTTTTCATGAGTAACAGATTATTCCTCATGCATTATGTATAGGTTTTCAAAGGTATTGTAATTTTTGGTGACAATTTTTGCCGCGGGTAAACTCGAATAAACTGCTGACAGCTCCTGCCAAACAGTTTTCCACCTAGAAACCATTTGTAATTCAAAATTGCGCGTTTCTGATAGGTGGAAAAACCAACGGGCTGAGTTTTGCCGGCTTGCACGTTTCATCTCTGTGAAACGATCGTCGCTATGGAAATTTTCTCACTGAAAATTGAATGGTTGGAATAGTATCCCATAAACTGTATGATGACTGTGTTTAATGAAATAGTGACAAAATTCGAAGTGGATATTTTCAATACTGACATTGGTGAATTGAAGGCAATATTTTTAGGATATGTGTCTATTCTGCATATGAAACTGTAATTGGTGTTTGTGTCGACTCAAATTGAATGATTAAAAAAATAAATGAATATCGGGAACGAATTCGAGAACCACAGACAATTCGAAAAAACGATAGCACGCTGTTTTCTTAGGACATGCACGAAATTCTGTATGTACTTTCAATCCGTCATTTTTCAATTAAGTACTGGACACACATTCAAACTTATATGCAAGCTTTGTGAATCTAGAACGAAAACAGCTGAGCGTATTGCATGCAAATGATCAATGATAGCCAGCTCAACTATTTTACATATGTGGGAGGCATATATGAAATAATTTCTGTCTTAAATCATCTGTATTTGAAAAAATCTAGAAAAGCACTGACGTGGGGTCAGGAGCTTTTACGCGCTTGTTCAAATTCCAACTATTAGATCAATACGAAGTTTTGGACTTAGTTGTGTGTTGGTGCTCTCCACCTGATTACGAAATTTCAAGCTGATTGTATTAGTACTTCTTCAGATATTGCGGAAATAACGTTAAAATTTCAAATAACGATATTTGGCAAAATTTTTTTCCTTACATCCCTGAAAGTAAATATCAGATCGAATTGGAATTTGAAAAATCGTTGTCGAATACTGGCTCTCAGGTTTGTGCCAAATTCCATCGAAATCTAATCAATATTTCCAGAAAAAAAAAATTTCATCAAAAATTTTCTAATAAATTCCTTTCAAATTTTCAAACAACTGGATCCACACGAATACTCCATGGGATAAAGAGGAATTAACCTCGAAATTTCAAATAGGGATAACTCTGAAACTATCTAACCGAATCCAACCATTAACTAACTCAACCGAGATATTTGGACTCCAAACCTAATTCGACAATTTCAAGTCGCTAATTCTTTTTTTTTCGAAAGTTAGAGCACATACGGACGGCAAGCCGGATGGACAGAAATGATTGAATTTGACCACGGATAATCTTCAGGGAGTTCAACCCAATCGTTTTAGACCATTTTCGGCTTGAAATTCTAAAATTACAATTGTCGTGATGGAATGATAACGCGCTGTTTCCTAGAACAAATGCGTGAAAACAAATGAAATTTTGAATGGGTATATCTAACCACCGAAAGTAAACACAAAACTTCCAAGAGAAATGACTTGAAATTTCCCCAAATTTCCAAAAATTCAGATAAGATTGAAATGAAATTCAGTGCTTGAAAAGGTCACCATCAGGTAGTGAAGTGGCGTTAGGCGAAGTCACTACATGAAAAGATGACCGTTTTGGCAACGCGAGCAAAAGCTGCTGACTTCTCGTCAGTAATATTCTTTGTATTTGAATTTCCGCTGACGAGGACAGCTGAGACATTGGTGGGCAATCAGACCATCCTGCTTTGGAGCCTAGTAGCACAAGCTAACGGAGCTTGGCTCCGAATGCATAGGCTATGCCGATGACATAGTCCTAATAGTATGAGACAAATTCGAGGGTGTTCTCTGTGAGTTGTTGCAGAGGGGCCTCAGAATTATTGAGCAGTGGTGCTTGTCAGTGGGGCTTAACATTAACCCAACCCATTAAACCTTCCAGCTATGAAAACCATTTCGGTAAATGAAGATATGATGATGATATGAATTCTGAAGGTGAATATCTGGGAATCACCCCAGACAGTAAGCTCTTGTGGAATAGGCATGTTAAAATTACTGCTAGTAAAGCGATAAGAGCTTCAAGGATGTGCAGAAGACTATCCGGTTAAACTTGGTGCTGTAACTCTAAAATACTGCGATGGATGTATATCATGATTGTAAGACGGATAATACCATATGGGTCAGTAGTCTGGTTTGCTAAATCAGGCCAGACAAGCACTCTCTACTCGACAAGGTACAAAAGCTTGCCTGTGTTTTTATCACTGGGCTATGGGAAAGTTCCCGACTAGAGCACTTGAGGTCGTTATATATCTCAGTCCTCCACATCTAGTGATCAATAGAGTAGGTCATGAAGCTATCCTTAGAATATCTATTAAAGGTACTGGTAATGAGAGAATTAAAAGTCAGAGAGCCTAGTTCTCTTTGAACAAGTACATCCCATCAGCAAACCTACCCAGTGATGTTATGATTAAAAAAGTAAGCATCTAGAATAACGCCAAACCAATGCTATGAAGAAGGAAAGAATGGAAAAGAAAATACACTACCCAAAACTTCAAAGTAAATACTGTTAAATGGTACACAGATGGTTCTAAAACCGCGTTGGGTGCTGGTGCTGCAGTATATTGGCCAAGAACCAACTGTACAATATCTTTACTCTAGTGTTTTCAGGCAAATATACTTGCAATCGAAAGATGCATACATATTAACCTGGAAAGGAACTATCAAGGGTGTGACATAGTTATCCATTCTGATAGTCAAGCTGCTGTCAGAACACTGAACTCCTATATCATAGACTCAAAGCTGATATGGGAGTACCGAAAGAAACTCAATAAAGTGGGCAAAAACAACGAGGTCTTCTTAGTTGGGTACCCAGTAATCAAAGGAAATGTAGAGGCAAACATACTAGCCAAAAGGGGAGCACAAACGCCACCTAGTGGTCCAGAAATTTTCTGTGGTATAGGCAAATGCACCTATAATAAAGAGATCTTGGAGGAGGGAGAAAATGAAAGAGAAGCACTTCGGAGGAATCTGCCAGAAATGGATCATCCCAAAAAGTTCCTTCGGAACTTCGAATTGCAAATTCCAAAAATTATTTTTTCTCAGCGAGAACAAGTTACGCCTCCTTATTGGCTTTCTCACAGGACACTGTCCCCTATGGAAGCACATGATGAGAATGGGCTTATCAGAAACTGACGAGTGCAGATTCTATGGGGAAGAGGATTAAACTTCTGTCCACCAGATTACAGAATGCCTCGCCATTGCGAGTCTGCGAAAGGAATGTCTTGGACAGGAGAGCTATAGGAGGAATGACGGCCTACCCTTCTTGAAGCTCTCACAGATATTGGAGTTAATTCGAGCTCTAGAGCTGAAGGAGGAGCTGATGTAGGTAGCGAGGTGTAAAAACAGCTCTGGGGGCACAATAAATCTTTAGGTCACAGTGGAATGTAACTCCTTACCAACTGTCTTAATTTCTGGAATGACCCCAAAACAACTGATTCGACCATAATGAAACTTGGAAGCTAGATGATGAATCACAACTTTGTGCAAAATTTAGTGACGATCGCCAAATCAGAAAAACTGAAAATATTTCTTATAAATTTTGCTGCAGAATACTTTTCGTAGAACTATTCATCACATTTCGAAAAAGTTTGCAACAATCCTGAATTTCGTATTTCATAATAGCGTATCAAATTTCACTTTGATCCTATTCCAATTTGTGGAGATATTGGTGAATGATAAGTAAAATTTCGAGGTTTCTGTCTCAATATCTCTGCTATTTCTAAAGTAACTCAGAAACTAATCCAATCATGATAAAACTTGTTATATATTTGAAGAACGCTGATTCACAATTTTGTGATCGTCGTGTTATTAGAACAATTAAAGAATTATTTCGGAAACTATTCATCACATTCCGAATAAATTTTTTGTACAGACCTTGAATCTCACATTTACCAACAGGGTAGCCAATTTCATTTGAAGCGGACCCAATTTTCCAATGTCTCTGTGCAAGTGTTTTTCACGGATGCTTTCTTTGTCGAAAGTGAATATACCAATAGAAAAGTTGAAGTTGTTTTATTTGACAAATATTATTTCCAAGTTTCCGAATCAAATAGGTGGCATTGTTTTTACCAGTACACTTTTTTGGGGGGAATCATTTCGAGGCAACTCAGCAAATTATAAATTCATTGAGTTTCTGAAAACCTCCACTAGAAGAAATGATTTAAATTTGGATGCACAATACCAGGAACAAAAAAACATGAAATTGGACTCTAAAGTAATGTAATAATAGGGTCGAAGTAGTATGAGACCTTATCTCACTACCACTTAAGTTCCTATCAGAAATATTATTATTGCAAGAAGAAAGTGGAAAGCAGAAAGATAATTTTTCACGAAATGCTAAATAGGAAATGAACACAGATAAGGCCAAAATTAAATCTATTGTTGGTACTTTTTTTATTTATCTTGACCTGTCATTCTCTTGAAATTATTGACTGGTTTTCTTATAGTTACTCGAAAAGCAATTACTGAGTTCCAATTTAATTTTTCAACTATTGAGTGAAAAATTAATTTAGAAAAGCACTGACGTGAGGTCAGGAGCTTTTACGCGCTTGTTCAAATTCTAACTATAAGATCAACACGAAATTTCGCACCAAGTTGCGTAATCTCTACCTGATTGCAAAGCTCCAAATTGATTGCATGTGTACTTCTTGAGATATTGCGGAAATAATGTTGAAATTCTAAATAACAACGAAATTTGGCACATTTTTTTCCTTATATATCTGAAAGTGAATATCAAATCGAATTGAAATTTGAAACATTATTGACTCTAAGGTTCGTGCCAAATTTAATTGAAATCTAATCAATATTTTCAAAGAAAAAAAATTGTTCATCAAAAATTTTTTAAATTTTTGAATACATTTTTTTAATTTTCGAACAACTGGATCCACATGCGTTGCGCGTAGATATTCCAAAACTGTCCACGAAGTTTCAATTCGATCGAGTCAATACTTCATGAGATATTGAGGAATCAACCTCAAAATTTCAAATGGACTCTGAAACTATCCAACCGATTCCACCGATTAACGAATTCAACCCATATATTTGGACTCCAAACCTAATCTAACAATTTCAAGTCGCAAATTCTTTTCCTTCGAAAGTTAAAACACATACAACCGGACGGACCGACAGAATTGGATTTGACCATGGGTTCTTCTTCAGACAGTTCAACCCAATCGTTTAAGACCATTATCGGTTCAAAATTCGAAAATTACAGTCATCGTGAGGATATGATAACTCGCTGTTGCCTAGAATAAGTGCGTAAAAATTGGTTGTACTTAATTCGAGAATCATAACGCAGATTACGCCTATAACGAACACAATACTTTCAGACTCCACCCCTTCTCTAAAATCTAAAAATTCCTGTACGTGTTGTCTCCTGGATGCTGAGGTTGGCGGATGGACGGAAAAAAATGAACATGTCGAACTCTACAAAATTCCAGATCGTGCCATTGAACAATAACTCCCTTGATTTTGGATAGAGGCGCAAAAATGGGTCATGCTCGCGGTTTCCACATTTATACCATTCTTTTTCAATTTCTTTCAAGAGTATCAGATACGTTCGGGAATTGTATGAGGACAGACCGTTCGAACAAATTCATTCTATATACTGCAGTAACCTTTATTTGTTAGATAAACTTTCTAGAGAAATGTATATGATTATGATGTTGATGACTTCAGTCCATCCCATGCTAAAATATGAATTGATGACAATATAGGAGCATTTTTTTGCGATAAACTTTGATGATCCTTTCAAAGCATCTCATTCATAATTCTGACTGATATTTTTTTTCGTGACATTTTTCACATGGAAATAAGATGATATTTTTTAAAACTCACCTCAAAAACATGAAAATTACCATCAAGTTTCCGAACAATCCAACAACCAAGAAAACAATATAAACCACACCGAGACTGACATGACTGAAGTGACTGGCCGGTTCGAATTGAAGCCAGTATGGATTGATTTTATTGATATAGTCCTCTGTGAAAAAGCCGGCCTCTTTCCACTTACTAACAGGATACAATTTCTTGAACGTTTCGATGGGATCAGGAACAGTATCATTCGCTCCCATGCTCCAATTGCTTTGTTTTGCGACAACATACATCGTTGAAATGGTTTTTACAAACAACGAAATAAGTGGGATCGTACGTGAGTTAAACATAATTCAGAAGAAACAACTATGCAATCTATGACAACCCAGGCCGACTCTTGCCATGTTCGAAATACTGAGTTTGTTAGGTAAGACCCTCCTAATTTATTACTGACTCAATAAAGAGATATCATTAGTTCAAATTGATAATTTTCCAGGCCGTATCACGACATAGTGTATGAATATCGACATGTAACATTCCCTTATGTTCATCTAAGAGATTGGAAGTTCCAAAGCAATCTCATTATATCGTTACGAAATAGTAAGGGAAGGTCAAGATGCAGTAAGGTTTGAGTGGTGACCAGCTTTTTCCCGAAGATTCTCGCAAAAATTATATCGCTTATGCTGGTTAATTTTGATCTTATTTGTAGAGGGTATGCTAGTTTTAAGATAAGTTAACTGTGACCGTATACGATAACGGTTGCATGTATGTTTGTGACAGCAGCATGGAATTCATAAGTTGAGTCAAGTTATCACAACTAGAGTGGCAACGAAGTGATAACAATAGAGAAGAGACAATGCTTACATATGGTAACACTTAAGGTTTGTTCGTTGTGTAGTAACAGGTTATAGAGTTCTGACTTCGAATTCTGTGAGGTTTCGCAATATCTGGGAAATAGTATGAGGTTATGTATGTTTCAATGAATATAAATGTACCACATCCTATAAGGTTTGTACTACTGGTTCGAGTAATTTTTTGGCAACAATAGCAGTGATATAATAACCTAAAAATCGTTGATTAACGTTCTTTGCCCCAAAAAAATAGCATGTACATCTTTCAAAGAATCAGAGATCCACACTGTATTGCAATCTACTACACTTATTTACTCTGACAAGTTGGAGGAAGTGGAGTGTAGTGTACTACATGCAGGTACTATGAACAAACCTTCATCTTCGATGAAGCGCAAACAAAACAATCCCTTGCTCACAGAATATCTCTCAGAACTGATGTACTCAATAGTAGAGTTTCGATATTTCTGGCCAGTACTTGTCAGTAAATTTTGACAGTCGATTTTACTGGCACTGCTTTGTTAATTCCTCGTATCAGTACGAAGAGCTTCGAAATTACCGATACTGGCCAGTACTGATTGGGAATATCGGAACGCAACAATTATCATATCATAATAGTACTCTAAGTGCTATTCTTAAACATTATGAATACGCGCAACACAGGAGAGGCTGTAATAATAAAAAGGAATCTACAGGGTTGTCATCTCATGCTGTTTCTTTGGGCCATAGTTTCGATTTTGACAAAGTAGAAATATTGGACCGAGAGACGAATTGGTTCAGACGGAATTTCAAAGAGATGATACATATAAAGAAAAACTCTAACTCTGTCAATTTCCGTTCTGATATTGGTTCCTTGAATGTTGCATATTCGAATTTAATAAGTGAGTGTTGAAGATAATAAGTTGCCGTGTTATAAGTTACGCCAAAGGACACGAGAATAGTATGTGTGATTATATATGTTTTTGCTTGACCTCTGTTGTTGACATCGGTTATTCGGGATTTCTTGTTGAGGGAGAACTGTTTGTACCATTCAAGACAATACATCGATGTATAGACTATCCTGTTCGAAAAACATTTTTCATTTTCCAACACGGACTTTCTCCATGTGAAAGTTCATTTAAGGTTTTATTGTTCTGACGGTAAGTCTGTCAGATAAGTGTAGTGTATCTTTCTGCGATGTCGAAATAAGTACCTATTTAATTGTTTTTATTTGAGATCTGTTTTACTGAGCTTTTGAATTTATATGTTGTATTGACGATTCTTTCTTAATATTTTGTTCTTGCTGACCTGTATGTTATCTGTATAGCTCAAATTGATATTTTATATTCATTTTATTGTTAACTTTCATTTTTGTATCATTTAAGCCTGAAGAAGGCCCAATAAAGGGCCGAAACGTTGCTGAAAGAATAGTTTCCTTTCAAAAGTTGTTCCTTGACCGAAATTTGATTTCATATTATGAATACGGTTTCTTTATAGCAAATAGCAGATTTGATATTTTTTGAATTTCTGGAAATGGTATATGAGATGAAAATATCAGGAGAAAGTATTAACAATATTGCGAAATCATCTAAGCAATCCTAATTTGGCGGTTTATTTGAGACGATTTTCAATTCACACAATTCCGGACCATTCATAATCACAAAAGCATCTACAAACTTTTCATTATAATTTGAATATCTTATGTGTAGTCTACAAATGCGCCTACACGATCAAGATGACGAAGGCTATCAAATAATAACATTGAGCTAGTGGAGCACCACAAGTTTGTTGGAACCTATTTGCAACTTGTCAGCGTTCAGACGCAATATTGAGTGCTCGCATGACGTTACAAGAAAATATGGCAAGTGTCATTGGATATTTTATTAGAGACTACGACAAAAGTAAGCGATCTAATCTCGTATAATATGTTCCGGACAGAACGTGATCACCATCGTGACATCCATCGCGATCGCCCATATGTGGCCTGTACCCTACTAATTGATATAAATTTCATGCCAGTGAGCATTTCGAAACATAGGATAGATTAAAGGCATATAAACTGTGACCTCTGAGTACTGGGAATTTTCTTTCACCTTTACTGACTACTTGTAGTGTGTATTATTTATATACACCCAAAGTAGATGAGATAATTTCGAAGTTCAATAATTAAAATATTTCAAATTCGATGTACCTTACACCTGAATACCCACTAATATTGATTTTCAGTGAAACATGTTCAACGAGAATCATATCCTAACTATAAGCAATGAAAATTGTGAAAACATCTTCAGGTAGTCAAATTAAAATAAATAGTAACTAAATACAAAATATTTGAAACTGAAATAGAACAAAATCATCGAATGAAACCCATTATTATGGGGTACCACTACCATTCTTCTATAAGGTACATAAACCCATCAAAATAATTTAATTATGTAACACGTCTCCTAAAGTCCGTTTTCAAAAAGAATTTCACTTTCTAGGTTTCTTAATCACAACTTCATCAAAAGCTGAATGAAACGATACGCTACGGAAGGAGTTTATTTTGTGAGCCCTAATATGATTTACAGTGGTCAGATTAGAACTAACTGTCAATTACATGTTCATAAGGTCTCTTATCCTTGCTCTATTTATCGTTATGATGAAAATTCCAGTAATTATACAACAAAGCAAAATTCGAGTTATGGTATAGTGTGTTAACTGAGATATCGGATGTAGGTACATATGGGTTGGTCCAGAAGTTTCTCAGCTTCTTGTAGGATCGAGTCTGACCTCTTTCAAGTGCCTTAACTGCAGTTCAGTTTTCTGTTTTCAGTTGATTATATATACACAACAAAAAAAAATACTTTTTGCAAGCACTCAGAAATACACGACCATAATACGAGATTCAAGAATAAGTACCTAACCCCAAAGCATAAGCTGAAGAGTACACAAAAAACACATGTTTTTAATGGAATGAGAATCTATAACAGACAACTTGAGCAGATTACTCCGTCGAGTTGTGCAGCATTCATGAGGAAGATGTCAAGTCTCTCCTTATAGAACTGTCGGTTCTAGTCAAAATGGTCAAATACTATACATTGAGATTTTACTTGTCTCTTTCATTTGTGTTGGTTCATCTCATCTAATTGAAGATATATTTGTGTATGTGTGTATATATGCGTATATGTATGTATTGTTTCAATGAATTGGGTATCTAGGTTATGGTTCAAATACTCGAAAATAATTTATTTCGTAAACGTTTCGGCGCATCCGCCTCTTCAGTACACATCACACATAATAATTTTGAAGTAACATCCAAAATCAAACATATATCAATAAAATAAAATCACAATCATCTAAAACTCTCACTGTTTGTATTTCATATTTCACCGTTGTTTAGGTTTCGTCTGGTTGGAAATGCTCTGTCAATTGTCATTCACCTCTTCGTTCTGAATGTCAGTAGAACATTGATTTATTTGTCTTCTTCTTTCACTTGAGAGCACAACGCTTAAAACTAAAAAGTCACAAGTTGGGTACAGCGTACCATGCAATAACTGTGAAAAAGAATATATAGGACAAACTTCACAAAGACTACAGGATAGACTAAACGCACATAAATATCCGAAAAATGCAACAACAGCCCTCAATAAATACAAAAAGACAAGTGAACATGATTTCAATTACGAAGACACGAAAATTTTGGGAAACGAACCACAACAGAAGCGAAGATAAATATTGAAAATGATTCACATACAAATAAACAACGATAATGTAGTGAATGACAAACAAGATACGAAAAATCTCAATCGCATATACATGCCAATATTGAAGAGACCACCAAGTGAAAGAAGAAGACAAATAAATCAATGCTCTACTGACATTCAGAACGAAGAGGTGAATGACAATTGACAGAGCATTTCCAACCAGACGAAACCTAAACAACGGTGAAATATGAAATACAAACAGTGAGAGTTTTACACGATTGTGATTTTATTTTATTGATATATGTTTGATTTTGGATGTAACTTAAGAATTATTATGTGTGATGTGTACTGAAGAAGGCGGATGCGCCGAAACGTTTACGAAATAAATTATTTTCGACTATTTGAACCATAACCTAGATACCCAATTCATTGAAACAATACATACATATATAAAACTAGGTAAAAACCAAACTGATACTATATGCGTATATATTATACCTATATAAGATGTAATTATACATGAAATTCTCTGTACTTTTCGAGGGTAATAAATGAAACATTGAAAAAAAGTTTTCGAAATATTTTGGATTTTTATTTCGAAAATTGGGATAGAATTATCAAAAATTGAATTCTTAATGATAATTTCGCAAAAAGAATCCAGTAAATTTGTTCCTTGCATTAGCTTCTTTATTATGATACCATGGAAGTATTCTAGTACCATCTGAGATTTCTTGAACAGGGTGAAAACCTGTTTATTCTTCGGAACACGGATAATTTTGAAATCGTTTTCGATTAGAATTGTTCGGCAATATTCTGGTGTTGAGGAAGCGCAATTTTCCTTGGCAGATGGCTGGAGGCACAGTACAATGGAACTATCTAGGGTACGTCAGGCTTCATTGGTCCAATATTCTTGGTTATGGATTGTTATCGAGTCCTTCTTTCGTGGAATAAAAGCTTTATTTTGGTGGTTAGGTATAGGGTACACTCAGGAATAATTAGCTATGAATTCTTTAAATAGGTGTAGAAATTTTAAGGAGGAAACTTAATATTTTATTCGTTCCTACAACATATATTCAATAGATTGAAGTTCATTGAATTTTTTAAGTTCTAAATTAGGTATTTCTTCGATAGAAAAACTTATTGTTCTTTCCATCATAAGTTAATGATTGAGTAAAATTTCTGATTTGAATATTTTATTCCGCAAAAGATTCTTCAGATTTAATTTTTTCAAACTCTTAGTCAAATGATTCGCAAAAAAAGTTAATTTATCTACTTTTTCTGTTTCGTTATTTCTTATTTGATGTAGTTCTTCATTCGTTCATGATTTTTAGGTCATAATCGTCTAAGTTTCCAGTAATAAATTTCATGCCTTCTTCAATGAAATTAGTCAAACCTCTCTTAACCTTATAATTATTTTCAAATTGATGAAGTATTCGCTCTATCTGGACATGAGTTGCATTCAACTGAAGGCATATTTTCTGATGAAATTCATCGTAAGAATATTTTTCATGAAGTTCTTTAAAATAAAGTTTCAATTGATTGTAACTATTCATCAACTCAGTTAAGTTAATTGTGAAAAGAAAATAATGATGGTGATCAAGTATTCTTGCTTTACTTAAGGGCTCTTCAAAGTATCCGTTAGTTATTATTTCGTAGACCTGAAGGGCGTGGTAGGTTCGGGTCAATATCAGGAGGATTATTGGTATCCTGAAAACAGAGAATATTTTTTCTTAATTTCTTTACTTTTACAATATGAGCTGTGGTTTCTCGGGATTTCTGAGTTAAGCCACTGACTTTATTTTGTTGTTGATGTTCGACAGACATTTTTTCAGGAGGTCAGTTTTTCTAGGTGTCTCCCTCTCAACAAAAATTTCTTTCTGATCTAAGTGGAGGGTCCTTCGATTCCCATTCAATCTATCTAAATGTTTCTGTGCTTTTTTTCTATTTCGTTCGTAGATATTGTCGAAATATGGCAAAGTTAGTGGAGGAATATTCAAGAGTAAAAGGTGTTTTCAAATCATTGATTTCTAATCTATGTGTTTTGTAATCAATTTTTGCACTTAATTTTTGTAGATCAGATGTTCCTTATAAAGCATCGAATTTCTCATGTCAATCTATTACATGTGAATGAATGTTCTCAAAAATTCCTAGTTCGTATAAAATTGAAAAATTGAGTTTACCATTTGCCTTGATTTTATTGAATAATCGGTTTTCGATACTCATGATTATTTCTATATTGGTTGTTGGGAGGAGGGAGGAAAATTGATTTTTGTTCGAATCTTGTGATTTCCTGAGAAATTCGCAGTATTCCCATTCTTGTTTTCGGTTGTCATGATCTTGTCATTTATTAATACATTCTTCTAAGGAGTTTGATTCCAAATGGCTAATGTATGTCCAATGGGGTTCTAAATGTCCAATTTGAAATATTTTCAACGGCAATTTATTTACGTCATGTTTTTTATTCTGTAAATAATTTTTATCTTGAATTTTAAACGTTAAATGTTGTGAAACATCGTTCAAACTTTTCGATATTCTACTAAAAAAGTCTAGATAACTTTCAGTTCTTCTCTGAACGAATTGAGTAAGTGATGATAATAATAAATTTTCGTTTCGTCGATCACCATATGTCTGTTATAATGCACCTCTAATAGAAATCCAATCCAGGGTGTTTTGAAAAGCAATGAAGTCCCTAGCTTCACCTTTAATTTTTGATCTGATAGCAAAATTCAAAGCAAAGGTCCAGTCTGGGCTTAATCTTTCCTGAAGATGAGTCACTAAATAATCCATTTTTTAATGAAAATCGACAAATTTTCTCAAGCAGAATATTCTGGCATAGAATTCAAGAGAACTCGAATGTCTTGTCTGGACATATTTTCTGAAATGGTAAGGTTGTAAGAAGTTTGGTCATACATTTGGATACGGTTGAAATCTACTTTTTCTAATCAATTGATTACCGTCAATAAATTTGATTGAATCTAATGTTTTTTTGATCCTCACCAACTATCTCCAATGCGTTTTGAGATTTACTGATAGAGCATCTGCCATTTGAATTTAATTGATAGGTTTGAGAAATGGATTGATGGACTTACAACACCAAGATATTCATCCTAAAGTGTGCAGGTCTCTCTTCTGGATCGAAGTGGTTGGTTGTGGAATTGTCTTACTTCTGACTTGGATTTTGATGGTTTGAAATTGCACAAAGAGTTAAAACCCAACGGGAGTTTGAGCCGGTCCCAGCAGAAAAGAGGAAGAGAGGAAGCCGAAACACTCTATGAATGAAGGAATGAGACAATCCATGGAGCTAAGATAGCTGGATGAGGAAATAGTTCATGATCGAGAGTTTTGGAGAATGGGACTCGGGAGATGGCAGTAGCTGTATCTTTATGATACTTACATTTAATTGTGTGATTAAGTGTTTTATTTTAATGGCCCAGAATTTATATCAGAAAGTGCTCCAAAACAGAGACGTTTAACGCACGGTCGGAAATATCTCTGTGGGCCGTCCCTGATCTGTTGCTGCGGAGTAATTTTGAAAAATTCTAGATCTATTCAAATTGAACTTTTTGTCAGTGGCAGTTTCTTGGAAATAATATAATATATTATGAACAAAATCGAAACAAAACAAACGATAAACGAAGCGAACTGTGAGAAAAGTTTCAGAATTATTTCCTTTCGATATTTCGTTTTGTAAGATTTCTGCATTCTGCAAGGGCGCTTTTCATGAGATTTATTCTTTTATTTTAATAGTCCTTTTTCAGATAATGGTAGTAAAAACCCAGAAAAAAACTGAAGAAATAATACCGGGTGTCACAGGAATTAGGTTTACCCCAAAAAATCTACATCATTCAAGATATCGATATAGATTGAAATTTAAGCAACTTATACAATAAATTGTTCCCCATCGACTGAAGTAATTGATATGTGTCTATGGCTTTCGGTCTAACCGGAAGTGGACGTAACTTTTGATTTTCATTCATGAACTGATGTATATTTTTGGATATTCGAATCCTACGTTGAATTTGGAGTGGAATTCTACCAAAAGAAAAATAAAAGTGACAAAAAAATTTTTTTTTGTTTTTCACTTCAGTTGGATTTCCATGCTCGATATAATAATTTTTTTTGTCGATACAAATCATTAAAATTTATTTCCACTAAAAGTTGACCACTCAGACAGAAGTTATACGTATTTTGATTTAATCTGATACGAGGGGTGAGCCTTCTGCTCTTACTCTAATAATATTCGGTCCTGGTTCGTAAGATTTTGCACACTTTTTCTCTGATCATACAGTTTTTGGATAAAGAATAATTTTACTCAATTTCCAACTATAGAGCTAAATTGAAGGGTACCTACGTTTTCTACACATTCCAATGGTGCATTCGATTTCGTACCTCTCTTCACGACCATATTATTTGGCAATAACTAAAATTATTTTTTTATTCAATTAGTATGATCGAATGATATGAGTGCAAATTTTTGATAAGTCAAGATGCAGTGTAATTGAAGTTAGAGCAGAAGTCTCACCCCTCGCAAGAGAATAGGACGAAATACCTTAAATTTTCAGCGAAATAGTGAACTCCGAGTGGATCAATGTTTCAATTATTTGTCATAATGGTGAGAATGGATATACCTAGAATTCCGTTAATCCGATGTCAGAAAAAATTAACTCAAATTTTTTCTCCTCATTTTATTGTATTGGGTCTAAATGCCACTAAGAATTCAATGTTTGTTTTGAATATGCAAAAATAAGTATCAGTTCAATCAGAAAACCGAAGTTACACCTTTTTTCGGTTAAACCGGGAGTCATAGGGACACCTAGTTTTCCTCAGTCGATGAAAAACAATCTGTTGTATCAATGTGCAGAATTTCAATCCGATATCCCGGGAAATGAAGATTTTTTGTATTCGATAAGCGCGTAAAAGCTCCTGACTTCGCATCAGTTTTTTTCTGAAATTTTTCGTGTGTTCCTCCAGAATTTTATCTTGATTCCTGGATCAAAGGTATCATCATCAATAATTCTGGATAATTTCCCCCTAAACTTTGGACCGGCTTTCATCATAATGAACTGATCTTCATCCCTTCGTTTTATAGATTTTTTGAACTCATTTTGTCTTGATATTTGTCGATTAGAAAATCGTCAGTGGTTTTATTTGAAACATTTTCGACTGTGCGAACATGGCACTGAAACTAAGGTTATGGAGGCAAGAATAATTATGAGTGGGCGAAACTGTTCACTTTCCATATCTTCAATGGGATTCTTCCGATAATGTGTAGCTGCATCATACAGCTCTCAACTTGAACAATTGATCGAGGAGTACTCAGCTTTTGCAATTTTTTCGAATTTATTCTACACTACTTTAATTCACAATAAATATTATGTATTTCAATCAATGACAGTTTTCGCATCAACTGAATCTGGAATATAAAATATTTTAATGTATTTTTAAAAATATATACGATACGTGACACAATGAGTGAGTTTATAGCTCGCACGAATGCATTTTACTATTATGCTTTTTTTATTCCAAAATCACGCATCCAATAAAAATTAGAAATGCCATAACTACTGAATTCTACTTGCTTTCGAGAAATGATTCGCTTGGTACTCTTGATTGTTCCTCTGCTCTCAGGTAAAAATCAAACATGTTGTTCTATGTTGATTGTAGTGTTATATCAAATGTTTGTATCTTAGAACATAGAATCGGATTGGATTTGGATAGTACTCATACAGAGACCTTATTATATTGCATGTGTTGAAGGTATATCCAATAGGACGGAAACGTTCTGCCTCCGTTCTATTCTGCTAGTTTACATTCTCATTTTTCTATTTTCAAAGCCTCCAGGGCATATCGCCTCATTTATTTATGTAAACTCATTGAAAATAAGCCACATTTTTGTGAAGCCATAGCGTGTTATTGATATTTTTCAACTCGAAAATAAAAATACTGAATTTTATGAAGAATTGAAATCTTCGTTGAGTAAAGTATTCCTTGAGGACATACTTATATTCAATTATATTCAATAAAAGATATTCGATTCACCTTGGTTAAATCTATTTGCTTCTTTTTTTCCTTTCAAAGAAATCTGAATTTTTCCTTCGATAGATAATCTTATCTGAGCTCAAAAGCTTTATATTTCGAAAATTTCTATGATAAACACATGAAGATGTTCACATTACTTTCTTCGATTAAGGACTGAAGGATTCTGATTGTTTTTCATCCTCATTCAAACATGACATTATTTCGAAATTTCTGACCTTTCCAACCTAAATTATCCCAACTAAACCTAACCTAATCTAACTCAACCTAATTAAACCTAACCTAACCAAACCTGACTCAACCAAACTAATGTCATTGTTTCGAGATTTTTGGACGATATTTCCCATTTCTGAATGCTTTGTTTGGATAGTAGTACAACTCAGGTACACTGTAGAGAAGTTAGATTTATGAGCCTACGAAACATTTGTTAAATATAGTATATCGAGCATAGGGAAAGGACATATGCTGTCTGAAACGTTGGTAAAATACTGAAAATTTAACCTCAATACATAGGGTGAGTCGTTGAGTTGTACATGAATGTTAACCATAAATTCCTCTCATCGAATAAAACACCCTTGTCAAATATCATTTCTCCACTCTGGTAAAAGATACATGCTGTTGAAATTTAATCTTAAATTGCAGCTTTTTTTATGGACATACAAATTCATGAAAAACTTAAATTTAACCAATTGAGTTTTCATGAGAATCTTATAATTCTTGTGTATACTCAACTACCTTCATCATTTTTCCTGAAATGCACGGTTTTCGAGATATTCAACGTTGAATGTTCCCCCAATATCACCTCAAATTCGAGAAATTTCCCCATTCTCTTGGATTCGCCCTTGACCTATTTGAGGCCTTGAATTGAGCTCCACCCGCTTTCATTCGGACCACGAATGCACATAGTTATTCATCCATATTGTGATCAGATCAGAGGTATAGAGCCTATGGACCAAACTGTCGAGAAAATTCATAGAGTTCAATTTATGTGATTACGCCGATTGAGTGATTTCATTTAATTCATTCATAACTTCGATAGAAATAAAGATAATCAGGACATGACATATGAAAATGGTCGAGGATGAATTTGTGCATAATCCGATGGTGTAAACCACTGAATTTTGCATGAATTTCAGGGCGAAGATCAGTGTTCCAATTGTCAAGTGTAGTGATATAATTTCGTCACAATAATACAGCAAAAATCATCAAATCACAAGAATTAAGTGAGTGAATGAATTATCTTATTCTTGTTTCTTCGAATTTCGAGCAGTTCATTGGTTATGAGGCAATACAGAATACCATGTTGAACTTCTGAAGAACAAGGGGTGTATAATAACATTGAGAAATGGTTTAATGTTCATAAAATTCCACCTGAGCCGAAAAAAATTGCAAATGAAGAATGTGTTTTATGAGACGAAAGGAATACATGATACAATCAGTGTACAACTGAAAACTCACTCTGAAAAACACGTACACAAATTTTCACATTCCACTTGTCAGATTTATTAATGCCAAATTTCATGATCGCCGGTCTTCTGACTCTGACCTTACTTTCCTTGCTATGAGGGTCTATTAACTGTTAAATCTCTCATTATATCTTTCACAATATATATGCATTTTATATTGGATGAACCCAGTTTTTCGTGAAGTGATATAAAATAAACTCAACCTTCATAATTGAGCTCAAAATCTGCTCTGATGATATCAATTCTTGTAGTAGTTCCTGCAAAAGGATAATTCATTACTAGTGGTCTACTGAAACTCAGGTCTCCACCGATATATTCACATAATTCCATTTTTCCAATTTTCATAAAAATACATATTTGTATGAGGTGCAATCTTATGACTATACGTTTGTAGCATACTGATGGCTTGAAGGTTTATAGAAAGTGAAGGCGAAACCCAACAAACAGTATCACCTGCAATGTGAAAGCTTTTAAAAAAAAATTGACAATGCACACCACCAGTGTTTTGCGACATATTGTCAAATTTTCATTTGATCTCATCAGTATTTTTCGAGTAATGAGGAACTCACAACAAAATTAGAAAATATGCAACACTGATTACGCTAGAGTTCCCTGGAATTGGGAGCTAGGGGGCCTGCCGTCACAAGCCGGACCAATACTTATAGTCACAATCTTCTATTTCTACCATTAGACACTGCGAACACACAATTTTTTTTCCCGAACATATGGGTATATTGTGCCTGAAGAGGAATATTTATATACATTCTCGAGAAGTTATACAGATCACCGTTATAATTCGCATCAATGTGAATTCAAATTTCGATATCTCTTTGGAAAAGAAAAAGTAAATCAATTAACAACAGGAATTATTACTTTTCATATCGAACAGATTCGATATTGCACATTTCTGCATATTTCTTCCAATTTTTCAGGACTTACAACGTTTGCGTGAAAAGATCATCATCTTTGTGAACATGAGAATAATGATTTTATTACAGATACAAAAATTGTACATATTCGAAATTCAATTATAAAAATGTTTGTTTTTCTCCTAACAAGTGAGGTTTTGTGAATTCTCTCATATTGAAGAGTATAATTGATAGATATCTCGGTAGCAGAGTGACCTACGCTGACGTTATATCGAGCTTACTACTTAGTCAGTTTGGTTTTATGGCTTTCGTGTTCTCAACTTTATGAGTAATATATCATTTATGTCACTCATATAAAGAATTTAAAGGTCCAAATATCTTCTGGAGTTTCAGATTATATATGACAATGTCGTATTCAAGTGAAATTAGCTCTAACAAAAATTTTAAATGCGTGTTTCGAAATTAAAAGATTCTTGTAGTCAGATTTTTCGTTCAAACTTTCCAAACTTGAGATATCATGTGAAGCTCAGCCATAGCTCAAGTTCAGGGACTTGCAGATAAGTAACTACATGGGCCAGATAGCTCAAGAGCCACAAGAGACAATTCTAAACCATTATTATGAGGAGTTAAAGTTAAAAAACGTGCCCCTTAAATTTTCTTCCACAGTTTGACTGAAACATATGATTGGTGAGCTGCATCAGAGTGAAATATTCACAGAATTTTCCTGAGTGCATTCATGTGAAGGATAGAGAAAACATTTCAGTGGTCGCGGTAGCATCTTATATTGCAGTACTCGAAACTGGACCTGAATTCTTAGCGAGAACGTTCGTCAATAAATTATCCAAACTTAAACAAATACTTTTCGCGCCACGAACACGAAAAAACGTTCTAAATTTTCCATCACGTCCCTTTAAGAATTGCACGGTAGCTATCTGAAGCTACTCAAAATTTGTGACTGAAATGAATGGAAACCAGAATCTGATATCTTCGAATTGCTCCCCTTTGAAATTCTCGACACTATGAGGTTTCACCTTGAGATATTCTGATGAATTTTTATTCGATGATAGGTAGACTGGTCCTACATATATCGCTAGAACTGGTAGAATTTGTCACAGCAGGTAGTTTATTTTAGGTTCATTTCAAGTCATTTGATATTGTCTCTTAGGAGCAAGTAATACCTCGAATATAACGGGCCGACTTTTGGAGGCCAGAGTTCATTTTTTTCAAAAAATTTTTTGGGTGCAAATGGTTGAAAAAAATTGTTTGCCCCATGTTGTCACTTTTTCATATTCAAGAATTTTCAGGATAATACAACTGAAATGCAGTGAAAAATAGAAAAATAGCCAACATTGCGCATTCTGATCAGAACGACCACCCGTTTTCTCCTAAATTTCACGTATTTCCAATATTTCTCGCGGTTATTGGCAACATTGAATTAGGCAGACAGCGGTAAGGTATATTGATCTTGAGATATTAACGAGATTCAATGAAACTTGAATGTGGCTGTGACTCGAGCCATAATTTACCAAAACGTGGTAACGTTTCCTCTTAACCCATATTTCATTTCTATTCATTATTATTCATCTCTATATTTATGTAATTTTTTCTGTAACTGTGTGCCACTCTATGATAGGGCATTACTGCCTGTTGAGAAGCCTTTTCAAATAAAATTTAAAAAAAATAAATAAAAACAGGGTCGTGCGATATAATTGAAACTTTGGATTCTTGGGTAAAAACCACTTCCTTATTTCAAAATATTTTGTGCAATACGCTGTGGCCGCTTGTGTTAAAAAGTACCAGCATTTTATATTTCAAATCGAACAGCCTGCATAAAATCGCTTCACTCAATTTATCATAGCCTCTTGATTATTTCTTCCTCATCCCTATATTTAGCGGTTTTTGAGTAATTGACTGATTTAGCTTTGCGCGGATATTCTGGGGAACAGCATATTATCGTTCTGTCCAGATGTCTATAATTTTCGAATGTGTCAAAATCGATTCACGCATCAGAATGCAGCGATCGAGTTCGTTAATGGGCCAAATCGTATAAACGGTTTCACAATAATAGTCATTTGAAGCTTTGAGGTTATTTACCTGATATTTCAGAAACTACTGAAGCGATTGCATTGAACCTGGGCAGTTAGTTGGAGTATAACGACGCGCAACTTGCGGAATTTCGTTGAGATCGTACCTACTGTCGGTGAAATGAAGAAAAATTCAGAAGGTTCATAATATTCAAAAATAATTTCCTAATACCTTAATCTCCATACTTCATAGCTGGGCTCCAACATTCGAATATAATTTTTGGAAATATTGGGAAAAAAATATCAAATATCGTATCGTTCCTGGGTATCGTTGTTTTTCCCCGAATAACTCCAAACTACTGATTCAATTATTGTGATGAAACTTGGTTACTACTGTGGAAATACTGATGAACAGCTTCGTGCAAAATTTGTGGTGATCGTGTCATTAGAACAATTTGAAAAAAATTGTTTTTTTTCCAAATATTCAATATTTCATATCAACAATTCTGTATGAATCTTCAAGCTGTAATTTTTCGGTCAAGTACTAGAGTTCAATTCGATCTCATGTGAGTTTTCGTAATAACCACAATAACTCCCGAAAGAAACAACTTGAAAACTAGATATTTTGTTGGTTTGGGGCTTGATTACGAAGATCGAATTTCTGAATTGATAAAACCAGCCCAACGCTTCCGTAAATATACCCATTCCAAATTGTATTGTCCCAATATTTTTATATGAATTTAATCATTTCGAATTGAAATCCATTGCTTGATTGTGAAATGATTGATTTTGAAAAAAACTTCATTCAGAATTTCGCGAGGATAAAACGATCAGGTCACCAAATCTTTGCATCAAGTAGTAAAGCTGCGTTTGTCGGGGTCAACACTTGAAAAGATAACCGCTCCTAAAACGAACTCGAACATGCACGCTAGAGCTGCTGACTTCACGTCGATATTTCCTTAATTTTTTTCGGAAAAACATAGCTTTTCCTTAAATTTCTTACTTCGGTATTTTGAATCCTGGAAAGCTAGAATTTCAGAAAGACATTACCAATATCGTGTATCATGGACGTTTGATGAAATACGTTCCCAATCTCACTGGGCTGTTCAATATTCGAGGCTTTTCTGGAACTCACTCAATCGTTAAAAAGGCACTTTTCATGGTTCCTAAGTTGGTTTAGCAATTTCGATTTTGACCAACCCTTCATGATCTGAAAACCTATGCAGAAAAACGTAAATCAATAAATCACTTGAAAACCTGTAGATGAAAGGCATTAGGAAGTAGATACAGAAATAATCAGAAGACTACGACGTATAAAAAAAATCAACATTATACATTCCATTTGAACTTATTGAAATGAGCAACACACAGCGCTAAGTGAATTCTTGTTAGATAAAGCAGTGGTTCTTTTTCGAGAACACAAATTTCCATAAAATCTTCCATAACGTTCTCCGAAAAAGTCCGTGGCCCACCCTGTATTGATCAAAAACACCATTGAAATTCTCAATTTTTTATGCAGGATGTAGGCAGGTATCGTCGTCCTTTCGCAGAATAATTGGAGGCTATGAAGCCCACATCGAGGATCATCCATACGTAGTATCAATACAAGTTTTCCAAAAACACATATGTGGAGGTGCGATTATAAAGGAAGATGTAATTGTCACAGCAGCTCATTGTTCCATTCTGAGATTTCCATTTGTTATCAAAGCTGGTACCGATGATTTAAACGAAAAAGGAGAAATAAGAAAGGTAAGCAGAAGTTCTCGAAAAAGTGAGGTTGAGGATCACACATCGACCTAATCGTTTGAGGCTATGTCAGGTAGAAATTCCATTATTACCAATATGTTTGATCGATTAATCCATAAAAACTAAACTTCGGTGAAGCTGCCTCAAACAAGATCCATCCTAATCATCATCAACAACCTCGAGTTCAATTCAATATGGTATATTTGTTCATCTATACAATCCACAAGAGCAAGAGTATAATTGCAGCTCAAAAAATCAGTGGAGTGCACTGACGTGAAGTCTTATACACCAACCTTGTTAAACAAGGATAAACTTCTAAAATTAGCAACAATTAGGAAGAACGAAAGTTCTCTTGTCCCCTTGAACGAGCATGCAGAAGTATCCCTTAAATTAAAAACTATATTGTTAATTTTTTTTTCAAATTGGGTTGGCCGTTACTTGATAGGAGTTTCGTTCAAACTACGGTTGAATACAGTAAAGCTCTTCTAAACAGAATGAACAGTCTCATATGCATTTATTTATTCAAAAATATTCTTCATTCATCCTCCTGAATAACAAGAGCGAAAAAACTTTTACTAATGTAGCACATAAAAAGAAAATATTCAGAAAGGGCGCAAATCAGAGTAAATAGCGATATAATCTACGAAATGATAGTGAATCTACCAAACTAAACAAAGAATATCCAAAGAATAACTACTGTAGAATTCAAATAAGGTTAGGTTCGGTTCAGTATTAGTTTTCAAGTCTCACTCTGAACTGGTTTACATTGGGCGCACACACAATATTGCCATTATTCAAACCTGCAACGAGTCCAACTTTTAATTAACCTTTCGTGTACGAATGAGGAACATTAAGCCGAAGTCTTAGCGAATGTTTTAGCCCCATCTTTCATTGAGGAACCTGATAAATTTCCAATTAATGCGACACCGATCTTTCGTGGGGCTCAACGAGATATATTTTTTATAGGTGATATTGAAAGACTGAACAACTTGAATACCTAATTTGCACCTGGCCCTGAATCCATAAATCTTTAAAAATTGCTCATAAGTTTTTATGATCCTCTTTCTCCAATTTTCAACTGAACTTTTCAAACATCATATCTACCTCAAAAATTACTGACTCACCGCTCCAGTAACACCAATTTCAAGAGAAGTTCTAAGATATCTGCATCTAACGAGTGAGCTATTAGCCTAGAGTCTATCATTGACAAGGTATATACGCGTGAATGATGAGTCAGAGATTCTTAAATTCGCCGTTGAGAATGATAAAATCGTAGACAATCAGCATGGCCATTTACCTGGGAAATCATTCCTCTCAAATCTGCTCTAGTATTTGGACAAATGCAAAGGATTCAGACATACCAAACGATATGTTATATACCTTAATTTTGAACGAACCTGATACAGTTGAATAGATGTCCAACTTTGGACCTGCCTGGATTTTTAATGCACCGAAAATTCATGGAGTTGATAGAGCCTATCTTCAACGATATCCCATCATCAGCAATGGTGCAGAGATTGGCTCTTGCCCATTAATTAATTATTCAATGTATGGTAAGGTGATATATCTTCTTGTATGTTCCTCTTCATTCATCGTCTGTAGGGATCCTATCTGTTGTTGGTTTCTTAATGAGTTCGGTGTGTTGTAAATTATTCTGTTCAGCAATCTATGAGGGTAACCATTCATTCTCAATATTTCTAGCAATTTTTAAATTTTTTTTTATGAATTTGTTCATAATGCATCATCGAGATATTCGACACAACCACAAAATCAAACATCAGAATTATTGTCCAAGTAAATCCATGCAATCCTTTGCAGAAGAATTCGTTACTACTGTGTTTTCAAGATAATGGAAAATAACCTAGATTGCACCTCCGGGATTTATTCACGATTCATGATTGTAGGAGTTTTAACATCCATAACAAAATAACCTCAATTTGTAAGTTCTTGACAGCTTTTAATTTGTACTGCTCTTGATGTAGGAATAAAGAAGCCCGAAAGCTCGAGTAAAAAGAAAAAAGAATGAAACTGATTGTTTTTACTGCAACCCAAATAACCTCCAAATCAGATAAGAACCAAACAGTCGATCACATAGTTACTGATATCAATGGTGTTGAGTTATTTAACTGAGAAAATCATAAACCCTTATGTAAAACTGGCAGCGTTTCCAATTACTGTGGGGTGGGTATAATTTGAAGTGAAAAATTATCATTTTATGTTGAAATGAATTTTATTGTGAAGTTTTCCGATGACACACATTCGGTCATCATTTTTATACTTACCCGAATGGTTCTTTAGGCATAGACTCTTCAATTCATATATTTATGAGAAATCAGCATAAAGAATGCAGATTAAATTAATCTTAAATTCTAATGAATAATTCCAATAATTTAAAAAAAATATTCAACCATTCCTTATAGTTTCTATGTACACGCATCGTTTCCGAATTATTCGATTTCGAATGGGACATATTTATCCAGACCACATCACATAAAGAAATATTCATTTATTTCATGACCAGACCACGAATATAGAGTCTATTTCTTAATGTCTATAGACTAGACTTTCCATTTGATTCAATCAACGTGTTTACGCTGAATGTATGATCTCCTTTATTATATTCATAAATTTGATGCAAATTAGAATAACTCTGGAATTTCTAGTGCGAGAATTTATAATCTCATTGTAGATAAAACTGGATATTGCATGAATATCAAGTGGAAAATTAATTCTTCAATGGTCGAGTGTAGTTAGAAATTTCTTTACAATTATACCACAAAAAGTACTGAATCATTAATCATAATTATCTAAGTGAGTAAATGAGTTGTCTCAATCAGGTTCCTTTGAATTTCATGCAATGGGTTGGTAAGTCTGCAATACAGATCGCCGATAGATATACCGATGTTTGTTGAACTTGTCAACAGTGTGGTATAGTTTATAAACACATTGAGACATATTTGAATGCTTATGGAGCAATCCTTGCTTGAAATGAATGCACAACTTGAAAAGTCATCCTTTATATCCATCCTTAAAACTTATTGGATTTATTATAACCGCACTATGACTAACTTCTTCGTTTTTGTTGCCCAAATTGTCAAACTGAGTTTCTCGAATCCAAGAACCAGACTCTCGATATCGCAATCACATTTCTGCACTTTGGCTGTACTCCTAGGTGACTTCGCGTTTCCCTATCCAACCTTGCATGGTCTCGCGAGTGCTCGATCTTCTGACAGGTTCCTGTACCCAGGTCGCAGAGGTCAGACGAGAGCTGGGCATGAAGTTGTTTTTATTCGAAGAGCCAATATGTACTCTGTACTGGATGCATTCGCGTTGACTAGACGATTTTGGAGCTGCACCGAGTAATTTGCCTGAGCAGCCTCGGCCAATGTGTACTATCGCCCGAGCTTCCTCTGATTTCTTGAGTAGTGGCCCTCATCACAAGGAAACTTGCATATTTGAAGGATTTCTCCTGTAATTAGAGTGAATAATACTTGACTCGAAATGAAAATTAAAATTCTTGTGTATAACTTCTGTCAAAATGTCAATCCTGAAGAGTTCACTTGAAAATCAAATGAAAACAAATCTGACAGTGACGTCAAATTAGAAAAATTATTGCATGGTCCAAACCCCCTAATGTGCAATTAATGTTCCTTTAATTTTTTTATAGGTCGCAGATGTAATTATTCATCCTAAGTACGACGACGATAAAGTTGTTTACGATTTAGCCTTGATGAAATTGGAAAAACCACTTGTATATAAACCAGGAAAAATTCAGAAAATAAAACTTCCCGAGCAATCCGAAACGGTACCTCTAGTATGGGGGACGGTTATGGGATGGGGAGAAACTTACAATAAAAAAGAAAAGATGAACCAGTTACGAGGTCTTGATCTAGAAATCTATAGGCCCGAAGTATGTCAGGAAATAGAAGACTTCAAGATCACAAAAGTAATGTTTTGTGCTGGTCATATCAGTGGAACTAAGGATTCTTGTAATGTGAGTAATTTACAAGAACTTATGTTTATTGCTATTCGAATAATTAATCCAAATGCACGTTTTCGAAAACCATCATCATCTTTTCGTACACAATATCTTTTGTCAGGCTAATTTCATGCGGTTGGTCCAGGGAACAGAGAATTGTTCCCAGAAAAACTTATACAGCGGGCGACGTAATTACACATTTTTTTCATTCAATTCAATCTCCGAAAATATCGCAAATATTCGAAAAACTGCGATAAGCGATAAAACCGTTATGTACAGCCTGGTTATTTGTACATTGGCGGAGACTGAAATACATCGGAATAAGCATAATAGAATAATTCTGTCATACTTAGAAATTACTCGAAATAAATTCAACAAATCATACAATTCCTAAGTAACCGAAATTACTTCGGCACCGAAGGTTTTCTTTCCTCGCATTACTTCCTACCTCTTCTTTCTCATACCTTATTGACGGAAAACATCCCTGGTCCCGCCGCTATAGGTCACAAAAATACTGTCGTCGGGATGATCTCGCACTGGATCCTAATCCACCGGATATTCCAACGCACAATGATTTGAGGAGACAAGTATTCGTCATTTAGGTACCGACTCGTACTGCCCTAGAGTTGGACCCTTTCTGACTTGTGGATTCAACCTTGCGCGCGACCACTGCCCGGCAAAGGAATTATCGAGAAAGGACTCCCAACAGGCCACACCTGGAACATAAAGATGGGTGTGTTGTCACTGTCAGTCCTAGCGTTCCTATCGTGCTTCATCTCCAGTAACTCCTTCGGACAGCCATATGTAATGAGGCTATCTGGTGACACGGACTATCTTTTGGACTTCTTTTCATCCGCACTTCTCCGGATGAGAATCTTTGGGTCACAGGGGCGAAAAACTTCTGGATTCACACAGTGAATCCCTGTAGAGGTTATGGTGGATCCGCCAGCTAAGCCTCATAGCTCCCAATTGGTTTGTCGAATATGGTTCCGGAAGGCATTGGTGTCGGGGCTTTCGATTCGGGACTGAAGTCCTCAAGGCAACTGATCCCTCGTTCTTGACCTTCATTCGCTCCCATTGCCCCTCCTTCACCAAGGCATCAACACTAGCCGGAGATGACACTACTAGGCATCTATCAAGTTCCACTCGGAGCGGGATATATCAATTTGAAAAACGATCGAAATTCAGGACTTCTCTCTCCTCAGTTACGGTGGAGTCCACCTCGTCGATCCAGGGGAGCCTTTACCGTCTAACCGGTGGTTACTCAACGGCAGTCACAGTCGTTTTGTGGTCCCATCAGAAAGAAAGAACACCTTATTCCTTTGATCGTCTGACTCGACGGATGGTATTGTACAGACGCCGCCGAAAAGTGAGGTGACCCCTTCCTTCGGTTGACAGTTCAGGGCTCTCTACTGCTCCCGGTCACTGGCTGGAACCGAAGATTGGTCTCCTGTACTCCATTCAAAAATTATGAATGCTGGTGATCTTGTCGACTCATGCTGCGCCGATTTCAGGGGGAAAGCGAATTTCAATTCGCGTTCGTCTTGATTACGGTGATATCCTTATAATCCTTATAACTGGACCATCATAGTCTAATGAGCTGTTTTGCCCTTTCGACGTGGTTGCACTGTGGCGAATACACGGATACATACTGATGACGAATGCTCATTTTCTTGAAGAAGTCTCCTTTCATCAACCTTCCATCTTATTGGGATCCATTATCACTGATTACGGTGCTTTTTCAGCACCACTAATCGTAAAAATCCTGAAACACTCTTTTAATGGTGACTGCCCTGAGGGGGAGGGGGAAGGGTGAGGTTGAACAGTACCCGCTGAACTCAAAAAACGATCTTGAAACATCATCAAGCAGGTTTTTTTCCTCCTTTGAACCGGACAGTCGTCCGATCAGGTTGGTGCTAACGGCACTCTATGGTTCGCTGACAGAATTGCGGTTTTATTTCTCCTGATGATTTCTGCTGCCAAATCTTTAAATATTTACTCTGTTAACATCTCATTGAGCTACTTCTTGGATCATGCCAGACCAGAAGTAAATTTTGGCCACTTCCATTTTAGCAGTTTCCAGATGAACAGGCACAGATTCGTCGCGGTTCTCTTGCAGTATGGCTTGACAATTTTCGGTCTATCCGCACAAGGCGTTTACATTCTAGGTTTTGTATAGTCATTTGAAGAACAGAAAGTTCGGTATAACTTGCAATCTTAAATACGGTAATCCGCGTAAATAAATCGGGGCCCTTTGATCTCTCTGTGTTTTCTAGCACACCATAAGCACAATACCCATCTCTAGCCAGGCCTTATTACTCCTGATGTGGTAATGGGGCCTCTGATAGCGTGTGACACGGTTCATAGCTCAATTTCGGCAATTGATTTGATAATAATAATTATAATAGTGCCTTTATGTAATGCTTTTTTTGATGCATTTTCAACTGCAGGGCAAAGCCTAGCATTAAAGCTACTCCACTTAACCCTTGAAAAAGGTACTACTTCTAACAAGATTTCTCATAAAAACAAAACATGAGTTTTTTCATGAATTCTGCCTCAGCAATAAATGTCTCTGCAAGCCTGACCTCAATGAGTTCAGTCAGGCCGCGTGGATGAACATAAACTCATTGTATAATTTCACTGCGCTGAAAGTGAAAAAACGCTCAAACATGGCTGAACGAAAACTAGGCAACATAAGCCTTTGTCCATGTCTTATAGCGACATGATAAACATCGCGTCTGAAAACTAGCTTTTCCCTTAAATAAGGAGGAGGGGATGTTTTCAGGATTCGATGTACGTTAAGAGACATGTGCAGCCATTCAAGGTGGTTTATCGCATTCGTCACGCCTCTGTCATATTTCCTCATGTCGAAGATAAAACGGCAGCACTAATATTGTATCGTCTGCATTCTATATCTTGCAACAGATTCAAGACAGGGAAAAACAAGTATCAATATATACTTCAATATAAACAACACAAGCGTTTCACACAGATATTTACTAGAGGAAAAATCCAAGAACTGTCTCTGTCTATGCAACTATCTAGGAGCAAATAAAGATTTCCTCAGAGGCAGGGAGACATGCTCCCTGAATCTCAACTGGCAATCAAAAACAGTTCCAAGGTTCTTACTAGAATTGGAAGATGGAATCAATCGTCCGCCTATTCGGATATCAGCCGGCACAACAAACGCTCTAGGACAGAAGGACATATATGACCACTTGCTGGCATTCAATTTCAGATTATTTTTGTGGCAGTATTCCACAATTTGTGATATTACTTCATTTATCTGCTCAACAGCCTGATCCAGAAAAGAAGAATGAAAGGAAATCAATAAAAATGAATGAACACATATCTGACAACTGTATACATGTCTGCTATTTATATCAAAAACAGCAGAGGACCAAGAATGGAACCATGTTGCACACCTGAAGTAATTCATCACAAATCAGAAAAAAATCCCCGCAGTCGAACCGTCTGACTCCTATCAAAAAGGTAAGACCTAAAAAACTTCAATGCAAGGTGATCAAAACCAAAGTATTTCAATTTGGCACAAAGAAGTTCGTGGTCGAGGGTGTTGAAGGCCTTGGCGAAAACTAACAGGGTCAAAGTCGTGTCATACTCCTTAGCTGATGATCTTAGATTATCATCAGTTATATTCAACAGAAGAGTGGTAGTGCTGTAGCTCCTTATAAGACCAGACTGCATCGCGGACAGTATTCCGTTTCCGGAGACGTAGCCATGAATCTGAAAATAATATATTTTCAAGAAAATTAGACTGAACTGGCAGAACACTTATTGACTGGATATCAGTTACAAATTCAGTCTACCAAGTCAAACTCGGGTGCGGTTGGGCCATGATTCACACGGTAAAAATCAACTTACATAGATAAATAATAAAATACAAAATAAAATGTGTCCTAGCAAAAATGAAACCACAAAGTCGAAGGCGGACAAAGGGAAAGCATAAGGAATCAGGTTTGTACACATATCCAATGAAAGCTAACATCGGGAACAAACCTGCAGCAAAAATCAGAAACGAGACATGAGCTTTTCCATGTGTTTCTTCTCGAAATTACCATAGGAAAGAGGAGAATCTTGAATTTTACCTGCGTTGATGACATGAGTGATTCTATAGGTAGAGGATTTTTTGAAAGGTTGTTTGCGGTGTCTAGGGCTTCTTTTTCATCAACGAACCATATTTCTTCTTTCTTCTCGATGCAGGTTGATATCTGGAAATCTCACTTGAAAACAAGAAAAGAAGACGAAAACACCAATATGAACTTGTAAATGGTTTCTTATTCATTAAATTAATTTGAAGTTCACGATCCAAGTTTCAAAGTTCTGTTGATTATTCAAATGATAATATTTTAAAATAATTTTTAAAAATTTCCAAATCTGTACTGTAGAGTGTTTCCAATAATTTGAAGATCAGATTGAGGAAAAGCCAGGGCAAAGTATCAACAAAAATAGGGATATACATATCAATAAATGAATTCCGAATAATCATTTGAAAATTTTTATATTTCAGAAACTATCTAGTTGATACCGCTGAAATTCCACTTGAACTTCCAATCTACCATTTTATATCCGGGTACCTAATTTCAGCCTGATGAAATGTGCATTTTTTGAGTAATCATCGAAATTAAATCAATTTCTCGTGAATGTACCAGGAAGGTTACAACTCCTGCCTCTGGTACAGAAGCTCCGGATTCAATACCCACTAGGGAAACTAATAAAAACAGTGCTTTCCTGATGAAAGAAACAAATTCATTTAAAAATTAGGTTTCTATTTCATGTTAAAATCCTCAGACACACCGATTAGTATATTTATTTGGACATTTTTCGCTATGAAAATTTTGTATACAGGGTGTCTTATTTGAGAGCTATGACTTTGTCATTCCTTTTTCTAAATGTGATACCCTGTATATTATTTCACTTAACAATTCTACGATGAATTCTTATTACTTATCAGTCCAGAAGTAATTGAAAATGTGCAACAGGAAACATAGTATCAAATTCAGAAATGCCTCGAAGTTAACGGACAACAGATTGAACATCAATAATTAAATAGGAATTACATTTGTGTGTTTTCATATCGTATCCTTCATTATCCACGATCTCCTTTATATCTGGGAATCCATCGAGATTAGGCATTTGGTATGTTCACAAAGAGTAATAAGAATTTATCGTAAAATTGTAAAGTGAAATAATATACAGGGTATTACATTTAAAAAAAGTAATAACAAAGTCATAGCTCTCGAATGTGACACCCTGTATAAAAAATTTAATTGCAAAAAATGCCCAAATAAATATAATAATCGACGTGTCCGAGGATTTTAACATGAAATAGAAACCTAATATTTAAATGAATTTGTTCCTTCCATCATGAAAGCACTGTATACAGACTCGAAATGAATATTATTTGAAAACACACTTTCGTCCCAAACGGCGCCTCATAAAAATACAACTATTACTAATAATTTTTCATATTACAGGGAGATTCTGGCGGACCATTTGTGATAGGAGATACTTTGTATGGAGTAGTATCTTACGGAACACCGAAATGTGCTATAGGATTACCGGGTGTTTATACTAAAATACCATTTCTCGCGGATTGGATAAAGAAAACCGCGAATATAACTGACCAATAAGTGAAGTAGCAAAATGTGGTCTATCTGAAAAAAAAATGTTTCTAATGACTTTTATTTTGAACAATAAGAATAAATAATAGTCACAATTAATTGATTTCTTGATCAGGTTTGTGATAATTATATAATCCATTATACAGAACAGGTTCAAATTTGTATCCTTCCACTTTTGTGATGTTGAATATAAATCAAGTTCAACGATAGCGAGAATTTTTTTTTTCGAAAATTGATAATAAGCTATGTGGTATTGGTATGACGAACTGCATTTATCGAGAGAATTCTATGTAAATTATATCTATTTGGACTACCACAGGTGAAATTATGAGTTTGAGGAAAAACTCATGTGAATACTAGATACCAGTTTTGTATAATTTCCCGAACATGTATAACGTTATCGATTAAAGCTTATTTTCGCAGAATTTTGTCTTGTCACGCCCTTCAAATTGTATTCACATTCTGCTCAATTCTGAGATGCAGTTGAGGAATTGCACAACAACGAAATAAAATGCAGCACCAGCATTTTTAAGTAACCAGCATTTTTGAGTAATTACGGTAGAAACTGTAATAACGAGGAAATAAGCACTAGAGTCTGCAATTTTTTCCCAAAGTCCCAGAAGATAAATATCCGATCAAACTGAAATTCAAAACATTCTTGTTGGATATAGTGACCACATAGTGATGAATAGCATTTGAAGCAATGAGTTGTTCAAAGCAAATCTGAAACAATTTTATAATTTTCGACCTGTATAATCATCCACACCTCTGCAATATATTATGCGTCAGTAGTCTGCCACTAGTTACAAAGGTTCGACCTAATCGCCCTAGTATTTCTCGAAATATTGTGAAATAAGTCGCAAAATTTTTAATCAACATAAAATTTCAAACCGAAAGTGAACAATCGGATCGAATTGAAATTTTAAACACGTTGTCAGATATTGACGCGTCGGTACTTCTCAAGATATTGAAAAATAAACCTCAAAAATTCAAATGGGTATAGCTCCGAAACTATTCAGCTGACTCCAGCCGTTTAATTACCCATCCGAGATATTTACCCCGAATACAATCTGAGAACTTCAGGTGGCCAGGTTCTTTCCTTTTTAAGTGAGAGCACATACGTTTGGACGGATGTTTGGAAGGGCGGACGGACTGACGTGAATTTAATCACGAATTTTCGGTTCGAAGTCGAATATAACAGACACTTGGATAAAACGACAATGCGTTGTTTTCCCGAACAAACACGTAAAAAGTCCAAAAAGCACTGCCGTGAAGGCAGCAACTTTTGCGCGCATGTTCAATGTAGATGACCGCTTCAGCAACGAATTTGAATGTGCGCGCAAGAGCTGCTGCCTTCACGGCAGTGCTTTTTGAAATTTTAAAATTAGGCGGATTTTACCCATTCACGAATTCGACCTTCGTAATTAAGCCCCAAACCTACTCTACAAATATCGAGTTTCTAAGTCGTTTCTTCCGGAAGTTATTGTGTTTACGGTCAGCCTGACGGCCGACTGCGTAAATACAATAACTTCCGAAAGAAACAACTTAGAAACTCGATATTTGTAGAGAAGGTTTGGACCTTAATTACGAACGCCGAATTCGTGAATGGGTAAAATCCACCCAATGATTCCGTAGATATACCCAATCAAAATTTTATTTTTCCAATATTTCCAAAAATACAGATCAGGTCGAATTGAAATCCAGTACTTCATCGAAAATAACAGTTCGAAGTTTCATACAGAATTTAATGAGGATGATATGATGAGAAAATCATAGAAATTTTTTTTTTCAAATTGTTCTAATAACACGATTATCACGAAATTTTGCATAAAGTTGTCTTTCAGCATCTTAAAACTAGCTGTGAAGTTTAATCAGGACTGAATCAGTATTTCTCGAGTAATACCGAAAAAATCAACGATATCGAGAAGAAAACCTCAAAATTTGACATATTTTTTTCCGATATCTCCAAAACTTATGATCGTATCGAACTGAAATTTAGTACACTGCTGTGAAATTAGGAGGTCAAAGTGTGAGTATAATTTTTTTTGGATATGATCAATGGTTTCCGGAAAAAAAAATTTTTTTTTTCAATTTACTGACAATATGATCTTGACGAAATTTGGCTCAAAGTTGCGCGTCGTTATACTCCACCAAACTGCCAAGTTTGAATCCAATCGCTTGAGTAGTTTCTGAAATAAAAAATAAATAACTTCAAAACTTCAAGAGCCTATAACTCCGAAACTATTAGACCGATTTGGCCCACTAACAAACTTAGCCGCGGCATTCTGATGCGCAACCTATCCTGAAAGTTTCAAGTAGCTAGCTTGCTTCTGTCGACAGTTATCGTGTCTACGGACGGCCGGCCGGCCGGCCGGCCGGACAGAATCAATTTTGACACCGGATTCGTCATCAGTGAGTCCAACCTAGTCGATTGAGACCATTTTCGGCTCAATCATCCAAAATTACAGACATTTGGACAAAACGATAGCACGCTGTTCCCCTAGAACATGCGCGCAAAAATGGCATTTGTGAATAATCGCAAGGAAGGTGAGCGAATTCCAAGAAAATCAATTCTAAAGAAAAATATGATAGACAAGGAAGAAAAAATTGAAAACTTCGACAAAATGAAGTCTTCTGTTTTCTGGTGCTATTTAAGATATTTCATTTTCCCTGTGAAATGTTATGAGTGCGACAACAATGACACGGTGATACATATTCTATGGATTCCGCATGGCTTGAGCATGAAATACAAATGGGCATTCTAATGCTTTACAAATTAAAAATAGTATTTCAACCGTTCTCTTGAAGAATAAAATTTTTCCATTGTGATAATATTGTCATTAAATTGTGCATGAAAATTTAACTAAGTAGCTACACTTTCCAACAAAAAATTCCTATTGAATGTAGGATATGATAAATATAGTTAGGTTACCTTCTGAGACAACCTATCTATCACTAAACTCAAGATTGTGTTTTTTTCAATATTTTGTCCAGTAAATTTTTGAACGGATGAAAAACAATCTTCCTCGTGTCTCAAGACTAAGTTACCTTCAATATAATTCAGTCACTTCTGTCACGGTTTCAAATTTCCAATTTTCATCGTGTGAAGTGGGCCCGAGTTTTGCTCTTTCTGTGACCACTCATGAAATCTGTCGAAGGTTATATCCGGCGTCCAGTTTGACGTTGGTAGAGGAACGCTGTCAATTTGTCTATTGAATTTTGGGACGGTTTCAGAAATCTGAGAATTTTCTCTACAAATATTATTAATCGCTTTGTTGGATTGAGTGGAGGAACTTCGAGTTGGTGAAGGAGGAATATATTGAAGTATGTTTCCATATCTCTTAATTCGTATTGAATATCAGCGATGATCTTCGGATACAGTTTTTTTTTTATACTAGGTATCCTGGTTGTTGGCGACCTATCTGGATTTTGTTGCAACTTTTTCTGGGTTCTGGAGAACTTTCAAACGTTCAGGACACCAAAAAGCTGTTGTAGTCAGGGGATGACCAGGGGACCTACCCAAAACATACGATATTCAATACGATGTACTCCGTAAGGTCTGCAGAACCCAGAAAAGGATGTAATAAAATCCAGATAGGTCGCCAATAACCAGGATACCCAGTATAAAAAAAAGGTTTCCAAAGATCGTCGCTGATATTCAATACGCATTAAGCGATATGGAAAAATACTTCAATATATTCCTCCTTTTTCAACTCGAAGTTCCTCCACTCAATCCAACAAAGCGATTAATAATATTTGTACAGAAAATTCTCAGATTTCTGAAACCGTATCAAAATTCATTGAACAAATCAACAGCGTTTCCCGACCAACGTCAAAATGGACGCCGGATATAACCTTCGATAGATGTCATGAGTGGTCACAGAAAGAGCTAAACTAAAGCCCACTTCACACGATGAAAATTGGAATTTTGAAACCGTGACATCCCCCTTTCTCTTTCACAGGAGATGAACTCAGATCACCGACGACCAACCGGTCCAACACAGAAGCAAGTGAAAGATATTCGGTCACTGAAGGTGGCCGAGCACCCAATAAAACAAAAAAGGTATCTAGTCACTGAAGGTGGCGAGACCCCGGAAATGACGGAAGTTAAAGATATTCATTCACTGAGGGTGGCTGAACACCGAAAAGAAGACATCTAGTCACTGAAGGTGGCTAGACAAAGAAATACCAATCCTGAAGGGAAGAAGGACTTGTCGGCCCTGGACTACACCACAGCTGAAAATCTCCTGACACAGCAATACAACAAGGTCAGCTTGCAACAGTAGGAACCCCAACCCACTGGGAGAAGGAAGGCCGATAACCTACTTCCAAGCGCAGGCAGAAGAACCCCTCCTTAGCGAACCCCATACCTTCGTACCTTGTCATGGAAGACAGCTATGTCAGAACCCTTCAGCCCCTTGTATAGCTCAGCACGCCTCGTGCTAACCCACACTTGCATCAGGTCTATAAGTTGGTTGGTTTCGGGTTCCAGCCTTCACCAACCAGATCCTATAGCCTTCATACACCCACACGCGAACAATCCAGCACTGCGAGCCATTCAATGAAGTGATCGATCACGATATCTCTCAGACGTAGTCACGAGTATAATATCGACTAGAACAAAATAAAAGAATTTAAGGCCAGAAAGGTGGTAAAAATGTGATACCAGCTGAGAAGTGCGTGAGGCTAAGTGTTCAGCACTCACCTCGTCTATTCAGCGAGACAATAATTTAGAAGAGAAAAAACATTCGGCGTCGTTCTCACACCCGAAACTCATCTTCGAGCAACGAAGACGAACACAGACACCGCAGACCGTACAGCACACAGTTTGATCGCACTTGCACTCGCATTCACTTTACAAACTCGCGGTTCTCAATCATGCAATCCAGAAACATACGCTATCAACATTTTCACTTTCAAAAATCAAAACATCAAACAAGACCTCTAAAAGAAATTCTTCAAAAAAAAAACTCCATCAAAATCTGTAGCGCATACTAGTCAAGGTGAATCCAACTCATACCTAAACTTATTCACAACCAAATTAACACAATACCCAAAGTCATTGATGACCAGAAAAACTTGAAATATTGACCACGAACAACGACCAAGACAATCAAACTTTTTCGCAAATAATTCTGGGAACTACCAATCAAAATAATCAACCTACAGTATTTCACCTGTGTTCGAACCAACATTGTTGCAGAAGGAAAAAAAATTAATGCCATGGTGCGCGGTGATTAAAAAACAATTGCCTCGGTGTTAGGGAATTAAGCCGATGTTTGCTTAGAATAATCTATACGTAAGTATATTGCAGTGCCCATTCTAAGTAATGTTTCAAAACGTTCAATTCCTTCTACACAAAGAAAACCAAACTAACATAACCGAACGCAACCGACTAATTCACTCATCCTCCGAAACCTGAAACCGACCTCAAAACCACAACAAATCAATTCTTTCATGAACCCTACAACAAAATACAGAATTTCAGATTCAATTCAATCGTCAAATTCAAAAAACACTCAAGAAGCGATAATGTATTATAATCCAAGAATAACAAAACGACCAACAAAAATATGTGTGACAGCAAAGAACAAAGAAATTAACGTCCCAAAAAAGAAAGAACGGTGCAAATTGAGGTTAATGCTAGAGCTTTTGAATGCGCAAAATGCGATATAGAAACCTCAGAAAGAAACCAAATATCTGAGCCTTCCAGGACCCTAACTCGAAGATATCCCTTGTGAATCCGCCAAGCGATATATAAATCTAAAGAAACCTCCTCTAAATATCAAGTCACACATCATCTGTCCCTTACAGAGGTCAACAACCGAAAACTTTGCCTTCAACAACATAAGAATATTTCAATATAACTGCACCACTTTAGTAGCGGTCAGAGGAAACATCAGAGGTTGCAAAGAGCGACGTTAACTTTGCCAACCTGATACCTCGTCCAAGCGGCACTACACAAAAAAACAAGATTAGAGAAAACATCTGAGACCGTAAAGAGCGCGTTAACTTTACGGATGTACTGATATTTATTCTAAGAAGCATAACTACAAAACGAAACGAACAGAGAAGACATCAGAGATTGCAAAGAGCAACGTTACCTTTGACAATCTACTGATTCCTCATCTGGGCAGCATGACTGAAATTCTAAACTACTTCACTAGCAGGAACAAAACAAAAATTCCACAATCTCCAGATATTTATCAATCTGAGTTATATATGAGTTTGGGTTATTCCAGATAACCATAGAGCTCTATATTACTACCTGGAAAGGACCCGACCCTTCTTCAACTAAGCTTAAAGCGTAACAAGGGGCAACGAAACAAAGATAGCGCTAATTACGGTAACCTCTCTCTGTCACACTCATTGAAGTAAAAGGTGTTTAACGGCTCAAATTCAGTTTTACTTGGAAATTCAGAAAGTTTGGGTATTACATCGTTTAGAAAGTGCAATATTTTTGAAAATGAATATTTATTCCTCTCTGATATGCCATTACTTTCTCAGCCTTTACCGCGTGTGGTTCAAAAAGTGAAGAATTATTTTGGTGTGAGCTGTGCATTGACGATTGACGATAGTTTCATCATTATTACAATAAATTTAAATAAAAATGGTTATATATTGCGTAGCATTTGGATGCAAGAACGAGCAATATAATCGCCGATTATCTTTTCATAGGTAAGTGGATATTATCTATTTGTATTTGGATAAGCAACGATCAGCAAGATTATTTAGATTTAGATTTGAAGTGATATAATTTGTTATAGATTTCCATTCAAACGACCAGAAATTTTGAAGTTATGGATTATTTCAGCATGTAGTAGTTGTGGAGATAATATGTACAGTGTGTTTGAATATCTAAATAAATTTTTATTTCTGACCTTCTTCAATTTTATTTACCAACCATATAGGAGAACAATTCTCGAAAAGCACCGACTTGAAGTCAGGAAAATTCAAGCGCTGGTTAAAATTCATTGCCAATGCGAAATTTGAAATACTTTTTTCCGATATTTTTGGAAATGTGTGAAATTTCGAACATTGCTGTTCAGATTCGACTTCAAGGTCTACGCCAATGGTTCATTGAAATCTCATTGATAGTTTTCAAAAAAAATATTTTTTCAACGATTCTTCATGCAATCAGTTAGCAAGTTTTAATCTGATCGCATCAGTACTTCTTGAGATATAGAGGAAAAAAATAATAAATTAATATTTCAAATGGACATAACTCCGAAATTGTTAGGTGAATTTTGCCCATTAACCAACTTTGAATTTTTTAAGTCGCTACAGCTTTTCTCGGTAGTAACTTATTGTGGCAACGGGCGGCTGAATATAATTCAATTTCACATTGAACTCTTCATCAGTGAGTCCAACCTGGTCGCTTTGTACCATTTTCGGCAAAAAAACGCAAATTAACGCAGGATGATAACGCGCGGTTCCCCAGAAAAATAGCTCACTAAGTTGAAATTTCGCTTGAACATGTGCGATCTTTTTCAATCTTGCCTTCTTCAGGAATAAGTCAGAAAAAAATTCAGTGTTACTTCTAATTTGGAATGAAAAATTGAAAATATTTAGAATAAATGTTCCCCGGGGAACAGCGCGTTATCATCCTGCGTGAATTTTTTTCTGACTAATTCGTGAAGAAGGCAGGATTGAAGAAGATCGCACATGTTTAAGAAATTTCAACTTAGTGAGCGATTTTTGTGGGGAAAACTAGCTAGTTCTGGGCCCAGAACCCAATGTGGTGGGTGCGCTTATGAAACCACTAATTTTTGGCGGATGCAAAGAAACAATCAAACTGCATAACTGTTACCAAATGCTCCAGAAAATTTTAAATCGAAAATTTCCTAATTATACCCTAAACTAACTCAACCATTCATACGAACCTACACCAGTCACCCGAGCCCCAGGTTGTTTCCTTCAGCTTACTCTCACAGTTTGGCTAGCTCTATGTGTTAGAAACATGGGCGTGAAAGTAAGCTGAAGAACGTGACACCTCCTATCAAGATAAATCAAGCCAATAGGTCGAACAATTGCTTATGTATCTCGTTAGTCTTCATTTTCAATTTTTTCATTTCTCCATTACTTCGAAATTCTCCAAAACTGAAAGGTTTGGCTATGTACTCCATTTTACTTAGTCAGTAGGTGGGCCACGGTACTTTGACACTGTCCACCGTATATTTTTGCGCGAATTTTCTTGGGAACATCGTGCTATCGTTTTGTCCAAATGTCTGTAATTTTCGATGATTGAGCCGAAAATGTCTCAAACGACTAGGTTGGACGAATTTGGTGTAGAAATCGATTCTATCCGATTACGATTACGGTCGTACGGAGAATCCTACCGACCTGAAACTTTCAGGGTAGGTTGCATTTCAAAATACGACGGTTAAATTCGTAAATGGGCAAAATCGGCCGAACGGTTTCGGAGTTGGAGCCTCTTGAAGTTTTGACGTTATTTTCGCGGTAATTCAAAAACTACTGAAACAATTGGATCGACACTTCGCAGTTAGTTGAAGTACAGCAACACGCTACTTCTCGCGAAACTTAGTTGGGATCATACCATCAGTAAATTTTGAAAAAAAGTTTTTTCAAAATTTTTTACGAAAAAAATTTTTTTTTCGCGAACTGTTGATCACATTTGAAAGAAATTCAGCTCGAACTCTAAGCTCCACAGCAGTGTACCAAATTTCAATTCGATACGGTTATTAGTATTGGAGATATTGAGACAAATATATGATATTTCGTGGTTTTCTTCCCGATATCGTTTTTCGGTATAACTCAAGAAATATTGATTCAATCATGATGAAACTTTGCACCTGGTTTGAAGATGCTGAAGCACAACTTTGTACAGAATTTCGTGTCATTAGAACAATTTGAAAAAAATTAAACATTTTTTCTTTCAAATACATATTCAATATTCTGTGATCTTCCTATCATATTATCCTCATTAAATTATGTATGAACCTTCGAACTGTTATTTCTCGATAAAGTACTGGATTTCAAGTCTACCTAATCTGTATTTGGAAATATTAGGAATATAAAATTTTGAATGGGTGTATCTACGAACTCAATCGCCGCATTTTGAAATGCAACCTATCCTAAAAGTTTCAGGTCGATAGGATTCTCCGTACGACCGTAATCCTATCTACGGCCGGACGGCCGATTGCACCCTGTTCCCAGAACATGCACGCAAAAAGAATGGTTTGAGTACCGTTCGCGTAGAAAACCTTCCTCTAAAGGAAACTCTATGCAGAATCAGACAATATCGACGACAAATCGATATTCCTTGTACAGGGTGTTTCATTAGACATGGGGGTAAAAATCGAAATTTCCGAGTCCTATAGTTATAGTTATAGTTGGTAAGGGGTTACGTTCCACTGCGACCTTAAGGTCTATTGTGCCCCCTTGTCAGAGCTGTTTTCGCTACCTACAGCTCGCCCTCCAGCTCTAGAGCTCTGATGAATTCTAATATCTGACAGGGCTTCAAGGAGGCTAGGTTCTCATTCCCCCTATAATGCTCCTGTCCAAGGTATCTTTTGCGCAGGCTCACAATGGCGAGGCATTTTGTGATCAGGTGAACAGGGGTTTCCTCCTCCTCCCCACAAAATCTGCACTCGTCAGTTTCTGATAAGCCCATTCTCATCATGCGCTTCCTTAGGCTACAGTGTCCTGTGAGGAAACCAGTGAGGAGGCGTAACTTATTCTTACTGAGATCCAGATGATTTTTGGATCTAGCAATTTCAAAGTTCCGAAGGAACTTTTTAGAGTGTTCCATTCCTGGAGAATTCCTCCAGAGTGCCCCTCTTTCATTTTCTTCTTTCTCCAAAAACTCTTTCTTATAGGTACATTTTCCTATACCACAGAAAGGTTCTGGGCCAGTAGGTAGCTTTTGTGCTCCCTTTCTGGCTAGAGTGTTGGCCTCTTCATTTCCCTTGATTCCTGAGTGCCCGGGAACCCATACTAAGGAGACCTTGTTATTCTTGCCTACTTCATTGAGTTTCGATGACATAGGAGTTCAGTATTTTAATAGCAGCCTGACTATCAGAATGAATCACTATGTCACACCCTTGATAGTTTCTTTCCAGATTTATGTCTATGCATCTTTCGATAGCAAGTATTTCTGCCTGAAAAACACTCGAGTAGGAGCCTAGCGATAGTGTTCATTTAGTTCTAGGCCCGTATACTCCAGCGCCGGCCCCTGTCGTGGTTTAAGAACCATCTGTATACCATTTAACGGTATTTTCTTTGAAGTTTTGGGTAGTGTATTCCTTTTCCCATTCTTCCCTTTTACATAGCATTGAGTCAAAGTTCTTCTCGATACTTACTTTTTTAATCATAACATCACTAGGTAGGTTCGCTAATGAGATGTACTTGTTCAGGGAGGACCAAGCTCTCTGACTTTTGATTCTCTCATTCCCTGTACCTTCCCTAGAGATTCTAAGGATAGCTTCATGGGCTACCCTTTTGATCACTAGATGTAGAGGACTGAGATCTATGATGACCTCAAGTGCTCTAGTCGGGCATGTTCTTATAGCCCCAGTGATACAAACACAGGCAGGCCTTTGTACCTTGTCGGGTATTTTCCTCGTGCTTGTCTGCCCTGCTTTAGCAAACCAAACTACTGCCCCGTATGTTATTATCGGTCTTACAATCATGATGTACATCCATGTCAGTATTTTAGGGTTACACCCCCAAGTTTTGCCGGATAGTCTTTTGCACAGCATTAAAGCCCTTATTGCTTTACTAGCAGTAATTTTAACATGCTCATTCCAGCTTTCTATCTAGGGTAATTCCCAGATATTTGACTTCAGACTTCCATCCTACAACAACTCCATTTACCGAAATGGACTTCATAGCTGGAAGGTTTCTCTTCCGAGTAAAGGGAATTACTGTGGTCTTTGCTGGGTTGATTTTGAGACCCACTGATAAGCACCACTGCTTAATAATTCTGAGGCCCCTCTGCAACAACTCACAGAGGACATCCTCGAATTTGCCTCCTACTATTAGGACTATGTCATCGGCATATCCTATTCATTCGAAGCCAAGCTCCGTAAGCCTGCGCAATAGTTCATCCACTACCAGGCTCCATAGGAGGGGGGATAATACTCCTCCTTGAGGTGTTCCGCGAGTAGTTTTAACAGAGATGGTCTGACTGCCCACCAATGTCTCAGCTGTCCTCGTCGAGAGCACCTTACACAACCATTTTATAATGGTATCGTTTACTCCTCGCCTTACAAGTGCCTCTCTGACAGACACATGGCCTTCCTTATTTCTTTATTATACTGTGTAAGTTTCTCGGTGTACTCCTGCCAAATGTTATTCCGTCTTGCCCTATTAAAGAGCCAGCGGACCTCCTTTCGGAGGTTTGACAGGTTCTCGTTCCACCAAGGTGCATCCTTACTGGGTTTAGCTTTGGTGAGCGAACAGCTGGAGTCGAACGCCTCCATTATTGCCCTACTAACCTGCTCTACCCTTGAGTTCAAATCGAAATGGCGGTCATCCGCATCGATTTGTTCTAGATTTTTTTTAGATGGTTTTTGTAAAGTCTTTCTAGGATTTTGAGTCGCAGGGGAATAGGTGTTATCTCCCTCCACCCTGAACTCAATGATCCTATGATCAGAGAGTGATGGTTCATCCATCACCCTCCAATAAGTAATGTTCTTCCTGGCCGCAGAATTTATTGTTACGTCCAGGACCTCTTTCCTTGCTCTCGTGACGAATGTTGGAGTAGTCCCAACATTAATGGTCTCGAGGTCATTAGCTAGAAGATATTCAAGTAGGTACTCACCTCTACGGTTATTGTTGGTGCTTCCCCAGACAGTATTATGCGCGTTTGCATCACAACCAATTATAATCGGAAGGCGTTTGCGTTTGCAGTAACGTACTAGTTCCTGTACCTCCTCTGGCGGTGTTATTGGCCCGTCTCCAGCGAAGTATGCGGATGCAATGATGATGTCTCGGTCAACGCCCCCAACATTGAGGTAAAACATGATTGATACTGAATCCCGAGACATATATTCTGAAACACAAATATATTTAATATTTTTGTTTATGAGAATACAAGCACGTGGAGCTTCTTGCCTCATATCATAGATCAAATTTGATTCCTTTGTTGCCAACCTTTTGATTTGGCCTTATTTGTTGATCCAGGGTTCCTGGATCAGAGCAATGCCTAATTGCAGCGTCACAAATAACCTTGCAATCACGGCTGAGGAGCCCCTCGCATGATGCAGGTTCACTTGTGCTACCTTGGTGAAGAGGAAGGCTTGTTTCATGGGGTGCTTGACCCCTCCTCCTTCTCCACCCGTTCTTCCTCGAGTTCCATCTGAGAGGTACTCGAGGAAGTCTCATTCAAATCTCTGGCCACCGAACAGCCCCGCTCAGCCTCCCGAGATGCAGAGGAAGTCTCTGTCTCCTCAGGAGCCCCAGCAGCGCCGCTGCAGCCAGGTTTCTGGGATGTGGAGGTCGTCTCCACAATCTCCGACCCTTCCACAGGGTCACTTTTCTGTCCGAGTCCTGAGACAGGAATGCGCCCAAACCTGAAGTTCAGGTGGGATCCCTCTTTCCTCAGGACTTCCTCAGATTGGGGATCGATCCCAATCGAGAGGATGGTTCCTTTGCCCTCCTTCTTCGTGTTTAGCACTTTCCACGCTCCAGTGTTAATGTTGGAGTTCTGAAAATCGACAAGTCGGAGGATCTTCTCCGGTGCCATGTCAAGGCTTCTTGGGAAGAATACTGTTATTTTTGTGGGACTTAGGATGTCACCTCCACTAAGTGCCACCAACTCTAATCCTTCCCAAGATTTCAACTGTGGTACCGACTTCATGAGCCAGTCCGCCGACTGTTCAGATCCACACTCCACTAGCATCATTCCACTACGGAAATGAACGCCAGAGAAGTGTATACCTTTTCCTTTGCCTTGGCACATTTCCTCTACCAGGGCGTCTTCCCAAGGGGAGAGTTGTTCAGCACTCATGATAACCCTAGGGTATTCCTTCGGGACTATTCCTACCCTGAATGCTGACATCCCTGATTTGACAGCTGCTGCATAACCAGTGGCTTGCCCGGTTTTAGCTGCAGCCGTCTTCTGCTTTTTCGGCGGAGGCCGCGAAGGAGGTGTGATCTACTCCGGACCTCTTTTGCCTTGACTTTTCCCCGTCGGAGTATCCTCCGGGTGTGGGCGCTGAAGAGCCTGCTTCCTTGCCTCCCCAGGTTCTAGCCCTTGGTGGAGGAGTCGCAGGTACTTCCGCACTCCTGCTCCACTGAGCCCTTTCCTCAGTGGGTCGTCTCTGCCACCTAGTTGACCTAGTTTAGGCAACTCAAATGGCAGACGATTTCTTGGTCGTCTGACCTCCCCTTTTCGGGGTGCCCGGATGTGGAGGCGGAGGTTGTCTCCGCCCCTTTTCCGGTGGTTTCTTGGTTTTTAATTTTCTTGTCTATAATTGGTCCCACGAGTAGCTAGCGAATATCGGTCCACCCCTGCAGAGCCCCGCTTGCAGAGGTAAGGGGTTTATACAATGGAGTTTTCCCCCGGTGCTCCAAGGTCGAAACCAGTAGAGACTAGTCTTCTATCTAGCCACGCATCCCTCAGCCTGGTTTCCCGCTTTGGATTTAGAATTTTTGATGAGGTTGTTTCCTCTCGGTCCAGGTTTTTAAGCCAAGACCCCCCTCACTTCACTGGCCCGCGAGACATGACCACAGACAGCCAGGAAGCGTTGGTATAACAGAATGGTCCCAAGGTATGCTCGGGGTTCCATCTGGCATCGTTTTTCCTGGTTCAATCCCTTGGCCACGAGACTACAGCCGGGACAGGAGACCAAGACGGGAAGAGAGATGGGAAGAAAGGGGGTGGGAGGTAGGTTATTGGAGACAAAAAGGATATCTCCTAACAAGTCCGAGTCCTGGTAGGTACTAGGTTTTCGGTATGATTCACAGGAATAGTTGAATGGCCTGCGATGACAATACTAGCCGTATTTTTTAACGAATTTTTTCAAGGGTTCAGAAGTGGTAGCTATCCAGGAATATCAATAAATCAATAAATTCAGAAAAACTTCATTATTTTCGATTTAGTTGGTGTGCCGTTCACATGAAAAACAGTTCGAGAGTTTTCTAAGCATTATATCCTCCTGCTAGAGAATTGCACCGAATTGCTTAATAACTGCTCATTCGTTCTTTCCTGGCCTTATCATCATTCTCCCCTCTCATTCTCTTAATATAAAAGTATTTTCTGTTGCTTGCAGAAGGTAGAGTCATAATCAGTGCGCTAGACTATCACAGCGTTCTGGCCATGAGGGGGTTCTGAGTAAGGTGGTTTAACTTGGAGAAAATATGTAAGAACCGGCAACGGCCCGTTGAATTAATTTTTCCTTCACAATAATCCACTAGTGCCAACTTGAATCAGTTGTATTCCAAGGTTACTAACTCAATATATGAAAAGTAAAGCTATTCATCAGGTTTTTCGATACTGGTGAAAACTAGTTCGCGTTCTGATATAATTTGATTATGTGCATGGGTTCGCGAGGGCATTGCCTTGCCTTTTGAAACTAGACCAACGAATCTCACATGTACGAACTTTTCGAACTGTGTATAATCGTGTTCCTGAACCTTGGAAACAAGTTATTTTATGCGAGAAACCCTTTACCCTACGCAAGTTAAATCACCTTCTGGCGCGAATTTTCTGGGGACGGCGTGTGTTAGCGTTTTGTCCATATGTCTGTAAATTTCGAATTCTGAGCCGAAAATGGTTTCAAACGACTGAATAAGACTCACTGATGACTAATCTGCTTTCAAAATCTATGCTGTCCGTTAAGTTCGTTGATGGTTCGAGTCGGCAAGTTGGTTCCAGAGTTATAGTCATTGGAAGTATCTAAATGATGTCCTCTCTATACAAAAACTATTCAAGCGATTGGGTTGAACTTAGTAGTTAGTTGGAGCATACTGACACAAAACTAACTGCAAAGTTGTGTTGGGATCGTTCCGTTGATCATTTGAAAAAAACGTTTTCCGAAATTTTTCTTAAAAAATTTTAGTTTTCGAAAACCGTTCATCTGAATCCGACGAAATTTGGTACATATTTCCAACTCTTCATTAACTGCGGTGCACCGAATTTCAATTTGATCCGGATTCAAATTTCAGAAATATTGCGGACAATATGTCAAATTCCGTAGTTTTTCCTCAATCTCTTCGTTTTTCCTGGAATAACTCGAAAAATACTGAACCAATCATGTTAAACTTGAGAGATAAATGAATAGCGCTGATAAATAACTTTGTGAGGAATATCGTGGTGATCATGCCGTTGGAACAGTCAAAAAAATCCATTTTTTTTCGAAAAAAATTTGTTTTCGGAAACTATTCATCACTTTCAAAGTGAATTCGCACTGACCTTAAATTCTAGATTGCATAACAGTGTACCAAATTTCGGTTCGATATGATTCTTAGTTCTTGTAGATATTGGGAAAAAATATGTCAAATGTCGTGTTTTTTCCCCGGTATCGTTGAAATTTCCGGAATAATTCGAAAATGGGCATCCAACAATGATCAAACTTGGCCCCTAGTTAGAAAATATTTATGCACAAGCTTGTGCTCAATTTCGTGATGATCGTGTTATTCGAACAAATATATATTTTCCTCTTGAAAAACAGTTTTTCTTCGGGGAGTACTTATCAGTTTCCGAGAATATGTTACACAGATCTTGAACTTCACATTTCACAACAGTGTACCAGAATTCAGTTTGATCCGATTTCAATTTTCTGAGATAAAAGATATGTAAAATTTCGTGTTTTTTACTCGGTGTCCTTGTCCTTTCAGGAATTATTTGAAATTACTTGAAAAAAATTGATAACTCAGAGCAAAATGCTGATACTCAACATAGATTAGACTAGAGATGCTAAATTTCAATTCCATCCGATCTGTATTTTTAGAAATCTTTCTCATTCATAATGTTATTTTCTCAATATTTCCCAAAATACAGATTGGATTGAACTGAAATCTAGTACTTGAAAAATGATAGCTTGAAGGTGCGTGCAGAATGTCATGAGAAAAAAGCATGTTAAAAAAAAGATCGCCAAATCTTTCCATCAGTGAGTAAAACTTAGTTTGGCGGGGTCAATACGTGAAAATATTACCGCTTCGGCAACGGATTTGAATGGCACGATCATCATGGAATTTCACACGTTGTTGTGTATCAGCATTTCGTAATGGATCAGTAAGATTAATCATGATTTATCTAGTATTTTTTCAGTTATTGCGGAAATAACAACGATATCGAGAAAAAAGACGAAATTATAATATATTTTTCCAGATATCTCCAAAAATGAGAATCAGATCGAACGGAAATTTGGTTGACTGTTATTCAGTGTCAGTGCGAATGTGATAGTTTCCAAAAAAAAAATTTGAAGGAAAATTGCGAAATTTTTTGTTGATTTTTTTTTAATGATACGCGATCATCATTAAATTCCACACAAAATTTTAAATCAGCATTTCACGAGAAACTATCAAGTTTACCATGGTTGGATCCGCAGTTTTTCAGGAAAAAACAACAACAGGGGAGTATAGTTATATTCTTTTGAGAATGAGCAGTACAATTCGTGTATATCAATAATAGGGGAGTGTTGTACCACAAGTCTGTGATAGAACCTCGGCCCGGCTTTTACCTCAGTTGACTTTTTTTCCTAAGCACTTTCGATTTCTGTTTGCTCTGGCTAAACAAGTATTTTGTATTTTTGTATTTTGTATTTTTTTTGGTTGAAAGGTCTAGTCGGTAGATGGCAGCGAGATATACTTATCAAGAAATTGTCAGGTGGTGACTTGCAGAGTGTTTTGTGCTTTGCTGGGCAGTAAACCATTTGACTACAAGTTATCTGTTAACATCCTAATCAATTGTAAATATATGTTATTTGCAAGTTTTGCAACGTATAATAGGCGTAATGAATTATAAAGCAAAAAGCAGCTGAAATTTCACAGCTGTATACCGTGAGTCACTGATGGGTCGTGTACCTTGGCCCGGATCGAGTTACAATCTTATTCCGAATCAATATTATATTGATTCTTATTTGAAATAATCGGAGCATATTTTACATATGTAAAAATGGCGCGAAGTAGAGTAGGGTTCAATCGCAGTAGCAAATCAATGTAAAAGCACGGAATTATCAATACGAGAAGCGGCTCAGGGCCTCTATCCTGTCAATGAAAATATTTTTGATGGAGCTGAGTTTCTGGCATCTTATGTAACTGATCGACTTTTCAACTTGCCTACTGACGATCGTGAAGAAATCAATGTTGAACAGGAAAGGAAACAAACTAAGACAGCAGCAGTGGCGTGTCGTGGTGTATGAGGTCGGGGATGCATGTAGTAAAGATTGTAGGACAGAACTCCGTCCCACATAGAACATGAGCGTGAATCCACCAAATGATTTCGTAGGCTTGTCCATTCAAAATACAGTAATGACTTCATATTATACAACAAAAAAACTATTTTCAACACCAAAATTAGATCACCGTCAGATATTTCGGGGATGTTAACAAAAATTGCAAATATAATCTTTCTGTTCATCACAATCTTAGCACGCAGAAATGAAACATTTGCCAGAATCTCTTTTAAGGTTCCATAACTCACTGATGACGAATCCGGTGTCAAAATCGATTCTCTCTGTATGAAATTTTAAGGCTAGTTTCCTGATATTTCAGGAACAACTGTAGCGATTGAATTGAAACTTGGAAGTTACAGTTTAAGCATAATCATACAAACTTCTTGCAAGATTCTGTCGGGATCGTACTGTGATAAGGTTGAAAAACAATTTTTCGAAATTTTTAAGAAAATTTTTTTTTCAGAACTATTCACCAGGTTCAAAAAAATTTCTGCTAGTCCTTCGAGCTTTATATTTCAAACTTCAGTTCGATACATGTTTAATTTTTGAAGATATTAGGAAAAAATATATCAAATTTCGTGTTTTTTTTCTAGGTATCATTTTTTTCCGGCATAACTCGAAAACTGCGTATTCAGAAGATGTTTAGTTTGGAATACTAATGCTATTGAATAACTGTGTGCATTATTTCGTGATGATGGGTGTCAGTAGAAAAATCTTAAAAAAAAATCAATTATCTCTCAAATATTCAATATTCTGCCTGCAATCTTCTGATCATATTATCCTGACGAAATTTGATCATATTGTCCTCACGAAATTCTATATGAGCCTTCAAGCTGTTCTGAATTTTAATTCGATCCTATCTGTATTTCTGGAAATATTGGGAAAATAAAATTTTTAATGGGTTATATCTGTAGAATCATTGGGTGGATTTCACCCATTTACAATTGCGGACGTTGGGCCTATTGTGAACACAATAACTTCCCAAAGAAACACTATATTTATAGAGTAGGTTTGGGGCTTAATTACGAAGAACGAAATCGTGAATGGTAATATCCGCCCAATTATTCTGCAGATATTGCCATTCAGAATTTTATTTTCCTAATCCCAGACAACACAATTGAATCCAATGGACATCCATTGGACGTCCACCTATGGACATCCTGGATATCCATTGGGTGTAGGGCATTTTCCGACGTTCGTCCAATGGACATCCAATGGATAATACGTTTCCGACACATTGGACACACAATGGATGTCCATTGGATATCCTGCATTACATCCGATGGATTTCCATTGGATATCCAATTTATGTCCATACCAATAGAGTGTATACCGGATTTACATTTGATATCCTATGGATATCCATTTCATGTCCATTGCAGCTGAAAATCCATTGGATATCCATCAGACATCCATTGAGTATCCATTTCATGTACATTGCAGCTGGACGACCAATGGATGTCCACCAGACATCCGATGAGTAACCATTTCACGTCCATTGCAACCAGAAGTATATGAGATTTGGATTTGCATCGGACAACCAATGGATATCCATTTCATGGCCATCCCATTTTAAAAAGTACATTGCATTTTCATGAGACATCCAATGGATTTTCAATGGACAGAAAATATCCAATGGACGTCCAATGAATTACTATTGGGAATATAGTTTTTTTCAGGTTCTCAGATTGAATTATAAAATACGTATTAATAAATGTTTATTATTCAAAAGATTCATTAAAATCCCAAGAATATATAAATATATATACATATTTAGGAAAGTGAGATAACATAAATACAATCAAAATTAACTCTTACTACATAAACAGAACAAGAAAGAATGGGCCCTTAATATAATACTCATTCTTTCGAAACATCAAAAGTGAATTTTTTGTTACTGTAAGTTTAAAATTTCTATTTTGAGAAATATATGAATGAGGTCTTAAAATTATGTAAATTCAATCGCGCAATTTCAAATAGTGGATTACCGAGAGTCATATCATTGAATTCACATCTTTGCACGACTTTGAGCTAAAAATACCCCTTCTTTTCAGTAGCGTTCAGATTATTTTTGCAGCCTTGACCGTGACTTGTTTCAACGAAAGTTGACGTTAGTCTGCTCTCAATTGTTGCCAGACGTTTACTAAGACCTGAATTTCAGTAAACATGCACTTTCAATGATTAAGATTGTTAAATTCACATATTTACTAAACTTCGAGGTCAATATGAAAAAAAAAAGCGTCAGAAAAATTATTGCAGATTTTAAACTATCCACAGAAGTTTAGAGCAGATTTTATCATAATTTTTCTTTGAAACAAGTTTTATTTAATGCTGCAAAAATAATCTGGATGATACTGAAAAGTAGGGGTGTTTTCAGCTCATGACCACAGTGATGCAAAGATATGAATATAATAATAAGACTTTCAGTAATCCACTATTTTCACATGTGGAGTTCCAGTAACATAGGATGTACCTAATTTGATCATTTTTCAAAATAAATATTCAACAATGTGGTTCCAACCTGTTCGCATATGCACATCTCTCTTTTGCCCTTCTTAGATACTTATTTTTTGCAATCCTCCTCAGCGTTCGTTGAATAGGAACGTTCATTTTGCAGCTTCTGAAAAGTTATGAATTTTTTGTCAATTAAAAATTCAAGATATTACTATCAATTAAATTTAAACTCTGAGCCATAACATGCAAATTCAATGATTGCTACCACTTTTTAATGTGCAAATATAATATTCTAACATCACAAATATGTGCCAAATTACGGGAAACATTTTCCTGCCCATATATAATAATGAATATTTCCAGAAAACACTTCAACAATGCTTCCGCATAATCTATTTAGAAATTTGAAGATCTATTTTCGAAAATAAACATTGACACAAGTTGAGTTAAAAAATGGGTGTATTCTGTTTTGGGATCTAGTTTCTGTATAAAAAAAAATTGGTGAAATTTTGTGGCCCTTCATCTTCAAGCTTCATTTCAAGATCTTGCATGCTGTTGAAATCAGCAGGTATATTTGGTATCTGACTTAGCAAGTTGAGTGAAATTTTTGATATTTCAGAGAATGACAGTTTATGTGATTGGCAAAGACCATGAGTGAAGTACCAGTATGATGATTTTCTAAAAGTTTTATTCTGAAACTTTCATTGGTTCTTAGAGTGAATTTCTGTAATTAGTGAAACATATGCGGTTACTAACATAACTGCCTTCAATTGAACATTTTGAGGTTGGTTGATAGCTGCTACATACCCCGCAATATTTTACAAAGGATAGGGCTAGTACATCACAAATAAATCCTTTAGTTTTTATGATAAATGAGTTACCTTTTAAATTGAAACCATTATTTGAAATGTGGGTTGGATTTATTTTAAAAATTCATTCGCATCTACAGGTTTCTCCGCCTGGCTTTTTTGAGGACTTCTTTCACATATGTGTTTCACCTAAAATGTGCAACAATCAGTTTGAATATTCATTTGATATGATTAATATTGATATAAATAATCCAAGCTATGGACTAGATTTCAACGAAAGTTTTAAATAAGCTTCATTTGTTTATATTATGTTTATGAGCAACTCAGAATTTTCATTCGTAATAATCCATACCACTCCCTAGAAGAAATGAAATCTGCTCACCAAAATTCAAATTCCGATTACGCGTGGCTGTGTCGACGGATTTCACTTATCATAGATATATGCTATTTATTTCCATTTCCATCTAAAATTTCAACAGTTTTCATCTCTAGCAATCTATATTCCTAAATATGTAATAACGACATGATTAGGACATATTTACTACTCACCAAATATCGAGAAATGATGAATACTGAAATCACTCCTAACCTAACTTTATAACAATAACAGTTCCGAATTCCATGATTGCCGAATACGAATGATTGCATTGCAGTTACGATTTGCCTGCAGCGTAGACTTCATGGTTTTGTTCTTTCTCGCTTTCTCCCGCTGATATCGTATACAGGGTCTTTCACGAGGAACCTCACCCATATTTATACGGGAAACTACTGAACGTATTTTCATGAAATTCAGCACATATAAGTATTTCACGATGCTGATGAAATCTAAAATATTTTCAAGGCATGAGCACCTCCGGTATTTCCGGAAATGACGTCAACTTCCGTTTTTCAAATTAGAACACCATTTTTTTATTGCAGAAATAGTTTCCTTAGAAAATTTCAATTCATTTTGATGTAACATTTTTCAGTTTTGGTTGGAAAATTCTCTCTGAGCGGGAAAATTCGAAAAAAAAATCGAAAATAGAGCTCCGCTGAAACAAGAATAACTTCGAGGTTTTTGGATGGAAAATTTTCATTTTTGGGATTTTTCAAGATGTAAGATTAATGTATCCACTTTGAAAATCGAAATCGCGATTCATGATACAGGGGGTGAAAAAATCGCTTTCAAAGTTAGGGATGACAAAATCGTGAAAAATCGATTTTTTCAAATTAGAACCCCATTTTTTTATGGCAGATATTGAATCTACGTTGAAAAATAATGTGAGTGTATGCATCACACCCTTGCCCTAAAGTGGATATTTTCTGAGTTATTCACAAAAAACTGTTTTTCGTCTTGAATTTTCAGCTATTTCTTTTCCCTTCACGCCAAAAAGATGAAATTTTCAGGAACTGTTATTTGAACCATGCTGTAGATTTTTCGAAAGATCCGACATTTCTCAAGTTTGTCATGGTTCTGTTAATGGTATCTCTCGTTGGTCTGGGTCGGTCAGGAAACCTCTCAATGAACAGTCGAATCGTTCTATCTACAACTTTATTACATTCTCCATGAAGTAGAATGAGATTTAAATAATCTTCATTGGTAAAATTAGGCATAGTGATCGATTTTATAATTTAATACGAATTATCACCAAATTAATAGTAAACACAAAATGCTACTGAATAAAGAGGAATTTGGCAGATGTAATTAATGATATCTATCATTAAAAAAAAATAATGTAAAACATGGTAAGTTTTTGCATATGGTTCATAAGGAATTATTTATTTATCACTGGAGAGAAAACCGATGGCCGATTAGTTGAAATAAAGAGGTTTCCGATACAAATTCGAATCCAAATTCGCCATCTATTTAGGAACAACCTGTAACTTTTTTCTCTTGCATATTAGGGTAGTAAAATCTAAAACATGGTTTAAGTAACAGTTCCTGAAAATGTCATCTTTTTGGCGTGAAGGGAAAAGAAATAGCTGAAAATTCAAGACGAAAAACAGTTTTTTGTGAATAACTCAGAAAACATCCACTTTAGGGCAAGGGTGTGATGCATACACTCACATTATTTTTTAACGTAGATTCAATATCTGCCATAAAAAAATGGGGTTCTAATTTGAAAAAATTGATTTTTCACGATTTTGTCATCCCTAACTTTGAAAGCAATTTTTTCACCCCCTGTATCATTGATCGCGATTTCGATTTTTAAAGTGTATACATCAATTTTACATCTTGAAAAATCCCAAAAATGAAAATTTTCCATCCAAAAACCTCGAAGTTATTCTTGTTTCAGCGGAGCTCTATTTTCAATTTTTTTTTTCGAATTTTCCCGCTCAGAGAGAATTTTCCAACCAAAACTGAAAAATGTTACATCAAAATAAATTGAAATATTCTAAGGAATCTATTTCTGCAATAAAAAAATGGTGTTCTAATTTGAAAAACGGAAGTTGACGTCATTTCCGGAAAAACCGGAGGTGCTCATTCCTTGAAAATATTTTAGATTTCATCAGCATCGTGAAATACTTATAAGTGCTGAATTTTATGAAAATACGTTCAGTAGTTTCCCGTATAAATATGGGTGAGGTTCCTCGTGAAAGACCCTGTATAGCTCTCTTTCTTACCGTACATTGTAGTGTAACAATTGTGTTACATTTAAAAGAAAATGTAAGAAAATGTTACTTATTCTTTCGATTTTCGACATGTTGTTGGAACGAAATCTCCACATCTTTGAGAGAAAACTGAGAGGTGTTACGAAAAGTTACAATCTTTGTAATGAAAATATATTTTTCGTTCCACGCTGATGAAAATGATAATATCGAATCCATCAAAGTTCTTTTGAACAATTCCTTATGTTCAAAGGCCGCATCTGCTTAGTATTAGTTAATGATGAAATGCAAAATCAAATTCTGAGTTAGGAAGGTATTCCTGCAACTAATCGAATTTTTGCAGCAATAGCAGCGATTTTTATTTATGGAATATATAAGTATACTCAGAAAAATATTTCAACTGAATAAAAAAATCATGAATTTCTTGGACCGATCTTTCCTCATTAACAAATTCACGTAACAATAAATTCAAATTCAAAATTCAAATCATCACAGATTATATACCTATATTGCTCCAAAACTTTTTCTATTGGACAACTAATGGATATCCATGGAATACGCCAATTTGGATATCCATTGTACAACCAAAATTGGATGTACAATGGATGCACATATTTCGATGTCCTTTGGACATTTGTACTATGGATATACAATAAACGTCCATGGACATCCAGTGATCCACTGGACACGAAATGGACATCCATCTGATGTACGTGTGTTGTCTGGGATATTCACAAAAATATAGATAAGATCGAAATGAAATCCAGTACTTGATTGAAAAATTACAGGAAGAAGGTTCATACAGAACTTCGGGAAAATAATATCATGAGTGGTAGTAACGATCCCAATCAACTCAAACACATGCATTTTCATACAAATTCATTTATTTGAGTTGAACGAGTTCGCTAGCGCTTCCTGATCTCCAACGGTGAGGTCGCGTTGGTTTGTAGAATCCTTAAAAGATGGCCGATTTGGTAACAAATTCGAACAAGCGCGCCAAAAGCGAGTGACTTCTCGTCAGTATTTTCCTAGATTTTTGTTTCAGATGTTTCTTTTCTAAAAATCAATTAAGTTTTTTCAGTTTTATTGCTTCGAGTATTCTTTAGTCTCTTTTTTAAATTGTATTTTCCTTTTTTTCTATATCTTTTCTTAGAAAAATTTCTTCATGGGATGCTAGTCAAAAGCTCAGAATGAACTGACAGAGTATCGTTTCCTGCATCCTTGATCCTTACACCATTAATCTATCGTAAAGTAAAATTCTTTGGATCACCACTTCAGATTTTGTTCTGAATGATATCTATTTTTATTACTCCTTCTTGATTTAGTTGATATTTTTGGATTAGGACTCAAAGCACTTAAGATATGGCAAAACTTGTGGTAGGTTGTGGTGTGAATTGCACATCTTAATGAATTAGATGATTGCTGATATATTATATAGGGTTTGTGGATACTTGTGCCCTTTAGGGGAAACGATGGTGAAATGAAGTGGCTGTTTTTTCGGAGGTCTCAACATTTCCACGGTCGTTAGTTCTGCTGTTATTATATTGATTCTACTCAAGAGCAATGAAATCTTAATCAGGAAAAAACAGACAGGTGGGTCTATACGTCTATAGAGAAAGTTCTGGTGTTTTGAAGACAGATATTTCCTTCTCTAACGATGCTATCTTTGAGTATGTTTTATTGGACACACATGTCCCATTATTTCGTATGGAATTGTTTCAATCATATTTCTAGATTTTATTTGCATGTCGCATTCCTTTCTGTGAGTTGCCCTCAGTGGACTGAAAAGGAGATCTGAAGCCGGGTCCAGATAAGTGTGATCCGAACAGCTTATGCAATAAAATTTGATAAACGATTCGGCGCTGCCTCGAGCCATAAAACTACCTGTGATTTATTGCATTCGCATTCGCACCCGGCTTTGAAGCCGGGTCCAGATGAGTGTAATCCGAACAGCGAATGCAATAAAATTTGATGAACGATTCGGCGAATAGTGTGGACGACATTCGAGCTCACCCTCGAATAATACATTGAAATGCATCGTTCGAGTTGAAAACCGAGTCCTGATGGAGCAGAAAGAACGCTACATCGGACCATAAAACTCCACACTCAAAGAAATTCACCAGGATATACAACAGGAATTCGGTGACTTCTACAGGAAATTCCCCCTATATAAGCGACAGCAGGAATATTTGTTGAATTTACGTGACAATTCCTGTCGTTCAATTCCTCTAGAAATAACAAGATTCAGATTAGTTAATGCAACCAAACTGCAGTTTGTCATTTCAACAGGAAAATAATAATGTGACGAAAACCGGAATATACGTGACTATTTACAGTACGTAACATTGATTCAACTGGAATATTCTAGTTATTTCAATGAACTACCTTACTTTTACCGCAGCTGTAATTTCGATCTAACAGGAATTTCCTGTTCAATAAACAAACTAGATAGTTGTATTCCAAGCTTCAAACTTCAGTTTCTACAAGAATTTCCAGTAATGAACCATAAACTAGAACAGGAAATACTTTACTCATAACGGAACTGTAGTATCGATTTAACAGGAATTTTCCGTTGGAATAAAGAACTATCGTTCATATATTACAGTACTAGTCAGTTGTATTCGAAGCTTATAACCTGAGCTTTTACAGGAATCTTTTCCAGTCATCTAGTATTCCAGAGGAATTTCTTGCATTTCCTATTGAATAATTACGTAGTTTTGGCAGTAATTTCCATGTGCAGTTGAGATTTGTTTCCATGGAATTTTACTGGAAGATTCCGGTTAGTTCTATAGTGGAGCATTGTTGCAATTTAGGGTTCTTCCTGTCAATATTCAAGTGATTTTTTGTACAGGGTGTGGCGAAACAGACAGTGCAGTTTTGAAAAGCTATTAAAAAAAACTACGTTACTTACAAAAATAAGATATACTTCATTTTCTTTAGTACATTATGCCGTTTTATGTATCAAGTTTTAAAAATGACATCAGAAAAAAGTGGCCGCCAGCAGGGATACATTGATGAAGGCGATTTCTGCTGGTAGCCATCATCTATCTGATGGCATTTTTAGAACTCGATAGATAAAACGGCATAATGTACTAAAGAAAATTAACTAAATCTTATTTCTGTAAATTACGTAATTTTAATAGCCTCACAAAACTACATTGTCTGTTTCGCTGCACCTGTACAAAATAGCACTTGAATATTAACAGAAAGTACCCTGAATTACAGCAATACTTCACGGTAGAACTAACCGGAATCTTTCTGTAAGTTGCGTAGTTTGTTTAGTAGCCTAGCCAAATCTCCAAATTTGATAACGGAATACCCATAAAACAGAGTATGCACTTCAAATATAGGTCGGGTATGAAAATATGAATTTCAATCTGCTCAAAATGTAATTTGTTTATTAAAAAAAACGATATTTTCACAATGTTTCGTCTACAATAACATAGTTAGAGCTAATATCTGATAATGTTTGGCATACAATTATAATGAAAAGTGGCAAATGTAACTTCAAACCTGCCATTTTATCTCGTCTCCCACTTATTGTTTCCTCCACTTCTACAGCCGATCTCAGGTGTGTTATAAAACCTTCCATTAATTCTTATCGGGATGGCATCTAGGTTGTACCTTTTTGGCTTCTTCAAACGCTACTCAAATAAAGTATATACGTTATAGAAAGAGAAAGTTCTAGGTTGCAACGTTCTTCTCCACCTAAAATCGAAATTGAAAAATTAATAACGATTTACGTACTAGACAGCCTGTTAGTATGAGAAAGTGATATGTTGTAACTCAGAACTTAGAATGGAAACTGGACAAAATGACTTCAATGGGTAACATTATTTTACGAATTGGAAAAGCCAAAACTTATAGCTGATCTCGGGGATCTCTATCGAACTTGAGTCCTGAAGTGAATAACTATTCAACAATAGAATGTTCAGTTCAACTACTTCTTGAGTCTGAACCTTCCATGAATATCTGATCACCCCGTATAATTTTTTATTATCAATGTGTATAGCGTTTGAAAAGCTAGGTAGATATAAGCTGGTTAGTCATCTGTTTAAATATTAATATTGCTTGAACTTGATGATAGATAGGTAATTTCCAACATCCTGTACCTACTTACTTAATAAAAATCGATATAGAGTTTTAAATGTTTCACTCATAGTAAATATCTACTTTAACTACCCACGAATTTTCGAGTTCGATTTTTTTTATTGCAAAATGAGCGTTTCCATGTGTTTTTCGATTGATTTCAATACTAACACACGAGTTTTTGCAGAAATTTCCAAATAAACGGGATCTGGAGTGAATAAGGGTGCTTGGGCGGAAAACAACTGAAATTATGGCACTAGAAGAAAATTTGGATGAAAAGAATAGGTTTCATAGAGTGGAAAATCACAATACCAGGAACATTTCCTTCCTACTACTAATTCTATAACTTCATACATGTTTTGAAACTCTTTTTATTTCAATGTGTATTCTATTTAATTCGTTTTTTGTGTTCAAAACTATTTCTGTTACCTTCATTATGTTTGGCATATGAAATCTACGGTTCGCAATACTTGTATGCTCATAAGTTGATTACGATTACTTCAATATACGTTGTTTTAGTGACAGACACTTCACAGCTAAACAACTTGAAATGATGAAATATACTTACTTCTGAATATTTCTGCGTAATTACTAAACCCCATCCTCTTAAATAGCCGCCGACATCATCCTCGCTGGCTGCCATTTCCATTGATTCTATAGATCCACTGATTGGAGTATATATTTCCTCTTCATCCCCATCTTGACTTTGATCTAAGCCCAAGAGAATAGGGGCCAAATCATATAAATAATCAGCAGCACTTGATTCATACATAACTATTTTTCCAATAAATGGCAATTCACAATAACTGCACTTGTACAGAAGAATGGCGAATACCACAACTACATATGCGTGTTCTAACAACCAACGAACCAACACGAACGTCTTACCCAGAGAAGCGGATTGATTTTGGCGTTTTATAGGAATTCTGTTACAATAAAAGTTCTGAGCTGTTAAAACAGTAGCGTCGATCGTAGAGATAACAGGAATAATATCTCATTGATAATCTGAATTTATGTGAGATATACGGAATATTCCTGTTGAATTTAATGGGTCCATACTGTTAATCATACAAATATTGTTGGGTGTATATTACGAAATGATTATATTCTACTAGATATTCCTGTAACATTTACTATGTTTGATTCCGGTTGCACTTATGGTTCCGAACTACGTATGTTTTACAGTCGTGGCTCGTAAATATGGCAGAATATTCTTCTATATACACAGGAATTATTCCTTATGAATTAAAGGTACAATATCACTGCTAAACTTACTGTTTTTCCTGTTCATACGACAGAAGTCACTTGTACCGGAATCGGCATGTTAGATTTCAAGTACAGATTGTTTTCATAACGGTCTTTTTCTGTAGTTATGATAATACTTGTGTTTAAACAACAGGAATTTATTTAACCGGAATTTCTCGGGATTCTTTTTTCTCAGTGCATGTGATTTATGGCATTCACTGTTCGCATTACACTCATCTGGACCCAGCTTAGGCTAGGTCCAGATGAGTGTAAAGCCGGGTCCAGATAAGTATAATGCGAACTGCGAATGTATTAAATCAGCGGTCTTTTCGCTCCGTCCGGACTCGGTTTCCAACTCGAACGATGCATTTGAATGTATTATTCGAGGCTGGGTTCGAGTGTCGTCCACACTATTAGCCGAATCGTGAATCATATTTTATTGCATTCGCTCTTCGGATCACATTCATCTGGACCCTGCTTAATACGAACAGCGAATGCAATAAATCACAGGGAGTCTTGTGGTTCGAGTCAGCGCTCTTTCTGCTTCGTCGGGACTAGGTTTTCAACTCGAAAGCTGCATTCGAGTTTATTATTTGAGGCTGAGCTCTAGTGCCTTCCACACTATTCGCCGAATCGTCTATCAAATCTTATTGCATCCGCTGTTCGGATTACACTCATTTGGACCCGGCTCAAAGGTTGCAAGCGAGGTGGCGAATGTGGAGGAATGCTCAACATAGTTATGCAGTGCGAGTCTCCGTCTGTAAATAAATTTAATAAATGAGAGAAATTTGTTTTTGAAATATGCTCTGACTGGTTGATTACTAATTGCGTTGTAATTCTGAGATTTCGAACCGAAATTGATCTCAAACGACAAGGTTGGACTTACTGATGATGAGAACGGAGCCAAAATCGATTATGTCCAGCCGACCGTAGGCACGATTTCGGGAGAACGGAGAACCCTATCAACTTGAAACTTTCAGGGTTGGTTGTATTTCAAAATGAAACGGATTAAGTTAGTTAGTTAATGAATGAAATCAGCCTGAATTTTTCGGAGTTATAGTCATTCGAAATGTTGAAGTTTTTTCCCTGAAATTTCAAAAACTATATGATTGGGCTTTTGGATTGAAACTAAGCAGTTAGCTGGAGCATAACGACGCGCAACTTCTTGTGAGATGTCGTTTTGCTCGTAGTGGTAAGAAATTATAAAAATGTCTTCAACATTTTTCCGGAAAATTTGTTTGGAAATTTTTTTTTTCATGGAAAGTATGCATCATTTTCGAAGAGAAAATCAGTGAAAAGCACATTCCACAGCAGCGTACCAAATTTCAGTTTGATCCGATTAAGATGTTTGGAGTAATTAGGAAAAAATATGTCAAACGGGATGAATTTTTTCTGGTATCATTGTCTTTTCAGAATATCTCGAAAAATACTGATTCAATCACGTTAAACTTGGTGAGTAGTTTTGAAATGATGATGTATACCGTTCCGCGTGATTTTTCATAATGATCGGGTCATTAAAAAATTCAACATTTTTTGGTAAAATAATCTATATATTATATTCTTCGATCTTCTTATCATATCATCCTCACGAAATCCTGTACCAACCTTCAAGTTCGATCGAGTACTGGATTTCAATCCGATTCAATCAGTATTTTTGGATATATAAGGGAAAAAATTAAAATTCGGCATTAGTTATTGAAGTCCAAACCTGTTGTTTCGTTCGGGAGTAATAGTGTTCACGATTGGCAATGAGGACAAAATATTTTTTCGGTGATTCAAGGGACCCAGAATTGAAACATCAATGCAATTCTCCATCGATTCAAATTTAATGAAGTCATGTAGTTGAAAAATACTGAAATTAATTCAACCGGTGAACCGTGCTAAAGCACGTCACACCAGCGCTCCTAATTTGTTTTAAGCATCATTTTTATGACTCTTACTGAATTAAATTCGGATTATTCCTGAATAATATCGGTATGAAAGTCCCTGTGCGTGTATGCGCATTTTGAGCAGTTTGGCGACATCCTCAAACATACGAAAGAAAGCACAAATCATTCAGAGCTCCACAACAAACATTCCTTCATAAACATCGCCACGGCGCTGGTCCACATGTATTGATTTTCTGCTGAGCAGAGTTTAAGTTCATCTCGACGGCGGAAAAATGCCGGATGTGTCCGATTAAAAGGTGCTATAACAAGTGTATAAATTCGAAAGGGCCAAACAGTGATATAGCATGACAGCATCGGAAAGAGCCGAAAATCAATTGACACCCCAAACTCCAGTGTTAACTGTTGCTTGTCGCATTTTAAGATCTCCTTCCCACGAATCTGTAACAACGGACTTGTCTCTTTTTTCTGTTTCTTCCTCTGCGTCTGATGCCCATGGAAGAAAGGTTTTGAGTTTTGGCAAATGTGAAAATACTTTCGTGAGGGGACATAGTCCAAATCCCGACAATAAGGCCTATAACAAGTGAGTGTTATATATATATATTGAATGAATCAGTTCCTAACCAATGAAATTTCCTTGATGTCATGAAATCGTTCATTGAAATATCTAAGCCTATCAATGCTATGGTTTCGTCAAATATGCCATTTGAAATAACCCAGCCTCACAAATGAAATTTTAGTCGATATTTCTGTATCGTTTTATTAGTTATTCACAATTCAAGGATTTCATCAATGACATGTTTCATTAATTTTCGTTAAATAGTTTTGCGGAGAAAGTCCTTTCAAATTGTTAGGAAATTGCAAAATAAAGAAAAACTATGATCTTCAGAATATCAAAAATTTACCGAATGAAAATATTCGAAATTCAAAACTTTTAACGTTTCCGTTATAACAGGCATTTCAGAGATTTTTGGAAAATATCTACCAAACCTCTATTTTACGCACTTGTTTTGGGAATCAAGGGTTTTTATTGTAATGAAATTTCTCTATTTTAGGGTTTATGAGAACATATCCTCAAACGCTAAGATTCTACTAACTGATAGGTTGAAGCAGATTCTTTCCGGCCGTTCGGCTATATTAAATTCAATTTTATCCCACTAGCCGTCGGTATATACTCATACCTTCGAAGTAGCATAACTAAAATCTTAAAAAAAAATTACAAGGTAGGTTCGAAACCCTAATACATCGGTTTAAGATCATTAGTGGGCAAACGTCCTAAAGTTTCAGGAATAACATCCATCGGAAAAATTGTACTGATCTGATAGCTTCGAAAATTGGTGATCATTTTGGGGGAACATAATATCATTGGAAGAATATCGACAAAAAATAGTGTGCATCGAACACCGACGTAGCGAGATCATTGTGAAAATTAAATATTAAATCTTTGCGGAAGTTCACTAGCGGAACCTTTCTGTTGATTTCAACAGTTCATGAATTCAACCTTCATCATTAACTTTCTCTAGAAAAATCGATCAACCAAGCTATCTCTTTCTGAAGTTGCTGTGTTAACAATCGGCTGTAAGTGAAGAAACTACAAACATACTACTATTTATTTATCGACTATGTTAAAGCTAAATAGAGAAGGTCGAATTCGTTAATAAGTGAAATCCTCAAAAACATGTTGCAGATATATTAATCTTTTATTATGTTTCTTCTCTCAATAGTCGCATGAATACGGATCACATGAATTGAAATCTAAAATTTAAATTTCAGTGAAACCTGATTTATACTTCCCTGATTGCAGCCATATATTCGGATAAAGGATTTTACGATTTTCTAATCATTTGAATGTCATGGAATTTTCTGCATGAAGCTTGAAGTCGGTTTTTCAACTGAAAACTTGATTACATTCCAATCGGATCCTCATATTTCGGAATATCATGAAACTAATAATTTGAAAAGGTATACAGGATGAGTTTTTATGTTGCACATTAATGTTAAACATGAGTTCCTTTCTTCTGATGATACACTCCTTCATTTCCCATTTTTACATGTTCGGCTCGGGTAACAAATTGCTCATAAACTCCTGCACTTTGTTTTCAAGTTCAGAACAGATATTTCTTTCGATGATTTGTATTGCAGACTTGCCTATTCATTATTATTGCCTGGAATTTAAAGGAAAATGATTGAGACAACTTTATTCTTATGATTTGGTGATATTTCACTCCAATGAAAAACTTATCTTCCACTCGATATTCAAGCAATATCTTATTGTTTCCACCATGAGATTATATACAATTTCAACCTCGCCTATTCTCATATTCGAAATTATATAATCATGTAAATTTTCATCAAATTTATTGATGAATTATATAAAATCTATCTATTATGGTGTATCCATAATAATATGAAATCTATAAATTCTATGGAGAGTTTGGTTCCTAGACAGAGAATACACAGCGTGTATACCTGTCTGGTCACGGAATAGATAAATATTTCTGTGTGTTCTACGGTCCAGATAAACGTGGAGCGAAGCTTTATTCGCGGCCTTTACTAGCTCAGGGCAGGACCCACAAAAGTAAAGAATTTATTAAGTTTTATAGAATTTAACGGTGAATATCTCAAAACAGGTGCGTTTCAGCAGAAATTAAGACTGTAGTTAAGTATTCTTGAATGATTGAAGTTTCTTTCGATGACTCAATATAACTTCATCTGCATTTTCCCTGCTATTTTCTTATGGTTGTTTGAACTAGAGAATCTCTAACTGGAAATCGTTTGAGAGGAATGAAAGTGATGAAGTACTGAAGAATATGAGTCTCACCAAAAATCAAAATCATTGAATTTTCAATTATTTAAAAATTCATTCCATCCGGAATAACTATCTTGAAGCTATAAAAAAAAACTTTCAACAGCCTGCATAGGTTTGAAGAATGATTAGTTGTGCCGAATTCAAATGTTGTCTAATGGCACTCTGCATGATTTTTCTGAGAATTCATGAATCTGTTTTATTCTTCGACGATATTTCACTTGAAATTCCAACTCCCCAAGCTGACAAAAAAATTATGAGATGTGAAGATAACAGTATTCCATCAAATAATCTTTCCTTGAGACAAAACTCTGGTTCAGAATATTATTCCAATCGAGACTTATTGTCGACCTCGAAACAATCTTATGACTTTGTGCGTAAGCAGGTCGCATAAAATATTGTTTTGAGTCCTTGCGAATACCCTGTGGTTATATGGGTTTCATAATCGCCATGAGTCAAGCTGCCTGCACCTGAGCAGACTCCCTTACTGGCAGACCATAAATAGAAATGTGCATCATTCTAGATATAATATCACCGAACGATAGTTCCGACCTGATTCCTCACATTTCAGATACCTGCGTATTAGCTATGTGAACCTGGCAATTGACCTTGAAATTTTCTCGTGAAAATTTTGTGATCGATTGTACCCGGTAGGTACCCGATTGTACCACAAAAATTTTCGTTTGTACCCCTAACGTTTTCTCTACACAGCCATTATAACTTTTGCACCCAACGGCACCCAAAAAAAAAAATTCGAAATTTCCTCATGAAAACTTGGTGAAGGATTGTACCAGGTAGGTACCCGATTGTACCACTTTTATTTTTGCTGAAATCCCCATGGTTTTTTCTACACATCAATTCGAAATTTTTTTTTCTCTTCAACTCGTGATTGGCCGATAATTGATGGAATTTTTGTATGAAAATTCTGTGGTCGATTGTACCTGGTAGGTACTCGATTGTACCACAAAAATTTTCGTTTGTACCCCTAGCGTTTTTTTTATACAGCCATTATAACTTTTGAACCCACCGGCACCCCAAAAAAAAAAATCGAAATTTCTTCATGAAAACTTGGTGAAGGATTGTACCAGGTAGGTACCCGATTGTACCACATTTATTTTTGCTGAAATCCCCATGGTTTTTTCTACACATCAATTCGAAATTTTTTTTTCTCTTCAACTAGTGATTGGCCGATAATTGATGGAATTTTTGTATGAAAATTCTGTGGTCGATTGAAACCGGTAGGTACTCGATTGTACCACAAAAATTTTCGTTTGTACCCCTAGCGTAATTTTTTATACAGCCATTATAACTTTTGAACCCGCCAGCACCCCAAAAAAAAAAATCGAAATTTCTTTATGAAAACTTGGTGAAGGATTGTACCAGGTAGGTACCCGATTGTACCACATTTATTTTTGCTGAAATCCCCATGGTTTTTTCTACACATCAATTCGAAATTTTTTTTTCTCTTCAACTCGTGATTGGCCGATAATTAATGGAATTTTTGTATGAAAATTCTGTGGTCGATTGTACCCGGTAGGTACTCGATTGTACCACAAAAATTTTCGTTTGTACCCCTAGAGTTTTTTTTATACAGCCATTATAACTTTTGAACCCACCGGCACCCCAAAAAAAAAATCGAAATTTCTTCATGAAAACTTGGTGAAGGATTGTACCAGGTAGGTACCCGATTGTACCACATTTATTTTTGCTGAAATCCCCATGGTTTTTTCTACACATCAATTCGAAATTTTTTTTTCTCTTCAACTCGAGATTGTCCGATAATTGATGGAATTTTTGTATGAAAATTCTGTGGTCGATTGTACCCAGTAGGAACTCGATTGTACCACAAAAATTTTCGTTTGTACCCCTAGCGTTTTTTTATACAGCCATTATAACTTTTGAACCCACCGGCACCCCAAAAAAAAAATCGAAATTTCTTCATGAAAACTTGGTGAAGGATTGTACCAGGTAGGTACCCGATTGTACCTCATTTATTTTCGCTGAAATCCCCATGGTTTTTTCTACACATCAATTCGAAATTTTTTTTTCTCTTCAACTCGTGATTGGCCGATAATTGATGGAATTTTTGTATGAAAATTCTGTGGTCGATTGTACCCGGTAGGTACTCGATTGTACCACAAAAATTTTCGTTTGTACCCCTAGCGTTTTTTTTATACAGCCATTATAACTTTTGAACCCACCGGCACCCAAAAAAAAAAAAAAATCGAAATTTCTTCATGAAAACTTGGTGAAGGATTGTACCAGGTAGGTACCCGATTGTATCACATTTATTTTTGCTGAAATCCCCATGGTTTTTTCTACACATCAATTCGAAATTTTTTTTTCTCTTCAACTCGTGATTGGCCGATAATTGATGGAATTTTTGTATGAAAATTCTGTGGTCGATTGTACCTGGTAGGTACTCGATTGTACCACAAAAATTTTCGTTTGTACCCCTAGCGTTTTTTTTATACAGCCATTATAACTTTTGAACCCACCGGCACCCCAAAAAAAAAAATCGAAATTTCTTCATGAAAACTTGGTGAAGGATTGTACCAGGTAGGTACCCGATTGTACCACATTTATTTTTGCTGAAATCCCCATGGTTTTTTCTACACATCAATTCGAATTTTTTTTTTCTCTTCAACTAGTGATTGGCCGATAATTGATGGAATTTTTGTATGAAAATTCTGTGGTCGATTGAAACCGGTAGGTACTCGATTGTACCACAAAAATTTTCGTTTGTACCCCTAGCGTAATTTTTTATACAGCCATTATAACTTTTGAACCCGCCAGCACCCCAAAAAAAAAAATCGAAATTTCTTTATGAAAACTTGGTGAAGGATTGTACCAGGTAGGTACCCGATTGTACCACATTTATTTTTGCTGAAATCCCCATGGTTTTTTCTACACATCAATTCGAAATTTTTTTTTCTCTTCAACTCGTGATTGGCCGATAATTAATGGAATTTTTGTATGAAAATTCTGTGGTCGATTGTACCCGGTAGGTACTCGATTGTACCACAAAAATTTTCGTTTGTACCCCTAGAGTTTTTTTTATACAGCCATTATAACTTTTGAACCCACCGGCACCCCAAAAAAAAAATCGAAATTTCTTCATGAAAACTTGGTGAAGGATTGTACCAGGTAGGTACCCGATTGTACCACATTTATTTTTGCTGAAATCCCCATGGTTTTTTCTACACATCAATTCGAAATTTTTTTTTCTCTTCAACTCGAGATTGTCCGATAATTGATGGAATTTTTGTATGAAAATTCTGTGGTCGATTGTACCCAGTAGGAACTCGATTGTACCACAAAAATTTTCGTTTGTACCCCTAGTGTTTTTTTTATACAGCCATTATAACTTTTGAACCCACCGGCACCCCAAAAAAAAAATCGAAATTTCTTCATGAAAACTTGGTGAAGGAATATACCAGGTAGGTACCCGATTGTACCACATTTATTTTTGCTGAAATCTCCATGTTTTTTTTACACATCAATTCGAAATCTTTTTTTTCTCTTCAACTCGTGATTGGCCGATAATCGATGGAATTTTTGTATGAAAATTCTGTGGTCGATTGTACCCAGTAGGTACCCGATTGTACCACAAAAATTTTCGTTTGTACCCCTAGCATTTTCTCTATACAGCCATTATAACTTTTGAACCCACCGGCACCCCAAAAAAAATCCAAATTTCTTCATGAAAACTTGGTGAAGGATTGTACCAGTTAGGTACCCGATTGTACCACATTTATTTTTGCTGAAATCCCCTTGTTTTTTTTTACACATCAATTCGAAATTTTTCTTTCTCTTCAACTCGTGATTGGTGAAGGATTGTACCAGGTAGGTACCCGATTGTACCACAAATATTTTCGTTTGTACCCCTAACGTTTTCTCTACACAGCCATTATAACTTTTGCACCCAACGGCACCCAAAAAAAAATTCGAAATTTCCTCATGAAAACTTGGTGAAGGATTGTACCAGGTAGGTACCCGATTGTACCACTTTTATTTTTGCTGAAATTCCCATGGTTTTTTTTATACATCAATTCGAAATTTTTTTTTCTCTTCAACTCGTGATTGGCCGATAATTGATGGAATTTTTGTATGAAAATTCTGTGGTCGATTGTACCTGGTAGGTACTCGATTGTACCACAAATATTTTCGTTTGTACCCCTAACGTTTTCTCTATACAACCATTATAACTTTTGAACCCACCGGCACCCAAAAAAAAAAGTTCGAAATTTCCGCATGAAAATTTGGTGAAGGATTGTACCAGGTAGGTACCCGATTGTACCACTTTTATTTTTGCTGAAATCCCCATGGTTTTTTTACACATCAATTCGAAATTTTTTTTTCTCCTCAACTCGTGATTGGCCGATAATTGATGGAATTTTTGTATGAAAATTCTGTGGTCGATAGTATCCGGTAGGTACTCGATTGTACCATAAAAATTTCCGTTTGTACCCCTAACGTTTTCTCTATACAACCATTATAACTTTTGAACCCACCGGCACCCAAAAAAAAAAATTCGAAATTTCCGCATGAAAACTTGGTGAAGGATTTTACCAGGTAGGTACCTGGTTGTACCACATTTATTTTCGCTGAAATCCGAATGGTTTTTTTTTGTACATCAATTCGAAATTTTTTTTTCTTCAACTCGTGATTGGCCGATAATCGATGGAATTTTTGTGTGAAAATTCTGTGGTCGATTGTACCCGGTAGGTACCCGATTGTACCTCAAAAATATTCTGTTTGTACCCCTAACGTTTTCTTTATACTGCCATTATAACTTTTGAACCCACCGATACCCAAAAAAATTTTTTTTGATTATTTCATGAAAACTTGGTGAAGTATTGAGCCATGTAGGTACCCGAGTGTATAATCTCCATTTTTGCTGAAACCCTCATGGTTTTTCGTACACATCAATTCGAAAATTGTTTTCTCTTCAACCCGTGATTGGCAGATAATCGATGGAATTTAGGTGTGAACATTCTGTGGTCGATTTCACCTGGTAGGTACCCGATTATACCACAAAAATTTTCGTTCGTACCCTGTACGTTTTCTTGCAATTTAAATGAAAATGTTTGCTTCCAAATTTTGTGATCGGACATAAATTTAAATTTTTCATATTGTTTGTTCTATACAGTAATTATGAATTCTGTACTTGTCGGCAGCTGAAAAAAATCGGAATTTCTCCGTCAAAATTTGGTTTAGATTTGTACAGAGTAGGTACCTATGTAGGCGAATATCCACCTCATTTCAGTTCAAACTTCCATATTTGTGCCACACAGCGATTCGATTTTTTTGTTCCATTCACATAGGAGCTATAAAAAGAAATAATATTATACAATCAAGCATCCATAAGGTAATTATAATCCATCATACGATTCTCAAGGAAGAACACGAACTTATGACACAGAATAGAGAAGTATTAATATATTATATTATAATACTTCTCTATTCTGTGCTTATGATTCCTATGAGCGACAGATAAATTTCCCATTGGGCTGGATGTAATCTTGATATCATCCATTGAATGATGTTTTTTTTATAAGATATGGAATATTCTTTCCATATTTGCAAGCTCCTATGAGAATGGAACAAAAAATCGAATCGCTGTGTAGCACGAATCTGAAAGTTTGAACTGAAATGAGGTGGATATTCGCCTACCTAGGTACCTACTCGGTACAAATCTAAACCAAATTTTGACGGAGAAATTCCGATTTTTTCAGCTGCCGACAAGTACAGAATTCATAATTACTGTATAGAACAAACAAAATGAAAAATTTAAATTTATGTCCCATCACAAAATCTGGAAGCAAACATTTTCATTTAAATTGCAATTTTTTTTTGGGTGTCGGTGGGTTCAAAAGTTATAATGGTTGTCTAAAGAAAACGTTAGGGGTACAAACGAACATTTTTGTGGTACAATTGAGTACCTACCGGATACTATCGACCACAGAATTTTCATACAAAAATTCCATCAATTATCGGCCAATCACGAGTTGAAGAGAAAAAAAAATTTCGAATTGATGTGTAGAAAAAACCATGGGGATTTCAGCAAAAATAAATGTGATACAATCGGGTACCTACCTGGTACAATCCTTCACCAAGTTTTCATGAAGAAATTTCGATTTTTTTTTTTTTTTGGGTGCCGGTGGGTTCAAAAGTTATAATGGCTGTATAAAAAAAACGCTAGGGGTACAAACGAAAATTTTTGTGGTACAATCGAGTACCTACCGGGTACAATCGACCACAGAATTTTCATACAAAAATTCCATCAATTATCGGCCAATCACGAGTTGAAGAGAAAAAAAAATTTCGAATTGATGTGTAGAAAAAACCATGGGGATTTCAGCGAAAATAAATGAGGTACAATCGGGTACCTACCTGGTACAATCCTTCACCAAGTTTTCATGAAGAAATTTCGATTTTTTTTTTGGGGTGCCGGTGGGTTCAAAAGTTATAATGGCTGTATAAAAAAACGCTAGGGGTACAAACGAAAATTTTTGTGGTAAAATCGAGTACCTACCGGGTACAATCGACCACAGAATTTTCATACAAAAATTCCATCAATTATCGGCCAATCACGAGTTGAAGGGGAAAAAAAATTTCGAATTGATTTATAAAAAAAACCATGGGGATTTCAGCAAAAATAAAAGTGGTACAATCGGGTACCTACCTGGTACAATCCTTCACCAAGTTTTCATGAGGAAATTTCGAATTTTTTTTTTGGGTGCCGTTGGGTGCAAAAGTTATAATGGCTGTGTAGAGAAAACGTTAGGGGTACAAACGAAAATTTTTGTGGTACAATCGGGTACCTACCGGGTGCAATCCTTCACCAAGTTTTCATGAGGAAATTTCGAATTTTTTTTTTGGGTGCCGTTGGGTGCAAAAGTTATAATGGCTGTGTAGAGAAAACGTTAGGGGTACAAACGAAAATTTTTGTGGTACAATCGGGTACCTACCGGGTACAATCGACCACAGAATTTTCATACAAAAATTCCATCAATTATAGGCCAATCACGAGTTGAAGAGAAAAAAAAAATTTCGAATTGATGTGTAGAAAAAACCATGGGGATTTCAGCAAAAATAAATGTGGTACAATCGGGTACCTACCTGGTACAATCCTTCACCAAGTTTTCATGAGGAAATTTCGAATTTTTTTTTTGGGTGCCGTTGGGTGCAAAAGTTATAATGGCTGTGTAGAGAAAACGTTAGGGGTACAAACGAAAATTTTTGTGGTACAATCGGGTACCTACCGGGTACAATCGATCACAGAATTTTCATACAAAAATTCCATCAATTATAGGCCAATCACGAGTTGAAGAGAAAAAAAAATTTCGAATTGATGTGTAGAAAAAACCATGGGGATTTCAGCAAAAATAAATGTGATACAATCGGGTACCTACCTGGTACAATCCTTCACGAAGTTTTCATGAAGAAATTTCGATTTTTTTTTTTTGGGGTGCCGGTGGGTTCAAAAGTTATAATGGCTGTATAAAAAAAAACGCTAGGGGTACAAACGAAAATTTTTGTGGTACAATCGAGTACCTACCAGGTACAATCGACCACAGAATTTTCATACAAAAATTCCATCAATTATCGGCCAATCACGAGTTGAAGAGAAAAAAAAATTTCGAATTGATGTGTAGAAAAAACCATGGGGATTCCAGCAGAAATAAATGTGGTACAATCGGGTACCTACCTGGTACAATCCTTCACCAAGTTTTCATGAAGAAATTTCGATTTTTTTTTTGGGGGTGCCGGTAGGTTCAAAAGTTATAATGGCCGTATAAAAAAAACGCTAGGGGTACAAACGAAAATTTTTGTGGTACAATCGAGTACCTACCAGGTACAATCGACCACAGAATTTTCACACAAAAATTCCATCAATTATCGGCCAATCACGAGTTGAAGAGAAAAAAAAATTTTGAATTGATGTGTAGAAAAAACCATGGGGATTTCAGCAAAAATAAATGTGGTACAATCGGGTACCTACCTGGTACAATCCTTCACCAAGTTTTCATGAAGAAATTTCGATTTTTTTTTTTGGGGTGCCGGTGGGTGCAAAAGTTATAATGGCTGTATAAAAAAAACGCTAGGGGTACAAACGAAAATTTTTGTGGTACAATCGAGTACCTACCGGGTACAATCGACCACAGAATTTTCATACAAAAATTTCATCAATTATCGGCCAATCACGAGTTGAAGAGAAAAAAAAATTTCGAATTGATGTATAAAAAAAACCATGGGGATTTCAGCAAAAATAAAAGTGGTACAATCGGGTACCTACCTGGTACAATCCTTCACCAAGTTTTCATGAGGAAATTTCGAATTTTTTTTTTTGGGTGCCGTTGGGTGCAAAAGTTATAATGGCTGTGTAGAGAAAACGTTAGGGGTACAAACGAAAATTTTTGTGGTACAATCGGGTACCTACCGGGTACAATCGATCACAAAATTTTCACGAGAAAATTTTAAGGTCAATTGCCAGGTTCACATAGCTCTGCGTATTGACCAGATTTGAGCCGATCCGATGAAAATGCCGAGAATTATTATTGTTTTAGATTCCTTCACTTTACGATAAATTACTCCTTGGATCATAATAAAAATATATAGCTATCCTTATCACTGAGAATTTTCTGACTTGCAAAGATGTAGTAAATCCACTGAATTTGTCAAATTCATTTTGGTATACTGTGTATATGTTCCGGGTTAAGTTAGATTGAAGAGTAAACCCAAGTTTACCCAGGTAAACTGCGGAATACTCAAGAAACATGGATAAAGTCCTAAATATAACTGATAAAGGATATGTTCACTTGGTTAAAGTTGGGTGTAACAAAAAACTTGACTCGCTAGGCTCTAAGCAAGCCGCCCGCTTATGGGTACGTAGCCTTGGGGAAACGTACGGTTTGAGGTATGATTATAATCTATATTCTGAATTTTCAAAGGGTTATCTGAAATTTCTGATTCACACAGAACATCCAAAAAATAAACTTCGACATTATTTTATTGAGAGGTTATTGATCCACGACTTACAGAATCTCAGCAGCATAGGAGGAGTTACGCCGAATAGAAATGATCTTTTAAACTTGATTTTTGCTACAAGGTAGTTTCAGATTAAAAAAGTATCGTGATAATCTTCAATGAATTCCACAGCACAATTCTTTGGAGACCCGATATTTGAGGAGCAAGCTAAGAGCATTATTTCGAAGATGAAACTCATGATTAGACTGATTTCACCCAAATATTGCACAGGTGTGCAGGGTGAGCCTTCGAGTTGTACACTCATTTTGACCATAAATTAACCTAATCAAATTAAACACGTTTTTGCTTTCCCTTTTTTAGATTCGGCTCGGGTAAAGAATACAGACTGTCGAAATTATCAAAAAAACCGTTTTTGTTTTGTAGTATTGTCATGATTTATTCAACTATGAGAAATCAGCATAATGAATGTTGATAAATTTTACCTTCAGTCAACACACCAATCTTCAATTATCTCATAAAAATTAATTATTTCCTATATTTTCTTCTGATACGTTCTCGAGATATTCAACGATAAATGTTATGGAAGCTGTTAAAAAGTCGAGAAATTCTACTTTTTTTGGGTCCGCACCTCAGCTAGTGGAGACCCTGAATTGTGCTTCATCCAATTTCATCCAGAGTACTGAATACACAGATATAATTCTCTTTTGTGTGACCGGACTATAGAGTAGAGCCTCTTAGTCTATGAACCAGACTCTCCCAGAGAATTCATAGAGTTTGATTAATGTGTTTACACTGATTTAGTGATTTAATATAATTCATTTATAAATTTGACGAAAATTAAGATATTTATGGATTTTTCAGGGTAAGAATGAGCGATGTTGAGATTCTGTTCAATCATATACAATCTTATTGTGGAAAGCTAATGGATATTGTAGTGGAGAATCAGTATTTCAATAGTCAAGTTTAGTGAAATATTTTTGTTACAATAATGTTGCAATAGACACCAAATAATACCAATCTCGTAAGTCAATGAATTTTCCCAATCAAGTTTCATTGAATTTAAAGCGATACATTATATAATTTACAATACAGCTTAACTTAAGAGTTGAAAATTGTTAAATCCTTCTTACGCATTACCTGAGCCCAAAAAAGTATTTTATTTGATTGAAGGGAGAAATGTACAACTGGAGTCTTGTCTTCCGTTCACAATTTGGTTTTCGCAATATTTCCAAAAATACATATGACAGAGCCGAGTGGTTCATTAATAGAAAATATATTCTGTGTTCGGTTAGGAAATTTGAAAAATTGGTAACTTGACAAACGAAAACGAAATCCCAAATACGAGGTTTCAGTTAAAATTGAGCTTCAAGTATTAGGAAAGGTCAGTTCAGATTCAACATTTGAGACAAGACAATAAGACCATTCATCGGATTTTCAGAAAATTCGATTTTATTCCATAAAGATTCAATAAGCGCACGAATTGAATGGGGATGACTATCACCACGATTTTGTGAACTCTTCAGGGAAAGGAAATAGTACGATGGCCAATTTTTATTCAACATTTGATTTCGCTGATGATTTTTTTTTCTTTCTCTGTAGTACAGTAAACTTTCATAACTGTCGGTTAGATGAACATGCTCATATTCTTTGTGAAATTCACACTCAAAACACCTCAAAATTTAAATGCATGGGCTGGCACCTATTTGGCAACTTGGGGCCCTATTCCTTTCTGTGTAGCCACTTGAAATCAAATAATTGTACCATAGATTGCGCCTCTCAGAAAGAATTACCTACGAAATTCCCTAGAATGTAAGGCAGAACTTTGATTAAATTTTATTCATGTTTGTATGGGTGTGGGCGAATCTGGATTAGAGCATTGGTTAGATCAAACTCTGTAGGACACTCGTTTTTTTTCACGAATTGGATGATTTATGCGCGCATGTTCTGGTGAACAAAGTGCTATCGTTTTGTCAAAATGTTAATAATTTTCGAATTTTGAGCCGAATATAGTCTCAAACGACTAGGTTGGACTCACTGATGACGAATCCGGTGTCAAAATTCGATTCTGTCCGGCCGTCCGTATGCACGATTACGGTCGTACGGAGAATCCTATCGACCTATCGGTAGGTTGCATTTTAAAATGCGACGGTTAAGTTCCGTTAATGGGCAAAATGGGCCAAATGGTTTCGGAGTTAGAGGCCTTTTGGAATATTGAGGTTAAAGTTGATTCGGAAACTACTCAAACGGTCAGATCGAAACTTGGCAGTTAGTTGGAATATAACGACTCGCAAGTTTTCGCGGAATTTCCTTGAGATCATACTTTCAGTAAATTTACAAAGTTTTTTTCGGGAACTATTCATCAAATTCGGAAATAATTGAGCGCAGATATTGAGCATCATATTCCGCAGAAGTACAGCAAACTTCCATCCGATACGGTTATTATTTTCGGAGATATTGGGAAAAAATATGTAAAACTTCGTGTTTTTTTGGAATAACTCGAAAAATACTTTTCAATCCTGATGGAACTTGGTATCTGGTTCGAGAATGCAGATGAACAACTTTGTGCAGAATTTCGTGATGACCGTGTCATTAGAACAATTCAAAAAAAAATTCTAATTTTTTTTTCAAATCCTCAAAATTCTGTGATCTTCTGATCATATTATCCATTCAATTCTGTTTGAAAATGTCATTTTTCGATAAATTTCTTGCTTTCAATTCGATCTTACCTGTATTCTTGGAAACTTTGGGAAAATAAAATTTCGAATGGGTATATCGGCGGAATCATTGGGTGGATTTTACCGATTCATGAATTTGGCCTTACTAATTGAAGTCCGAACCTTCTCCTCACATATCGAGTTTGTAGGTTGTTTGTTCCTGAAGGTAACACAATAACTTCCAGTAATCTAGTAATTTATCGAAAAAAACCTAGAAAAGCATTAACGTGAAATCAGCAGCTTTTGGGCGCATGTTCAAAGGACATCACCAAAAGTGAACATACGCGCAAAAGCTGCTGACTTCACGTCAGTGATTTCCTAGGTTTTTTTCGATAAATTACTAGATAACTGGAAGTTGTATTACCTTCAGGAACAAACAACCTGGCACTGATGTGAAGTCAGCAGCTTTTGGGCGCATGTCCAAAGGATATCACCAAAAGTGAACATACGCGCAAAAGCTGCTGACTTCACGTTTTACTGTCAAATATTGCCTGAGTGAATGATCAAATTGAAAAATTAACTGTCATATTCAGAAGGTAAAAAACTTTTCAACAACTTATCGCATGACTCATCCTTCTTATTCTAATTTAAGGGGTTGGATGGCCACGCAAAGGGATGAATGGATATGATGATGTATGTGTTTTATGTAAGGAAAAGCTCCTATCAAAAACAAGGTTGATAGGTCCGACCAATTTATCAGCATCATGATTTTTCTACTAGAAAAACTGCGTTTCTTCCTCGATTTGACATCCTGTATTTGAACTCGAATATGTTTCTAGGCTGCCAAAAATCCAATTAAGTAATTAGAATCTCTCATATGGTTTCATCCAGTTTAATCTTTGGCAGTGTTTTTATTTCATATTGAAAGAGCCTAGAGGAATCAAAACATCTTTGAAATAGGTTCAATTTTAGTTAAGATAATCGCTTCAATTATATGTATGCAGTTTTCGGAAATCAAACTTTATACATGGTGTTTCGTCATAAACTCGACATACATATATGTACCATAAACTGGAAGAAAATATAGAGCCGTGTATATGACATTGGGCAAGTCATTTTGTAGAACATTAACCTCATTTTCGTCGCATAAGCTATATATATACAGGGTGTTTGAGCAATATTTCGGTAAATGTGGTGAGTTATGCATGATCTTTGGTTCAACAGTTTTCAATCAATCATATTATTTTTCGGTGGTCCATCAAGTTGTAATGTAGAATTCTGGAAAAGAATTTAAAATGGCGTAAAACCTGCAAAATTGGAATTTTTATTTTGATTGCCACATTGGATAGCTTTTTTCCAACGTACCCAATTTTCCTAGATTTTCCGTGAAACAATTTTCCCAAAATTCAAACTTAACTTTTTTCACATGTCTACAGTGAAAAAAAAATTACCCAAAGTTGTTAGAATCTTCCAAGGTTGAACTAACCTTAATTCTGAAAACTTATGTGAAAACAGAATGAAAAAATATCTATTGGTTTCCATTTTTTAGACTCCCAAAATTCCGCTCGGAGTACTTGATGATTCCTATTGAAAAAACTGGTGGCTTTGCGGAGGCCAAACTTGTGCCTATAAACCTCCAGAGTGACCTAGATATAAATATCGTTTTATCCAGAAAAATCAATTTTTTCAGAGAATCTTTGGTGGGAATCGAACTCGTTCCACTTTAGGACAGTAGGGTCAACATACTTCCTGAGTATAAATTGGATTCATTCTTATCATAGTTTTTAGGGGATCGTCCAACCATTCGCTGTTGGGTAAACAATTAACAGTGCTGTTCCTAACGTGGCGCAAGGAATTAGTAACAAAGCCTACACACTGAGAGAACAGTTTATTTATATATAATGAAGTTTATTAATAATAAATAACCTCCCGATTCGTATATGGCGTAATGAATATTTATTTGCCATAAATAATGCTTTTATTTGAGTTTCATAAATAACTATTTATTATTTAAAAATTAATTTCATTCATACCGAATAAATGATTTATTCGTAGATGAAAAAGTTTTTTACTTTATAGATTGATATATTTTCATCGAATGACGGCTTTAGTCTTGAAGAAAGATAGTTTGCATCAAATAATTAATTATTATCTTGAGTTACAATGAACAAACATATATTTAGATTTCATACATATTTGTTTCATATGAATAATAAAAATTATTCATATATTTCCATTGAACAACGAGTTAAGTAGTCGTCAAGAAAGATATTTTTTCATTCAATATTGAATTATAAGCAACAAATGAATGTTATTCAATGTTTTTCCCTTGAAACATATATTTTTCCAATAAATATGATCAATTCAACAGTATACAACTGAAGTATTCAAAATTTGTGATGAAAATTGCTGATTTCAGATTATAATCTGAAATTCGCTATCATCAATATCATGAGTTTTACTGTTGTTGTTACTTGAGGCACATATTATATAAAGTCACTGAAGAGGTGGTGCATTGGCTCAAAAATAAATGAGAGAAATAATTGCGAACTTAATCTTTATTTATACATCAATATAATATTAATATAAAACTTAACATTGGTATTTAAACATAAATTTATTTCTACAAATAAAATATCTGAATTAAAAAAGATATTAAAACAACAAGTTCTATGACAACTTCTACGAAGGAACATTAACTTGGAAGTGCGAATTCTTCAACGAAAAATGAACAAACTTTGGCAATTCATGACTATACAGGATGTCCCAAGATGTTCCATACAGCCATGTTCCAAGTATGACAATCTCCAAGTCTATCAATACCATTCTCTGAAACAATACAAACGTCATCCCATTCTGATCTCACAAGCGGAAAATTCATGATGTATAAAATACTAGCAGGGTAATATACAGAGTGATTAAATAAAAAGTAACTGAAATAATTCATATCTTCAGTTTATACCCATTATTTTGTAGAGAAATAGGTCGAAGAGGTCAATTTTCATTTCAAATGAATGCTTGTGATCAACCTCTCAATACGTAAAATTCGAATTCGATGATATGAGTTCAAAAATTGACATTGATAGATTACTATTGGAAAATTCAAGAAAATTATTCCACATTAGTTAATCTATTTTCACGAAATTTACTGCATGTTAAATATTTTTCCCTTTGTTGAATTGGATGAGATTGTTTCATATTTCATTGACACTGTTAATTTTTTCAACAACAGAATGTTAAAATATATGCCATTTGTAATAACGATATATATATTTCTTTGGTAAAAGTGTACGAGTGTGAAGAAAACTAATATGCGTCGTATTTCAATCATAAACATCATATTCCGAGGGAGCCAATTTTACTTTTAAAACTTTTTATGAAATTTAGACCTTACCTTCAACAACATCAGCCAAATGCTTCAAATCATTTTCACTCAAAAAATGTTGGAAGTCCATTTTTTTTAGTCCACTCACCTAGCTATATTCTTTACGCAGTTTCGTAAATCGAATGCACTCAAACTAAACTACCACAGTAACGCGCCACCGAAGGGTTATGCAAGTATTTACAAGGTGGCAATCGACAAGTCTCTTCACGTTGCCGGATTCGCGGTAAAATAAAGATCCAGGCGTTAATATACACTTATTGGTGTCTAATCAATAATTATTATTTATTAATAAATTTTATATCATTCATAATTCAATGCACAATTGTTTGACATAAATAACTGCAGTTTGTATTTCAAATAAGTTTTGATTTGTATAGAAATAAATGTTTATTTATAGCTAATAATCTTTTCGAACATTACTTCTCGATACAACATTTATTTCCTAGTAATAAACTTTTCTTATTATAAATAAATAGTGCCTAAATGAATCGAATGTTTCTCAGAAATAAATTCAGAATCCAGAGTTTCTAATTATGAATAACATTTTCGAATAATTAATAAATCTTATTAATTATCAATAAAACTGTTCCAACTAAAGATATCTTAATAATTAACCCTTGTATTTCTCTCAGTGCACAGAACACACCCGGTATCCTAACTCGCACAAGCTTGAAGCTTCTGAGGGGTTTCGTTGAAGCCTAGGATATTCGGAAAAAATACAAATACAAAATACAAAAATACAAATAGTCTATCACCAAGCAAAGGTAGTTCATCGAATTTGACCCTAAATTCCGAATGTCGACAGAGTTTGATTCCCACTAAAGTCATTCTGGATGCTTATTAACACAATTTTGGCTCCCAAAGTTTAGAAAACTTTGCAATCCCCACAATTCTATGCCCGGATGAGGGGGAGTTGTTGGAAGTTAGGAGTGATATCAACCTCCGTCAAATAAATGCACAACGCATTTCCAACAAGATGAATCCTTTGGTAGCTGAACAGCAGCCTTAGTATCGCTGAGCATTGGTGTAAGGAGAGTAAGATAACTACAATGAATCTGCCGGGCTTTAGACAACTTGCATTCTTCTGTCGGACAGATCATTAGCAAGGAGGTACGGTGATTTATGGAAAAGATACTTGTGAATGCAAACCGTTGTAGTTAACACAGTTTTGTGTTCTTATTGGGAACGAAAGAGTGAAGTTTTGATTTGTGAATACTTCAATGCAGATTATTTGAATGACAACCTTACTGTTCCGAAAAACATCTACTTGATGATTATTCTCACCGGTTTCAACTAAACTATCAAATTTCGGGCTCCCAATAGTTGTTACTAATCGGTTGGGTCAAACGTCATCTTCAAAGCTGGACTATATATTGACAAATGCAAACATGAAACATTATAAAACTAGTGGTTTCGAGGCGCATCTTTCTGACAAAAAAAATGTTGTGCCTTAGTTGTAGTTATATATATATTTTAGACTGAGGGTATCCATATACCCAAATATTGTTAGTATAGTGATATCTCAGACCGAAATCTCGAGCAGTTTACATCGGATTTGTCGAGGGTTGATTTCGATGAAATCTACGCTTCTAATGATGAGAAGTTGTATATATTGCATTTCATGAATATTTTTAAAGCGAATTCGATAAATGTTGTCCTGTCATGAGTTTCAGCCCGAAAGATGAATTTGCTATAAGATGAAGGATAACAAATTAGATTTTGCAGTCGAGCATTTACTTAAAAAACCTACACTGGATGTGTGAAAACACAATTGACATGAACTGTATTGACAAATATCAAAAGCAGAAGATCCAACATAAAAAACTGCTTGCTGTAACAAAACTGGAATTCAATAGGAGCTTGATCGAAAATTCGACGAATCGTTCGAAGATGGGTGGAATCTGGTCAATCGTGAAGTTGGGAGGAAAAAAATCAAGAGTGCTATACACTCGCAGGTTGATAACGGTCCGGGTCCGTCTGAGTTGGCTGAGAGTTTCGGTAGATATTTTTCGAATGCAACCAATGAAAAGTTGACAGCTCATTTCGATAATGATATATCTATGAATTGCAGTGTTTCGGGAAACATTAATGAAACTTTCTTTTTCTTCCTGGTCGAAATACATGAGATACTTGCGGCGGTAAAGGAGTTGAAAAACAAAAAGAGTAAGGTAACCGACGATGTTTCCATGAGGGTTCTGAGGGCGAATGTGGAAATCATTTCGCCACACCTGGCTCATTTGATCAATCTTTCGGTCAGTGCGGGTGAATTGCCTTCGGCTTCAAAGATAGCCACGGTAATTCCGGTATATAAAAAAAAGATCTTGAGGATTTTGCTAATTACGGTCCCGTGTCTGTAATTAGTGTGTTCGGAAAACTTTTTTCGAAAATTATCTATAACGGAATGATGGAATTTTTAGATTGCTAAAGTGTACTTGCAGACAATCAGCACGTTTTCAGAAGGAATAGGTCGACCCAGTCAGCTGCCTGCAGCCTGCTGGACTCGATATACGGTACTCTCGATGGAGGGAATCGCGTAGCGGCGAGGTTTTTTGACCTTTCGAGGGCTTTCGATTGCCTGAATGTCGACTTTCTCGTTAGAAAGTTAGAATGTCTGGGATTTCGTGGTGTGTTTTTGAAGTGGTTGAAAGGCTACTTGACGAATAGGAGAATGAGAGTCAGAATTGAAAATATCCTGTCTGAATTTTTTTATTGTAACATTGGTGTCTCTCAGGGATCTATATTGGGTCCGCGTTCATTCCTCCTTTATGTAAATGATATGCCGGATCATGTTCGTCCAAAAGTACTGGCAATGTTTGCTGACGATACGTCTTTGGTTGTCCTGGCAGACACCTTCGAGGATCTCATCGAATGCTTGGAATATTTTCTGGATAAATTTGTAATGCTGGATGGTGTATTATGAACGCCCTAGTTGTAAATGTTGAAGAAATAGAATGTATGTATTTCAGTATAATTCGAGTATCTAGTAGCGAATTAAATCTCAGCTATGAAGGCATAAACATAAGCTCGAAGAAATCCGTTAAACTATTGGGAGTGTATGTGTGTCGTTGAATTGAACCGAGCAGGTGAACCACGTATGCGGAAAAGTACTAGGGCGTGGCAAAGGTGGCACTTGCCACGAGCGCAACCTCCGTAGAGGCGCCAAAAAAAACAAAAGATAAAAAATGAGAGCGCCAGGCGAAATAATTCGAAAGATCACAACTGGGTTCTCATGTATACGCCCCGCAAAAAGGGATGTCGAGGAATATTTAAACATGAATAACGCTTTCCCTAGAATTTGTGTACCAAGACTATAATGATCACAAGATCAGCAAAACTTCAATTTAAGGTGAAAAAATATAAATATGGCTATATGTTCAAGCGTGCCGCAATTAAGTCATAAATATTCCTGTCGGGCATCGGCATGTTAAAAGATGTCGCATTCAGATAATAAAATAAGAAATACTTTTGTGACGAGTACGGCCTTGTATGTGCTAGAGTGTTCCCGAAAGCTCCAGACGTCTATGGACTCGCCTATCTAGAATCTTCTCGTAATCGCTAGAAGTTCCACGAGTGTTAAAAGAACGGGCGCAAAGCAGCACAGAGACTAATTTAAGCGGAGTTATTCAAAGCGGAATGTGATCAGTGAATATAAATTAGTGTGGAAATAAATTGTGCACAGACTTTGAATTAACTACCTAGTTGTTTAGTTATTAGAACAGCAGCAGTGTGAATGAGTGTAAATAAATAGTTTAATCATTCTGGTCGTTTTTGATAAACTAAGGAAACGTTACGCTATGGCGCGTCAGCATGAGTGCCTATAGGCAGTCATGCTGGTATACCCCTTTTTCCACGAGATTTTTGCGCTTCATGAATCTTGTCGGTACCTCTTCGGCCGTCTATTTTTGTGTGAGTGCGGCTTCTTTGATACAATTCTCTGATATTCCAGAAATTGATTTTAGTCTCAATTCACCATCATCAATCAGAATTTTGAATCCCATGAAGAGGGAAAAATACGAGACATCCTGAATATTCCCACATTTCAATTCTGGCGATAAAAGTATATTTCAAACTACGGGAGGCCTTTGTGTGTTTTCGAGTTTCTACCTATAAATCTTTTTGTTTCATATATATAGTACAATCGCGCTAATATGAACACACGATCGTATGAACCACTCCATAATATGCACACAGAATTTTTTGTATGGACTTGTCTGTAATATAAACAAACAAGAATCTCAATAGTATGAACTTGTCCATTTAATTCAGAGGAATGAATAGGTTTTCTCGAATTATCATCAGATATCCATTACCGATTCGCCCTTTCAGTAGTTGCCCCGCATGGTTTTTTGACGAGTATACTATCACTAACAAAATGGTGAGAGTGAGTGGAAAATCAAGATGTTTTCTCCCTATGAGAAAGCCAAAATTCTGGAGGACATTGATAAAGGACTGAGTGTTACCTGGCTTCACTAGATGAGAAATTTGGAATTGCTAAATCGACGGTTTGTTCTAAAGAAAAAAACAAAAAAAACAAATTCTAGAGAGTAGGCAATTTATCCGAATCGACCAAAAAATGCACTCTGAAAAGGAGGTAATGACAGAAATGGATAATCAGCTTTATAAATGGTTGCTTGCCAACGAAAAAAAAATATGGCGGTTTCTCGAAAAATGATTGAACCGAATGCCTTGACTCCTTTGGGCAAGTTTGCATTTCTCTGAATTCAAAGCAAGTGAAGGATGGGTTAAGTGCTTCAATGAACGTCATGATGTGAGATTCTTGAAAAGAAAACAGCGAAGAAGGTTTTAAGTCAGCCGGTACTCATTGATTCATTGGAGAGTTTCATTTAACACCATGAATTCAACGAACATCAAATCTATAACGCTGATGAAATAGGATTTTACTGGCGATTGCTACCAGCAGTTCAAGCTTTGAACAATGCCATCGAGTGGCCAAAATCAAATACTTTGGATTTGACTGAGATACTTACCCTGAAAAACATACATACATGAAAAACAGGATTCATCGAAATCAACTGAGAAGAAGACTCAATCTTGAATAACATAATTTTTCTCCACAAAAATCAGTCAATATACTTCACTACAATATTTGGGAATATGTGATAACTTTCCTCATTCAAAAAACTTTCTGTTACTTTATGTGTATTATTATCAATGATATTCATGTAATCAGATAGAAATACAACCTAGAAAATACATAAAAACATTATTTTTCTTGACCATCGGAAATATGAACAGTTCCTATATTATGAACAAGCCAGAATTGTTTGTGTTCATGTTAACGCGACTGTACTGTATTTTGAATTCAATAAAGATAAATTGTGGTATTTCAGGTATGATATTTGTATTTCAATGGCTTCAGTGAAAATAAGTAAGCATCTGTAATATTGTATATTATTTGGGAACATTAAGCAAAAAAATATTACTTAAATTATGAAGAAAAAAGTACTACAAGGAAATATAATTGATTAAAAATAAATGGGGGGCGATGTCTAATATTTTGCCACATGCGCCATAGAACCTAGATACGGCCCTGCTTATTATGCTATATCCCGCATCAGGGATTCGATACCGACGTCTTGTCCTTCGAGTGTATACTACGGATAGGTATATTGCCATCTATCGTACGCATGTCATCCTTTTTGGAAATGTGTCCGAAAGTCGCAGAATTTTTATCGCTCAGAAGAGAATAATACATTATTTTTATTATATGTCGAAAGGGACCAATAAAGATTATTATTATTATTATTATTGGGCCACTATGTTTTTAGTGAAAATTATTTAATTCTCCGAGTGAAATCTTTGGAATACTACGAAATGAAAACTAATGGACATTTTTTAATTCTGTTTTCAAGTTTAGTTCAACCTCAAAAGATTCCAATAATTTTGGGTGAATTTCTCTTCACTATAAGCCTGTGAAAAAAATTTGAGTATGAATTTTGGGAAAATTTTTTCACGCAAACTCTTGAAAAATCGAGTAGATCGAAATAATGCTCTTTGATTGGCAAATAAATTATTTTAACTTCGCAGGTTTTTCACCATTTTGAATTTTTTTTTCAGAATTCTACACCGCAATTAAAATGGCCGAAAAATAATAAGATATGATCAAAACCATCTTATTTCAAAGGTCGCATAACACATAACATATCACAGTTATAAGAATATAGCTCTAAGTGGACATTAATTAACCTGTATCTCGCTTATGCATCGAAAACGGGGTATATGTCGTGAAGCAGAAATGACTTTCCCAATCTTATCTACACGGCTATATATATTTGTCCAGTTTATGGTGAAACACCCCGTATATGAGAAGAGTCGTTGTCCAAGGAATAGTTAAAAAGTTACTGCAGTTTCACGACGAGGAAATACTCGGTTCGGATGGTTTCACTACAAGACGACAACGTTCAACATCAATCAAAATAGAAAATGGTTCCTGGAGACCATTATTTCACCCTGATCAAGGTAGAAGATGTGATGATTCATCGACAGTTTCTTGTATCATGTTAAATTACTCATAACTTTTCAGTTGAATGAAAATTTTTCGGTTAATATATCTTTTGTCCAACGTATATAGAAAGGTATCCGTTCATAGATGTATCTGCTATGTATTTTTAATATAACCGATTTTAGTTGTGGAATATAGTAGTACTGAAACTCGTTTCAATATTATTTGCTAACCAACGATGAAGATCTAAAGTATGCGATAGAGGTAATGTCGTTTCTCGATTTAACCTACCAGCAAAATCAACAAATGTGAATAATGAATTTTTTAGTTTCAATAATTGGTCGAACTGTTCTTCGATGGTTCGTCTTTCCAAACTACCTAGAAAATATGAACATACTCGAGAATACTCAGGAATGGAAAATGAGCACCCATTTGGTTTCCTACGAAATCCGTCTTAGTGTTTACTCACTTGGGACACTTGCAAGATGAATACACATATGAAGGAGAAGCCTAAACAATCTAGTTCACACGCGGAAAAAACTTTTTTCTATGAGTGTTCCCCTTTTGGTTCCTTATTTTGCTTGAACCAAATGCTTAATTTCAGTGGTTTGTGCTGCGAACTGCATAACCCCACAAAAATATCAAGTAGGTTATATTTTTCAAATGGAAATTTCAAGCTTTATCGAAATATGTGGAAATATATGAGGTGTTCCAGTTAAAAAATATTTTCATAGTGATATCTCATAAAATATCAATTTGCAGAAAACTCAATCAACGTCATTGAATTCTACGTGGGAAGTTGAAGAATATTTGTACACAAATAAAAAATTTTCAACAGAAAAAAGTTACAGCAATATTTCCAAAGGGAACATTTTCTGAAAACGCCAGTTAAATATGTAGCGATAATAGCTATTGGCGAATGAAGATAAGCACTACTGCCTCTGTTGGCTATCCGAGTAACCTGAGGTACAGACAGTATCATTGACAAGTTAAAAGGAATGTTAAGAAAATCAGAAAGTTTATGCATTTTTCTTGGCGTTTGTGTGATTTTATAAGTGCTTCGACTGAGGAAAAGCAAACTCAAATTTCCCTTCCCATAGATTTCCACAGACCGGTGAAAAATTTAGAGTTAGGGTGAAAGAAACTTCCTTTAATAAGTCGGGCCTGAAAGTGTTGAAGAATCGATAAAAACCAACAAACAAGATTTATGAGAGTCTGTTACCTGCATTTTACCGATGATGATCATTTTTATGAAGGTAAGCACGAATTACACATGAAATATTAGATCACATTCACGAAGACAATTTTTTTCCCCTAATCCAAGCAGAGAAATTTACTTAAGAGGAATTCTCTGCCTTCCAGAAATCTGCCTTTTAAACTGATCATTAAGGAACAACGTAAATGTTTTAGTGATAGAACTGACTATTGAAAAAAAAGAGTCTCAACAAGGAAATATCTGGTGATGAATCCTGTTCACTCAAAGTGCTTCTGCCGATGAAATCAAAGTTGTACAAGGCTTATTCATTACAGCTTTTTTAAGACCAATCAAAAGAGAGTTCGAAACTTTATTTGTCAATCCATAATGAATAAGGCTCACGGTACAAGTGGCATTAGTTTTATGTCAATGTATTCATTTTATTCACAATATATTGAGTATTTAGTTCTTCGCTATGAAAATAGTAAAGTTATGAGTATTTGTCTATTATTCCAAAACGTATGTTTTACAATACTATCTGTTTTTCAACTTTCAAGACAGCCTAAGAAATCCACCAATGTCAATCTTGCCATATTCGGATCTGAAAATGAATAATATTAAAAAACTGTCTAACCTTGGAGATATCCTCGTAATTTTGGAGTTGCTACACTCAATAAGATTGAAGAATGATACATACCTACTTTAAAAGAATGGAATATGTACTCCCAGTAATACTCTCGTCAACTATAAAAGTCTTAAAAGTCTTTGAATAAATCGTGAAATCAAAAATTATTAAAACAACCATTAACAAACAGTACAAATTCGACTAACAAAACAAAATCTATGTCTGTATCTAAGGTTCAAAAACTGGCCACCGTGGCGCTGCAATCTTAAATTCAGATGCCAATAGAAATTCGGTTTTCGCCAATTACTTTTTCATGAAAATTGGCCCTCAGATACCGAAATCAGTTTTCGTCTTTCTAGTGCAGAAAAAAGGCTTCCCCTTCAAAAGCATTCAATTTAGCCCATCCTGCACAAAAAAACATCTAAGGGAGCTCCATCAATAACTAACAGGTTCGTTTTCGATTCTCGAAATGAATTTAAAGCAAATATGTAAAATTTTGAAGATCTTTAATATGCCAAAGTGTATCTTCTTTTTTTTATGCCGTTTTTCAAACTTCACGAACTTACTATGAAGATATAGTCTTGATTTGATTATCTGTTGGTTACAGAAAAAGAATCGTGTTTCTGTGTTATGAAATTTTTCCTATAATTGTAAGAATAATGAAGTTTGTTGTTTCGATTAACAACATATCTAATATGCTTAGGTACAGTTGTCCGCAAATATTGAAATAAGGGTTATCCAATGAGAGGTGTTATTTTGAATAGCCCGCTAATTCGGTAGATGTCACTTTTGAAGCTGTCATTTTTTGACATTTGACAAGTAGAAACTACGATACACGCTTCATCATCGCATTGGAATTATTGAAATTCACTATAAAAATGGTGAAAATTTGGCAGAGACGGTTCGTAAAACTCGAACATTTTTGAGTCGTCGTGAAGCACCTTGTCGGAACGCAATAAAGAAAGTGGTGGAAAAATTTGAGCTGACGGGACAAGTTAGTGATGTGAAGAATCAAACCCATGCACGTAGCTCAAGAACAGCCGAGAATATTGCTGCTGTAACCGAAAGTGTTGAAGAAAACCCAGGTTTGTCCATTCCTCGTCGTTCTTTGGAATTAGGCACAAACGTCATTACACCGTATTTTACATAAAGATTTGGGTCTTAAGGCTTATGAAGTTTAGTTAACACAAGAACTCAAGCCGTGTCTTTGCTGATTGGGTCGTTGAAATGCATGAAAATGATCCGGAATTCCATCGAAAAATCATCTTGAGTGATGAGGCCGATTTCCTCGGTGGCTTCGTCAACAAGCAAAATTGTCGCATCTGGGGCTCGGAAAACCCGAGAGTTATTGTTGAAAAGCCTCTCTATCCTCAACGTGTGACTGTTTGGTGGGGTTTTTGGTCCGGCGGAGTCATTGGACCTCAACTGTTCCGGAAATGAGGCTAGAGCAACAGTTACGGTGAATGGATTGCGCTATCGAGAGATGATTAATGATTTTTTATGGCCGGAAATGGATGGTATTGATCTGGACAACGTTTACTTTCAGCCGGCGCTACTTGCCACACAAGCAACGAAACCATTGATCTTCTGCGGGAAAAGTTTCTGGACCGTGTTATATCTCGAAGAGGTAATCACAATTGGCCACCGAGATCTTGTGATTTAAATCCTTGCGACTTCTTCCTTTGGGGCCACGTGAAAGAGAAGGTCTACGCCAATAGCCCAGCGTCGATTCAAGACCTCAAAGATGGAATTCGTGAGGCTATCGAGGACATAGGGCAGCCACTTTGCGATTTGGTTATGGAAAATTTCATTAAAAGGATATGGTCCTGTAAGCGTGGTCGTGGTGGTCATTTGTCTGACGTTATTTTCCACTATCAACGGCATAGCTTCTTCTTCATAATGAAATAAACATCCGATCATTTATATTGAAAAATGGCATTTTCCTTTGAATATCGAAATAGCACCTTTTATAGGAAAACCCTTTACAATATTTATTGAGATGACATGGTTGAATGATCCTGAATAAAATAATGAAGTTTCAGGAATTTTTACCATTTTGACTGCATATAATAATATGATACAAAATGATACGCCGCAAAAAAACAGAACCAACTTAAAGGGGCATGAAAAAAACTAAAAGTTCCAGGTTTTTCTTCCATTTTCACAAGAAGAGAATGGGTTATTTTACGTAAGATTGTGCCTTACTCAAGAGAAAACACTCTGACGAATATAAATACCTCCAAGGTGAAACTTAAAGCAAAAAGTTGTAACCTCCCACAATTGTTAGTGCCTTGCAGTCATGGTCCAAAATGGAGCCCGACAATCATCACAATATGCAATTATTCATAACTCGAATCATTAACAGTCACAGATTTGATTGTGGGCATCTGTTTCGGTATCAGATTTAAACGATACGATCTTCTTGTGTAATGTTCGTACCATTTCACAGAAACTCACCTAACCAAAATTTCTCATAGTCGTTTCCTGTCGATGCAAATTTACATTAAGTGGGTTGTGTGGTTATTCTCAAAACAGTCTCCATTAAAAAAATAATGTCTAAACATCCAAAGTGTTTTTGATTACTGCTTCCACAACCCACTGAATTCAACACATTCTGAATTCATAGAGAACGTAAAGTTCACAGGATGTTTAAAGTATGTGTGTTCAGAACTGTCAATTCAATCCCCTTACAAAAAAATAATTTGAAAACTCTATACCTGTAGAGCAAGTAAAAGCTTCTATTACGAAGTTTGAGTTAGTTTATATGTGTGAAAGCCGCCCAATGCTTCCTGACTTTGTAAGTTTGATCTAATTAGAATCAATGAATTAGTTGTAAAATCACGATTTAAACGCGTGAGTACTCCAAATTTCGGGAGGATCTTTCAATTACATAATCACAAAATCGTTCTTATAGAGAGCCAAGCTGTATCGTTTTTGAGATTTGGTTTCAGTAATTAATTCAGTTATTCAAAAAAGTACTTCCGAGCACTACAAGATGCTTTGGAGTACTATAGTACTCCCGAGAACAAAAAAAGTGATTCCAAGCACCAGAGTGGTACTGGTTTACAAAAATCTGGTTCACAAAATTTTGAATAAATGATGATGTAGGTATAACGTAGAAACTACTGAGTATATTTTGCCCATCAACGAACTCAACCAAAGTGGTTGTTTACAAATCTACTCCGAAAATTTCAAGTTCTTAACTATTTTCTTCGCAAAGTGTTCACGGACTGACAGACAGCATTGCATTTGTCCATGAATTCTGGATTAGTTAGTCAAACCCAATCAGTACATTCAGCTCAAAATTCTTAAGTTCCATTTCCATCGAAATTTCGAGAGAAGCACTGACCTAATCAGATACCCACTGAACTTGTCCAAAAATGCGAAACTTCCAGAAAAATAACACTTCTCCAATATTTTTAGAAAAACAGATCAAATCGAGATTAAATCTTATACTTGGCTGAGGAATATCGAACTGAAAGTTCTTGCAGCAACATTCGGGGTTGGTTAAGAGATAGTTACTCGATATTTGTTCATAACTTCGAGTGACACATAAAGTTTCAATTTCACCAGAAAATTATTTTCAGTTTGGAGATTAAAGCTTCAGATGGCATTTACTCTGACACCGTGAGGTATAGATTCCGCCCATTTACTTAAGCGGCACGTTCACAACCGCATCATCCTCTGAAGTTTCGAAAAATTCGCTTCTTTCCTTCCGGAAGAGTATTTGAAATCATCCATCCAGGCTGATGGACAAATTTGAATTCTAACAAGGAAAGAATTTCTCCAACCAGATTTTTCGAGATCATTGTCGGCTGGAAATTCGAATGTAACAGATAGATTGATAACGTGATAAACAAGTTATCAAACGAAATCTTGCCGGTTTTTACTATCCTTCATCCACCTCAAACCAAATCTCTAACAGAAAAGTGCCTAATCTTAGTGCTTCTAAAGACGAATAACTTTTTTTTAAGTGCTTAGTAATCGAGGGAATTCTAGGAATAAAAGGGCTGGGTTTTGTATTTGGTATTTAACAATTTGAGTACGGACTGCTAGATCTGATTCTATGTTGGTGAAATCTGGTGTTCCACAGGGCTCAGTGCTGGGACCATTTTTATTTTCTATATATATTTCGGATTTCAACCTCTATGTAAAATTTTGTATTATTCATCATTTTGCTGACGACACCCAAATTTATATTTCGTTCTTGCTGGAGCAATTACGAATGGCTGTTACCAAGTTGCAGGAAGATCTGTTGGCATTGTTTAATGTCTCTTCTGCGCATAGTCTGATTCTGAATCCGCCGAAGTCTGTAGTTATTTTATTTATTTATTTATTTATTTATTTCACTTATGGAGCACATACAGGTAATTCAATACCCAAAAAAATGTGTTCACAGATTAGAAAGAAAAAATATTCAAACAGAAACATAAATTAAATTAAATCCGATTTCCCATATCTAAATAATAAAATACAAATAACAACAATACATCTTCACAAGTGCAGGTAACAGGCATAATTTTGGTGAAAAAAATAATTCGATTAGCTAACAGATAATGAATGGTTAATAGGTTGTGAGGAAGTGATTTTTCATTATTTTCTTCAAAGAACCAGCATTGTGAAAGAATATATCCACCTCATCCTTAAACTCATTACAATGTTTTAGCATTCTATAGATTGGGGAGTTCAGTGCGCTACAAGTATTCCTAGTTGATAAATAAAATGTGTCGAACTGCCTAAATCTCCGTATAGGGGTGTAATATTGCAATCTATGGGTGACATCGAGACATTCCAGCTGATTGCTGATCAATTTACTGATGAATATTACATCGCCGACTGTTCTTCTGTCCTCGAGACTGAGCATTTTGAAAAATTTAAGTCTCAATTTATAATTATCAGGGTCTCCCTTGTTGAGAATGTAATTACACTTGAAGGCCAAATAACGCAAGAATTTTCGCTGAATTTTTTCTAGACGTTCAATATGAGTTTTGAAAAATGGGGTCCACACAACAGAAGCAAAATTCAACCTACTAAAAACATATGAATAGTATTTTGTTCGGTCCAAGGGATAAGCTTGGTCTGATCGCTGAGAGTTTCAATATCAATTTGGCAGGTTGCCACCTCCAGATTGTTCACGAGGCCAGAAACCTTGGTTTGTGGTTTGACGCGGAGTTGCGCTTCTCTGGACATGTCTCACATCTTTGCCAGTCATCCTACGGCATTCTGAGGCAGCTCTATCCCAGTCGTGATGTACTGCCGACTATACTTAAATTGGAGTTGTGCCAGGCGCTGGTTATGTCTAGGTTGGCATATTGCGATTGTGTTTATGGACCGGCACTCCTGCGAGCTGATGCGCTCCGCTTGCAAAAAATCCAGAATTCCTGTATAAGATTCTCTTATGGTATACGAAAAGTACAATCAAAGTAGTGCGAAAGATTTCTAGTCTGGTTGGCTCAGACTGGATAGTTTGCGAAGGCTCCACCTACTTGCACAGACCCATAAAATTCTGAAGACCAATGTTCCATCTTACTTGCGGAATCGATTGACCGTATATCGTTCCTTCAACAAGTTAATACACGGAAAAGGATCTTGTAAGTGACTCCTAGACACTGCACGGCACTATTCCAGCGTAGTTTTTCCTTCTGTGCTGCTAAACATTACAACTCCCTCCCAGCTCAGTTCTGGGAGTATTCATTGCTTAATTTCAGAAAAAGATTGAAGGATATGCTCCGCGCTCTCTACTTTGATAATTTTACACCCGACTAGTTTCGTTCTTGGATTTTTCTCTACATGTTTCAGTGCGATGATTGTATTTGATTTTATATGAGTGTTTTTATTTAGGTTAAGTTTAAAATCAGCTGTAACTTCGCCTTTTCGTCATACTTGTTTTCTCTGTTGTGAATGTATACGAATAAAGATCATTATTATTATTATTATTATTATTTGGTTTGAATTATAATAACCTTTCATTTCGAGCCAAGGTGTCTTCATTTATGAACGAAGGTTTTCTGAAAAAATTCAAAGTTTATGGAAACTGCGCAATTCTCTGCCATTCTCTTTATTTGGTGTGGAAATTCGACAAATCATAAATTCGTGAATGAATTGGTACAACGCAAAATGAAATGTGGTTTTGACATAAGTTTCCTAAATTATCGATGCGGAGAGTAAATAAAGAATTTGATAGCCTCTTTTGAATCAGTATAGAGATCTCCTGACTATGAGCACTTAAACCACCTTTGGGGTTGAGTCCCCACTCACCCCGTATAATAACTTTTCTAGTGAAACTTGAACCCATAACTTTTTCAGAACTGAAGTGGGGCTTGTGAGGATTTTCCATTGCAAAATTCAAAATTGAAAGATAATAAAGTCATCTGATTAAGGTCAGCTAATCTGAAATAACACATTTCGATATTATTCCCAACATGCGAAATAATTAATGTAATGTTTAAATCTTTCAGTTTGTACATCGAATTGAAATTATTTATGAAAGAATAAACGCCTTTCTCATCCAGTACATTTGAATGAAAAATAAATATCATATTCCTCTATGGAAACTCACGTGTTATCAACAGAAAAACTCCAACATGAGAGGAAAATAAATTCCTTTAATATACTAAGTGTCAATTTTCTCTATCAATTTATCTTTCTACAGACAACCTGATATTCCAGAGATTCTGTGGTTCGAAGAAGAATCGGAGTTAATCCGAAGTTGTGCTGCTCTTTCATCAGCTGTAGGTCTACAAAAAAGTTTCAGTACTAGTGATATTAGTCAATTGCCTTCTCCAGAAGACTGTCCGAATCTACCTGGTGTACGCAATGCTGTTTCAGAGTTGGCATTGAATTCGTTACAAAGATCTGGTTTCTTGTTGGAAAATGCTAGATTAGATTACACGTCCAGGTAAGAAGTGAAATATCATATTTCTGATTTTTTTTCACACATTTCAAGTTTGGACTCATAACTTCTTGAATTCTCAAATTATCCGACGCATCACATATTTGAAGTTAACCATTGCCTATTTCTAGGAAAAATTGATTTGAGTGATTGATTCGACAGAAAAAACTTAAAACCTCAACATTTGTTGAGTTTGAACCTAAATTATGAAAGTCGAATTCCTCACTGGGTGAAATTAACCCAATGATTTCACTGGTATATCCATTAAAAATTCTAATTTCCGAATTTTTACCGAAATACAGAGGAGTTCGTATTAAAATCCAGTAATGGATCAAAAAATTAAAGTTTGAAGGTTCGCTTGAAATTTCGTCAGGATAAAATGATTAGAAGACCGCAGAACAGCGAATATTTGAAGAAAAAAACTGCCGTGAAGGCAGCAGCTTTTGTGCACATTCTCAATGGAGATAAACGCTTTGGCAACGAATCTGAACATTCGCGCGAAAGGTGCTGCCTTCTCAGCAGTGCTTTTCTAGGTTTTTTTCGATTAACTTCTTCTTCTGTTGGTGCCTATCCATTTTGGATGTTGGCTAACATGATGGCGACACGGAGCTTGTCAATTGCTGCCCGAAATAGCCCTGTGGTTGTTGAGTTGAACCAAACTCTAAAATTCTTCAACCCAATGATTCTGCAGGTATACCCATTCAAAATTTTATTTTTTTTCAAAATTTCCAAAAATATAGATTAGATCAAACTAAAATCCAGTATTTCATCGAAAAAGGACAGCTCAAAGGCTCATACAAAATATCATGAAGATGATATGATCAGAAGATCACAGAATATTGAATATTTGGAAAAAAAATTGAATTTTTTTTTTCAAATTGTGCTCATGACACGATAATCACGAAATTATGCACAGAGTTGTCCAAACTAGTTGCCAAGTTTGATTTCGATTGAATCAGTTGTTTATAGTCTATATGTTTTTTCTCAATTTCTCCAGGAATTATGGTTGTATCGAGATGAAATTTGGTACACTGCTGTGAAATATGATTTTAAGGGTACAAGCAGAAGTTTTTTACGGACTCAATTGTTTCCGAAAAAAAAAATTTTCGAAAAAAATTTTCTAAAATTTACTTACTTTGTGCCTTCGACGAAATTTCCTGAAAAGTTGTGCATTGTTATGCTTCAACTAACTGTCAAGTTTCAATCCAATCGTGTGAGTATTTCATGAAATATCAGGAGATTGATCTCAAAATTTCAAATGGCCCCGTAACGAACTTAACCTTTGTATTTTGAAATGCAACCCACCCTGAAATTTTCAACTTGATAGAATCCTCCGTACGCCCGTAATCGTGGTGACAACCAGACGGACTAAATAGATTTTGAAACCGGATTCGCCATCAGTGAGTCCAACCTAGTCGTTTGAGACCATTTTCGGCTCAAAATTAGAAAATTACAGAAATTTGCACAAAACGATAGCACGCTGTTTCCTACAACATGCGCGGAAAAATGAAGAATTTTCATGAAATGGTTAAGACTATTGAACCCTTCTTTCAAGAAATAATCAAAATGGTTTCATGAATTATTGAGTTTTTCAATTATTACTTTGTATTTCACATTGCCACTTGACAATTTTGTTGCAGATCCTGCTCAACTTGGGTAGCCGTTGGCGATATTGCGTCCACCTCACAACTGCCTTCACCACATGGTGGCCATTCAAATACTGCTTCCCACCATGCACAAACGAGTACGCCGCCACCACCCGCATTTACAGCAGCAGATTTCATAAGATCAGTTAACAAAAAGGTTAGTTACTCAATATCCTCCTCATTCATAATGTGATACTTTAGTAATACTTTAAGGACTGTAGAGTTTCTTGAAGTACCTTAGTCTCTTCAACATTTCTCTTCACCAATCGGCATAAGGTTTATTCAGCAGTTGTCGATGTACGCGGCATCTTATGTTGAAATAGTAATTTACCTTACAAGGCCGGGAAATGACTCATTGAAGTACGAGCCTAGATGTTCACGGACGAGGCGACGAAGGTGCCGAGTCTGGAATTTCTCGAGGAGTATTTCAAAGACATTTTACGGCCATGTATTGTACAAAGTTTTATTTTATACTGCTCAATATTTTTTTCAAATTTTTGGTACAAAAATTGAACTATCTATTCAGGTAGTTTGAAAGTGTCAGTAATGTGTAAGTACATGATGTAAAACCATCCATTAATATAGGGTGATAATGTTGTGGGCTTTGAATAGGTTGCTAACAGTAACAAAGATTTTTTTATTGATTGTCCTGCCTGTCAATTCAGCATCGTTTTGGATTTTTAGTTTTCAAATGAAATGGATGCAGAGATTTCGAAAAAAAGTTCTGAAGCGACGGCAAAACTTATCCCGGCCAAGTCTTCCGGACGATGTCAAAAGGAGTACGAGATATTCTGTGAATGGCGCAAAACTTACAATGTGAAGAAAATCCTGAATGAACATAATGTTGGCTTACTTAAAATATACCAGTCCGGTAAAGTTACTTCACCGGCCTAGTGATATGTAATGTATCATTTCCCGGAATGGCACATTATAGTGCAGTATGAAATAAAATCATTTTGACGGACATTCATGCAATATCGATCTCCGTTTACTTTTATAAGGCGACTGACCTCATAGAGGGCCTTGGAATAGGTTTTTCAAGTTTTTTTTCTAACTGAACAGAGCCATGTTGAGACTAGTGATTTATATTTTCAAGGTCAAAATAATTTGACAGGACGTTGTCAATTGTTGCATATTCCCATCAATGACTATATGATTTGGTGTTGTACCATATGTTATTACTTATTACTATGACCTTTGTGTAGAAAAGACATGGCCTTTAGTTATCTGACAGGAAAATAACTAAACATATTTCAATTAAGCAGAGTGAATGTGTGTGTCAAACTTTTATTGCCTATCGACTGAATTCATAAAAGTGAATTGAGTACGAGTGGATTCCGAGGTATGACTCAATCAATAAAAAAAGCTGTCCGTTGAAGCTTATTTTGGGAAGATTTGGCATCATTCTTTAGTTTTGTTCTGGCGTTCACTTCCAATATCTGAAACAGAAGTAAATTAAATTAAAAAAAATTATTTTTTTATGAAAAACGCCAGTTTGCAGGATTAAACTATTTGTCACGGGTAGTTTCTTGGAAAAAAGAATGCCTAATGGGCAACACAGGAACAATATAAACGATAAAAAAAGCGAACTGTGACGTTTCAAACTACAAATTTGACTCTTTCATCAGATAAAGGAGAAAATTTTAATATTAATATTCTTTCGAATTTTCGTTTTTTTTCGAAAAATCTAAAGAAAATAATTCTTTAAATTCTCCCCTTTGTCTGATGAAAGAGTCAGATTCGTAATCTGAAACCTCACATTTCGCTATGTTTATCGTTTATATTGAACCTGTATTGTTCATTAGGCAACCTGTTATCCAAGAAACTGCCTTGACAAATAGTTTAATCCTGCAATTCGCAAGGGCGTTTTTCATTAAAAATCCATTTTTATTCAATTTTAATAGTTCTGTTTCAGATGTTGAGAGTGAAAATCCAGAAAAGGACCCAAAAAATAATACCAAGCTAATGTTGAGAAAATTGCATATTTTTGTTGCATTGAAAATGTTCACCTCGTACAAGCATTACTCAATAAAAATATTGGCTAAAAGCCTACAAAGACGTAAATACACGAAACATGGTACGTTTAATTCTAATGGATGGCAACAATCTAGGAAAATAATTTACTAGAATTTATTACGAATTGAGCTGAGGGCTTTTATTTCGTGGTGGAGTTATAGAACTTCATGACCTCGGGCTTTAGCTCCCCCAATTATATGGCATTCTAAGGGAATTTCTGCGATGGCTCTTATATTATTGTACGACTCTGTCACCATTCATCGGATTAAAGTATCCTTTAACTTCTCCGTGACAGTCCACTTCTATGGGCAAGCTACATACAACATCGGCTTAGTCCGTATTAGATGACACAATTCTCTTTGTAGACTCTTTGATCGTTTACGTAATGGATATGATTCAATAATTGGCGAATGAAGATAAGCGCTAATCCCTCTGGTGGTTATCAGAGTAACCCGAGGTACAGACATTATCATTGACAAGTTGAAAGAAATGTTGAGAAAATGAGAAAGTTCATGCATTTTTCTTGGCGTTTGTGTGATTTTACAAAACGTGTTTTTATCGAGAAAAAGCAACCGCAAATGTCCCTTCCCATAGATTTCCAAAGCTCGGTAAAAAATTTCGATTTGGATGAAAGTATTGAAGAATCGATGAAAACCTTGGCAAGTTGTCCCTCAAAATTGGCAAACCAACAAACAAGATTCATGAAAGTCTGCTACCTGCATTTACCGATGATGATCATTTTTATAGAGGTAAGCACGAATTGCTCATGAAATATTAGGTCACATTCATGAAGACAATTGTTTTCCAGGCCCCTAATCCAAGCAGAGAAAAATACTTATGAGGAATGCTATGCCTTCCAGAAATCTGCTAATTGAACTGTTCATTAGAAACAACGTAATGTTTTAGTGATAGAGCTGATCGGTTGAAACAAAAGAGTCTGAACAAGGAAATATCTGGTGATGAATACTTCGCTCAAAGTGCTTCTGCCGATGAACTCGAAGCTGTTCAAGGCTTATTGATTACATCTTTTTCAAGACCAATCATATGAGTGTTGGAAGAATTTATTTGTCAATCCATAATAAATAAGGCTTACGGAACGAGTAGCATTAGTTTTATGTGAATGTATTCATTTCATTCACGATATATTGTGTGAATTTAGTCCTTCCTCATATCATGAGTATTTGTCTATTATTCCAAAGAGTATGTTTTACAATTCTATCTGTTTTTCAACTTTTTGAGCCGCAGATCTGAGGGGGTATTTGATCAATAATCAAGCTGGGTAGGTTGAAAGTTTATTAGGTTTGCAAATAACACGCAACATAATATCACATGCATCTTCCTGTACAACTTCGATTTCATCGGAAGAAGCACTTTGAGCTAAGAGTATTCATCACCGGATATTTCCTTGTTTCAATCGGTCACTAAAACATTTAAGTTGGTCCTTAGTGATCAGTTCAACAGGCAGATTTCTGGAAGGCAAAGCAATCCTCTTAGATAACTTTCTCTGCTTGGATAAGGGGTCTGGAAAGAAATTGTCTTCAAGAATGAGATATAATATTTCATGAGCAATTCGTGCTTACCTCTATAAAAATGGTCATCATCGGTAAACAGATTCTCACTAATCCTGTTTGTTGGTTTACCAATTTTGAGATAGGTTGCCAAGGCTTTCATCGATTCTTCTACACTTTCAGGCCCGACTTGTTAGAGGAAGTTTCTTTCATCCAAACTCGAAAATTTTCACCGGACTGTAGATATCTATGGGGAGGGACATTTGAGTTTGCTTTTTCTCATTAGAAATTCTTGTGAAATCACACAAATGCCAAGAAAAATTTCAACTTGTCAATAATAATATTGATAATGGCTCTACCTCGGGTTACTCTGATATCCATCGGAGGAAGTAATACTCATCTTCATTCGTCAATACTTGAATGATAATCATAAGATATGTATACTTTTGATTTTATGACTCCCTTATCGTTCTCTCAATGACATCTGTTGTGGTTGAAAGATTCTTTTCTTTTCATTGTGCATCGTTTTCACTAATATCAATTAATTATTACAGGTTAGGCAGAATTATATCAAAAGGCGACTACTCACAACTTATAAAGCATTAGAGCGCCTATCACAAAGTGAATTCAATTTGGATCGATTAGAGGTAGCTCCATCAACAGCTGCGGCTAGTATAGCAACAACTGAGTGCAGTCAATCCATACATGTTGGTTCGTCCTCGCGACTGACAGTACCAGGTACTAGCCCGATATTGAAACCACCAACTCCTACGAATAGTGCTGATGCAGCCATGCTGAGGATTGCGAAACAAAAGGCTAGTAAGAACTTGCCTCTCACTATAAGAGATGTTGAAAGGGAACGTGGAAAGCCTTTGTCGAAATATGAGAGGAATATGATGGTTTTCAACTGGCTTCACACATTAGATGACAATGCCTTTCCAGTTGAAGGAATGCAGTGATTCTTTGCCTAATATTTATATTCTCTTTTGCATCCAAACTGGATTTTATTGCTGTTGGTGTCATCTGAAAATTATATTGAAAGTATTTGTCAATGTTACTCTTTGGATATATTGTATACTAATATAATCCCATCATATCAATAAACCTTAACTTGTTTCACCTTTACTTTGTTCAATTCAGTCCTAGTTCTTGAAAAAAAGTTTTCAAGAGTATATGGATGTATTTAAAAACATCAAGTCTAATATAATGTCCGCCTGAGAGTTTCATGAAGACCCCATTTTCTTTTTAGTTAAAATGCTGCATATCGGTTCTTTGCGCATCCCGATGCCATATATGAAAGGGGAACACTAACGATACTCGGATGGAAGAAATAGCATACAGTACCTCGAATATAATGGGGTGAGTTTTGCAGGCTAGGGTTAGTTTTTTTCGAAAAATTTTTGGGTGCAAATGGATGGAAAAAATAGTAAGAACGCGCAATGTTGTCACTCCAATATTTTTGAAAATTTGTCCTCTACGTGCTTGTAAATTACGGTTTCGCGCATTTCGGCAGTACTGCCACCTTTAAATTTCATTAAACTTCGTTAATATCTCAAGGTCAGGCACCAGCCCACGGTGTGCAAGCTTCAACCTTCCAAAGGCCGCGAGAAATATTGGAATTCGGTGAAATTTTAACATTAACGGGGTGTCGTTCTGCAGGATTCAGTGATTATTTTCTGAAAAGTTTTTTGGGATGTACTTAATTCGTTTGTGAGAATGGGCAGTAATATTCATTTTTCAATTTTTCATTCTCCCGAAAATCCTTGATTATAAGCAAGTGGCGAAATGGCGCATTCGTACAATTTTTTTGAACCATTTGCACCAAAAAATTTTTTAATTAGAGGAACTCTGGCCTCCAAAACTCACCCCGTTATATTCGAGGTATTATTTGCTTTTGAATTGGGGACGCACAAATTCCAAAAAATAATATAAAATTGCCATTATATACCATCACTTAAAAATTCGAATTTATATTAAATGCCAAGATAAATACAACAAATTCGATAATACAGTGCGAGTCAAAATTATGGAACAAATTGGGGATGGACTTTTTGGACTGTCTCCTGGAACAGATATAATTTCGTATAGAGTTTCCTATAGAGTTTTGTATCTTGCCTTTAAATTGAAGTAGCACTCACCTTCACATATGTTTCTTTTTTTTTGTAGATTCTTTAGGATTTTGAAAACATAATTATTACTCACACGTAAATATTTCAGAAATTTATATTTACCACGCACAAGTGCCTAGCACTTTTGTGGTCTTTTTTGTGTTTATCAAATTCACGGATTATTTGTGATTATCTGTCGTTATAACATTGTTGTTGTCCTTTGATTATCTTAATAAACATCATTATTATTAATTCATTTTCTCAGAAGAGAAATATTTGGCAACAAAATCCTGAAACAGGTCAATTTTGTTTCACTTTTACCAAATTTTTATGCATTTTTGAAGGATTTTTATTGCACCCTGTGCCATCAACCCTCTTAATTTTTCGAATAGGAAAAGGTATTTATATCTTCTTTTTTCTGAAGTATTAGTTACTTCAAAGAGGTTTTCAGTATGTGCACTTTGTCATGGCTCATTTACTTTGAGACGATGGTACCTGATGAAATTTGTCACCGAATGAGAGTCGACCATTGCATATTATTGCATAACTTTCAATCCCTACGAACCCTTCAATGGAGAAGAAAATGAAGTGACATTGGAAATTTATTTCGGCATAGAAGTACCACCCGAAGAATCATTGTACATTACATCAGTAGAAACGTACTAATAACATACCTGTGCATGAACAAAACTGTAATGGTCGACTTTCATTCGGTGACAAATTTCATCATGTACCATCGTCTCAAAGTAAATGAGCCATGACAAAGTGCACCTTCTGAAAACCTCTTTGAACTAACTAATTTTCCAAAAAAAAATTTTTTTCTTGAAAATTTCTGCACGCCTGTAAAGAAGGTACAAAGACCTTGCCAAAAAAGTGCCACATGATGAACTTTCCCTATCCGAAAAATTTAGTGGGTTGATGGAGATGGAGCAGGGTGCATCAAAAATCCTTCAAAAATACATATAAATTTGATGAAGAGTGAAGCAAAAATTGACCTGTTTCAGGATTTTGTTGCCAAATATTTTTCTTCTGAGACAATGAATTTGTTCCATAATATTGACGCGCACTGTATATGTCAATTAGGTAAAATCGTCGCAAAATAAGGTTCAAAGAGCACCATGGCATCGGTAAAATACCGAAAAGATAACTCCAATTTCGCGCGCCTTTTTTTCGAAACAAACCATACGTTCCCAGACCTGAATAATCCCGTTCTCCTTGTTGAACAACTTGAAAAAGAGCAGTTCGAAAATAAGTGGTACTACAACAATTGGGCCACAGTTAAGCCATAAAAAATATGATGATGGTAAGCAAAGTAATTTCCCTTATTCTATTTCAAACTATAGCAAAGTATCCGACAACCGTATCCAATATCCGCACGAATATTCTACTGAGAAAGATCCTTGGAGAAGGTAATAAGCAAACATATGTTACCTTTGAAGAGCAGCCGAGATCTTTTTCTGTCATTATTGTTCTCAATGGGCCGTAAATTTTAAACGAGAATGAAAAAAAGGTGCAGTTTAAAATGTTTTCAGCCTCGTTATTTCAGTTTCGTGATGAAGAATTATTTGAATTTTTGAGGCTTCAGAAGTTCTGAATCAGAACGCTTGCGAAAATGGAACAACTCAAGAAAAAACTATCGATGCCGGATTTTTGTTAGTTGAAGTGTGGATTATCGCTTGATAGCAAACGCGGATTATCTTGAACCAACTGATTTGATATTGAATTTATCATCGTTACTGTCATCATCGATAGTACCAAATTGCTGATTCCTATTTGAAGATGAAATTCAAATGGAATATTTTCTTCAAGGAATCCCATTTATTTCGAATTGAAAAGCTTTTTCTTCAAATTCACAAGCGTGTATTATTCAAATCTCAATGAGTCGAGAACAGTTGCCTGGGGAGAAAAATATCTTTTTACGATGTCTGTAATTTTCGAATTTTATGCCGAAATTGGTCTCAAATGACTAGGTTGGACTCACTGATGAAGAATCCCTGGTCAAAATTGATTCTGTCCGTCCGACCGGCCGTGTGCGCTATAACTTTCGAAAGGAGAGACCTAGAGTCTTTAAATTTTCAGGTTAGGTTTTGATCCTGAATATCACGGTTGAGTTCGTGAATGGGCCAAATCTGCCCAATGACTTTTGTGTTACAACCATTTGAATTTTTGATTTTTCAATAACTCGAAAAATATTTATCTGATCGAAATGAAACTAGGTTGGAAGATGGACAGTATCAATAAGAAGAATGATATATGGAGAAATTCGAAAAAAAATTTATTTTTCTCCTAAGAATTTTCATATTTCATTGAAATTTCCAAATGGCCATTTCGCAATGTGAACAAGCGCGTAAAAGCTGCTAACTACACGTCAATGCTTTTCTAGGTTTTTTTTTTCATTAGAAAACTATAACCGGAGGTTTCCTAGCAGGAATGCAAGAATTATTTCATCAAATCTATTCCGATGCATTTCAATCTTCGACCTATTTTAACTAAGTGATTTTCGTTACTTAGAAATTATTCAATTGGTTCCATTTTGTTTCGAGAAATTTCAATCAAAAGGAATTATTCCATCATATTTATTTCTATGCAAGTTTAGTCTCCAACCTATGTATAAAAACCTAGAAAAGCACTGCCGTGAAGGCAACAGCTTTTGCGCGCATGTTCAATGGAGATGAACGCTTTGGCAACGAATTTGAACATGTGCGCAAAAGCTGTGGCCATCACGGGAGTGCTTTTCTAGGTTTTTTTCGATAAGCTACTGGATTTCAATTCGATCTAATCTGTATTTTTGGAAATATTGGAAAAAGAATTTTGAATGTGTTTATCTACTGAATCATTGGGCGAATTTCACCAATTCCTGAATTCGACCTTCGTAATTAAGCCCTAACCTACTCTTCAAATATCAAGTTTCTAAGTCATTTCTTCTGTATGTTATTGTATTCACGGTCGGCCGTTAGGACCTTAACTACGAAGGCCGAATTCGTCAATGGGTAAATCTACCGAATTTCCGAAGATATACACATTCAAAATTTCATTTTTTAAATATCTCCAAAACTACAGATCAGATCAAATTGAAATACAATATTTTATCGAAATATAATATTTTATCGAAATACAATATTTTATCGAAAAATAACAGTTCGAAGGCTCATACAGAATATCATGATGATATAATCAGAAGATCACAGAATATTGAATATTTGGACAAAAAAATTTAATTTTTTTTCAAATTCTTCTCATGACACGATCATCACGAAATTTTGCACAAAGTTATCAATCAGCATTTCCAAACTAGCTGCCACCTTTCATTCCGAACGAATCAGTATTTTTTGAGTTAAACAAGATAAACCAAAGATATCGAAAAAAAACAGGAAATTTCATATATTTGTTCCTAATATCTCCAGAAATTATAGTTGTATCGAAATGAAATTCGGTACACTGCTGTAAAATATGATTCTCAAGGTATGAGCAGGTGTTTTTTTCGGATTCAATGAATAATTGTGATCTCAAAGAAATTTCGTGGAAAGTTGTGCGTTGAGATGCTCCAACTAACTGTCAAATTCCAATTCAATCGCATAAGTAGTTCCTGAAAGATCAGGAAATTGATCCCAAAATTTCAAATTTCCATAGCTCCGAAAACATTCGACCGATTTGTTCTATTAACGAACTCAACTGCCGCATTCCAATGCATGACCTAACCTGAAAGTTTCAAGTCGCTAGCTTGCTTCTTCCGACATTTATCGTGTCGTCGGTCGGCCGAACAGAATCGGACCATTTTCGGGAAAAAAAATCGAAAATTACAGACATTTGTACAGAATGATAGCACGCTGTTCCCAAGAGCAGGCGAGCAAAAACCATGCTGTACACTGCGATTTATTGCTTATTGCAGTTTTTCAGATGTTTGCGGCGGTCTCGGAGATTGAATTGTATGAAAAACGGGTAAATGCATGTTTACGTGACCTACAGTATAATTCTTTTGGAGAACAAAGGAATTTAATGAACCAATCCGGGAGCAATAAAGCAAATGCACCTGTCCAGACGAAATGGGCAACTTTTTGAGAGTATTTCGAGCTGTCGGGATATTTCTTTTGAGTTTTGCTCTATTTAAGTATAGATCAGAATCTTCACATTTCGTCGCTTCGATTTTCGACGAGAAGTTTTATTGAAGTTTTTGCGTTTAAAGAGAAGAGGACTCAACTTTTCACCGTACGCACAGTGAGTGAAAGTGGTGTTTTACCCGGTAAGAACCCTTTTGGCTTTGTTCGGCTTTCCGTTTGATTTCTTCACATTTTCCTGTGTTCCATTTCTCTTTTTCGTTTGATACGAATCGAGTAATAAATACGCTATACAATTGCATATTCCAGTGACTTATTTTTAGAGTGTTTTTGGAGACGTTGTGAGGGATATTGCCTACAACCTTCGTTTGATCGCCCTCTCATAGGGGTTGAATTGAGTTGGTACTGTGCCTAAGTTATCCTCGAATTATTAGGTTGTATCGGACGGTCTGGGCTGAGTTCGAACGAAAGATACAGGCTGTAATTCGAGTTTGAATTAGCGAAACGTTCCTGAAACATTAGGTCTATTCATTTTATATCTTGGAGCACTAGGGCAATATTAGATCATTTATAGAGTGTTTACGGGGACGTTGTAAGGGACATCGCCTACATCCTTTGTTTAATTGCCCTCTCACAGGGGTTGAATTGATGTGCTGCTGTGCCTAAGTGATCCTCGAATAATCATCATAATCAGGTTGTATCGTACGGTCTTGGCTGAGTTCGGTCGAAAGATACAGGCTGTGATTCGAGTTTTAATTAGCGGAATGTTCCTGGAGGTGCCTTTTGATTTACCGAATGCTTTGTCGTCACGGCCTTGTTTTTTGTTGAGTAATACCCGACAGTATTTTTGGAGCATTTTGGGGTGCACTGTCTACACTTGTGATTCAATTGCCCTTATTCAGGGGTTGAGACAGGATAACACTGCTCCCAAATTTCCTCTTCTATAGGGTTGTTTCGAATACCCTGGGATGAGCTTCGGCGGACTTTTCAACCTGATATTTAGGGTTTAAACCAGTGATACAAGAATACTGTTTACTTAATTGACCGTGTCGGTTATAAATTGAAGTGGGTACACCCTTCAGGCCCCATAATTCCGTAGTTTGAGATATTTGGACCAACTTGCCTCCTTGGAACACAGGTCAATACCGTAGCCAAAGCTGGCCCTGTCCGTTTACTACTTTCTCTCTTTGATCTGCCCATTGTATGCTCTCATTGTCCGTAATTAATCTATTTGCCCATACCGTCATTTTTCACCGCTTTTGTCACCTGCTCTGCACGCTCATCTCATCTCTCAATGCCGTGTACTTTTCTGCTTATTTCAAGATCACATCTTTTTGATCCGTTAACATCTGATTGTGTATTATTTCGGTGCTTTGATCAACTCTTATACTGTGTAAATAATCATTTTTATAGTACCATAGGAAATGTAGACAGGTTAACAATTCATATCAGACAGCTCTTTGTGCGAATGAAATTATGGTCAACAGTGTGAGTGACACCGAAAGTATTTGTACGTATACAGTGTGAGTTTTATTACTGTGATGTCTGACTTCTCCTTTAACGAAGAGATTACAACCAAGCAATCGCTAACACCTTAGATTGCACCGAACCCTTCTCCAACTGTGTTAAAGCTACCTAGGAAGGGCAGAGAAGTGTACGACAAGGAGTTGCAACCTTGGACCTAAATTTGCAACAGGCGTCCGAGAAACTGTACAAATCACACAAGCCAGAAATAAGGTCGTCACAAGTGTTTCGCTCACTAATGAGTGCTTCATGGTATGTGACCAAGTAAGTCTTACCTGAAGACCCCCAGATACAATACCTCAGTGAAGAAATTATTGAAACAAACACTTATCACAAAAATAGTCCAAGAGGTTATGCAAATGACCAGATTGAAAACCTATACCATGACGAACCATCCAGCCGAAGATGAAGCATACTGACCTGAAGACCTTCTGCAGCACTACAACTGAATGGTACTCAATAAGTGCAATTTCAATGGGCACATTACTTTGTAGTTCAAACTCCTTCATCTGATACTCACTCAATACTAAAAATTTGTGAAGTAGATTGTAAAATGGCTATAAGCATTATGAAAAAATTCTGGCTATATCATCCTCACGAACATTTGCAAACGCATTCACGTTGTTATTTCACAACTGTAAAGTTTCAATTCAGCCAAACCAGTATTATATTTTATTCGAGAAGAAAAAAATCAGCTTGTTATAACTCCGAAAATTGTGTGCGACTTTTGCCCATTAACGAATATAATTGAGATATTCAGGCTACAAACCGATCCTGAAAATTTCAATACTATAGGTATTTTCTATCGAAAGTAAAAAAACTCACGGACCGCTGATAATCAGCCAGCCATACAGAACTAAATTTGATCACGGATTTTCCTTCAAGGAGCACAACCTAATCGATTTCATCTCAAAATTCGAAAATATCAGATATTTGGGCATTCCGATAACGCGCTGTTCCCAGAAAAGGCGCGAAAAATTGGGTGGAATATTTAGGTCAACGTTCGAATACCAGGTATTCATAGGCGTACTGTTGGGTTAGTCTGAGGAGTTTTAAATGTCTTGTGAAACCTAGTATAGGTTTTTTTTAACATATTTCCTAAAATAATGACTCAACACAGAACTGACATTCTTGGAGAAGAAGTAATCTTCATTATATCAAAAGCCCATTTTAAGGTTTCATTTATCAATATATTTATACATCTATCTTTTTTCGGTTTCCTAAAGAAGAAGAGGGAAGCCAAAATTTCCTTCAAAATGTCGCATTCTTCAAAAACTCAATTGCTTCGGAAAATCAACTAATCTTATCAATTATCGTTTTCCCCAATTTGGCTGCAGTACCTTTTTTGCCAAACTTTGCAGTTCGTGAATAAGCGTATAGAATTAATTCTGATGAATGCATTTTTCGCTGGGGTAAATTAATTATTTCAGAAAAGGTCGAATTCGAAGCCGATAGAATAAATGTGCATGTATAAATAATATTTCGTACTTTATTGACAAATTCTTAGCAATCTATACTGTTGTATATTCACTAAAGAATAAGGAATATATGACAAATATCTGATTATATTCTGTAGCAGATTCCTCGTTCTTGGAATCATAGAAGTTCATAATTTATTTTCAGAACGAATTCAATTACCTTGATGGAAAACTTCCCCTATCAAAACCGTGCTTCTTCTTTTCATTCCCAAATTGTATTTATTGAAGGAACATTCAAATAGAATAACAAATCTTTTACAAAACGAAACTCAGCACCCTCATTTGAAGTCGAACTGTATTTCACTGTTCCATCCATACCACCCTCGTTATGTTACCTCGGTGTCCGTTCACAAACAAGCAGACAAGAAAGTTGTTGCTAAACTACAGATCGCCTCAAGTCAAAGCCGCATATTCTACCACACTTCAAATTTAAAGGTGTTATAAGGAATAGGTAATAATGAAATTGCTTGCACTACTGTTTTCTGCTGTTTACTTCGAATGTGTTAGGTGAGTAAGTTATGTATTGTTGGATTGGTTTGTGTTGACTTAAGAAATACAGTGTGCATTGCGGATACTAAGAACATGTTGAAGCTTTATAACTTTCGTAACACTGAGCTTCTGGGTTGATTTTTCGTGTTATTATTTACTATTTCAATATTGTTATAAATAAATATTTCAATAGTGTAGAGAAAATTATCAGATAATTGGTTTGTTCGATATTAACTCAATGTATGTAAAAAATATTCGTCATTACTCTCACCGAATGCCAATGATGGTAACAATAACCAGCTTCATTACAATGGCACCCAATAAAATGAAAGTTCAAGAATTCTTCCCTCATTAACATTTATGCGCTAGTTCTGAGGATCAGCACGTTATCGATTCGTCACTGGTCTACAATTCTCGAATTTTGAGCCAAAAATCGTCCTAAACTATTTGTTGGGAATCCCTGATGAAGATTCGATAGGATATAAACTTTGTAACTAGTTCTTGAATAACAATGCGCCACCGTATGCAGAATGATTTTTTTGGACAATGATCAGATTTGAACGAAATTTGCCACATACATTGAAGTCGATATTTAACAATAATGTTTCAAATTTCAATTCGTTTCCATTTTACATTCGGAGATATGAGTAAAATAATATTTGAAATTCCGAATTTGAAATTTTGAGTTTATTTCCTCAATATTTCGAGGAGTGCAGATGAAATAAGATTGAGCCCTTGTAATCAGTTGGAAAATACCGATGTGCAATTGAGTCCGAAATTTCATGTTGATCTACTGTCTGAAATATTGAAATAAAAAGTAATCCGAAAATTTTTGTTCAATGGTTTTTTTCTCAGAGAGTATCCATCAGATTTCGATGAAATTTGGCATATACCTTGAGGTTGATATTAAGCACAATATCTTCGGAATAAAGTTTTTAGAGACTCGATGTTTATAGAGTAATTCTTTTGTTTATTTACGTACGTCGAATTTGTGACTGAGTGAAATTTGTTCAAAGATTCCGTAGCTGGGGATGACTTTTCAAAATTTAGCGGAGTGAATACGTAAACAGGTGAATGCTTTGGCAAAGAAATTAAAACGGCGCATGAAAGTTCCTGACCTCATGTCAGTGCTTTTCTAGAATTTTTTCAAGGTACTTTTATGATTGGAGATTGCACTATTAGATTTACCATTAGATTAGATTACCCACAAAACATGTTCAAAATTAGTAGTTATCAAAATCGAATATTAGATACAAAGTTCGATGAAGAGTATCAAGTAGATAAAACCAATTCTTAAAAATTACTGAAGAGGCAAAAAATCACGAAAAGCACTAAAATTTAGTCAGAAGCTTCTGCGATTCCGTGATCTTCTAGTCGAATGATCTACCCGTCTTGTTTAAATCAAGTACTGAATTGCATTTCAATCCGATCTGTGGTTTTGCGAATATTAGGAATATGAAACTTCTAATAGCTCTACCTACGGATTTATTCCACCCATTCTCCTCATTCCTTCACTAATTCGGTGTAACTAAGTCCCCAAACTGTTTTACAAACGAGTCCCAAAAATATCCCTTTTGGAAGTTTGTGTTCTGTGATCGAAAATTATGTATTCTATAGGATATTTGATTGATATCCTTCAATAATCGTTGTTTCATGGGCGAATTCGTGTCACTGGAAATGAAACATGTTATTGCTCAAATTTTGCCTACTTTTTAGGTAAAATTCATAATGATGTTATGAAATGGTACCACAAAGTTTTAAACATGGTATTGGCAAGGTTTTGCCTACTCTTCTCTAGAACTATTTTACGCGCTTGCTCTAGAGCACAACGCGTTATCGTTTTTTCCGAATATCTGTAATTTTCAGTTTTTGAGCCAAATGGTGAAGGTATGTGCTTCTATTTTCCAAAGAAAAAAATTCAGGTCTTGAAATTTCAGGTTTGGTTTGGAGCCTGCCTATCTCGGATAAGTTCGTTATTGGGCGAAATCGGCCTTATAGTTTCGGAGTTACAACTTGAAATTTTGAGGTTAGATCTTCATGACATAAAAATTACTGATAGGATCAGACTAAAGCTCAAAAGATTATCAACGCGCAACTCAATGCGTGAATTATTATTTGAAAATTTTCATACTCTGTTATTTTTTTTCTCAGGAAATATCAATCAGATTCGAATGAAATCTGGCGCAGACCTTGAAGATGAACTATTTGCATGAATGTTCTAGTTGTAATTAAGAAATTCCAAATGTTATATCGTCTGATGGATTGAATCGCTCCCATAATAGATACCATGGACAGAATTCGTGGAATTGTATGTTTCATAACAATAACTCATAACTGTACTCGAATATCCCTCTCTAAAAGATTGATCAATATTTTCAGTCTATCAGGAAGTCTGAATTCGCATTTACCCAGGCAGTATTTGTGTGGAAACAGGCTCGTCCACGCACTCAGTTTGATTTGTGAAACCTACAACAGTCCTTCAGATGGTAAGTATCAATTTTGTTGTTTTATAAAGGGGGTGAATCCGGAGGAGACCGTCAGATTTTAGGATAAGTTTACACTAGTCAAGGAAGTCTCGAAGCAATGTTTGGTTTATGGTTGAGAGTCTCTATTGAGAATTTGTTCGATTCGACCGATTTTACTTTTATTGATAACTTTTGTATGGATGATTCGATTTTAATGAAATCTTCAGTGAAGTACAATATTGATGAGCACATTTATTAATTCCAATTTTTTTTTCAAAATAAGCGGTTGCTATTGTGATAATTCCAGATTAATTGTGCAGGTTGAAAAATCACCCTCTACATCACGTTTCCAAAACTACGCTATCTGTTTACGATTCTACTATAATAACTCATCATTTGAGAGTTTCTAATTTTTTTGGCACACTTCGAGATTTCCGAGAAAATTTCATCAAAAAGAGACAATGTCGAAATTTCGCTCTAATCGAATAAACTTTCATTAATAACTTTGGTATGGCTCATCCAATTTCGATGAAATTTGCAGTGTAGAACAATCTGAATTACTACATTCAATAATTGCAACATCCTCTCAAAATACAGGGTGGTAATTGTGATAATTTCAGAATTTCAGATCAATTGTGCAGTTGAAGAAAAAACACCCTGTACATTGATTTTCCAAAACTTTCTTATTCGTTTCAGGTTCTACAATAACATGTCATTATTCAGAGGTCAAATGTTTTCCGAGAAAAAATGTTTGAAGAAGAGCATAATCGAAATTTGGCGCTAAAGCAGTGAGAATATTCTGCACTAGGTAGTAAAGCTGTATATTCCAAGGATGCAAAGCAGTTCTTGAGTTCTAAAATATTCTCTTCAAATTCCAAATTCATATCTAATTGCTCATTTTTAGTAGGAAATCATCGAATTCAGAATATATTCCAAATTTGAAAAGAATATTTTGGAAGTGACGAACAACTTTGTATCCTTGGAGAACACAGCTTTCCTACCTAGTGCGGAATACTCTAACTGCTTGTGAGCCAAATTTCAATTATTCTCTTCTTCAAAAATGTTTTCTAGGAGAACCGGAGGTGTGCCAAAGAAGTTAAAAACCTCTGAATAATGACATATTATTGTAGGATCTGAAACGAATAAGAAAGTTTTGGAAAAGCAATGTACAGGGTGCTTTTTTTCAACTTCACAATTAATCTGAAATTCTGAAATTATCACAATTACAACTCTGTATTCTGAGAGATTAGTGCCATTATTGAATGAACTCGTTCAGATTGTTCTACACTGCAAATTTCATCAAAATTTAATGAGGCATACCAAAGTTATAAAAAAAAGTATATTCGATTGGAGCGAAAATTCGACATTGTCTTGTTTTGAAAAAAATTTCTCGGAAAACTAGAAATTTGCCAAAAAAAATCAAAACTCTCAAATAATGACTCATTATAGTAGAATCTTAAACAGATAACATGATTCAGGAAAAGCGACATACAGGGTGTTTTTTCAACCTGCACAATTAATCTGGAATTATCATAACAACAACCGCTTATTCTGAAAAAAAAAATTGGAATGAATGAATTTGCTCATCAATATTGTACTTCGCTGAAAATTTCATTCAAATCGAATAAGCCATACCAAAGTTATCAATGAAAGTAAAATCGGTCGAATCGTACAAATCACCCTGTATATTTTCAATAGAGACCCCCAACCATAAACCAAACATTGCTTCGAGACTGTCTTCACTAGTGTAAACTTATCCCAAAATCTGACGGTCTCCTCCGGAATCACCCTGTATGTCGCCGATTACTATGAGGCGCCGTATGGCACAAAACTGAGTTTTCAAATATATATTTTTGAGCCAATGTATTTATTAGTTGCAGCAATATATTCATTTTGTGTGCCGATATATTTATTTTTCGTTCCGATAGATTTATTTTCCACGAAACAAAATATATCAGTTGAGGTCGTTGAAAATATACAAATTCATGGTGTCCAATATATTTATTAATTCGGCATATTCCAAACTGTCACGAGAGGGTGCGCCAACGCTTTTTCGGCTCCCAAGGAGAATCGAGATTCATCAGAAAAGACGACCTGATGCCATTTCACATTCCCATGTTGTCGTTCTCTGCACCACTGTAATAGTTGCCGGCAAGGCTGAACCGTAAGAGATCACACAAGATGGGATCGATTATGCTGCAGTTCAAAACACCTTATACGGCGGTAAACCGTTCGGACAGTTTCAGGATGGCCTTATTCTCCTTACCACTCATCAGCCAAAGATCGAGTTGTCGCAAATCGGTCTCTACTGGACATAAATCTTAGAGGTCATTCTTGAACTTCATCTGTGCGCCTTCGACGTCTGCTGTATACTCTTCTCCGATTTTGGGCATTATTAAACCACGCTTGACAACATCTCATAACAGCAGTTGAATATCTGTTTTTACGGTTAGCGATTTCTCGAAATGACAACACCACCTCCCGTAGATCATTAATTCGACCTCTTTCAAATTCACTTAGCTGGCGATGAATTTCGCGTACACGTGCTTTAGGCATTTTGACAATTGTACATCGACTCGAACAACTGGTTTGTTGTAAAATTTAAAAGGTAAATCCGCAAGATTTCCCGTCGTGAAGCTATAAGTAAGATATTCACATCATTGTAAGCAGTGTGAGTTCCTGAACAAAAAATATGAAGGCCAACATAGGCGGTCTCTCTTTGTTTGGAAGGTATGGGCCCCCAAAGTTCCAAATTGTTGCATTTTCAGATCCTTTTTCCGCCATAAAAATGATCTCTCACTTCTCAAATCTAGTTCATAAATCGTCTTTGAACCTTCAACCAACGAATAGCGACACTTTCTTTCAAGAATAGTCATTATTCAAAGGCAGAAAAGTGAAAATATTAGACAACCACTTAACGACTTAACTTCTTCGAAATACTTCTCAATGTTAAAGCGGAGCTTGGCAACAGCATCTTTTCATCGCTGGCCAACGTATTATGACAAAAGAGTAGTTGCTGGTGGGAAATATGAAATGATGGACAGTTGAAGAATATGATTGTAAGGAAAATGCTTCTGTCGCTGAAGAAGAGATGGTTGTTCTAACATCAAAACAAAATCATTGAGAATATTTGTTTAAGGTTTCACTCTCAATATTTCCGCGTGAACTTTCTTTTTATCCCCTTCAAAATAGGGAGGTTGTTATCTACTTCGTTTTTAGTTGTCTTCTAGATGGTACCAGTTTAGAATGAGATTCAGGGTATTCCAATAAAATGGGTTGTATAATAACCTCGATTTCATTAGAAATCTGGGAAGGGCACGACCTACCACATATGAAAAATATATACTTTGAAATATATATCAGGGTGTATTCTCATTCCATTACTATGTGTTTGAACCTTGTAGATTTCACTAAAAACGAAATATTGGAGATTTTGAGTATCGCAGTATTTTGGAATTTTGGGGGCCCATATCTTCCAAATTAAGGAAGACCGCCTTTGTTCGATTTCACATTTTTGATTCAAAAAAACACACTGCGTACAATGATGTAAATATCTTTTTAATATCTCGGCGAGGGGAAATCTTGTGGGTTTACCGTTCATTTTCAACCCTTACGAACCCTTTAATGGAGAAAAAAAATTTTTCACGTGAGGGGGTTGAAAGGTGTGCATGAACAAAACTGTAATGGTCGGCTTTCATTCGGTGACAAATTTCATCAGGTACCATCGTCTCAAAGTAAATGAGCCAGGAAAAAGTGCACATACTGAAAACCTCTTTGAACTAACTAATGTAGTATAATTTTTTTTTTCTGTAATTGACGGTTTCCCACTTCTTTGGATACGTATTCAGGATTCAGGAAATAAAGGCATTGTTATTGTTATTGTTAATTCTATCAAGTAGTCTCTACCGAATAAACTAATTGGGAATGCTATTTTACGAACGCTTAAGTTAATACTTTGAGAGTTGCTGGTGATAGATGAAACTGTACAGAAAATGACATAAAGATCCAGTTCAATTTTTAATTCTACTATTGTTTATTACTTGAATAATATAAATCAATTGAGCGAATAAAATGTGTTAAACAAACATTTTTGTTCCAATACCCACTCTATGAGGAAATATTGAATACAGTTTCACTTGTTTGTTTTTTATTTTCATCAGTTGATGAAGATTATCCCCAACAAAATGGAATCATCGAGACCTGCTGTCGAAAACCTTGTTCGAGAAATATCCTCGCTAGTTACTGTGGATCATTGAAAGCGTAAGTTAATTTTCAGTCTGCAGTTGAGGAATAATTGAAATAAGATAATGTATCTCTGTTTGCAATCATGGAACTTCGGAGCATAATGTCTTTGGTAAGTTCCTCACATATACCGTTCACATGAAGAAATTGAAGTTCGTACATTAAGAGCAAACATTAACACATGCTGGTAAATTACGGATCGGCAACTCAGCCACCTACAAATATCATTAAGCCTGTACTTGAAGTATTTGACTTGAATTCACAAACGAAAATGAGTGCAAAAGTACGAAAGCGTAGAGGGGCCATGGTAGAATTTTATTGAGGAATTCATACATTTATGTATGAATTCATACAAAAATGTATGAATTCATAGATTTTTGGATGAATTCATACAAAAAAGTATGGATTCATTGGAAAATGTATGAATTCCTACAAAAAAGTATGAATTCCGCAGTCCACCGAGTGTGACGTATTATTGATATTTTCTTCGGACATATTTGACGTTTTTTCTTGATTATTTCACTAATGGAAGTTGTTCAATCCAACAGAACTTTCAGAGCGGAAATTGAATAAATTAACTCACGGCAAGGGTTGTGTTATTATAATTATTTCTGAAAACTCCGTAGCGATTAAAAAAGTGATTTGTGTAGCGCACCTAGAATGAACAAATTCCGAATTAATGCAATATCTATAAATGAATTCGATGCCAAACCAGAACTGCATGAATCTTTCAGAGAGCTAAGTTTATTGTTCATTTTACTGATCCTAAACACGATAACTTCCGATAAGGATAAAACTGAGACACTCAATATTTGTAAAGCAGGGTGGGACCTTGATTAAAAAATTTCAAAAAGCACTACCGTGAAGGCAGCAGCTTTTGCGCGCATGTTCAATGTAGATGACCGCTTCAGCAACGAATTTGAACATGCACGCAAAAGCTGCTGCCTTCACGGCAGTGCATTTTGAATTTTTTTTTGATGAATTACTGGATTTCAATTTTTCAATTAGATCTAATCTGTATTTTTGGAAATAGTGGAAATATAAAATTTGGAATGGGTATATCTACGGAATCATTGGGCGGATTTTACCCATTCACGAATTCGACCTTCGTTATTAAGCCCCAAACCTACTCTACAAATATCGAGTTTCTAAAGTCGTTTCTTTCGGAAGTTATTGTGTTTGCGGTCAACCTAACGGCCAACTGCGTAAACACAATAACTTCCGAAAGAAACAACTTAGAAACTCGATATTTGTAGAGAAGGTTTGGACCTTAATTACGAAGGCCGAATTCGTGCAGATATACCCATTCAAAATTTTATTTTTCCAATATTTCCAAGAATACATATCAGATTGAATTGAAATCCAGTACTTCATGGAAAAATTACAGTTCGAAGGTTCATACAGAAATTAATGAGGATGATATGATAAGAAAATCACAGAAATTTTTTTTTTCAAATTGTTCTAATGACACGAATATCACGAAATTCTGCATAAAGTTGTCTTTGAGCATCTTCAAACTAGCTGCGAAGTTTTCTCAGGACTGATTCAGTATTTCTTGAGTTATACCGAAAAAAACAACCATATCGAGAAGAAAACCTCGAAATTTTCCATATTTTTTCCCGATATCTCCGAAACTTATGATCGTATCGAACTGAAATTTGATACACTGCTGTGAAATATGAAGCTCAAAGTGTGAGTGGTATTTTTTTGGATATGATGAATGGTTTCCGGAAAAAAAAATTTTTGGAAAAAAATTTCGAAAAAAATTTTTTCAGATTTACTGACAACATGATCCTAACGAAATTTGGCTCAAAGTTGCGCGTCGTTATACTCCATCTAACTGCCAAGTTTGAATCCAATCGCTCAAATAGTTTCTGAAAAAAAAATAAATTACTTCAAAATTTCTAGTGCCTATAACACCAAAACCATTCATCCGATTTGGCTCATTAACGAACTTAGCCACGGCATTCTGATGCGCGAACTACCCTGAAAGTTTCAAGTTGCTAGCTTGCTCCTGTCGACAGTTATCGTGTCGTCGGCCGGCCGGACAGAATCGATTTTGACACCAGATTCGTCATCAGTGAGTCCAACCTAGTCGATTGAGACCATTTTCGGCTCAATCATCCAAAATAACAGACATTTGGACAAGACGATAGCAGGCTGTTCCCCTAGAACATGCGCGCAAAAAGACGCATTCGTGAATGGGTGGAATCGATCAGTATTGAATTTCGCACAACTTTGCGCATCAGAGTTTTCCACCTCATTTCCAATCAGGTAGTTCTCTGAAATATAAAATTTTCGAAGAAAAAATATCAAGAATCCTTTTTTTTCTGATAAAATGCCAAGTTTCAATATGATCTCATCAGTACTTCTTGTGATATTAAGGAAATAACCTCAAACATTTCAATTAGTATAGTAAATGGTACAGTAGTTGGCCACTAGGCAGTAATTGGCCAGGGCGAACATAAACCGCAATATTAAGGTTTTCTGACGACTTACTGTGCTCGGCCTCAGACCAAATGTGCTTACAGTTTCCTTCTTTTGAAATAACGCTCATTCAGTCACTAAATGGCAGCACCACTCCAAAATAAAAAACGTTTATTGAGAGCTGTTGGTTACACGCGCCTAACCTTAAAAAATTGTTAAGCTCGACTTATTACGTTTTTTCTCTTCGTACAATTGCTGTTAAAATTTTTACTGTTTTATCTGTTGCTGGGGTAAGTTCAATGTGTGGCACATTATTTGCGTTAATATTTATGGCAAATTTTTCAAATGGAATGTGATTTGGACAGGTGGCTAATAACTGGTTTCGGAATTAAACAATTTACAGTTATTGGCCAGGTTGGCCAATAACTGGGTTTCGAATCATTTTTTGATTTTTATATAATTTTATTTCGTACAATCTGTTTGATGTGTGCAGCTTACCCGTTGAGCAAATTATTTTCAACATATTCTTATATACAGTTATTAGCCATAGGCCAATTACTATCTTAAAATGGTGGCCAAACATAGGTAACAAAAAGGTTTCTTTACAGACATCATGCCAAAAGCTCGATCTTATAGTCCTACAAGACCGTTAAAAGCTTTGCGCGAATTTCAGAACGGTGAAAGCTCCATTTGAAGCATAGCAAAAAATATGGAATTCCTCGGGCTACTTTACAATTTAAGTTGAAAAATCCAGAATGCAAAAGCACTTTTGGACCATCTCCAGTATTGACCCAAGAAGAAGAAGAAACAATAGTGAAATGGATAACTGAGCTCGCAAAAAGAGGCTTTCCTAGGAAAAAGGGCGACATCATTTCAAGTGTTCAGGAATTTTTAAAGGCACCCACGCCCAAATCCATTCAAAGCTAACAGACCAGGAGAAGGTTGGATGAAGGCTTTCCTCAAACGACATACTGGAGCTAGCGCATGTGTATCAGAAAATGATATCAGAAAGTGGTTTGCAGACATCAATGAATATATTGAAGAGAAGTCGCTACAAAATGTAATGAAAGACCCATCCCGTATTTTCAACGGAGATGAGACCGGCTTCCAAATATGCCCGAATAGTGGTAAAGTTCTGGCTCCAAAAGGTTGCAAGAATGTCTACACGATTGATCAAGGATCGTCGAAGGAAAATATAACAGTTATGTTCACATTTTCTGCCGACGGAAAGATTTGTAGCCCAATGGTAGTTTTTCCTTATAAAAGAATACCTGAGAGAATTGCGTTGACTATCCCAGAAGACTGGGGTATTGGTCGTAGTGATAATGGATGGATGACTGCGCAGACGTTTTATGAATATATCGCCAATGTCTTCCATCCTTACTTAGTTAGGCATGGTATAGAACTACCAGTCATATTATTTATTGACGGCCATAAATCCCACCTCACTTATCAATTGAGTGTCCTATGTGGAGAATTGGGTATTGAATTAATAGCGTTATATCCAAATGCAACACGAATTCTACAGCCGGCAGATGTTGCAGTTTTCCGCCCCATCAAAATGTGTTGGCAAAAGACAGTAAGAGAATGACACACTGAACACCCAGGTGAAGCAATAACTAAATTGACTTTCACACCCCTCTTAGAAAAGGTAGTCACGGCAAGTGCGAAACCGGATACCCTCCAAAACGGTTTTAAAGCATGTGGGCTTTATCCATTTGATCCAAACGCTGTGGATTACAACAAATGTCTCGGCGGTGAAAACCATTTCAGTGGCGAAAATATCGATGGCATTAATGTGAGTAATTGTAATGTCACCATGAATTATTCAACGTTTGTTAACATTGTGGGAGAAGAAAGAGTAAAATTATTTGAGCAAATAGATGCTCTAAACAATAACGAGAATGAACATTTTTTCACGTTATACCGACTGTGGAAGCATTTTAATCGTAACAATGATATAGGGAACATGACTGGACAAAATACTATTCCCCAACTGGAAACTGCTTGTAATTTGGAGGTAGAAACAAACAACAGTCTTTCGCAATCGATTGAAGAATTACAGCAAAAACAAGCTAAAGAGGAGCTCGCTCAGAACATCATTGAAAGTGAGGTAGCAACGGGGAATAGAAGGGCAGCAATGGAGTGTTCAACAGTAGTGCAAATTCGCCGAACATCCAATGTGGCTGATTATCTAGTATGGCCTGAAGCACCAAAGCGTAAAGAAAAACGCCAAACAGAAAGACTGCCGTTTGCGATTACCTCGCAGAAATATAAAAAAATGTTGGAGGCAAAAAATGAAGCAAAACTTAACGCTGACAAAGAGAAGGAGAGAAGAAAACATCAACGTGAAGAAGCTAGAGCGGCAAAAGCACAAAAAAAACATTGCCAGTTAAAACACAACACAAATGTTCCATTTGCAATCGACAAAAAGGCAACCTCTCTTGTGATAGCTGTCAGAAAGTATACCACACTAAATGCATACCGAAATTCCACCAACAACACATTCCAGACCTGGAAGATAACGATCAATTTTTATGTCATCAATGTTACAGAGAAGATTCGAGCGATGAAAGTTCTTCAGAAGGGTTATTAGATGCCGGAGTAGATACCGTAATCGAATCAGAAGAACTAGTGCAAGAAAGATATTTGGAAAACATGGAACTTCCCATGGAAGAATTCACCGACAAGAATCAAGAGAAAGTCGAAAATATGTCAGAAAGTAGTAGTGACAATGAAGAACACAGAATGGAAAAGAATGATGAAGAGGCTGAGATGAATAAGGGAGAAATAGCTGAAATAGAGGAATTGTACCAATATTATAAAAAAAATAAACATAATTTTTGAATACCTATCATTAGCTTTTATGTATACACCACTCTATTCGCTACCCATGCCAATAACTATATTAGTGTTGGACAATTACTATAAAAAGTGGCCAATAACTATATAATTTTGGATTTTTTCGTTTTTTATTCATTAATTTATTTTACGTTGAAAATATATGAATTACTTCAGCTAAGAAAAAAACAGGAAGAATGTATGAAATTTTAGATGTAATCCATTCAAATTTCCATGCGTTTTCAACGAAATTATTCATTATTCAATGTGTCTGAACTCTTAAGTGGCTAATAGCTGTACCGTTTACCCTATTACCTTCGAAATTATTTGCATTTTGAAAGGCAACCTACCCAGGAAGTTTCAAGTCGATGGCGAATCAAACTTAGTCGATTAGGACCAATTTCGGCCAAAAAAATCGAAAAATTAGTACATACACACGGAGGACTACGAATTCATACAATTTCGTATGAATCCATACTTTTTTCCATGAATTCATACTTTTTTCTAGGAATTCATACTTTTTTCTATGAATTCATATTTTTTTCTATGAATTTATACATTTTTGTATGAATTCATACATTTTTGTATGAATTCATAGATTTTTGAATGAATTCATACATAAATGTACGAATTCATACATAAATGTATGAATTCCTCAATAAAATTCTACCATGGCCCCTCGACGCTTTCGTACAAAAGCTTCTGACTTCATGTTAGTTCAATTTCAGATTTTTCAACCCTTGGTTGGTCCAAAAATAAATCGTGAGGTTAAACATTTATCTTTACCAGGCAACTTTTTCTGTGTTTTCGATCCTAATTTCTGTATCTATTATAGATTCCAAAAGAACTTTCCTTGTGAAATAAATCTGCGTTACTGTGATTCTCGAAAATAGCAAAATGGCAAAAACTCTTGAAGAAGAGAGTTCAAGAAAATAATTCGAAAAATATTTTTATCAGTGTTTCGATGAAGGAGTCTTATATATGCTTCGAAAAACTACATTTGAATTCTTTATAAGCTTAAACGGCTTGTTAATCAGCCAACATTGTTTCAAAAATTGCTTCTGCCAAACAGTATATAATACATAACTTCCTACTTAGGAACAATTTCTGTATGTAATATTATCCAAGCATTAAAAAAGGAGTAAGCTTCTAATATCATCAACAAATAAGATTCATTAATGAATATTCATCCTTGTATGCACGTTTTCACTTTGACTTATTACATTTAATATTTTTTCAACTTTTACTTTTCAGCTATTGGGACAGGAAACGTATTATAAGTGTCCAGAAATAAGCTAGGTCCTCCTAAAATATAAATAACTTGCTCATTAAAAGGTTTCTTTATGCTCAATTCGTTTCAATTCGGCTCTGAAACTCAACGTTCATTACAAACCAGATCGCCACATATCATAGAATATTGTGACGAGTACAGCCCTGTCTGTGCGATACTGTTCTAGTAATCTCTGGACTTCTATGCGTCATCCGCCTGGTGATTAGAACTTTTTGGAAATGGCTGGAAATTCTACGAATTACATAAGGACGGGCGCGAAGCAGCACAGGGAGTCATTCAGCCGAGTTATTCGAAGTGGAAAGTGATCAGTGAAAATAAATAGTGTGGAAATAAATTGTGCATAGACTTTGATAGAATTAGTTGTTGAGTTATTTGTTATTAGTGTAAATAAGTGTGAATTAATAGTTCGACAGCGCTCGAATTGAATAAATAAACTCTAATGATTGAAATTTATGCCAGTGATCACAAGACTACAGAACGCGATGGAGTCGCAAGCGATTATGGAATTTTTGAGTGAAATTAATGACAAAATAGATGAACCGAATAATAAGGCAGAAGACAATTCTCAAAAAATCAATGAGAAAATTGAAGAAAATTCTCGGAAAATTGAAGAAAATTCTCAGAAAATCAATGAGGATATGGAAGAAAATTCCACGGAATAACAATGAATTAGTGAGTCAATTTGCAAGTGAATTGGATGATAAAATGGAAACCATAAAAGATGAAATGAGGAAAGGAATGGACGAAGTAAATGCGAAATTTGTTGGCGAGAAATTCGATGAAATAACAGAAAAAATTGAACAGTATTCTAAAATAATAGAGTCCCTGAAAAGAATGTCAATGGGAAAAGATTATCCTGTTTCAACACCCCATAGATCATGAAAACGGAAAATAACAGCGAAAGTGGAAAAATGAAGATCAATCCTCCAACATTTGATGGAAAAGTGCTATGGTCGACATGGCAAAAACAGTTTGAAGCTGCTGCGCTGGCAAACAGTTGAATGACAACAACAAGCCACAGCCTCAATAATAGCTCTACGAGGAGAGGCACTCAACATTCTGCAAATGATTCCAGAAAGTCAACAAGTCTGTTATGGAGCTCTAACATCGAAACTTTAAATGAGATATGGCAATGCTCATCTGCAACAGGTTCATCCTGCCTAAATAAAGAACGAGATGCCGAAAACAAGAGAAAGTATCAAGAAGTTTGAAGCCGGTGTGGCTGGATTAGTCAGGTTGGCTTACCCAACTGCTCCAGGTAGCTTCCTTGAACAGCTATAAATTCAAACATTTGTGGACGACATCAAGGACAGTGAAATACGACAGGCCCTGAGACTTGCACGCCCTAGGACCATAGATAGTGCTTCTGCTCAGGCTTTAAAATTTGAGGCAGCAAGCAGACGTCGCATAGAGGAAATTTTTGCGTGAGACAAGTACATGAAATAGACAGACCTGTTGAAGAAATCATAAGAGAAGAAGTCAGCAGATTCTTGCGTACTAAGAAAAAGGTTGATGTGAGAATATTAAGCGGAAATTCTCCAAAACCAAAAAGAGCCACAGCAGGAAAACTGGAGAGGGGCTGTGATAAGGGGCATAAATCGACCCAAGCTAAAAATGCCCCTGAAGTATGATAATCCGAGGAATCATGTCCACGGTATAGTTGTTCCCGAAAAGATAAATGATCGAAATATGAAATTATTTGTAAACACTGGAACGGCCAGAACCATTGTGCGTGCAAAAATAGCTGAAGGATTCGAAATACTTATGGATCGGTCGTCTCCACTATTGGATTGGGAAACACAATAGTGAGGCACGTAGTTCTGGTAGCTGAAATCACGAAAGAAATTATCCTGGGATTGGACCTTGTAAAGAAACTTTTATGCCAACTGGATATGAAGTGTGATGTTCTTCGGCCGGAATGTGAAGAGATTTCGTTTAATGATGTGGATGACTAGATATATCAGATTCGATTGACCTTGGATATCCCGTTGCCAGGTAGAACTGAAAGCATAGTGGCTGGTATATCCGACGATGTTTCAAGAAATGGCTGCGTTAAAGTGACCGAGCCCTGAGACGATGCAATACTAGCCAAAGGACTGTTACTGGAAAAGACATTGGTAAGGTTAGCAGACAGTATTTCCATCCGATTACTTAATGTTAACATGTTTCCAGTCACCCTGAAGAAGAGTGGACACGGGGTACCAATGTACCATATTTCTGGTGGGATAGGTACTACTGCAGAAGTCTCGCAGAGACAGAAGAAAACTGAAGAGCTGGTGTCCCTCCTCACCTCAAAATGTCTAGAGCTTGATTGTAATGAACTATCCGAAGTGATAAAACTGATTCAGACATTCCCCGACTTGTTTGCCACTGACGAGAGAATAACGAAGATCGTCTTCCTCCGGCAAAAAGAGAAGGGGCTGAACGAATTATTGAAGACATGGCGATAGAAGGTGTAATTTAACCACTAAATAGCCCCTGGACGTCGCCTGTAGTGTAAGTCAAGAAAAAGGATGGTTCCACGATATTTTGTGTAGAATATAGGCAGCTCAATCAAGTTACGAAAAAGGACAGCTATCCCTTACCGAGAATCGATGATACACTGGATACACTCTCGGTATCACGTTGGTTTTCCACTTTGCATTTGAAGAGTGGATATTGGCAGGTTGGCTTAGATCCGAAAGACAGAGAGAAAACTGTCTTCAGTATTTGAACATGCATGTGGCAATTTAAAGTGATGCCTTTCGGCATACGCAACGCTCCTGCTACATTTGAGCGTTTTATGGAGACTATATTGAGAGTAGCCAGATGTATCGTGAGACTGCAAGGATATGACTTCGATACCGAACATAGGACGGCAGCTACCCATCAAAATGCCGATGCGTTATCAAGAAGAAGTTGCCCCGAGAATTGCAGCCATTGCTCACGTGTGGAAGACAAAGCTGAAGATGACTGGCTACCCCAAGAAATTCAACGAGAACAATCCCGAGTTGGAAGAAGAGCGGTAGACGACCTACTTGAGAAAAAGTATCCAGATTGAGTCAAAAGTCTTATTAGGCACAATTGGAAACGTTAAAGATCGATGAAGGTCTTCTGAAGCGTTGTTGGGAAAATAAAGATTGATCTGAGCAGAGGCTTCAGTTGATTTTGCCGAAGAGTCGAGTGACAGACGTTCTGACCACACTATATAATGAAACTTCATGTGGACATTTTGGGATTACTAAGACGCTGAAGTAAATCAGGCAGCGGTTTGATTGGATTAACTGTAAGAATGACGATGAAGGCTGGTGTATAACATGTAAAGTTAGTGCTGCAGCTAACTGCCCTTATGGCAAAGGCAAGGTTCCAATGAAGCAGAATAACGTCGGATTTTCCATGGAACGAGAAGCTATCGACATCGCAGGCCCGCTCCTGTCCCGAAACAGATCACGGAAATGAATACATTTTGGTAGCAATCGACTATTTTACCAAATAGGTGGAAGCGTACTGTATTCCCAATCAAGAAGCAAGTACGGTTGCTGATAAATTGGTCAAAGAATTCTTCCGCAGATTTCAAATACCGTCAATTCCTGAAGAAATTCGCAATGCGAGTTCCTAAAGTCATCACAAACGTATCAAGAATAGGAAATTGGCTATGTGAGTTCCTAAAGTTATCCCAAACATGAACAGAAAGGGAGATTCGCAATGCGAATTCCATAAGTCGTCACGGATGTAATCAGAATAGAAAATTCGCAATGCGAGCTCCTAAGGTCATCCCGCACGTAACGACAATTGAAAATACTCATAACTTCCTGAAGTTTTGAAGAGAGAGAAATTGCAGATAATTTCAATTCTTTATCCACTATTCATAGGTAGGAATAATATTTGTTTGATTCATAAGAAATAAATAACTTCTGGGAGGTTTCTTACAAAACCTATAGCAAAATAGGCAAACATACAAAATACAAATTAGTTAATTTATAATTTGCATTTACTGTATCATATTTCGTAACAAGATTTCATAATGCTCCATTTCCTGGAAGGCTATGAAAAATGTTGTGCTAAAAAATCACGGCACTTTTATATATTCGGTTGGTAATGCAAGTCACATGGAAACCTTTATTGATAATAAAAAGTATCTAGCAAATGTATTGTTCTGTTATTGTATAAAGATCTCCTTCATAAAATTGTCCGATACTAAGAACTAGTTGTCCACTAGTACATTAGTTGATAGCAATACGAACCTAATTAGATAACACATATGCAATTATAACAAACTTCATTCATCGTGTAGAAAGCTCTCTCCACATTATTATATTTCTGGACCAAAATTTACTACCATCAGTACCGGTTAGACAAGGAAAAACTTGAACAATTTAATGCGGGTAGAAATTTCGTTCTTAAATATGTAAAATTTCCAGAATTCTCGGAAGAAAACAGAAAATCTAAAATTCAATCGACATGTTTTTCTGAGGAAATTCATCAGAATGTCGACAAATACGAGATCCGACGTTCTTTCTCAAAAAAGCATCAATATATCTCTCATCAAATAGGAACAGGGATTCCAAATCAATATTTTATTTCAACCCTTCATAGTTACATGGATATAGTTTTTCAAGAACCTATAATTCAACACAAATGAGTACAATTCACTGCCAACCGCGCTGAACAATACTCAAAATTATCTAACCACCAGACGTAAGAACCGACAATCCAAGCGCTTATGGTAAGATTTGGTTGATATATCTTGTCCACGCATCTCGCCATCCTTGCCTTGAGTTCCTTGATGCTACTCTTGCGAATTTATGATCTAAGTCGGCAGAGGAGTAGTCTGCTAATTTCACATAGTCCTCATAGGCGATCATAAAAATCTGAATAGGAAACTTTTCAGAAATATAATTTCCATATTTATATATCTGTAATTTTCGCTAGGGGGATTTCCTGAAAATATCGCATGGAGAGCTCCCAGAAATCTCGCAATGGGCAGTGTTCGAGAATTTCTCAAGTTTTTCGCCATGAGGCTATGTGAGCGAATTTCGCACAGACTTTCCATTTTGGGAAGTTTGAGAATTTCCACATGCAAAAACTTAAGGATATCTTTGAGAGTATTGCTGTGGCGGACATTTGGAGGAAAACTCCCTGTGACTTCTTAGAGAAGTGGCAAAAGTACTCTCAATTTTGCAAAATATATCGTCAGGATAACTTTAAAACCTCTCTGTTGCCTGGGATTGGTCCATGACCTATGATAGATTCAATCTGCAATAACCTCAACAGACTTTGGCACAGTAAATTCACAGTTCGAAAGTCCTATTTCCGTACCAGTTAGACTAAAACTGATATCGGTGTCTGAGGGCCAATTTTCATGAAAAATTCATTGGCGAAAACCTCAATTCCACAGCTATCACAGTTACATAGTTCCGAGTGTTTTTCGAAACTATTAATTTCAGAAATATTGCTGTAACTTTTTTTTTGTTCAAAATCTTTGGTTTGTGTATATACATTCCCGTAAAAACTTCTCATTTAGAATTGAATGACGTTGATTGAGTTTTCTGCAAACTGATATTTCATGAGATATCAGGATGAAAGTTTTTTTCAAATATGACACCCCGTATATTTTCACATAATTCGATAGAGCTTGAAATTAACATTTCGAAAATTTAGCATACTCGATATTTTTCTGGAGTAATGTTCGAGATATTGAATGCATAGTTTGAAGAAATCCAGTATTTTCTTCAAAAACCATAACATTGAGATATTTCTTCGGTTTCCTCTTCTCAAATTGAGTTTCATTCGTTAAGTTGTGATGCAATCGTGCGAAAATTTATTTGAAAGGATATCGTTCTTCTGAATATTTTTCACGATACAAATCACTGCCTCTGAATTTTTTCGGTTTGTATAAAACGGACACACATGTCCCACTTCTCATAATTTTCGTATTTCATTGCAGAAAGTGAAACAGGAGTTGAGAACTAAACAAGGAATTTCTGACGAAATATGTAAAAATATACGGGGTGTCACATTTGAAAAAAAATTTTAATACAAATAGCAGTTCGCAGAAAACTCTATCAATGTCATCAAACTCTAAGTCAGAAGTGGCTACGAGAATATTTCTACACAAATAAAATTCACTACAGAAAAGAAGTTACAACAATATTCCAGAAATGAACATTCTCGAAAAACACCCGGTAACTATGTAACGGTGATAGCTATGGAATTGCGGTTTTCACCAATTACTTTTTCATGAAAATTGGCCCTCAGACAATGATATCAGTTTTAGTCTATCTAGTACAGAAAAAGGACTTCCATTGAAAAGTATCTCATCTAGCCCATCCTGTACAAGAGGGTATTCACCTACCCATTTTTTGGTTTAATGTTAATAAAGTTTTCTGAAAATATTATTGTTTCAACATAATCACAAGGACAAATATCTGTCGATAAATCAACAAATATTTCCCCTTTATCAGAGCTACTCATCCAATCAACCAAAACATCTACACCTAAGAAGCGGATCCAAGGAGAATGACTACAGCTGTTTCACAGTTGTTACTGATCGCCAGGTCAACTTACCTTGGATAAACTGCAGAGGGAATCTCGATACTTGTCACCTTTCAGATGGACCGCTGTAGTTCAACAACGTACAGCGCGCCATCTTCTGGGAGCATCTTGCCAATCCCATCTTCGAGTGCAGAATACTTTGATCGATATGCATGACGTTATTGTTTTATTTTTGATGTGGGACTTCCCCATTTCCAAAAGTTGAATTTCACGAGGTTATTCTTTTCGGGTGCAACAAATCCAAGTCACTGAGTATATTTCTTGAAGGGAACAAATAAGGGACTCTCTCAAATGTTAACTAATGTTTAATTGCTATTTCCTTCAATAATTCAGTTTTTATCGATGCAAATTATGGAAAATTATAAAGTGTCGAGATTTTCTCATACTAATGGTCTGAAGCTGTTGTATGAACTCACTGATATGGAATTCGTGCTAAAATTCGCTTATGTGTCCAACAGCTCAGCCGTAAGCACATTGCACCATTTTACTTCAGTTTTCTTCATGCCTTGCACTTCAATTGGACGAAAAATATATTTCATTTCTAGAATAAATTTTGGGAAAGCCTTTTTAAAAAATTTATTTAATTTCGTACTTTCAGGTTGTGTAATGGAATAACGAATAAACAGCTGCATACGTATCATATGTGAATAATTATGTGTAGAAGTTGGCATCCAAGTATCAAATGATCATCAGACATCTAAGTTCATTTGATATTTTCAGTGATGTGGAACAATCCCCGACAATTCATGCAAGAGTAAGAAACGGATATTTGAAGAAGTGCTCCAGATTGAAGAAATCCAGAAAGCATAAATCTAAGAAGAAATCTAAAAAATTATTGAAAAATAAAAAAAGGAGAAAGAATCATCACCGAAGGTTTAAAAATTGAAATTCAGTTCTCAGTTTTTGGTGGAAAAAATTGTCCCAAGCCTAAATTGATAATTCACAACTCATAATTGATAAATAAATACAATTGAAATCAATGTGGTTTTTAATACTGATTAACTAATTCGATTTGTATTTTCATCGCACATCCGACCGAAGTTATTGCGGTCCAACAATCAAATCATGCTCCTCTCTGGTTTCCGATAACAATACAGCATATATTAGGGAGTTAGAATTTCATAATATTCGCGCGTTGGCCGTTGACAGGACAAGATACCTGTTGACAGGACAAGATACTTGGGTTTGTGGAATTTCAAAAATGTTAATAGTACGTTTCAACTTCAGTATAGAAAAGTACTAATAACATACCTAATTGAGATCATAACTGAAGCGCAGTGTTTCACACATTCTAATTTTTCACGTAAGGGGGTTGAAAGGGGTTGAAAGTTGTACATGAACAAAACTGTAATTGTCGACTTTCATTTGGTGACAAATTTCATCAGTTACCATCGTCTCAAAGTGAATGAGCCATGACAAAGTGCATATACTGAAAACCTCTTCGAACTAACTAATTTTTCAGAAAAAAAAATTTTTTGTTGAAAATTTCTGCACGCCTGTAAAGAAGATACAAAGAACTTGGCAAAAAAGTACCACATGACCCACTCTCCCTATTAAAAAAAATTAGAGGATTGATGGAGATGGCACAGGGTGCAACAAAAATCCTTCAAATGTGCATAAAAGTTTGAACTGTTTTAGGATTTTCTTGCTAAATATTTTCTCTTCTGAGAAATTGAATTTGTTCCTTAATTTTGACGCGCACTGTATAGTGCTGAAAATCTGGATCATTTACGGACCCTGGGCCCGCTATTCACATAAATCATTTTTTTGTATATTTTTTAGTGCCTTTTTCATTTTGAAGCGAATAAGCTCTTATCTGTAATTCCTTCAACATAGGTTCATTAAAGGAGGAATTGAACCAGATCAGAGAAAAAGCAGTACGTCATAATGGCGCAGTGCTAATCGAAAATATAGATGTTGTCCTTGAAAGTATCACTCAAGGTAGACTTAAAATCGAAATGCTTCAGTGTTTCTATTCAAACAAGGACAAAGGCCCTTACGAAGTAATTGTTGAGTGTTGTGGTTGGGAAATGAAAAATTCGCCATGTTGAAAAAATCATTTTTAATAATAACTGGGATAAGGATTATAAAATATTTACTATTGAAATGAAAGGTTTGAAGAAGGTATAAGTAAGATTTTAATCTGTTGACCAACTGTTTCATTAAATATGACATATTCGATCCTATCATTTATGATGTCTAAATCCCATAAGATTTGTTTCAATTATGGAAGTTGTCGGGGGTATTGGATGAGACATAACCGATGAAGAAATCTGAATTTTGGGTTCAACAGGAGAAGGGCCTCAAAAAATGGAAACATTTATACTAAAACCAACACAAAAATATTATATTATTTACTATTAGGTTGAAATGTACATAGATAAAAAAAATTGCTTGAACTTAGTAATATTTCTTCGACCCAACCGAAGTTTGTGCTTCAATAGTGACAGATTATTTTATATGATTCGAGACTTCGGTTTGTTCGGAATTCTAATATCTAATTTATTCGAAACAACATATTTGTTCGAATGAAATGGTAAATTTGTTCCAATCAACTAAACATGTCAGATTGAATGGAATATAATATTTCCTTGGAAGATATTTTTTTGTGAAAAATTGTTCAAATGGTTTTGAAAAAGAGGGAATATATTTCCATTTTTGAAAAATCATTTATTCGAATGAAAGAAAAATTTTTCCAGTTCGGAGCAGGTCTCATCTTGTCCATGATATATAACCTCAAACAAAAACCGAATAATTGGAACAAACACTTGCAAAATAATTTGAAGACTCGAATAAATGGAACTGATGTTTTCAAATACATTTATTGAAAGTTGAATGAAAGTAACTATACATAGTGTGGATGTAAGTATATTGAAATTATGAACGTCATTTGTCAGGGACTTAATTCATGACCACTTTTTAAAGTGGTCATGAATTAAGTAATTACGACTTATCTGTTTAATATCTTTCGTATAAAAAAACTACCAACTACCATAGGGACTTCCTACGAAATGAATGGGAGATCATCATTTGGAGAATTAGTAAAAAGCAAATATTTATCCCTAAACGAAACGAAACTGTCAGTACTCACAGTATCTGAGTTGAATATTCCAATTTCATTATGTAGTGTCGATCTTAACACATATTTGGCCCCCTAAAATATGGATCAACGGAGGATTGTTCTTATATGTAGTATACTCATGACACCCTAAGATAATTATTACTTTTCTATTATGTGCCCTAAGAATGAGCACGTTGTTCTGAGAATTGAGAAGTGAACCTACTCTTCAGGATTAAGAAATATAAAGTACATCAGAACGTGTGTTGATTTTTCAGAAAAAAATATATGTGATTGTATTTTTGTGAATTACCAGAGTAGGAAAACCAAACGCTGAATGAGATGATGCAATATTCCATTGAGAAAGCACTTACCTTCGAAATCGATTTATAGGTTAGTCCAGACCGCAATCTTTTAATGTTTCATTCATATTATTATTCCACTTCGAATAATTATTTTATCTCACCATCGTGTACAATTTCAATTCGTGAACTTCGCTTCCTACTCATCTGCAATTGCAAAACCGGAAGGGCCCTTATCGGGTTTGTTTTGGTTCCGAGTTCAGAACTGTTCGGGACGGTTTGAGTATGCGCGATTGCGATTTTTCAGACTCAAAATCGCAATTGCGCATACTCGAACCGTCCCGAACAGTCCTGAATTGGTTCTGAAGTCGGAAACAAAACAACGCTATTCTGAAAAAGTGAACTTAAATGCGCACGCGCATTTCGGTAGTAATTAGTAGGGAATTCGTTTACACTATGGTTGAAATCATGATACAGATACATGTATTTGTATCATAATAATAATGTTCATTCAAAAATTATTTACATTTGAAACAAGCACAACTACCACATATTTAAGAATAAACATAAACATCTCACAAACGTCAATGACCTGTGCGTGAGAACTTCAATTTATCTATTTGAATCCATCTAATATGGCAAAACATAACTTGTACACCGACAAAACTAAAAAAGATATTCTAATTCCATGGTTTTCTATGTAAAGTTTCGTCTATTATGGAAACTGTTCCAAAATTTTAACGGTTGTTGTCCAATCAATTTTTTTACTTGCTTGCAATAAGAGGATCGGTATGATGTCTCTCTTATTTGTGCTGGCAATTTACCATACAAAAGTGGAGCGAGGTAAGTGTAATTTCGCAATCCTAAAGTTTTTCTTGCTATTGGCAATTTAACATTTGGATTTCTTGTTTGGTAACAATTTTCCCTTCTAGGTTGTTTTCTTTGATAATATAGAAGAGAGCGCGCATAGAGTTGCCGGACCGTGAACACATCAGCCAACTTGAAGAGTCCTTCACTGGGGTAAGTAGTTTCCTTTCTATACATAATTTTCAATAAACACTTTTGAACAACTTCTATATATTTGTGGTGACAATCCGATATTCCACCCCATCCGAGTATTCCGTAATGAAGATGGGGTTCCGCTAATGCATGATATGCTATTTTAAGTTCATCTAGCTCGCATATTTCTCTGAGCATTTTGAATTTCGGCAACAATGTATTATGCGCAACTAAGTTCTCGCTGTTTGTCAGTAGATGGCTCTAGCAGTAAGAGCTAGTCGATTTTGACATATCCAAAACGTCATGAACCAAGCTTAGACATATGGTAAACAAACCGCCGCGACACATAAGTGATTTTGTTTTCGCATTATATACTTCTGGTTAAGTGAAAATGTCGAATTTCGTGCCAAACAATCGTCATTTGCGGGAAGTGTTGATTTTCTTTTTTCATTCGAAAAAAACGGCAGCTCAAGCGCATCGAGAGCTCCAAAAAGTGTACAGAAACGCTGCTCTAAGCGAAACAACATGCCGTGATTGGTTCCGTCGCTTCAAAGACGGTGATTTCGATGTTGACGACCGTCCACGTGAAGGAAGACCCAAAACCTTCGAAGACGCTGAATTGGAGGCATTGCTCGATGAGGATTCGTGCCAAACTCAAGAAGAGCTTGCTGCAGAATTAGGAGTTACCCGTCAAGCCATTTCCAAGCGATTGCATGCATTGGGGATGATTCAGAAGCAAGGAACTTGGGTTCCTTATGAGTTGAAGCCAAGAGACGTTGAGCGTCGTTTTTTCGCCTGTGAACAACTGCTCCAGCGGCAAGAAAGGAAGGGTTTTCTTCATCGCATCGTGACGGGTGATGAAAAATGGATTCATTACAGCAACCCAAAGAGGAGAAAATCTTGGGGACTACCCGGGCATGCTTCTACGTCGTCGGCTCGGCCGAACATTCACGCTGCGAAGGTTATGCTGTGCATTTGGTGGGACCAGGTCGGTGTTATTTATTATGAGCTGTTGAAACCGAGCGAAACCATCACTGGGGAACGTTATCGAACTCAATTGATGAGATTGAGCCGAGCACTGCGCGAAAAACGGCCACAATACGAGCAAAGGCACGAAAAAGTGATTTTACTGCATGACAACGCTCGGCCTCACGTTGCCAAACCTGTTAAAACCTACTTGGGCACGCTCAAATGGGAAGTTCTACCCCACCCGCCATATTCCCCAGATATTGCGCCGTCCGATTTTTACTTGTTCCGTTCGATGGCACATGGCCTGGCTGATCAACAGTTCCACTCATATGAAGACATCAAAAAATGGCTTGATTCGTGGATAGCCTCAAAAGACGAACACTTCTGGCGTCAAGGTATTCGAGCTCTACCAGAAAGATGGGAAAAAGTTGTGTCTAGCGATGGGCAATACTTTGAATGATTCATTTGTAACAATTTTTTTATAATAAAGTTATATTTTCATCGAAAAAACAGCGAGAACTTAGTTGCGCACCTACGTATTTTTTTTGTGATGTAGTCGGCTTGGTAGTCCCATCTCAGATGACTGTCAATCATAACTCCCAGGTATTTGATCACATCAACTTTGTTTACAGCTTGATTCATTTTTGTTTCCAGTCTATCATATTTCGGTTTATTGGTTTTATTGCTGGTAAACACCAGAAAGTTAGTTTTTTCATAATTTACCGTTCATTTTTTGTTGAAAAGTACTCTACTACCTCAGTTAACCCATCTTGTGCTATCTCTTTCAACAACTGCCAGGTGGGAGCCCTAAAGAAGAGTGCAGTATCATCCGCAAATGCCAGAATATCACAGCTTATATTCAACTGAAACAGTGTGTTCACTAAAAAGAATATGGGCCCCAATACAGTGCCCTGTGGTACTCCACATGAAACAGTCATTTTATCACTTAGTTCACCATCTATTCTCACAACCTGACTTCTCTCCCTCAGGTAGCTCTCGAAAAGTCTTCCAACCACTCCTCTGCACCCAGCACATTCCAATGTATCCAACAATATATCATGATCCACAGTGTCGAAGGCCTTTTTTAAATCAACAAAAATACACAGTGCTGGAATGTTCTTGTCTATAGCATCAGATATTTTGGAAATTAACTCAGCTATGGCGTCTTGAGCAGACCTTCCCTCTTGGAATCCAAATTGTCTCGTAGCAATTGGTTGGTATTCATTGATGAAGCTAAGCAGACGTTTTTTCAGTATTTTTTCGAATACCTTCGACACCGTAGACGTTAATGATATTGGTCTAAAATTACTCATATCCATTTTGTTGGATGATTTATGTATCGGGACAACCACAGCTGTTTTCAATATACTATGAAATATACCACTGTTAATGCTTTTATTTATGTAACTTTCATTTATATTATGTACTAGTGGCTCAGCAATATTTGCCGCAATGGTTTTCAATGTTTCTGAACTTATGCCATCCAAACCGGGTGTTGTATTATTTTTAAGTGTCCTTATTACACTGATGACTTCAGCCTCATCGGTTTCAAACAATACCATAGAGCTCACATTTCTTTGCTTGTTTTCATTAGATTTTCTGCTGTTGTTCACTATTGCTGCCTCTGTTAATTTCTTCCCTATTTGAGAGAAATACCTATTAAATTCATCTGCAATCTCTGCTCTCTCCCTTATTAACCGGTTACCTTCTATGCTATTGATTTCCTTGATTTCGGTTTTCTGCTTTTTATTTTGGTTTATAACATTCCACAGGCCTTTCGGATTTTGACAGTTTTCATCAATAGCCATTCGATAGTATCTTTTTTTCGCCTGTTTTATTAAACAGTCAAGCAAGTTTTTATACTTTTTGAATTGGACGTTAATTTGTATGTTTTCTGGGTTAGTCGTCATCTTCTTATATAATTTATTTTTTGTGCGCACTGACTTTAATAAACCTGTGGTTATCCAAGGTGCCTTCCTTCTGCTGGCATGTCTTATTTTTTGTTATCTTTTTTGTTCTTCTCGTTATTTCACCCTTCAAGACTTCCATAAATATTTTCCACGGTTTTTCGACATCTTTTTCCTGGTAGATTTCATCCCAACACATAATACTCAACGCTCTGTTAAGCTCATTGTAGTCAATAATATCCCTAGTCTTCTCTATCTCAACCTCCTTTACTGCATTTGCCACCATGTACTGTGCAAGCACTGCATGATGATCCGTTATGCCAGTATGTACAACAGCCGCTTTTATCATTTCCATGTTACCTTCATATCTCAGGAAAATATGATCAATACAAGACTTGGAGTGCTGTGTTACTCTCGTATACAAATTTACCAAGGATTTGAAATTACTCTCGCTCATCATATTAAGATAATTCTCAGACTCCTTAGATTTTGTTAAAATATCGATGTTAATGTCTCCAGTGAAAAATATCAACTCATAATTGTCTTTTTTGTTGCAGGTACAGAGAATCTTTTCTATGTCGCTATTGAACTCTGCAATGGTCAAACTTGGGGATCTATACGCAGCTATAATTTTTATGTTTTTTCCCAATTCAGTAATGCATATTACCAACACTTTTGTCTGTCCGATTTCAACTATTTCTATTTTATGTTGTAAGTTTTTTTTAATATAAACCATCACACCACCATTTTGGTTTAAATGACTATCGTTATGGTATTCCCTGTATCCCTTCATTTTGTATAGTTTTGGATCATTAATCCTCCATGTCTCAGACAATATAACAGCATCCACATCAAGATCCATCTCTGCCATTACAATCCTAAACTCATCCAAATTTTTTGTTATGCTTCTAATATTGTTGTGTAATAACCTGAATACCCCACTATGTTCTTTTCCCGAAAACTTAGCTTTTAAGTGCCCAATATTCTCCACATCTAGTGTATTAAATATCTCAGGATTGTATTCTCTTATAAAGTTGTCCATAAAAAGAAAATATAAAAAACAAACAATTAACTATTCTTTATGTATTACTATTATTTTATTCATATGTTATTATTCCAATACACCTTCCTTATTGATTACCGTCTTAAGGCCCTCGACCTGCTCAACATTTATTAGTCTTACAGTTTTCGAGTTGTCGCCCTGCTTACAGAACACCTTCCCATCCTTAGCCCATACATATTTGTATCCGAAATTTCTGAGCTCCTTTGATGATTTCAATAGTTACTGCGTTTTTCGTGGGAGGTCTTCATTTATATATATCATTCTTTTACTTCCAGGTAGTTTAATATCTTCCGAATTTAATGAACCTCTTTCCTTTCTTTTTTGCATTATTAAATCACGCATTTCTTCACTCTGGAACATTACTAGAAAAGATTTCGGTTCTTTTTTTGTTGAAATCAGCCTGGTCTTGATTGCTTCTTCTGCAACTTCAATGTTCAAGTATTTAATCACTTTGATAATTTGGTCCTCACTTTGAACCCCCGTCATCATGATATTTTTTCTTTTTTGTTGTGTTTCAGCAGTTATTGCAGCCTCCGCTGCCTGCTTTTTCAAATTTGCCACTTCCTGGGTTAGTTGCGATATTTCCTCCTTCATCTTCATGCTCTCTCTTTTCATGGCCTTATTTTCCTTCCTCAAATTATCATAGGCTTCCTTTATCTCATCAATTTTATCTCCATAGAACGACACAGCCTTTTCCAGATCCTTTACTTTCTCCATCAACTTATGGAACATTTTCTGAGTTGTTAAGCTCTCTTCTTCCCTTTTCCGCCTTTGCAATGTTGGTGTCGCTTCCAGTTTTTCCGCGATAATTTCCTCTTCTGTTGAACTATCGCAATTAACGTCCAATTCCCTGGGACATTTCCAATTAATGGATTTTCCCTTCAACACGTCATTTTTATCTATTTTGGTGCAAATTAAGTGTGCCCATCTTCCACATGTTCCAGCACATTTCAGTTTGTATCCGGCCTTTCCAATATGCTTATCACATACTGCACATAATTTATTATTCGACATAGTTTTTACCGTCGATTATCTTATCGTAAGATTTAACAGATGTAAACGTGTTGATACGAGATTTTTACGTATTCCAAGTCGATTTTCAGCCTCTAAAGTCCAATATTTTCAAAATCGCAGCCCAATTTGCGGAAAAATTCACACACAATAGTTCTTCTCCAAATTACTGTTTTCCCTATATATCTTTCCAATATATATTTGACAATTTTGACCACTAAATTATCGAATTTTGAGGAGCAAAACTTTCACCACCTTTCTACCATATCATCAATCATGGTTGAAATATATTCACAACATCCCACACAGCACATGTACGTTTAATGGACATACAATGGATGTCCATCATGGACGTTTGGAACGTCCATTGGACGTCCAGAATTGGTACATTGTACATCCAATGAACGTCCGTTGGACGTCCAGGACATTACTATGGACGTACAATTAATGTCCAGAAAACGTCCAATGGATGTACAATGATGGTACGTTGGACGTCCATTGTACGTACAATAGACATACAATGGATGATCAATGGACGTTGTTTATGGATATTAAAAACTTCCACTGGACGTCCAGGGTTGGTACATTATACATCCAATGAACGTCCAGGACACAACTATGGACGTACAATTAATGTCCAATGGATGTCCATTGTATGTCATATGTACATAGAATGGATGATCAATGGACGTGTTTTATGGATATCAAAAACATCCATTAGACGTCCAGATTTGGCGTATTATGAATCCAATGAACGTTCATTGGATGTACAGGACGCCATTTGTGAGGTGCAATACAGATCCAGAAAACGTTGAATAAGTGTCATGTCCAATATAATTCATTCATCTCATTACACAAGCTATCCTTCATATATTTGGCCCTAAACTACCAGTTTAATTACATCCGCAACCAAATTAATCCTTGAGATAACAGCAACATTGATGTAGATTCCTTGAAAATGTATATTTCAACAAAACTGTAAAATAAATGCTCTAAAAAAAATATATAACAAAAATAACAACTCCGAAATAAAGGTATTTTTTCGGTCAAAATGAATAAATTGATGAAAATATTTCGAGAAGATTATTTTCATTCATTTGCTCTCCTTCTAGCCATCATCTACTTCCTTCATTATCTTTTTTCTTGAAGTTTTTTCGATTTACTTGATCTGCAGTACCAACGAGTTTCAGAATTCTCCAGGGTTCATTTTTACTATCATGGGATGCATGACGGTACGGTAGCTTATGTCGGGATAAACATCGTTTCCCCTACCTGTTTCTGACATCTCAATTGACTGAAAAATTAGTTACAAATATAAATACTTCAAACAGAGTAAAAGGAATCTCAAATTACCAGGCTCTGTTAGATACTCTTCGAAAAAGGCTCAATCTTAAGGGCTCTTCAACGGAAAAAAGTAACTCAATTATTTCCAGTGTTGGGTCTGCCACAGTTATTTTGTCCAATTTCATACTATTTTACCTCACTACATTACCAATGAAAGACTATTGATTCATAAGATTCTTCATAGCTTCATCTGAAAAATAATAAATCAAGACTGAGGAAAAAATTGATGGACAGACAGCTAAGATAAAAATTGGCTAACTAATGACTTTATTTAGAGATGAATAACACCAGTTCGTTTCACTCTGAAGAACTTGACATTGTAACTTCACCTTACAGGATAAGATATTTTTTAAGCATCAAAAAGCTCTGAGGAAAATATTCCAATGGCATATCAGCTTAAGAAGAAATCAATTAAAAAATAATTCTCACCGACTATTCCATCCTGAATTAGTAGGCCTCAATAGGGTAATATACTATTTGTCTCAGAAAAAACATGATACCTTGCAAGGGATTTCATCCTAATTCCATTGTTGATGGGGAGGAGAACGTGATTTGCTACTGGCTTCTTCAGCCCTACTTTCACCCAATTCTTTCATCGTTTTCCAGACTGAGAACCAACATCATTCAAATACCTACTGTATTCAGACACTTTGGTCTTATTTATTGCTTCCAAGTGACATGTGAATATTGAAATTCTGATATATGGTAGGTTCTTCAAAATGCCTGCAACGTACATATGAAAATTTAAAATCTCATAATATAAATATATATTTCATACAATAATTATAAACATCAATAATATATTATATCAACAGAATGAAGAATGATTGAAATTGTGTATTAAATAAACCATTTCAATCATTTTGATTGTCCTCTTATGATATTCCTTCGAAAACTTTCTAGAACTAAAATTCATCAGTAATTAAAATAAACTTATCTCACTTGCATTTCATTATGAACGTAAGGAATAGATCGAGATCCACCCCACGGCATCCTGGAAAATCTTTGAATTTTAATCAAAAGTGATTTCTTATCCTTGGTAGTAATTAAAACACTACTAACCTCACATTCCTCATTCACAGAGTATAGATCAGAGCACAGAACATCAAAATATGATAGTCGTGATTCACAGCACAAACTTGTTTCATAAAGAGGTTGAAGAAGGATAGCTTATAATGAAACCATTGTTTAAGGTCATTGTAAAGGACTTAAACAATGAGAAAACCATTGTTGAGGATATCCTTAAAAAAAGATTGAACAAACAAGGATTAAACCATTCGTGAACATTTGTCGAAGATATTTGGAATGGTTTTAGGGTTATAGTGTTTATCAATGTAGAAATTACAAGCATGTAAACTGTGGAGTAGTCAGGGTTTTCAATTTCGGTGATGCGTAGCTCAAGCCCCTCGAAACTACCTCTAACTGTATAGAACCCCCAATTTAAATTACATTTTTCGAAGGACCTTTAAAAAAATACTCTCATTCACGAGAAATATGTTACTCATATCATTCATAAGAACAAAATAATGTAACTGAATTGGACGTACAATGGATGTTATTTGTTGGATGTACAATCGATGTCCAGAAATGTACATATACTGGACCAATAATATACTCTTCATCATTTTTTAATCTTTTGTTTGAAGATACTTACAAGTTTCATTTCTGTTTGAATTAAAATACGATTCGTGAGATTTGAACTGAGATATTTATACATATTTATGGACATTGAATGTATGTACATTGGACGTACAAGGCGTACATCCAATGGACGTCCATCTTCCTACGTACAATGTACGTCCAGTCAATGTCCATGAACGTTTGGACTTGATATGGTCATAAAACGGGCGTCCAATTGATGTCGCCTGCTGTACATCCAATGGACGTCCATTTTCCTAAGTACAATGTACGTCCAGTCAATGTCCATGAACGTTTGGACTTTATATGGGCATAAAACGGACATCCAATGGATGTCGCGTGATGTACATCCAATGGACGTCCATGTTCCTACGTACAATGTACATCCATTCAACGTCCATGGACGTTTGGACATAACATGTACCTAAAATGGACGTCCAATGGATGTCGTGTGCTGTGTGGGTAACTGAATAGGTCATCGAATGACCTTTGATGCGCTATATCACATGCAATATTTTTCCAAAATAGAACTGTTGAGTTTCAAGGGTATAAGCCCCGAACTTTAAAACTGCATTTCTCAAACTTCGAAAATAGAAATCAGCGGGTTGAAGGATATTTTTCAATATTCATTATTTCAAGAATAAAAACCTGACACCAATCAAAAATTGTTGATTTTGTAATGAAAAAATAGCTTAACAAATTCTTTTTTCAGTCACACCGCTCAATGTTCAATCAAATATCCTTTAATTCGATATATCACAATCCATTTATTACTATTTGAAAAAACAGTATTGGCGTGTGGAGCGTAAAGGGTGGGAGATTTCAAATTCAAGAAGGCACATGGGGAGACCTGCTTTCGTAAATACAAATCCATGGATTCGTGGATTTCCCTTGATAATAATTAGTTGAAGAATAATGATCTGATTGCAATACTCACCAATCACAAATGTAAATTATTTCCTAATTGTTTCTTGAAAAGACGGCGCAACAAAAACAAAAAAATACTTTTTAGTCATATCGCTGAGCAGATTATCAAATAATCTTTCATTTGATGTATCACAACCCATATATTCCTATTTGAAAAAATAAAGTAGTGGGAGGCGTGGCGTAGGGGGTGAGAAATATAAAATTCCAAAATCACAGGATAAATTGCTTTTCCTGTGTACAAGAATTATTGACGAGTTACGTTACTTTTGTGACAAGCTGTATACTATTCGTAACACATTGGTTCTTCACCCCAAAATTTGCAGCATTTTTCTTTATACCTCAGGAACGACTAGACAAAAATCATCCCGGTGAAAATTTTTAGGTTGAGTTATGCAGCAGTAATCAACATTGAAAGTTTCACGATAGTTCGGTAGTAAGTTTTCAAAAAATATTTATTTTTTCCTCCAAGCCCTAAGGGTACACCGATCCTGCTGAAAAGCTTGGAGGATCAATCCCGAGTGACGAAAGATTTTTGCACCAACTTTCACGGATTTCGGTTCAGTACTTTCAGAGAAAATCCCCGGACAACAGACGGCGGACGGCGTACGGCGGACGGACGGATTTTTTTTTATTCGTTCATTCAAATCTCCATACTCCAAAACGTAAACTGTGAAATTTTCAGGAAGGGTTAAATTTTTTTTTTGTTGGTCGATCACTAAGGTTTATTACTTGATTTTATCAGATAATAAACCAAAATCCACCATCAACCATCCGTCCGCCGCGGTAATGAAACCCGGCCCGGACTGTTTGCGCCGCAAGAATTGCACTCTACCTTTTTTTCAGGAGTGGTAGGTTTATTATTATGCTTGTGTGAATTAAGAGGCCGCGTAATTTGACATCTCTCATTTCAGTGAAATTGAAATTCAGTGATCACAAATGTATGGAAGTATCAGTCTTCAAAATATGAAGAAGGCTTGGACACAGAATAGAGAAGTATTATTAATACTTCCCTATACTGTGGCTTGGATTTTTACTTCTTTATTCATCAACTTCAATAAAATAGCTACCCACGCGTTATGAAGAGCAAGAAATCATAACATTCAAAATCCAATCAAAATGAAAAAATTTCAAACCAACAAAAAACGAGAGATCCTCAAATATAAATTTTATTATTATCAAAATAAATACTAAACTATTAATGAAATTATCGTTCCTCTATGAGGTGAACAATGCACGTCAATATTCAGTAGATATCGAGATATTGGATTGTGAATTGTGTCAAATTATGAATTCAACTGTTTAGCTCTAAACATTAGGATTTATTCTTAAATGCTCGTGACTGTATTTGGAAGACTTGATGGGTCTTTCTTGTTTGAGATCTATTTGAGTTAATAACTTGGGATATCCAGGTCATTTTGGAGGCCCATTCGCACTAATCTGGTCTCCGTAAGGACGCCAATTTCTCGCATGAAAATTACTTGAGAATTCCTAGCGGAATCTTCGGTAGGCTACAAAATGAAAATCAGTGGATATTTTTTATTCTGTTTTCGCACGACTGTTCAGAATCAAAGTTCAACTTCGAAACATTGCAACAATTTGGTATGTTTTTTCTTCCACTGTAGACATGTAAAAAAAAGTTGATTATGAATTTTGGGAAGAATTATTCACAGAAAATCGAGTACATTAAAATAATGCCATACAATTCGACAATGGAAAATTAAAAAAATTGAACTATGCAGGTTTACCGCCATCTTGAAATGTGCATTCCACAATTTCTCACAACAATTGAATTGACCACCACAGTTATCAGAATATTGTTCAAAGTTGACATTAAACACCCTGTATCTAGCTTATACTTCGAAAACGGGGTATATGTCTTGACCCAAAATTACTTTTCCAATGTCATCCTTACGGCTATATATGTTTGTCCAGTTTATGGTGGAACAACCTGTATATTATATGTTATATTGCATTATATGCATTTCTAAAGCCGGTTCCAGATGAGTGTAATCCGAATTCATCTTGATTTTTTTCCTCTGATACAGCAACCAAAAGCATAATCAGATGGTATCACAGTAGAAAATTCACTAGATTGAAATGGAAAGATTTCTGTGGGATAGATGTGATATGTAATATTAAACATCGGTGACGTGCAGTTACTGCAATTTCTTTGATATTTTAGCAGGAATAGGATAATACACAATTTGGAACGGTATCAATGATCAACTCGACGATACCTACAGTTGCATAAAGAATAATTTCTGATGAAGATAATGCAGAAGAATGGGCTACCAAAAATGTTTATGGATTTATGACCAAATTTGTCTGAGAAACAGAATTCTTTCTATACAAATTCCGGAAACCTCGTATAGTGGTACTATTGTGAATTTATATTTAGTTCTACCGTCTCTACAAACATCGATTCTCTGAATGGATTCTCATTCAACTTCAGGAAAAAATGACTCAGAGACAGGATATCACTGGAGCAGGTTTGGGGTTTAATTGCATAGGTCGAATTTGTGAAACGCTAGAATTCACTCAATGATATCCATTCGAAATTTTATTCTTCCAATATTTTCAAAAATAATGAAGGAAATGGGTCCAAATTTGAACGAGCGGGTGAAATCTTCTGGCTTAATTTCAGTACTTTTCTGGAATTTTTATTATCCTCAAATTTTCATATCACATGTGAGTTTTGAGTCGATATGGTGTGTGCGCTATGTTAATTAACTTATTATTTCATCCCTGGGCTATATTCTCACTCTATCAAAGTTGAAGCAACCCTTTCTGCAACTGATGCAAAATGATGAGCGAATGATTATTAGAAAATCTAAAATTTATTTCGATTTTCCAAACATTCTAATTTATTCGAAATTATTAAAATTAGGTACTTGCAAATTGCAAAGCGGTGCCTTATGTACAACTTCACATCAATACGTTAATATTGGTGATGTAACAGTCTTTTTATTTTCAGCTGGCAAAAGATGAATTTTGTTTATGAACTTTGTAGTTGGGTTTAATGAAACCCCTTTGATTCGGCATTTGCCTGTAGGGGTTCCTATTTATTTAAGTAAATAAAATAAATAAATAAATATGCAGATCGTTCACTAAACGAATGATATTCGGAATACCGAATGATCATTCGTTCTACTGAATGGTACAGTTCATTTTCTCAGAATTCTAGAAGAAATAACATAGGGAGCTAGTATTATCGACCTAACTGTTGGTATCGAATCGAAACGAATGAATTTTCGAATACCGAATGAATTATTCGTTCCAACGAATGAGTTGCTTCCGTAAAACCTCGGATAAAAAATATAACTATTACCGCGCTTGTCACTGCAGAGTGCAAAACGAATGAATTTCCGAATGATTCATTCAGTCCAACCATGATGTAAGCAAAACTTGGTGTGCTCATCTGCTCATCTGTGATCGTATTTACCAAAGATGACGTCACATTTTTCATTCAAATTCAAAACACAGAATAAATATTTCCTTGTTTTTTAATCTTGGTGACGTCACTTTTTTTCAGATACGCACACCATGTTTTTCACATCATTATATCACCGAATAGAATAGCTGTTTAAATTCTTTCCCAAAGGAGTCACCTGCTTATTGATCCCTCCAAACGCAGTTTTACTTTTTAATAGCCTGATTTGGAGATCTCTTTTCATATAGTCCTATGAACTTCTGCATGAATCTCCAAGCTATCATTTCTCAGTCGAGTGATAGATTTGAATTCGACCCGATCCGTATTTTCGGAAATATTTGAATGTGTATATTTATTTCTCATTTGGCGGACTTTACCCATTCACGATGGCGGCCATCGTATTTGAGTAACAAATCAATGAACTTAGAAGCTACTGTTTTTTCATTAAGTACCAGATTTAAATTGGATATAATCTGTACTTTTGAGTGTATTGGAAAAAAAATTGTGAATATATCTAAGAAATCATTGAGCGGCTTTTACCCATTCACGAATTCAACCTTCATAATAAGGACCCACTACTTCTCTACAAATATCGAGGCCCTAAAGACATCTCTCTTAGAGGTTAATTTGTTTGCGGCCGGTCTAACCATGGATAGTCAACACAATAACTGAAAGAATTCGCAACTACTGCTAAGCGATACGCCCTCTCTGGCGATAGAAATTCGAACACTTTCAAGCAAGAAGTTTTCGACGTGCCCGTCAATTCTAACGTATTTTACTTACTTTTAGCAATCATTTTCGAGCTTTTGTGTTGTTCTCAGAGTGGAAATTTTGGAATACCGAAAGTGTTTGTAATATTCATCAATCGATTCCCTTCTTTCCGATTAAAGTTCTCGATTGTATTAATTCGAAATGGCATCCTCCCGAAATGACTATTGTTGTGTGACTCAACTCAATGTTAAGCCGCGTACAGACACGAGAGCTGAGCGGCTTTCGAGGCAGTTGCGAGGCACCGTACATACTTGCGAGGCATCCCAATTAACTTGCCTCGCAAGCCGCTCAGCTCTCGTGTCTGTACGCGGCTTTATTCATGGTCAGCAGAAGGGATCATCTACTGCCTCAAGTTTTCATTTTTGCCAAAGCCAAATGAAAGTAAGGTTAATTTGGAATCAGCATTTGGCAGGGAACTCAATGATAGAAGAAAGGCCTGGATTTTGAAATGTAATACTGGAAAACAGGTCACGAAATACATGAAAGTATGTTCACTGCATTTCTTTGAAGATGTTTATTTCCATTAAGGTAAATTACAATGTATTCATTTCGAAACAACTTCGTGTCCTGTTGTTTTTAGGTGTAAATTAAAATAAGAGCACTTCTGCAGCTACCTACTTCACATACTACACGAAATCATATTCAAAGAGAGTGATCTGGTTGAAAAAACTAGAAATACTGTTATAGTTGATAATAGCTGAGGTTATTCATAGAAATACATCAATATTTCTCATTTTTGCGCGCATGTTCTAGGGGAACAGCGTGCTATCGTTTTGTCCAAATGTCTGTAATTTTGGATGATTGAACCGAACATGGTCTCAATCGACTAGGTTGGACTCACTGATGACGAATCCGGTGTCAGTATCGATTCTGTCCGGCCGGCCGGCCGTCCGAGGACACGATAACTGTCTACAGAAGCAAGCGGAAACCACTCATCATATCCACAAAGAAATCAACTCACACATTGAGCCTCATATTTCACAGGACTGTATCAAATTTCAGTTTGAAAGGACCATCGTTGTGTTTTTCGGTATAACTCGAGAAATACCGATTCAGTCCTGATAAAACTCCGCCGCTAGTTCGTAGATGCTAAAAGACAACTTTATGCAGAATTTCGTGATAATCGTGTCATTAGAACAATTTGAAAAAAAAAATTCTGTGATTTTCTTATCATATCATCCTCATTAAATTTTGTATGAACCTTCGAACTGTAATTTTTCGAAGAAGTACTGGTTTTAAATTCGATCTGATCTGCATTTTTGGAAATATTGGAAAAATAATATTTTGAATGGGTATATCTCCGGAATCATTGGGTGGATTTTACCCATTCACGAATTCGGCCTTCGTAATTAAGCCGGCCGTTAGGCCGACTGCGTAAACCAATAACTTCCGAAAGAAACAACTTAGAAACTCGATATTTGTAGAGTAGGTTTGGGGCTCAATTACGGAGGCCGAATTCGTGAATGGGTAAAATCCGCACAATGATTCCGTAGATATACCCATTCAAAATTTTATTTTTCCAATATTTCCAAAACTACAGATTAGATCGAATTGAAATCCAGTAATTCATCAAAACAAAATTCAAAAAGCACTGCCGTGAAGGCAGCAGCTTTTGCGTGCATGTTCAAATTCGTTGCTGAAGCGGTCATCTACATTGAACATGCGCGCAAAAGCTGCTGCCTTCACGGCAGTGCTTTTGAAATTAAATTTAGTCCTGAATGTACCCCTAATCGTTAATCTGGTAGTAATGATGCAACCTCTTACTCCCTATCTATTTATTTCAACTTTACAATTAAAAATTACTATTTACAAACACAAAATCAGGTACAATGAATCTGAGATCCGCGATTCGAAGAGGCACTTATCTTAAAGGTAAGGATCCGGTGGTATGATCCTCCAAAATACAGGTACTATGCAGGTAGTCTAGTTTCAAGAGATTCCAACCAGAATAAAGTCCAGAATTAAGATGTTCCAGTAATAATTAGCTTCGGAATAAAGGTATTCCAGTCATAATCAGCTCTAGTATTCAGGTAATCCAGTAATGATTGCCTCTAGCTTAAGATGATCCAGTTAAACCTTGGGTCCGGTAGTAGGATGTTCAAATGGGCATTAGTCCCAGTAAAAAGGTAATCCAGCAGTCGATAGCTCGGTACAAAGATGTTTAAGTGAGCAGTAGCCCCGGTACAAAGATGATTTTCAGTGGGCAACAGCCCCGGTACAAAGATGATTTAGTGAGCGGTAGCCCCGGTACAAAGATGTTTCAGTGGGCGATAGCCCCGGTACAAAGATGTTTCAGTGTGCGATAGCCCCGGTACAAAGATGATTTAGTGAGCGGTAGCCCCGGTACAAAGATGATTTAGTGAGCAGTAGCCCCGGTACAAAGACTGCAAATTTAAAAACTATAAGATAGTGCTTGTAACACGTGATCTCATTCCCAACGACTCTAGACGTTATTGAAACAATTTACAAGTTAATAAATACGAGATGAAATATCTAGAACTCAGGAATAAGAGCACGTCATTCGATAATAAGAACGAGATAAGAAATCAAATGCACAATATCATACAAAGGAAAATGTTAAGCTGTGTAACCTGCATGGAATGAAAATAATTAGAAATCACAATTTGGCATTCACAAAAGCAAAAATATTGGTCGGGATATACGTAGTACTTACCGCCTTTTGAATAGACGTCTTATAAGAAACAATAAAACTTCAAAATTCCACGATGTTAATGGATTACGAAGTTCGTTTATTCGTTAAACTCTAGCAAGGTGTTTACTCTCCAACCTTTTATGCACGAAAAGAAAGAGTTTTCCATCGGCTAGACCGAATTAGAGTCGCGCATGCGAAACACACACTCAACTGTCAAAGCGAAGTGCGTTTTCCAGCGACCGATCGTATAATCTCAGTAAGGCGTTTTTGCTTGAGATCGGAATTGAAATTAATAGTATGACGTATTTTCGCGATTGAAACTGAAATCGGCAGTGGAGCGTTTTGTAACGTTACACACACCACTTACCAGGAAATTTTTTTTTAGAAGAATGTAAAGCCAATAGGTTTCGATTAATTTTGAAAAATAGAATCGTTACTATGAGGAAAATAAAGTTCTTTAACGTTAAATGCCAAATTGAAAGTTAAGTCAAATGGGTGAAAGGGAAATTAATCTTGCAGGTCACACAGCATAACTGAATCATAAATTTACATGAAGTTCATGGGCAAACAAAGAGAGATCAAAACTCAAAAAAAAATTGGAAATTTGTAGAACCAGCAATGGGTCGACAGTTGTTCGTCACCCAAGTCGAGCAGTGCGATTAAGCGCAATCCCGATAAGCAAAATCCTCGTATACTCGACGTTCCAACCAAACCTGAACGCACCTACCTGTAACAAAGATAAACGACACAATTGAAAAAGTTAAAAGCGCCGTTTAGACACTGAAGGCCATTTCCAATGGAAAAGGGTCGAGAGCGTTGCGGAGCACACGCTGTCGACCGACTAAACGTCGCACATGCCCAAACATCAACCGAAGTCAATGACTCAAAAAAATTTTATTCTCGAAAGAAAATTCCGATCTAATCGGGGTTGAGAAAAAAATATAAGTCTCAAATAAAAAGAAAACGGCATAGAAGCTCCGAACGTAGTCATCATAGCCTCCGCAAATAAAAAAAAGAACCACTCAGTTCGAGACAAAACTGAATGGCCAGGGCATGGAGGTTTATGGATTAGAGACCAAAACCACAAAAAAACTCCCATCATCCTGTGTCGGTTTCAGCGAACACAAGACGATGTCAAATCCGGTAAGGTAAAAGAAAAGAAAACGGTCTAAATCGGTAAATTCACAGATGAAAATCGAAGGATGATGCGTATGGTTACTGTAAACAATATCCACACGAATCAAACATCGAAATCACCTAGTGAAGAAGTCAAAATCGGTAATAATCGACAAAGTCGATAGCAAGGTAAGATAAGAGACAGTTGCAACATCCTGTTCAACACAAGCTGATGCGAAGTTAAGAAAAACGTTAGGTAAATCGTTATATAGGTAGAGAGGTCGGTAGACAAAGTCAGGAGTGAAAACGTGTAGATATAAGAAAAGATAGGTATCGACTTATCGACAGGTAAGGTAGTCTACACGAATCAAGTCCCGAAATCATCCAGACTGAGGTACTCAAAATCGATAAAGTTATAAACGGTAGGCAGCAGTAGTCAAGATAAAGATGTTTCTTTCCGGAGCAATGAAGTCTAACAAGTGGCACGATGCAGGTAAAAAAAAACAAAACTGTTATGAAATTGTGAAAGGGAAGGAAGGAATCGAGAAGAAAAAAAATTATCAGGCAAGGTACTATTGAACATATCTCGAGGTGGTTTTCAAAGCTCGAAATTTGAAGCTAATTAATTAATCTCACTGAAGGTGTTAAAGATGTATGTGAACATGATGTAACCAATAATATCAAGAGGTATCTAAAGCTAACTTTTCACACAGAAGATGTTGAATGTGTATGTGTAGATGATCTAACTAATAATATCAAGAGATCACTTCCCAACCCAGCCTCTCCTATGAAGTGATTCTTAATATTCGGAAATAATGAAAGTAGAGAATAAATTGGAAAAACAACCCCGGAGATACGTAGGAAAGAAAAGATAAGATTGGGCGCCAGCGATTACAAATCGCAAAGTAGGTTCGATATAAGGAAGCGAAAATAGGTAATAGGTAATAGGGATAGATAGTAGGAAATAGGTAATAGAGAATAGGTAACAGGGATAGATACAAGCAACAGGTAAGGAAAGAGAAAGAGAAGTGTCCGCCCGTTGGTACAAATAATAACTGCATCCAAAAATGCAAGAAAAATAATTTCTATGAGACTCACAGATCAAAGAAAACTTCAAAGTAAATCGCTAACTACGCTAAATTTTCAATCAAGATACTGCATAGCCGCTCTAAACTTCAAAATATTAAAAGATACGTTGTGAGACTCACAGATTAAAGAAAACTTCAAAGTAAATCGCTAACTACGCCAAATTTTCAATCAAGATACTGCATAGCCGCTCTAAACTTCAAAATATTAAAAGATAAGATGCCCACAGGCATAAGATACGATAGGTGTCCGAGACACAAAAGATACGGTATTTGCCAACCGGCATTAGATAAATTGTTATTAGACACGATGAGATACGGTAATTGTCATAAGACACGATAAGATACGGTAATTGTCGTAAGACACGGTAAGGAAAATGATACGGTAATTGTCGAATCGAAGGCCTGAGAAAACTTCAAAGTAAACCGCAGACTACGCTCAAATTTCCATTCAAGGCACTGCATAGCTGCGTTAAACTCGAAAGATTAATCGCCATCCTCACGAAATCGACATGTAAACCAAAAAGAAAAAAAACTAATAAATATTTGCACCGGACAGACCGACACTTGCCTTAAAATAGGGAAAGGAGAAAAGGTATTAGGAAATTTAGATACACAAAAAAAACGACCAATCATCACCTCCATCCAAAAACATAACTGCCTTTGTCACACATACCAAGAAATAAAATATTCCACTTTTGGTGGATGCGATAACTTTCATACATCTTGCTAGACAGACATACTACAAACAACAAATTACCATCACACGAACACACTACAATTGTTCACGAATAAACCGACGATAAGAATTGCTTTGACCCATCAGATAGTCGACGGTCAACTTCCCAAGCGTACGATGGCTCCAAAAACTAAGCCCGCCATCAACCAGGCTTACCAAGCATTAAAGGTATCGAGAATGAAGTAAATATTTCAATTCGTGAGACTTAAAGCTATCGGGATTCATGATTCAGTTATTCAGACAATACTAATAAAAGATAACAATAAGGTAAAAGTTGAAAAATATTAATATCAAACATTCGACCTCGGAACTCAGACTCACAACGAAGTCATCTTCACAACCAGAAAAAACGACAGAGACACACTCAGGGAAAAATGTTACTCAAAAAAAAGCTACTCGTGGCCCCACGTTACCTGCGCCAGTGAAATTAAATTTAGTCCTGAATGTACCCCTAATCGTTAATCTGGTGGTAATGATGCAACCTCTTACTCCCTATCTATTTATTTCAACTTTACAATTAAAAATTACTATTTACAAACACAAAATCAGGTACAATGAATCTGAGATCCGCGATTCGAAGAGGCACTTATCTTAAAGGTAAGGATCCGGTGGTATGATCCTCCAAAATACAGGTACTATGCAGGTAGTCTAGTTTCGAGAGATTCCAACCAGAATAAAGTCCAGAATTAAGATGTTCCAGTAATAATTAGCTTCGGAATAAAGGTATTCCAGTCATAATCAGCTCTAGTATTCAGGTAATCCAGTAATGATTGCCTCTAGCTTAAGATGATCCAGTTAAACCTTGGGTCCGGTAGTAGGATGTTCAAATGGGCATTAGTCCCAGTAAAAAGGTAATCCAGCAGTCGATAGCTCGGTACAAAGATGTTTAAGTGAGCAGTAGCCCCGGTACAAAGATGATTTTCAGTGGGCAACAGCCCCGGTACAAAGATGATTTAGTGAGCGGTAGCCCCGGTACAAAGATGTTTCAGTGGGCGATAGCCCCGGTACAAAGATGTTTCAGTGTGCGATAGCCCCGGTACAAAGATGATTTAGTGAGCGGTAGCCCCGGTACAAAGATGATTTAGTGAGCAGTAGCCCCGGTACAAAGACTGCAAATTTAAAAACTATAAGATAGTGCTTGTAACACGTGATCTCATTCCCAACGACTCTAGACGTTATTGAAACAATTTACAAGTTAATAAATACGAGATGAAATATCTAGAACTCAGGAATAAGAGCACGTCATTCGATAATAAGAACGAGATAAGAAATCAAATGCACAATATCATACAAAGGAAAATGTTAAGCTGTGTAACCTGCATGGAATGAAAATAATTAGAAATCACAATTTGGCATTCACAAAAGCAAAAATATTGGTCGGGATATACGTAGTACTTACCGCCTTTTGAATAGACGTCTTATAAGAAACAATAAAACTTCAAAATTCCACGATGTTAATGGATTACGAAGTTCGTTTATTCGTTAAACTCTAGCAAGGTGTTTACTCTCCAACCTTTTATGCACGAAAAGAAAGAGTTTTCCATCGGCTAGACCGAATTAGAGTCGCGCATGCGAAACACACACTCAACTGTCAAAGCGAAGTGCGTTTTCCAGCGACCGATCGTATAATCTCAGTAAGGCGTTTTTGCTTGAGATCGGAATTGAAATTAATAGTATGACGTATTTTCGCGATTGAAACTGAAATCGGCAGTGGAGCGTTTTGTAACGTTACACTTTTTGAAATTTTACATAGGTAGATTGAACCAGCTGTGACATTTTTCATTTCGTTTGTGTATCTTGAGCTACTCTGATATGAAAATAAAATCAATTATATGTCTATCTGTTTTCTTTCTTAGAACTTAAGAGGAGCTATCTTCTCATTTTATTGATTCTCGTTTGTAAACAAAGAGAACAAGTCATATCACCAGAGAACTCTACTTATCATCACCTCGTGCAGGGGACGCTAGCGCTAGCTGCACTTCGTAGATCTTCTCAAGATCTTGTGAGAGCGCGTCTCCTTCTTTCTGAGTCTCAGGACTCTCAAGCACAACAGATAATTTTTAGACTCTAGAGCCCATATGTTGTTGGATCATGTACTGGTCGGATGCGTATCTAAGCGTAGGCCTTAGAAAAAGTTAGTATACAGGGTGTTTCACCATAAACTGGTCAATCATATATAGCCGTATAGGCGACATTGGGAAAGTCATTCTTGCCTTATAAAATTCATAGCTTAAGCGAGAAGGGTGTTCAATGTCAACTTTGATCAATACTGTGATAACTGTGGTGAGTTATGCGTGATCTTTGAAATAACAGTTTTTCATCACATCTTTGTATTTTTTGGTGGTAAATTCTATTCTTGTGTAGAATTCTGGAAAAAATATTTGAGAATGGCAAAAACCTACAAAATTGGAATTTTTTGGTCCCGATTGCCAAATTGGATAGCATTATTTCAATGTACTCAATTTTCTGAGATTTTACGTGAAAAAATTTTTCCAAAATTCAACTTCATATTTGTTTCCACTTGTCTACAGTGAAAAAAAATTCACCCAAAATTGTTGAAATCTTTCAAGGTTGAACTTACCTTCATTCTGAACACTGGTGTGAAAACAGAATGAAAAAACCTAGGAAAGCACTGACGTGAAGTCAGCAGCTTATTCACATTGCGAAATGGCGACTTGGATATTTCAATGAAATTTAAAAGATATATGAAAATTTTCAAAAAAAAATTTTTTTTTCAAATTTTTCCATGATAATTCTTTTTATTGATACTGTCCATCTCACAACCAAGTTTCATTTCGATCAGATAAATATTTTAAATTTCAAATGACTGCAACACAAAAACCATTCAACTGAGCTATTTAGGATCAAAACCTAACCTGAAATTTTCAAGACTCTAGGTCTTTCCTTTCGGAAGTTACAGCACACACGGCCGGGCGGACGGACCGAATAAAATGTGACCACGGATTCTTTTTTACGCGCTTGTTCTGGAGAAGAACGCGATATCATTTCGTCACGATGTCTGTAATTTTCGAGTTTTGAGCCGAAATTGGTCTCAAACGACTCGGTTGGACTCACTGATGAAGAATCCGACGTCAAAATTGATTCTGTCTGTCCGGCCGGCCGTGTGCGCTATAACTTTCGAAAGAGAAAACCTAGAGTCTTCAAATTCTCAGGTTAGGTTAAAATCCTGAATATCTCAGTTAAGTTCGTTAATGAGCCAAATCTGCCGAATGGTTATTGTGCTACAGCCATTTGAAATATTGATTTTTCAATAACTCGAAAAATATTTATCTGATCGAAATAAAACTTGGTTGGTAGATGTACAGTAACAATATGAAGAATTCTGCATAGAAAAATTTGAAAAAAAAATATTTTTTTTGATATTTTTCATATTTCATTTGAAAACAGATTTTCGTGTGAACTTATTCATTCCCAGGCAACACAGCGAGGTTTTAAAGATATCCCGGCGATATCTTTTCAGAACGTTGAGAGTATTTTGTTATTTCTCTAAGACGTCACAGGGAGTGCTATATTTGCTCCAAATGTACGCCACAGCGATATTCTCAAAGAGATCCTGAAGATATCGCATGCGGAAATTCGCAAACTTCCCATAATGGAGGTCTCTGGGAAATTCGCTCAAACAGTCTCATGGTGAAGAGTTTAAAAAATTCTCAAATATTGCCCATTGCGAGATTTCTGGGAGTACGACATGCGATATATCCAGGAAATAACCCTAGCGAAAATATCCGGAGGTACAGATATATAAACATGTATATTATATTTCTGGAAAGGTTCCTGTTGATAATTTTGTGATGACTATGACCTTAGGCGGACTTGCTATGAGAAAATAGCAGAATTAGCAGACAGCAAGCACCTCTGCCGACATAGATCATAAGTCCATACGAATAGCCTCAAGGCATTGAGTTTTCAAATATTTGAAATTCTTGAAAACTCAATGCTCAAGGAAGAAATTTTTCCATCAAGGATTAACAGATCAATTTAACCAAAGATCCGCGAGATGGTGAGATTCATGGAGAAGACAGAATAGAGAAAGAAGTATTACTTCTCTATACTGTGTGTTCAATATTATTCTATATTATAACATGTCAGATATACTCTATGGTCAAGTTACTAGAATGTCAGATTGATATCACAACCACACTGTTGTAACATCACATGAATGTATATGTTATACCGATTAAATATTAAAGTACAAATCTCTAGTGTTCTATTAAATATCAATACCCAAGTATTAAACATGGCGCAGTCGTAACGGAATTGAGTGATATACGAAGAAAAGGTGAAGGATCCAAGAAATAAATTTAGATTTCTATTATAACCTATAAAATGGCAAGCTACACGGGGCCGGTAAAACTACCCCCAGATTTCGACTTGCAAGGCAAAAATGCCGCTATGGAGTGGAAATTTTGGAAAACTGCATTCACCGACTATCTTATAGCGACAGGACAATACGAATCCCAGGACCACATCAAGTTATCAATATTGAGAAATATTATCGGTACAGAGGCAGCAAGAATTATGTCTACATTCGTCATCCCCGAAACAGAAGTAAACAAATATAATTATACGATTGATCAGATCCAAAAATATGTGAACCCGAGGGTTAACGAATGTTTCGAAAGGTATAATTTCCTAAAAAGGATGCAAAAGGAGGATGAACCCTTTGAACATTTTCTCACGGAATGTAAATACCTGGTACGCACATGTAATTACAATGAAAGAGACCCAAATCAGACAGCTGAAGATAAAGCTCTGAGGGACAAAATAGTTATGGGCATCCGAGATCCTATAACCCGAGAGGCATTGCTGCGGATCGAAAAGTTGAGCTTGGATAAAGCAATTGAATTTTGTCGAACCAGTGAACAAAGCAAACAACAGAACGAGCAGTTCCAGAATGAATTGAGGTCAGATGTTCATGCTGTAAACAAGTTCAACCAACAACCAAGAAACACATATAAATCACAGGGCCAGAACAAGGAAAATGAAAAGTTCAAATGTAGGAGATGCCAGTCAACACATGGTGCACGTGAATGCCCTGCATTTGGAAAGAAGTGTAAAAAGTGTGGTAGGTTCAACCATTTTGCCATTTCATGTTTCGTAAAGAATATTAAGAATGTTGAGAAAGATGATCATAGTTCGGAAGATGTATTTGTAGGTTATGTAGGAAAATGTAAATGTAGTGATCCCAACTGTAGTCATGAAAAAATGTGGGATGAAACTATTCAGATTGAAGGTGAAAATTTCAACGTAAAATTGGATACAGGTGCGGATATTAGTATAATACCTGAAGTAAAGTTTAATGAAATAAAAACACAGATTTTAGTTCGTAAATCCAATTATATTATTAAAGGATTTGAAGGTACTCAGGCCAAAACTGTTGGAATTATAAATTTATATTGTAAATATAAAAATAAGAGTCTTTATGAGGATTTTGTGATCGTTGAGGGGGCTACTAGAATCCTTTTAAGTGGTCAGGCATGTGAAAGTTTAGGAATTATTAGGCGAGTAAATAATGTTAATATAAATCCTTCTGGAAAAGTCTCGGAAAGAGATAAATTCATCGAACAAAATTCGGATATTTTCTCAGGACCCGGTAGATTCCTAGGCGAGCATAAAGTAACTACCAAAATAGACTTTGAGGCTGTCAGTCATCCACCAAGTAAAATCCCCTTAGCTATAAAAGATGCGCTGAAGTGTGAATTGGATAGGCTCGTGAAATTAAAAGCAATAGTAAAAGTTGATGAAGTAAGCCCCGGCATGAGTATTAATCGAATTGTAGTCGTTGAGAAAAATAATGGTAACTTAAGGTTATGTCTAGACCCGGCTGATTTAAACCAACAAACTATACGCAAACCTAGAGCGACACATAAGATCGAAGATATTTGTTCAAATATTAGAGGTAAAAAATTTTTTACAGTTTTTGATCTATCTGAAGGATATCACCATTTAAAATTAGATGAAGAGTCGTCGTGGAAATATTCTTTCGCAACCACATTTGGCATTTACAGATACTTAGTGTTACCTTATGGTTTATCAAATTCTCAAGATTTATTCGAAGAAGCAGTAGAAAAGAGATTTGGCGATATTGAGAATGTATTGATATGTCATGATGATATGATAGTTTCAGGTGGTACTAGGGAAGAACATGATAAAACTGTAGAAAAAGTAGTAGCAAGAGCTCGAGAAGTAGGCGCTAGATTCAATAGAGATAAATTTCAATTTTGTAAAGACAGTGTTAAATTTATGGGTCAAATTTTTTCTGGTAGAGGAATGGAAATAGACGAAGATAGAGCAAAATCACTTTGTGAACTAAAAAGTCCAAGTAACAAATTAGAATTGCAAAGAATCATTGGATCATTTAATTATGTTAGGCGCTATGTTCCCAATATGACAAATCACATACAACCTCTTTGCGAATTGTTGAAAGCTAGTGTAGAATGGCAATGGCTACCTAAGCATGAAGAATGTTTTAAAAAGCTGAAAGAGATTGTATGTAATTCACCTGCTCTTGTTCCATTTGATCCTGGTAGGAAAATAATCCTTCAGTGTGACGCATCAAAAAATGGTCTAGGATGCTGCATGTTCCAAGAATATGAGAATAAAATTTTAAAGTTGGTAGCATGCGCTTCACGCAATATGAATGACAGTGAGATAAATTATAGTCAAACAGAAAAGGAATTTCTCGCTATCTACTTCGGTACACAAAAGTTTCACCATTTTATTTATAAAAGTATAGTAGATGTTCAGTGTGATCATAAACCGATAATATCCATCATGAATAAGCCTATATGTAAAATTGGATCAGTTAGGTTACAAAGGCTAAGAATAAAATTATTAAAATATTCTCTTAATGTATATTATGTACCTGGAAAAGATATACATTTTGCAGACATGTTATCTAGGGCCTCATTAAAAATAGACAGTTATGATTCTGAGATGTTAGAGATGGTACATTCAATATCAAAGCATCTACCCATGAGTGAAGAGAAAAAATTTGAATTCAGAAATGCTACCGGTAACGATGATACATTGGTTAGAATTTTCAATTATTATTACAACGGATGGCCTCAAGAGAAAAATATTCCCTACCAATGTAAACCGTATTATAAACTAAGAGATTCAATATATGTAGAAGCTGGTATCATATTTCTTGACGACAAGATAATCGTTCCTAAAACGCTAAGAACCCAAATGATTGAAATACTGCACAGAGGTCACACAGGCATGAATAAAACAATAAATAAGGCTAGAACTTTATTTTATTGGCCAGAATTAACAACAGATATAATGAACTATGTTAAACGTTGTAGGACATGTGAAAAGTACAGTCCCAGTAACTTCAAGGAACCATTGTTACCACACTCGGTACCAAGATTAAGATTCAATAAAGTAGGTACAGATATATTGGAATTTGGACCCAATTCCTATTTAGTAACAGTAGATTATTTCTCTCATTGGCTTGAAATTATAAAACTGAAAGATAAAACGTCAAATTCTGTAATAGACGCTTTTCAAAATATATTTACCAGATTTGGTTACCCAGAGCAAATAATTGCTGACAACTTACCATTCGTTTCGAGTAAATGTAGGAACTATTATGTTAGTAAAGATATTTCTATTTCAACATGCAGTCCACATTATCATCAAAGCAACGGACTAGCTGAGAAAGCTGTAAATATAGGCAAGCAAATTTTGAAAAAGAGTAATGAGGAAAATCTAGATTTTAGAGACCTAGTCATGAACTACAATAACACGCCTCTTAGTGGTTTGAAAGCATCACCATCACAAATTTTACAAAGTAGACACCTTAGAGACCTTTTACCGCCAACAACCGATAAATTGCAACCTCAAATTCAAAAAGGTATTTTCAAAAAATTGTGCGATCAAAAGTTGCAACTTAAGATGCAATATAATAGAACAGTACGTAGAAATCCAGTAGAATTTAAAAAAGGCGATCAAGTTGTAATTAAAACACCAAATGATAAAATTTGGGAAAAGGCAATTGTTTTAGAAAAGGCAAAAGAACCTAGATCTTATTGGCTGAAAAAGGAAATAAACGGTCAAATACTAAGACGTAATACACACCATATAAAACGATCATATACCAGACCACATAGTGGCGAATACATTCTGCAGCCAGAATTGAGCCCGAACCAACTTTCACCAGATCCTCATAACAAAGATGGTGGTAATTTGAACAAATCGAATACATCCAATATTGTGAACAACCCAATTATAGAAACTAAAACTGTAAAAGATAATATGACCCGTTTTGGAAGAATTGTGAAACCCCCTGGTCGTTTAGATCTTTGAGGGGAAGGTGTTCAATATTATTCTATATTATAACATGTCAGATATACTCTATGGTCAAGTTACTAGAATGTCAGATTGATATCACAACCACACTGTTGTAACATCACATGAATGTATATGTTATACCGATTAAATATTAAAGTACAAATCTCTAGTGTTCTATTAAATATCAATACCCAAGTATTAAACACTGTGGAGAAGACATACCTACTATAGACGAGAACGAAAGAGAAATACTTGTAGGATTGTCTGTTCTTACGTCTGGTGGTTAGATGACTTTGAATATTGTATAGCGCGGTCGGAATTGATATTCATTCTTCATTCGTATTTAGATATAAATGAGATCCGCAAGATGACGAGATTCGTGAATAAGATATACCAGACGAAATCGTAATATAAGCGCTTAGATTGTCGCTCTGGAGGTTAGATGGCTTTGATGAATATTGATTTGTATTCCGGAAATGAATGGAGATTAATTATCGGTTCTTGGAAAAATATATCCATATTATACTATGATGGGTATATGGAAACAAAATATTGATTTGGAATCCCTGTTCGTATTTGAATGAGAAATGTTTTGATGATTTCTTGAGGAAAAACAACGTATCTGAGATTGGACGATATTTTGATGAATCTCCTTGTGAAAAATATGAAGCAGTTTCGTTTAAATTTTGGATATTCTGTTTTCTTCTAATTAGGTTCGTTTCGTAATCATCTAGTAAACTAGTCGATAACTAGTGTAAGTGATAAACCATTGTATAAAGAAGGTCTTTATTCAAAAACAGAACTATACAAATGTATAGTCTAGCAAATGCTAGACACCTCTTACTTGTTAATACAGGTTTCAACCTGAGTTGCATTTACTACTCCACAGAATGTTTAAAAACGCCGTGATTTTGTACCAAAAAATTTTTCATCATAACCTTTCGGAAAATCCGGCATCGTTAAAGCCAGTACCAAAATATGATAGAGTCAATGTGAATCATATATATGTTTGTTTTTGGTATGTTTGTCGATTATCCTATAGGTTTCTAGGAAGCCTCTCCGAAGTTATTTATTTCGTTCTTATGAATCGAATACATATTTTGCCTATAAATATATAGTGGATAACGAAATGAAATTATTCATTCAGACAAATTTCTATCAAAATGTACGATTCAGAAATATTTTATTTTAATTATCTAAAAAGTCGGATACCATGTGCTTATATGAAGTTCCTTTTGATATAGTCGCCTACCCCGAGAATGCATGTTTACGATTATGTTCATTTCAATTTTGCTCGAAAACTGTTAGGAATATCGACAAAATGCCTCATATAAATGGTGTTAACAGGTAACCCTAGATTCAGATAGATTTTTCAAAATTTCAATAGGACCAAAAGTTTTCTCAAAAAATAAGAAAATGTGTTGTTGAATCCCCTTCGCCGTGGCTTGACGTAAAGATGCGAGTAAGGCGGCTAAGGCGCACTCCCGCGTGTAAACGGGTGTTGGACCAGAAATAAGCGACCTTATGCATCGAAGCGTTCATAAGGTTCAGTTTGAGGATCATTCAAGTAACATTCACGTTGTTCGCCCATTTTTCAGATCTCATTATTGAAATAATAAATTTCTTATACGTATTTGAATATGTTTATACATATTTTATTGAGTTTCTGTTAACTTGTTGATAAATATAGTTATATGCATAAGTTGGCAAATCAATTTAGTGGATGAAATTAATTTTTCCAGAATTTCTTTAATGTGTATTTGAGTATATTCAAGTATTTATTCGATTTCTCTTAAATTGCTAATAAATTCACAAATACATGCAAAGTTATTTGGATAGTCGATCAAAGGTCATTTTTGGACATTTTTCAGATTTCGCATATGGATTCTGAATTTGCAACTGAGATTATTGGTCCTCGGAGTAAAAAAATTTCGTGAATAGTCAATTCCTGCTAAGCGGATATTTTTCATTTCACCTGACGTTAGGTCAGGAGCTTTTACGCGCTTGTTCCGTTGCCAAAGCGGTCATCTATACATCTATACTTACCTCAAGGAGGAATTTTACATTGAAGGGCGATTCGATCAATGTTTTGGAAATATGGGGAAACTGAAATTTTGAAAGGGTATTTTTGCGGAATCATTCGTTAGTTTTTACTAATTCGCCAATTCGGCCTTCTTGATTAAACTCCAAACTTACTTTACAATTATCAAGCTACTGAGTAGATTTTTATTCGAAGTTAAAAATATCCATTGGTTTTATAGCCTACCGAAGATTCCGCTAGGAGTACTGAAATAATTTGTATTTAAGAAACTAGTGGCCCTACGGAGGCCAAAATTGTGCTCATGGGCCCCCAGAATGACCTGGATAGAAACATGAATTTTTAAAAAAAAAATCAAAAAACTTTGATGGGATTTGAACTCGCTCCACTTACGGACAATAACTCAATCGGACCCAATCGTTTAAGACCTTTTTCGGCTCAAAATTCGAAAATTACAGACATCGTGACGAAATGATAACGCGCTGTTCCCTAGAACAAGCGCGCAAAAATATCCATTGGTTTTATAGCCTACCAAAGATTCCGCTCGGAGTACTAAAATAATTTGTATTTAAAAAACTAGTGGCCCCATGAAGGCCAAAATTGTGCTCATGGGTCCCCAGAATGAGCAGGGGCGCTATTTTCGAGTCATCCGAATCACTTTCGCATGCGAAAGTGAGGTCTAGATTCGGCCAAATGTGACAGTTTGGCAACGTGTTGTTTTTCCTCAGAATTTGTATTTGCAGGCAATCCTTATTACATGCCCGAAGCTGACATGATATTCAAACGAAAACACACTGGATACTCATTAATGTTTTTGATGGATTTTACAGTTTGAAATTGTTTTTATGGGTACTCCTTTTGATTTAATAACTATATTGCTGTCCTCTTGTGAACTAATATTAGTGATGGAGTGAATATCCGAAAGTTGATGAACGAAAGACGATGTAGATTAAAGCCTTGTTAAACAATGATTGAAGGGAGTATATATAATATATTGTACCCAAATTCTATTTGTAATATTTATGATTAGTTTTGTTTTAGGTATCGAATGGATATATCGTCACCTGAATATCTAAAATCAATTATTCAAAGCTTCAGGAATTGAATTATGCTGTGAATATACTACATATAAGGTGTCGAATAGCAGTTTCGGCACAAGGTGTAAACGCAGACTTTTAAATTTCTACAATCTTAGGAATACTTTGAAGGCTCAAAAACTGTTAGTAATTTATGTGTACAAAATATTGGTAACAATATCAAAATAAATGAAGCATCTACAATATGGAGTGTTCCATTTAAAAAAATCATGGTTGAGCTGAATTTTCTGAATACTGAACAAAGCATTTTAAATACCTTATTCGAACTTTTGTGATCGCAGCAGAAGTTGCATGTATAGTTAAATTGAACTCAAATGGTAATTTTGTAGGTACTCAGTTCATCAGAAATCCACTTCAACTAGGTTAATTAGTCTCAAAATTTAATGATTTTTTTTTCGGTTAAAATACAGTTGATTAATATTATACAGGGAAAAATTGTTGGAGAATATTCACAAGAGCAATGCAAAAAACAATGATTTTCCTGAATGTGTTCTATATAAATAGTTGAGTTTTGGTGGATTGAAGTGAAAACTTTGGTGGATTAAACTGAAAACTGATGAAAATCCTATATACAGCGCCGAAATTGTGAAAAATTAAAACGGTAGTTTATCAGGAATCAATAAAAGTTTTTTCTGGATCAAGTATTCTACCCGGAAAGAAAGTTTTTTTGAATAAAATTTGAAATTTTTCGTTGAGTATGAATAAGATACTTTTTAAGTGCGTGAAGTGAATAGATTTGCTCTATGGATTGATACACGATTTTTGAAATAGAGAAAAATTAGTGAATCCGCATGCGGATTTGAATCCAGCTGCCTCGACCTATCCGATGTATTTCAGTCGAAAACGAAGCTATGCGAAAGTTCATTTACTGCTGCGCAAGTGCATATGAGTCATTTTTGTACCGTGCAAAGTGATCATCACACCTAAAAAATGAGGCATTTGATCATTTTCCCCTTTTTTGTGGTCATTCGGCTTTTTTTATATTCAAAAGTTATTTTAGAGCTCAGAATAATCATTGAAACATTCAAAATTATAATAAAAAAGGTGTTTTCGTGAATAAATGTGAACACCACGTTGCCAAACTGTCGCATGGTCGCAAGAGCTCATAGACGAATTGAATTCGGATGAGCTCGAAAATAGCGCCCCTGGATAGAAACATGAATTTATCAAAAAAAAAAATTCAAAAAAACTTTGATGGGATTCGAACTCGCTACACAAAGGGTCGCGTATAAATTGGATTTATTCTGATTGTAATGTCTATAATGACGTCCGTTACTAAGCAAGGGTAGTTCATCGAATTTGACCCTATTTTCCGAATGCGGAGAGAGTTCGATTCCTACCAAAGTATCTTAGGAAATATTTTTCTTGATGAATTCATATTTCTATCCAGGTCACTCTGGAGGCCTATTAGCATAATTCTGGGATCCGTAGGGCCATCAGTTTCCTAAATACAAATTATTCAAGTACTCCGAGCGGAGTCTTTGGCTATAAAATGAAAACCAATGGATATTTTTTATTCTGTTTTCACCCCAGCGTTCAGAATAAAGGTGGGTTCAACCTCGAGAGATTTCAACAATTTTGGTTGAATTTTTTTTCCACTGTAGACATGTGAAAAAAAGTTGAGTTTGAATTTCGGAAAAAATTTTTCACGGAAAATCTTAGAAAATTGAGTACATTGAAATAATGCTATCTAATTTGGCAATCGAAAATAAAAAATTCCAACTTTGTAGGTTTTCCGCCATTTTGAAATATTTTTTCCAGAATTCTACAGAACAATTGAATTGACCACCCAAAAATACCAAGATGTGACCGAAAACCGTTATTTCGAAGGTCACGTATAAATCGCCACAGTTATCAGAATATTGCTCAAAGTTAACATTGAACAATCTGTATCTCGCTTATGCTTCGAAAACGGGGTATATGTCATATGAGGCAAAAATGACTTTCCCAATATCATCTATACGGCTATATATGTTTGACCAGTTTATGGTGAAACACCCTGTATAACAACGGTGTTAAATTCTAGCTAATAATTATCTACGGAGATATTAGGAAAAACTATTAATATGTCCAATTATTTGGTTCTTTGCTCGTTATCACTCTTATTCACAGATAGAGACGAAGAGATGTGCAACTTGGATACTTTATTTGAGTATCCGATAGTATCGAATACTTTCGTTGGATACTTGGAATCCAAATTCATACTTATAAAGGCCCGATGCAATCCTGAAAACAGTCTTCGAGTTTCCGGTGTCGATTAGAATAAAATTTAAACGGAATCGGAGATATGCTTTTTGAAATATATGAATTTCTGAAATAAATTCTCGGAATTTTTTTCTCTTTTGATTTATTCCTCAGAAAAATCAGGAAATCTGATTGGGCTGAAATATAGCACTCGGTTATGAAGTGGCGGTTTTGAGATTTCAGTGAAATAGAAATGAAATATGAAAATTTTCCACGAAAAAAAATTTTTTTTTCAAATTTTTCTATGGGGACTTCTTCATATTGCTACTGTTCATCTACCAACCAAGTTTCATTTCGATCAAATAAACACATTTCGAGTTATTGAAAAATCAAATATTCAAATGGCTGTAGCACAAAAACCATTCGGCAGATTTGGCCCATTAACGAACCTAACCGAGATATTCAGGATTTTAACCTAACCTGAGAATTTGAAGACTCTAGGTTACAGCGTACACCGCTGGCCGGACGGACAGAATCAATTTTGATCACGGATTCTTCATCAGTGAGTACAACCCAGTCGTTTGAGACCAATTTTGGCTAAAAATTCGAAAATTACAGACATCGTGACGAAATGATAACGCGGTGTTCCCCAGAACAAACGCGTAGAAATATCAGTCGCTGTGACATGCAAAATGAATGAATTTCCGAAAACTGAAAGATTCATGCCATAGACAAATAATCTCTCATTCAGTCCACCGAATAAATTACTAATAGAGGTCAATTCCACAAAAACATTTCATATATAATATCAGTACCTATTATCGCCCTTACAGGTAGATGTCGTTGCAAAATAATGAATTTCCCAATACCGAATAATTCGTTCAACGGCATCTGAAGTCGAACTGAGGCCGCAGAAATTCCGGGGCCATGGGGTGCCTTAGTTCGAAGTTGATCGGGGTCATTCGACAGCTTAGACAAAGGAAAATCTCAGAATATGAAATATTTGGAAAAACAAATTTGTAATTTTTTTCGAACTACAACTGCAGCTCCACGCCCAGGTGCCTGATTCATTACGCAGACGAAGTCTCTGCATTGTTGCCAGCTCAGGACTAGTTGATATTGCAGTCCTTGTTGCACTCATGGGAAATTAGTCGACATGTTGGCTTCAACAATTCTTGAATTTATGAATGACATGCCACGTCTCCTCTTTCTTCTTTCTAAGTTCGACAGCATTTTCTGTGGCTGTTTGTTCCTATATGAGGGTTCCGACCAGACTGGCCGTGAGGTCGCGAATTTCACGCGCCCGAGTTTCATTTTCGTTATTCCCACGCTAAATAAAGATTTATTTTGTTGGTGGTGGATTAATGGATCGTTAGAAGGAATTGATGTTTGTGTTTCTTGTTGGAATATTAACTAACCGTTGTGTTTCCTAATGAGATATTAATTCTTTTAAAAAGAATTTATTGTGTCGTACGGCGTACGACAATATATTTTTAGTGAGGGCGCGTGGCCCCTCGGCCTTATTGAGCAACCGCCACTGCCTTTTCTGTGCTTGGCCACTACGACCATCGACATATCGAACATATCAATATATATTTCAAGACTCTTTCAAATCACCACTACCAAGAGACTTTACAACATCCACGTCCTCGTTGGGATTCGAACCCAGTACCCCCACTTTCCGCATCCTAGACAATGTCTCCATTCTCTAGGCCATGATGTAATAAACATGGTGTGCTCATCTGAAAAGTGAGTGACGCCAGCGAGCAGAAAATACAAGGAGTTATATATTCAGTAATTTGCATGTTTATTCAAAGCACAGAATATTTGAATCTTTGTATTTTCTGCTAGCTGACGTCACTCATTTTTCATATGAGCACACCATGGTCCCTATTCTCTAATCGGGGATGGGAGAAAATAGACGTGTCGACGCTGTCGTCGAGAAAACGCGGTGCATTTTTGATGGAACGATAGAGAACGTTCATACCATCACATTCAAGAATAGGGCCCCATGTTTTTTACATCATGCTCTAGGCTACGCATATACCTAAAATGTTATATAAGGTCCATGTAGTAAGCAAAACATATTGTGCTCATCTGCTCATACCACAAATGTCCGCATAGCTTACAACACAGAAAAGGAAGGCATGATGTAAGCAAAACATGTTTTACTTACATCATGAAGGCAGGTTGCATTTATTATATCTGGATTATGGATTAATAATAAATAGTTTATCTATGATCTGGATGTTCTATGGGCCACAGTGGCCGAGCCGGGGAACAAGACTCTAGCGGTCGCCCTCCCATGGGTGAACACATGCACGTTAACTGACCCATAGACAAATAATCTTAGATTAGTTTATCTATGAACTGACCTAACCAAGTACATTTACAACTCAGAACACGAAATTCAAGGCGCAATCCTGAATTAAATTTCCGTTTCTGCTTCAAACTGGCACTGTCCTAAATTAGACTAACCTAACCTAACCATACAACAAAATATTAAACTTAACCATACTCTATTTTATGGACGGTGTACGATTTTTGATCGGTTTTCACTCATGGCAGGGGGCGTCCGCTAGAATTTTCAGAGCCGAGGACAGACTTATTGGGAACTTCTGCGAAGATGCCAGTGCCCTAACGGATAAATTTGGAACCGTCCAAAGTAGTAATTTTATGTAAACAAAACTTAGAAATGTGGTGGAAAACGAATATTTATTAAGCAGAGCTTGAATATTTAAAGAAATTATTATAATTTTGTGGAAGATTTCTTGAGAAGGAACTTTTCGTTTGAATCACGATATAAAATCGTACTTTTAATCGTTCCTGGAGGATAATTTCGGTGTTATTTTATAGTGTATGTTGCTTGGTGAATCAAAATGAACCAATATCTAAGTTTACTTGAATTTCTGAAAAAATAGGCACCTCAATAAGTAATTTAAGGACTCTTATTTATGTGAAGATGTGCTCAATGCAGGCTATATTATGTGGTAAATCTAGAATCAGTCTATATGATACGACTTGTTCTTTTTTTGCGAACGAGTGAATCAATAAAATGAAAACAGATTTTCTGCTTTAGTTCTCTCGCATCAGGAATGCGAAGAAAAAGGAAATCAAATAGACATACAATTGATTTCATTTTCATATTACAGCTGCTCAAGATAGACATACAAAATGAAAAATTTCACAGCTGGTTCAACCTACCTATATATAGAAATGAAAAGTATATTAATGTATTTATATGAATAACTTCAGCTATTATCAACTCTAACAGTATATCTAGTTTTTGTCAGGTTTTCAACCAGATCACTCTTTTAGAATATGATTTTATGTAGTATGTGAATTAGGTAGCAGCAGAAGTGCTCAGTAGTTTCTCTGCAGCATTTTTCTTCAAAATTCTCTTATTTTCATTTACACCTGAAAACATCATGACATGAAGTTGTTTTGAAATGAATACATTGTAGGTAATTTACCTTTATGAAAATAAACATCTTCAGAGCAATGCAGTGAACATACTTTCATGTATTTCGTGACCTCTGTTTTCCAATCTTCAATTTCTAAAGCTAGGCCTTTCTTCTATCATTGAGTTATCTGCCAAATGCTGTTCCCAAATCAACTTTTCTTTCATTTGGCTTTGGAAAAAATGAAAACTAGGTGCACAAGATGATCCTTTCTTCTTTGACCATGAAAAACATTGAGTTGAGGCACACAACAATAGTCATTTCGGGATGATGCCATTTCGAATTAATACAATCGGAAAGAAAGGAATCGATTGATGAATATTACAAACACTTTCGGTATACCAAAATTTCAACTCGGAAAACAGCACAAAAGCTCGAAAATGAACTCTAAATTCGCAACTACTGCTAGGCGATACGCCCTCTGGCGATAGAAATTCGAACACTTGCAAGCTAGTAGTTTTTCGACGTGCCTGTTATTCTAACGTAATTTGCCTACTTTGGGAGTTCAATTTCGAGCTTTTATGTTGTTCTCAGAGTTGAAATTTTGGTATACCGAAAGTGTTTGTAATATCATTGTTTAAACAATGGTAATATATCCATCAATCGATTCATTTCTTTCCGATTGAAATTTTCGATTGTATTAATTCGAAATGGCATCCTCACAAAATGACTATTGTTGTGTGCCTCCACCCAATGTTATTCTTGGTCAAAGAAGAAAGGATGATCTCCTGCTTTAAGTTTTCATTTTTTCCAAAGCCAAATGAAAACAAAATTAATTTGGAAACAGCATTTGTCAGGGAACCCAATGATAGAAGAAGAAAGGCATGGATTTTGCAATTGAAGATTGGAAAACAGTTTACGAAATACATGAAAGTATGTTCTCTGCATTTCTCTGAAGATGTTTATTTTCATAAAGTTAAATTACAATATATTCGTTTGGAAACAACTTCATGTTCAGATATTTTAGGTGTAAATGAAAATAAAGGAATTTTGATGAAAAAAGCTGATCCTGCAGAGAAACTACCGAGCGCTTCTGCAGCTACCTACTTCACACTCTACACAAAATCATATTCAAAGAGAGTGATCTGGTTGAAAACCGAACAAAAACTAAATATACTGTTATAGTTGATAATAGCATTGTTTAAGGAGAAGAACAGAAACAGGTTAAAGTGGCCGATATAGAAGTGGTATTGATGCCTTACCTTAACTGGGTGATGGAAAAAGAATCTGGACAACTCCCACAACTCCTCTTGAATTTGCTTCAATAAATTCAAATCTGCCATCTACAAATGAATTTAGCAAAGAATTGAATATGTTCATTCCTCAACACTAATTTTGGATCAAATAATTTTGAAAATATATTCCTTTGAATTTTTCACATAGAATCCTGATTTATTTGCTGCTAAAATGAATGATTCCAAATTAATATTTAAACCTATTTCAAAGCAAGATCTCCTCAGTGCTATCTGATATCCCTATATCCGATTGCACCTGAAACCCCCTTCAGAAAGTTTGTTTTGATGTTGAAGGATACACAGTGACTTTTTCAAGTTCTGCATCATGTCGATGATTGTTGTTTAAACCATAAATAATGTTTCCCTGAGTTTCAACGTTAGGCACTCTTTTGGAAGTATACAAATACATATTCCTCTTGAGTATAAGACAGAAAATAACATTGAGATGTAATCATATAATCAGTTTCTACTTGGACTAAAAGAGCAGACAATTATTGGGATCGTTCTTTCGGAAGAATCTGATTCGGTAATGTCCATTGGGTAGATTGTGGGATATGAATTTGATCCAATCGTAAACAGAACCAACCTCTATAATTCCTGACATACTAATAAATTTTAAAACAAATAGAGGAAACTACCAGACGAATTATTTTCATCAGCTGTTACCTAAAATCAATTTATTATCGCAGATCGCAGACCACTAGACAAGGCCTGTGATATCACAGATCAACTGGTTGGTCTGTGGTGATCTTAATATTTATGTGCTGAAATAAGCACAACTCCACAGCAAACAGCATAGAACTCTATATTACTACCTGGAAAGGACCCGACCCTTCTTCAACTAAGCTCAAAGCGTAACAAGGGGCAACGAAACAAAGATAGCGCTAATTACGGTAACCTCTCCCTGTCACACCCATTGAAGTAAATGGTGTTTAACGGCTCAAATTTGGATTTACTTGGAAATTCAGGTAATTTGGGTATTACATCGTTTAGAAAGTGCAATATTTTTGAAAATGAATATCTATTTTTCTCTGATATGCCATTACTTTCTCTGCCTTCACCGAGTGTGTGGTTCAAAAAGAGAAGAATTATGTTGGTGTGAGCTGTGCATTGACGATTGACGACAGTTTCATCATTATTACAATAAATTTAAATAATAGGAACATAGGAAAATACTTCTCGAAAAGCACTGACTTGAAGTCAGGAAAATTTAAGCGCTGGTTAAAATTCATTGCCAATGCGAAATTTGACATACTTTTTTCCGATATTTTTGGAAATGTGTGTCGAATCGAGCTGAAATTTCGAACATTGCTGTTCAGAATCGATTTCAAGGTCTGCGCCAAGTTTCATTGGAATCTCATTGATAGTTTCCGAAAAAAATATTTTTTAACGATTCTTCATGCAATCAGTTAGCAAGTTTCAATCTGATCGCATCAGTACTTCTTATTGAGATATAGAGGAAATAAAATTATATATTTGAAATGGATAAAACTTCGAAATTGTAAGGTAAATTCTGCTCATTAGCGAACTTTTTTTGATTTTTTTAAGTCGCTATAGCTTTTCTAGGTAGAAAGTTATCGTCGCCACTGGCGGCTGAATATAATTCATTTTAACATTGAACTCTTCATCAGTGAGTCCAACCCGGTCGCTTGGAACCATTTTCGGCAAAAAAACGCAAATTTACGGAGGATGATAACGCGCTGTTCCCCAGAAAAACCGCTCACTAAGTTGAAATTTCACTTGAACATGTGCGATCTTCTACAATCCTGCCTTCTCACGAATTAGTCAGAAAAAAATTCAGGTTCTGCTAATTTGAAATGAAAAATTAAAGATATTTAGAATAAATGCGACAGAGTTCTCTTTACTGCAATGAGGAAGAAAGAGATAGATACCCGTCCACTTCGCGGGTTGCATAAGCAACGAATTGGCTTCACTTGTCGCTCAAAACGGGTCCCTTCCAGGTATATAATATAGAGTTCATTGGCAAACAGCAACCGCCATCATAACAACTTTCAGGTGAAGAATTTTTCAAATTCTCAACGCTGATTGGCTTGATTATGCAGATCAAAAGCATATACCGTGATTTACATACCGTGAATTGTTGGTGTCGTTTGACGTTTCTTGTTTCCAAGATTCGCATAGAAGTTTCATCCCCCTGGTGCCTATCTTTCCAGAAACTCAAGTAAACTATTGGTTCATTTTTATCCACCAAGCAACAGCGACACTAAAATAGCATCGAAATTATCCTCCAGGAACCATTAAAAGCACGATTTTATATCGTGATCCAAACGAAAAGTTCCTCCTCAAGAAATCTGACACAAAATTGTAATAATTCCTTTAAATATTGTAGCTGTGCTGCATAAAACTACTAGCTTGGACAGGTTCCAAATTTATCCGTTATTCCGTTAGGGCGCTGGCATCTTCGCAGAAGTTCCCAATAGGAGTTAATGAATTAAATGAATGAATGAATACATTTACAATTTACAACATAAATAAGTGGAGTTGTTTTTGTTTATCTAAGTTTATCTATCTTTTTATTTATATTAATTTTTAATAACCGAGGACTTTATTTATTATTATAAGAAAATGGAAACAGAAATTTTGGATATCTCTAGTGACAGTAACGAAACAATAATCCAATCAAAAAACCAAGATCTGCAGAATGAAGTGTTGAAATCATTGCCTGAACGAGATGATGATTTGAATTACCTTTTCAACAAATATTTAGGTGGTAATAAGGAAGAAAAATCAACTGTAGTTACATGTAACCGATCAGTTCCTCAAGATATAACATCTGAAAACGATTCATCAAATTTGAACAAATTCAGTAAGAGACAAAATGAAGAATTGACCTCAACTTCCGAATACGAATTCAGATCATTCGATGACGGTAATTTGCCAAGTTTTCCTGTTAAAAAAAAGTTGAAAGTGGCATGTCACGATGGTATACCAAACAATTTTACCAAAGATTCCGACAAGCCTGAATGTGAAATTCGTGAGTAAAGAAATTATTATCTTATTAGCATTGAATGCTTTCTGAAGCAATGGTAAGAAATCACCTTCGATTCTCCTGCATTTTTACATATTTGCAAGACGAAGTATGAAATTTATTTGTAAAAGTTTAAGTATTGTAACCACAACATTGTCTTCGACATTAAGTAATGCTTTGACCTCTAATAACAAAATACTAAGAAAGTAGAAATGACATATGAGTCTTCAACTTGGAATACATTCATAAATCTAAGACAGTTCTTTTGTTGCGAATATGCTTGTAGGTATTTTAAATTCCCCCTTCTTGATGTTATGCTGTGTATTGCCTGACGATATAGCTTGTAGCTGGTGAACACAAATTGATGTTTCATCCCTTATTGAAATGTACTTTTTGAAAATTTGATCATTATTATGCAAAAATCGACTTATCATGGTTTTCATTATGCAACGTAATCAACACTCTTCTTCACGTAAGATACAGCCTAATACAGGGTGTCCCAGATTTAATATATGACAGCGATTTTTTTGATGACTATCCCTAAAGTTATAACAATTTACACATATGTGTCGAATATCAAATTTGTATTTAAATCAATAAAAAGACCTTATTCAATTGGTTAGTATAGAATAGAATAGAAGAGAATAGTCTTTATTTCAAATAGAGAAAGTACATCCCGAAGTGAAACAGTCAAAATTTTACATTAAAAGTTTAGAAATTCATTTACACAATATGGTTCTATTCTCAGTAGTAGTTGAAAGATCTGTCTCTTGAAACCGATCAGGGTCTTGCTGCTCTTATTTGGGGTGACAGTTTGTTGAAAACTTTCGTGCTCAGTTAGAGTTATCCTACGTCTTGGATTTTTCAGTTCAGTTGTTCTTGTGTTATAATCTGTGATAGTTTTCTAATCAAAGTGTTTTTTATTTTTGAAGACAAACAACAGACACTCCTGAATGTAGATGGCGACTGCTGTCAGTAATCTTTTTTCTTGAAATCTTCCTCTACATGTTTCTCTGAACTCTAGTTGGAAAATGGTGCCAGTAGCTCTTTTGTGAAGTTTTAGGATCTCCTCGATTCTGGATGACGCTCCATAAAAAATAATTCCATATCTTATTGTTCTAAGAGATGTTGCATCAAGGTATCTGCTCAAAACAAAAGGGAGTAACATCCTTCCAGAGAGTTCGGAGACATTGTCATCCCAGCTCAAACACCTGTCCACTGGCAGACCTAAGAAGCCACTACTCCTCTCCAGTGGAAGCTCAAAATCTGTCGCCCGGATATATTCAGGTATTTCAAAATTTGCGTGGCTGGTACAAAACAAGTGGGCATTTGTTTTCTGAGTATTCAAACATAGTTGGTTTTTCAGGGACCACTCATTTATTTTCGCGATGGTAGATTCTATTAGACATTTCAGATCCGATAGAGTTTTTGCTTTTATAATATGTTGGTGTCATCCACATAATTTATAAGTGAGCAATCAATGATAGAGGCTGTCTCAGCAAATAGGTCATTCATAAAAATGATGAAGATGATTGGGCCCAAAATTCTTCCTTGTGGTATTCCTGATTCGACTGGTAGTGGTTTTGAGGTAGCCTTGGGATTCCCCATCGGTGATTACAACTTGTGTTCGAGAGGAGAGATATGATCTAAACCATTCCAGTGAGGTTCCTCTTATGCCATAGGAATCCATTTTTTGAAGTATATGCTGATGGTCCAGAGTGTCAAAGGCCTTTGGAAGATCCAGAAAGACAGCCATCACAAATTCAGAATCCTCCAGAGCCCTCAACGTTTTCTTTATGAACCCGAATATTGCAGTCTGCGTTGATTTCCCTTTTATAAATCCATGTTGTGAGGAGGACAAAATATCCTGATCAATGAGGAGAGCCATTTATTGTTTACATACAAATAGCTCGAATATTTTAGAGAATGTTGGTAGAAGACTGATTGGGCTATAGTTTTCTGGTGCTTCTTCACTACCCTTTTTTAAACCCATTACCCAGTTTTAGGGAATTATTTATTAGATATGTTGAAGGAAGGACCAGTTGTTCTCTGCATTTTCTAATGATGTTCATTGGCACACCATCCACTCCACAGGTGCTCTTATTCTTCAACAGTAATATAATGTTTAGTAGTTCATTTTCATCTATTTGTTGGAATTCAAATGAGTTTGGATTTTGTGAAATATTGGAACAAGATGGAAGTAATTTTTGTTTTAATAAATTTTTTGCAGGTGTTGAAAAATGATAATTTAATTCTCTCAGCCACCAAGTCAAGATTCTCTAGAACGGGAGAAGTTCCGACATTTTGCCCTTTAATTGTTTTCACTGTATTCCACAAAGTTCGAGTTTTATTGTCTGATTCTAGAATTTGTGTTTTCCGTTTTTCTTCTCTTAGCAGATTGTTGTATTGCTGTTTCTCTTCTCAGTTTGCCTCATTGAAAATAGGGTTTTTTATAACAACATTTTCAGCCCTAATGTGCTTTGGCTTGGTAATAGGAATCCTTTTTAGAGGGCACGTCTGCTCAAACTCAGTTGTGAATAGTTGCAAGAAGGTGTTTCATTGCTTATTTATATCAGATTCTGGAATATTCTGTATAATATACCAGTTCACATGTTTCAGTCGTTCCACCAAGTTGCCAGTTCTTTCTTTGAACATTATTCTTTTACAACGATATTTTGTTGAGTCTGTTTTTTGTATTACAATTATCAATATTTGAGCTGTTTCATGGTCCGACATTCTTGTTTGAATTGTTCAAGCTTTATAGTGCTGTTCATTAGTCGAGAGAGAGAGAGAGAGAGAGATTCTTTATTCAATCTTATAACCAGTACAGGTGTTGATCTTGTCAAAATACAATTAACAATTTACCTAATACAGAAAAGAAGAGTAAACAAATACAAAAAAGAAGCATTACAGTCGCCTCTCATTTAGGAATTCACTTGAGCTATAATAGTATTTTTCTACGAGCTCCTCCTTTGTACTCCAAAAGATCTATTTTTAAAATTCTCAGGTAAATTATTCCAGATTGAAAACAGACTATTACCGAGTTTCACAAAGCTCTGATCAACGTGATTGTTCTGATCAAGTCAATTATGTGTTCAATTTCAGTTCATTTTTAGCAATACCACAGAATATCAAAGCATTGATCGTACGATCAAGCTTTGTGAAACCCACGGTATATGTTACATTTTTCTGCAAGTATGAAAAATTTTACTTATCCTCAATAAGGTAGATTTTCCTACTGGTGTTATATGGATGTTACAAATTTTTGAACTCAGAAAGATTATTAATGACAAATATTACAGACTCATATATATTCAAACTGTATAGAGTTAGTATGCCTAGGTTTTTAAATACAGTTTTACAGGTTTCAGTTTGTTTCATTCCAAAAATTACCCTCAAACATATTTTTTGTAAGAGGAAGATTTTTTCAACTTCTGGAGATCTTGCCCAGAAGATAATCCCATATCTTATCTTAGAGTGCACATAAGCATGGTAGGAAGACAATGCAGCATCCACTCCCACTTTATCTCAGATGATCCTCAATGCAAAACAGTGTCATGCTATATTTGGTGCCAGCTTTTCAATTTGACTCTTCCAGTTGAGTTTTTGATCGATATTTATTCCTAAGAATGATAGACCTGAGACTGTTTCGATGTTACCACAGACCAACAAGACAAATCACTTCATCGTTTGCGGGAATCGCGTCTCTCCGACCTTGAGAAATATAACAGACATAACCACACTTTCTTCTTCCTCGAAACAGCTGTCAAATTGAATACTTGATTTTGGAATATCTAAAATCGACATGTAAAAACGGATTTGTCGGGATTCAGGAATCACAAAATCAAAATCAGACTAAGATTTTTCGATGAAACCATTTGAAAAGCAAATTTCCAACACCAAAGCGAGTGTTTTGTCACATCTTAAACTCCTGTAGAAGAATTCGGTTGGAGTAAATGAAAACTTTGGAAAAATGTTATGGAAAACCCGTTCACCTTAATCAGAGAATCTTTGTAGTTTCACATCAAATGGTATTCATTTCAATATAAAATCAAACTATGAATAGACCAACTTTCGATTCCAATCCTAGTGTTTGTGCAATCATATACAATTTTATTAGACATCCCATCTTTTAATTGAATAATGGAGGTTGTAATGCTTTTACTTCAGTTACGATTCCTTTATATTATATAAAATGAACATTATGAATGAGTCCACCTAAGTTCGATTCCAATTCTTGTTGTATAATTAAAACATATAATGAGGCCTGTCATCATAAAATAGAACCTCAAAGATGACTAAACAATTGATTTGGTTGTAAAAAAATGTTTGGATTATATTCTTAAATGGAACAGATACGAAATTATTCATCAAATAATAGGATGAAAAATTCATTTCAGTTTGTTTACATGTTTATAACCTCTTCAAGCGAGTCCGAAAACGACGAGAGTGACGTAATCCTATTCCTGCAATCTGATTGGCACCCCAAAGCACCCCAAACGCCTGCTAAAATTCTGATTAGCTCGATTCGGGGTCATATCTGCGTTGACATAGATTTCCTAAGTAAATGTCGCAAGTGGTTTATCTGGTTGATCTGTGATGTTACTGTCCTGGTTTTTTAGATCAAGCTGTGCTGTTCCCTCACCTCCAAACAATAGGAGTTTAGTTTTGTCTATATTGAGCATTAAGTTGTTTTCGTTGAACCATTTGTTCATTTTCTTCATATCATTCTCAAGACTAATTCTGCACTCATTTACATTTTCAGCATTAGTTATTATAGTTGTATCATCAGCAAACATATCAGCACAATTGTCAATGAATTGAACTAAGCCATTTGTATAAGTTATATACAGCAATAGACCCAGGATAGATCCTTGTGGAACCCCGCTCTTTACTTGCTTCAGTTCAGATGTTTTGATGTTACCATCTTTCCCCTTGCTGACTGTCCTCTGCATGATGTTCGTTAGATATGACCTTATCAGAGTCAGTGCTACACCTCTTATCCCATACCTTTCCATTCTGGCTAATAGCTTCTCATGATCAACCCTATCAAAAGCCTTTGACAGTTCCAAGCATAGAGCCGCTGTAGTGTGTTTCTGGTTCAATGCTTTTATGGTGGTTTGTATTGCTTGGTAAATTACATTTATAGTAGACTTACCCCGTCTGAAACCGCATTGTTGTTTGACCAAGATGTTATTTTCTTCAATGAACTTATTGAGTTTATCAAAGATGATCTTTTCTACGGTTTTGTTAACATTAGATAGTAGTAATATAGGTCTATAGTTTTCAAAACCTTCTCTTGTACCTTTTTTGAATATTGGTATAACAAGTGGATACTTTCCTGTTTGTAAAATCTGATTTATTTTATGTGTCAAAGGTGTGGTTATTATCGATGCACATACTTTAATAAGTTCTACAGGTAATTCATCATGACCAACAGATTTTTTTAGTTTTCAGTTTTGAGGTATATTGATACACTACCGGCTCCACAACCGGACTCAGAAATGTACTCTTACTTCAAGATTTTATGTTATCAACGTTAGAATTAGCCTCGCTGTTCTGTTTGATTGAGTCAACGAAATATAAGTTTATCTTGTTAATTATATCTACTTCGTTTTCTTGGGGAAATACATTCAAAATTGAATCGCCTCCACCATGTTTATTGTTCATAATAGATTGCGTTTTGTATTGATCTCCCCTTCAGGTAACCATGCTGATTCTTTGATATTATATTGTTATCTAGAACAAAGTGCATTAGCTGTCTACAGAAAAACATCCCGAAATTCAACTGGTCTCCTTTCTTCAAAATGGGTTTTATTATTGCTTTTTTTAAATTTATTCAGGAAAACTTCAAACTGTTTCTTTTTCAGTCAGTTTATGATATCCTTCAGCTGTCTTGTGGTTATTTGTTTGAGATACATGGATCTGTCTAGTTCTTCCTCTGATATTAGTGCTGGTAATTTCTATAGTGGCAGTTAAATTTGTAGCAACATCATTAAAGTGCTTATTCAAATCATTTGCAGTTTTTGAAGGATTCGTCTTGATAGGTAGCTCTCTTTCAGCTCACTTTGACCTTATTTAGTTCACTACCTAACACAGTGTCTTAATTTTGTGGTCTGATTCTGATATTTTTTCTTCTTATATGAGTCTTCGGTGCAATTATTTCTTTATTATTAATGATAATAATAATCATCTTCATTTCAAATCATTTCACTTGTAATACATTAAAGTTACATGATATGAAACAGTATCAAAACAAAAATAATTACCTTCCTTCAATATGTTTAATTTTGGTATCGGTTTCATTTGATTTTACTTCATTTAGAGGAAAAGCTGATATGAAGTGTCTGAGATATATTTCATAAAAGTTTCTGAAAATTATATGCACGTCATCATCACCTTTGTAAACTATAAAGGACACTTGAAAGTTCGCGAAATATAGAGAGAACAGACACAATAATTTCCCGATAAAAAATACTTATCGGGTAGTGAACAAAGGATCAGAATATTTCCTCTGACGAGGCGCGTGCCAATGATAAGATTTATAATTATAAAGCTTATACACCTACAAGAAATATCAAATTACAGAAACGATCCCTTTGTGGGCTTTTCATCAAGGGAAGAAAATCCAAGCATTACAGCATATTTCCTCACAACTGGATGAAACTATGTAAACCAACCACAAAAACGCAAAAGATTGTACACCCAAACACTTAGTCCTTACACAACTCTAACAAAAAACAGATTTTCACGGTTAGAAACAATAGCCGTTAACGAGCCTAATGAAAGGAACAAAGGAAAAAGGAATAAAACCAACAAACTAAATAAACACCAACCCCACCACAAATTGTATCTATGATGTTGCTGACTACAAAACAATGTTGAGCAGCTTTACTCAGGTAATCGAGAAATATTCATTTCACACAGATGACAAAAATCAAAATTAGCGCGCACTCCGTGGAAACTTACAGAAAACTATCTGCACACCTTAGGAAGAAGCAATAACACACCACATTTATAAAATACGTGACGAACGAGCATACCGAGTCGTCATCTGGAACCTGCACCACAGTTTCCACTGAGGAAATTAAAAATGAACCCAACGAAGCTGGCCATAGAGTTCGTAACATAATAAATGAAACGCATAGACTGACAAAGGAACCACACATGTGTTTTTCGTTAATCTACAACCCCAATCCAACAACAAAACAGTTTATGATCTTCAATTTATAAATAGAACCAGAGTCACCATCAGAACCACCTAGAAAAAAAGAGTAACAAAGAGTATAAGATGTCAAGGATATGGTCACTCCAAAGCATACTGTTATAGACCCATCAATTTCGTTAAGTGCGGAGAACAACACGAGACTAAAACTGTCAAAGACAAAAATACGTCAGCAAGATGTGTGTTGGGCAAAGGTAACCATCTCGCGAACTATAGGGGTTGCCAAGTTTATAAAAACCTCGTAAAGAAAAATCAACCCAGAAGCACCATCCGCCAACCAACCACAGTCCCAAACACTCCTCGAAAAACTCCAACACCATCAAATACAGCAAAATACCGCAATAAGAAATTCCACAAACCTATGCCGAAGCGGTACATATGGGGAAACAAGGGCAAACACCATCTGGCCTAAGTCAACAACTACAGATACTTCTTGATGAATTCAAAAGTATGTTCTCACAGCTACTTAATCAAAACAGCATACCACACTTATGAGTAAAACGAACCCATAATGCCTAATACCAATCACAGGATTGCAACATGGATCGCCAACGGTTTGACTAATCACAAACAAGAAATCCAAACCTTCCTCGACCTCAATGAAGTGGATTTCCTACTAGTTTCTGAAACGCATTTTACCAGTCGAACAGTATTCTCCATCGCACCCTTCTCAGGTTACCACACAATTCATTCTGATGGAACTGCTCATGGAGGATCAGCTGTCATCATTAAAAATTCCATATCCCACCATGAACAGGATAAGTTTCAAACAGACGCCAGGCAACAACAGTTAATATAGAGATCAATACTGGGAATCTAGGTATAACATTAGTGTACTGTCCACCACGCCACACAATCTCACTGGAGACTTATAAAGACTTTTTCAGCGCTCTTGGAAGTAGATTGATTGTGGGTGGTGACTGGAATGCCGAGCATACGCATTGGAGTTCCAAGCTGATAACTACTAAAGGCCGTAATTTACTTCGTACTCTGACTGACAACCATTATGAACACCCATCCACTGAAGAGCCAACATACTGGCCAACAGACCCTAGAAAACTACCCGACCTTGATTTCTTTGTAGTGAATGGTATTCCAACGCGAAATCGCTCGCTGGAATCTCATTATGATTTCTGATCTGATTATACACCTGCATTGCGGTTCTCAACAGCCAGCCCATATACACAAACATTCCAGCAAAATTAGTCTCGAGACATACTCAAAGGGGAAACTTCAGCAACTACAATAATAAAAAATCTAGAAAAGCACTGACGTGAAGTCAGCAGCTTTTACGCGCTTGTTCACCTTGCGAAATGGTGACTTGGGAATTTCAGTGAAATTTTCATGAAATATAAAAATTCTCAAAAAAAAATTTTTTTCGAATTTTTCTATGGCTAATTCTTCTTATTGACACTGTTCATCTTCAAACCAAGTTTCATTTCGATCAGATGAATATTTTTCGAATTATTGAAAAATCAAAATTTCAAATGGCTGTAGCACAAAAACCATTCGGCAGATTTGGCCCATTAACAAACTTAACCGAGATATTTAGGATCTTAACCTAACCTGAAAACTGCAAGACTCTAGGTCCTTCCTTTCGACAGTTACAACGGACAGAATAAATTTTGACCACATATTCTTCATCAGTCCAACCTAGTCGTTTGAGACCAATTTCGGCTCAGAATTCGAAAATTACAGACATCGTGAGGAAATGATAACGCGCTGCTCCCGAGAACAAGCGCGTAAAAACTGAGCAATCTATGTATCAAAGAACCAAGACAACTAGATGAAACAGTGGAGCATTTTACCACTTCAATACAACGAGCAGCTTGGCATGCTATTCTTTTGACACAAGAAGTATATTATTCTCTGTTCCCCCCACTTCATATGCGACATCTGATAACCGAATAAAAGAAAACAAGACGAATTTGGCAGAGACCTTGCAACATCAGCGATCTGCATCACTACATAAAATTATCACGAAACCTTCCGAAAAGACTTCAAGAGCCACAAATTGTCCTATGAAGCCTACAGTGACCTGTAAAAGCTCTTTAGTGTAATACTTTGCCAATAAATAAACTGAACTAAACTTCACTGAAAGCCTAAGCACATGAGATCACAGCTTATGGAACGCCATCAAAAAGTTTAAGAGGACCACACCATCTATTTCACCGATAAACACAGCCAATGGCTGGGCAAGATAAAGTCGAGAAAAAGCAGATGCCTTTGATTTACATCTGTCTAAAGTTTTCGAAGAACCAGATGGAACACTAGGGCATTTAATTGGTGTGGAAAATTATTTAGATGCACCATGCCAATTACCGTTACCAATAGAAGATGTAACCCTCAAAGAAGTACAGTCTCCTGTCAATTCCACAAAAAATACTTGAAATACTGTTTTTGAAAAGAATTCAGAACGACCACGAAATGAATATATTTCCCTATTAACAAGTTGGATTTCTCCAAAGAATGTCAACAACCCATCAAGCCCATAGAATAGTTAGCCAAATAGCCAATGCTCTCGAAAATAAACATTACAGCAACAGGTATTTCTGAATATATCCCAAGCATTTAACAAGGTGTGGCACAAGGATTTTAATATAAAATTATAAAACACCTCAATAACAACTACTACTACTAATTAAATCCTTCCTCTCATATAGAAAGTGTTCCATCAAACTCAACAACGAAATATCAGGATATTTTTCCATCAAGTCTGGCGTATAAGTGTCCTGGAGCTGTTCCTCTACCTTCTCTACACAGCTGACCTGCCTGAAACACCTACTACAACGATTGCTGCGTTTGCTGATGACGTGGCTGTACCCTGAAATCACCTCAAGAAATATAGAAGATCACCTAAACCAACTGACCATTAACCAGACCAAGTCAGTTCAAGTTGTATTCACCACAAAAACCAGCACATGCCCCAGAGTCACTATAAATGGAGCCCCAAACCAAAGAGAAAGTCAAATGCCTAGCAATTCACTTCGATCAAAGAATCACATGGGAAAACACATCCAAGCAAAAAGAAAACATCTAGGCCTAAAAATCGGAAAGATGTACTGGTTGATTGGGAAGGAATCAAAATTGTCCATCCAAAATAATCTTGCACATATGTAGGTTCTGAAACCTATTTGGTCTTATGGCATTCAATTTGGGGTTGTGCAAAACCCACAAGACGAAAAGTAATTCAGCGGGTTAAATCGAAAACACTTCGACACAAAGTCATAAGAAAAGCCAACCATGAAATAATACTAGACTGTTACAAGAAACCAACGGCAACAAACAGGATAATCCACTACATGTCAAACCACAACATCAGTATTAAGAAGAACACAATACATCAAATGCAAGAGAGAATACTAAAAATATGCCATGAATCATCCAGGGAGAAAAACACTAAGGCAATCAATAGAACAAAATGGCTATCCAAGGAAGTTCATAAATACAGGGTGTTTCACCATAAACGGGTCAAACATATATAGCCGTATAGATGACATATGAAAGTCATTTTCGCCTTATGACATATACCCCATTTTCGAAGCATAAGCGAGATACAGGGTGTTTAATGTCAACTTTGAGCAATATTCGATAAATGTGGTGAGTTATACGTGTTGTGTAAAATTCTGGAAAAAAATATTTCAAAATGGCGGAAAACCTACAAAGTTGGAATTTTTTGTTTTCGATTGCCAAATTAGATAGCATTATTTGAATGTACTCAATTTTCTAAGATTTTCCATGAAAATTTTTCCCAAAATTCTAACACCTTTTTTTTACTTGTCTACAGTAAAAAAAAATTACCCAAAATTGTTGAGATCTCTCGAGGTTGGACTCACCTTAATTCTGAACAGTGGGGTAAAAACAGAATGAGGAAATATCCATTGGTTTTGATTTTATATAGCCTTTCAAAGACTCCGCTCGGAGTACTCAAATAATTTTTATTTGAAAAACTGGTGGCCCAACTGGCCTCCAGAGTGACCTGGATAGAAATTTGAATTTATCAAGAAAAAAAATATTTTCCTTAAATCTTTGGTGGGAATCGAACTCTCTCCGCATTCGGAAAATAGGGTCAAATTCGATGAACTACCGTTGCTTGGTAACGGACGTCATTATAACCATACGCGATCGTATTGTCCGTAAGTAGAGCGAGCTCGAATCCTATCAGTTTTCTGAAATTTTTTTTTGATAAATTCATATTTCTATCCAGGTCATTCTGGGGGCCCACTAGCACAATTTTGGCCTCCGTATGGACACCACTTTCTTGAATAAAAATTATTTAAGTACTCCGAGCGGAATCTTTGGAAGGCTATAAAATGAAAACCAAGGGATATTTTTCATTGTGTTTTCACACCAGTGTTCAGAATGAAGGTGAGTTCAACCCCAAAAGATTTCAACAATTTTCGGTGATTTTTTTTCACTGTAGAAATGGAAAAAAAAAGTTGAGTTTGCATTTTGGAAATTTTTTCACAGAAAATCTCAGAAAATTGAGAACATTGAAATAATGCTATCCAATTAGGCAATCGAAAACAAAAATTCCAACTTTGTTGTAGGTTTTCCGCCATTTTGATATATTGAATTGACCACCCAAAAATACTTAAATGTGACAAGAACTCGTTATTTCAAAGGCCACGTATATTTATATGTGGTGATTTCACCACAGTTATCAGAATATTGCTCAATGTTGACATTAAACACCCTGAATCTCGCTTATGCTTCAAAAACGGGTTATATGTCATAAGGCAAAAATGACTTTCCCAATGTCACCAGTTTATGGTGAAACCCGGTAGAGTGATGAGGAGACGGCCAAACGTGCGAACAGATGAAGTAGAAAGAAGGGAACAAAGTACTGAAAATGAGGGAAACCAGTGTACTGCTCTCTACCGAATATCGAGCTACTATCAGAGTATATCATAAGAGAGTTTAGAGGTGAAAATGTAAAGCTAACTAGGAGATACACACAAAAGACGAATAAACTATTCTCGAAAACATAAGATACGAAAGAGATTCCTGAAAGGTTCAACATTGTTTATAAGATACCATGTGCAGAATTTGAAAAAGTGTGTACAGGGCAAACGGCACAACTAATGAAAAATAGGATAAAGGGACATATAACCGATACAAGAAATCATCCAGCAAGATGCGCCTTTGCAAAGCATAACACCAAAGAAGACCACAAAATTAATTTTGAGGAAGCATCAATAATGAAGACGGAAAAAAACAAAAAACGTTTATTATTAGAAATGTATTACATTAATAATGAAGAGAATACAATGAAAAACGACGAATACAAATTCATTGAACGACATCTATACATATTTGATCTCACAAGAGTGGAGTAGAGAGAGAAGAAACAACGATGGAAAGAAGAAGAACCCGATAAGAGAGTTGACACAGCTGACACGACCTTCGACATTGCACGACAAAGACGACTGAAAGTTGATTTGTCAAGTTAAAGTTGTTACTGTTTGTTGTTTTATATTATGAAGGAAAGAAAATTGAATTGCAGAAAATCTGATGGAGTATCTACATAACTCCGAGACCCAGTCTTATTTCCCTAACCAACCCTACATATTAAAAGAAAAGAAGACTGTAAACAAACACTGATATACATAAAAACTGTTCAATTTTTCTTCAAAATACGCGGTTGCTATACTGATAATTTCAATTTGATCAAGCAGGTTGAAAAAACACCCTGTACATATTGCGTTTCCAAAACTTCGCCATCCGTATCAGATTTTACTATTATTAGTCATTATTCAGGTGTACTCAGTATTTTTGGCACTCCTCTAGAAGAAAATTTTCAAGAAAAGGAGTAAATCGAAATTTCACTCAAACCGATTCTACTTTTATTGATAACTTTGGAATGGCTCATTCAATTTGGATGAGATTTTCAGGGTAGTACAACATGAATGAGTACATTCAATAATTCCAATTTTCCAAAATGGTGGGATGTTATGGTGATAATTTCAGATTAATTGTACAGGAGAAAAAAACACCCTGTACATTGCGTTTCCAAAACTTCTATATCCATTTCAGATCCTATCATAATTTATTATTCGGTTGCTCTTAATTTTTTACACACTTCCGATTCTCAGAGAAAATTGTTTTGAAGAAGAGTACTATCGAAATTCCGCTCAAAAGCAGTGATAATAGTCTACTCTTGGAGCTGCATCGTCCAAGGAAGCAAAGTTCTTCAGCTCTAATATATTGTTTTCAAACCCGAAAATTACTTAATTTAGTTTTTTTGTAAGTAATATCAAAAGGGCATCTAATTTTTCCGAAAAAAATCGTTGCTAAGTAATATTTTAACAAAAAGCATGAGTGCTGGTGGTAACAAAAATTCGAGTCGAAGACGAAAAATATTGGAGAATAGGAAACAGATAACGAAGTTTTTTTATTACAATCATGACTGCGTATTTTGGAAAAATTTTCGGAATAATTGAATGTGTTCATACATATTTTACTTCACTGAAAAATTTATCAACATCGAATGAGCCATACCGAAGTTATCAATAAAAGTAAAATCTGTCGAAACTGACAAATCACCCTGTATAGTCAGTAGTATAGTAAGAATCTAAAACAATGTTATTCGTTAATTTGTTTCCAACGTCACAAATACAGAACTTATTATGGAAATACCCGAATTTTTGTTCTGCTCAAATAAGCTCTCGAGATTTTGAAAATATCAATTAAATGGTTTTTGGGAATGCTGATCTAGTCTAGAATATGAATTTTATCTATATATCAGAGCACACTTCACAAGGCTCTTACCATTTACTCAACTTAAATTTATTTATTACTAAACAAAGGTTCCTTTCAAATGCTTTAAAGAACGCAGTTGGCTTCGAAAAATCATTTCGATTCCTAAAAAAAATGTCTCCATTTTCATGGGCGACAGGTTCAAATATATTTTTTGTTTCATTTGCATTACATTAGGCACCTATTACTTTACAATCTTCTGTCGGGGTTCAACAATTTCTTGTGTTATATATGCCTAGGACACAGTAGAAACGACATTTGGTTTCAATGATCTAAACTCTAGACGTTCAGTTCTCACTGAATAATCAGTAATCATGTGAAAGAAAATGCTTCCCCTAGGTTTGCTAGTATAGATGGAGCCTTATTCTCCCTGCTTACAGCCTCAATCCATATCTACACAATATCTGGTTCTTTCAATGGAAACTATAATGAATAAATCTACTCTCAATTCATCAATGTTTTTGAGAATAATTTCATATCAAAATTTACAGTACCCACGTATCCATGAAAAAGTATTCACCTATTATCTTGCTCGTTCTCACTTCCAATTTCACACTATATCATTTTTGCGCGCATGTTATTTAATGTCAATCGTCTATCGCCATCTCTTAGCTACAAAATTCTTAATTGAAACGCAGCAAAACTAATGAAACAGCCTAACAAAATGAATATTCATCTTTGAAAATATTCCAAATCCTGTACGAACATAATATTCAAACTACCTGAATTTTCAGACTAAACATAATTTCAGCGGATAAACCATGTACTTCGATGAGCGTGACAAAGGGAGGTTACCTTTACTAGCGCTATCTTTGTTTCAATACCAGTGGACATACTTTAAGCTTAGTCGAAGAAGGGGCGGGTCATTTCCAGGTAGTTTAGATTTCAATACTTTTAGCCTACTTCAAAAACTCGAGAAGTTTGCCTTTTTTGTGGATCCGCCTCCTAGATAGTAATGGCCTTAAATTAAGCTTCGCCCACGTTAATCCTAACCACCGAAAAATGATTTTTTTGCAGGTAGTTTTTGGTGCGTATCTTGTGATCATCTTCTATTTATTGACTGTTATCTTTGTTGCTCATCATCGTTTTTTTTTGTACCTCATCGCCTGTGTATAAAATTTATTTTTTGATTCATTTCAGATTCCAGAAATGTAATTATATCCAATTGGTTGTTCAATATAAGTCTTTGATTTTTTTCTTCTGATGGTTTTAGCAACCCTTTCATATATGAAATTTCCACACTGCAGATTTTGTTTTGGTAGTAACCTTCATCTTTGTGTTCACCTCGCATTACTTGCTTGCAGGTAGCTTGTTTCTGATTTGCCAACTGTGTAAAGGAATTGTTATGGGATATTTCTTCACATTTGGAGCACAAAGCACATCCAAACATTTTTTTTTACAATGGGCACACTTATTTTCCCCAATTTTCTCGATTTTGCCCGCCATCTTGGTTATATATGCATATATATCTTATAAGAACAGTCGTAAAAATGATAGGATTGCCCTTAATTATTATTCGTCATTGTCGTCATATTCCAAATTAACATGAAAAAACACAAACCAGATTCTCATCCAAGCATATTTCTAATTAACAATCGTACTGTGAAATGTAATGTTACCAATTCCTATATTTTCAGTAGTTATTAACTTCAAATCGACTTGATTGTGTATATGCTTGAGGCCACATAGGGATGATGTTGGATAATAATGAAATCTCATGGAAAATTTGGTTTAACTTTTAAGTGTGTTTCAGTTAATATGATAATTCAGGGTGAACACCCTTTTCAACTGATTTGCATTGAATCAATTGAACATGACTTTTCATTGATTTGATAAATTTATTATGATATGCAGCTGAAATAGTTTCACTTTCTACGCATTCGTTCTAATTTTCCAATTTTTCGCCGAAAATGTTCTTGAATGACTAGGTTGGACTGACTGATGAAGAATCCGGCGTCAGTTCAAACGATAACTTTCGAACAAGCTAGCGACTTGAAACTTTCAGGGTAGGTTACGGATCAGAATGCGACGTTTGAGTTTGATTATGTGCAAAATCATCTGAACGGTTTCTGAGTTTTACTCAGATTTACCCTATTTTCAGAAATTTCTAGATATTTTTTTCCTAAAACAGTACAGTAATTTACAATGAATACGTTTTGAAGGTATTGATGGTGGTATGAATGGCAGTAAGGAACAATCAAAACAAGAGAAAGAGAAAATACGACAAGAAAAATTAAAAATGAAGGAGAAGAAAAAGGAGGAAGAAAAAAGAAGTAAAGCAATAAAAGATGCACTTGCAAATCATTATAGAAATATGAGACCCGAAAATTGTATCAAGGTAGATGTTTTAGCTTGTCCATGTCGTAAATTCTCCATAATGGGTATTTTTTCAGTACATAAAAGTACAAATTGATGAGTCGTTGACTAAAGAAGATTTCTCAAAACACATTTTCATAGAGCTTCAGAAGAATGGAATCTCTTGTATTACCAAATCTCATGACACGAGTTCAATTATTACATGGAAAACTCAATTAGATAATAATATACTCGACAGTAATGGAATGGTAAGGGAAGAATGATTTTTAATGAATTTGTTTGTATCGACAGTATGTAGGGCAGGCAATACTCAACTATACATCATTTTTATAACATAACGATTTGTCAGAAATCTTCAACTCATAATTTTCGAAGGATTATCTGCCTGAACTTTCGAATAAAAAATGGGGGATCTGTCTACAGATTTCTTTAAATCTGATTCACTTAATAGAAGTTATAAGGTGTGAATTCATCTGAACAAATGTGCGCGCACGCACGGATAACGTGCGTGAATGCCCAGTGTCCAGTGTAGTAAATATGTTCAATGTGGATGTATGTCAACATGACAAATAATTAAATTACTGCCTCACAGCTATTCGTGCGCGCACATTCGCTCAAATGAATATCCACCTTAAGACTTGCATTTCATCATTCTTGACTTTCTGAGGAAATTCAATGGTTGGCAATGAAAATCTAGTTAAATTATAAATTATGTTTGACTTCATAATAATTCTCGAAAACCAATCAAAATGATTTTATTCCCATACACGATGATCTATGGATACATTGTCTGGCCAATAGTTAGCTATTGAACTCTCATCTGGTGGCAGAGGGCTAAATTATCAATGGGACAACAAGCATTCGACGAATTACAAAGAACACACAAGAACTTTCTGCTGGGCAATATATGTTTTTGATTTTCTGAATCTACTTCAATACCAGATCATCATGTATGCCCTGATACATTTTCATAATTGATAAATTTTCAATAATTCTGTATTAATCAGAAAATCAAGAGTCAAATTCAAGTAGGTAGAATCGTTGGTATGACGGCTGTCGTAATCAGCCTTCATAACAACAATGGTGGAAATAAACATATTAAGACCAACGATTCTATGATGATTCTGTCGGTTGGCGTTGTATTGTAGGTGAGTCGTTTGTTTTTATCGAATGAGGCAGCTGCTCTGTTACGTATTTCGATATTCGAAATGGATTGTGTTATTGACTTCTGCGTAATCAAATGAATTGCACATCGGTGGAGATATTAAAAATTATCCTCAAAATATACAGGCCGTCCTGTAAACCTTGAACAATATTTGAATTTGGGATAGACTAGGTCATGGTCATGATCACCCAGAATATCGAAAAATTTTGTGGTAAAATGCTCACCGTTTTTGAGATAATTGGGGTCTTGGGTATTCGTGAAAACTGGCTACATTTCCTCGGTATTTTGGATACCATGTATCCAATTGGTACTGATTCGGAAACTTTTTCACTGAACATTGCTGATGATTTCTGCTTTTTGGATGTATGAAATAATTTTCAAAAATTGACATAATTCTGCACAAACTAGGGTTGAAAATGACAGATTTAACATTCTACCTTTTTATTCTCATTACTTTTACCCGATTTCCTGAAAAAAATTTATAAACTCTTGAATGTGAACATTCCCTATAAAAATATACACACATTGTCCAGTCGTAAAAATTGTATAGAACATACTCTCATTGTTTCTGAATGGGGTGATATTTCACAATTTCGACGAAAAAAGTATTCAGTTGCTAAGTTATCGAAATAGAATGACATAATTATGATTAATAGTAATAAATTCATTGCTCAGGAATTCTCAGAACAATATAAAAACACACTTTCAAGCCTTCTTTCAAATTCTTCAAACCAGAGTTTTGGTAATTAAATTCCACTTTAAAGTTTCAGAAATAAGAGGTTAATTGTTTTCCATCCGTTAGGAAGCCAAGACTACATACTTTCAAGGACCTTTTAGAACATGATTTGCCACCACACTAAATAATACTCTGAGTGTCCATGTAGATACGCCATCTCAATCGTTCCACACCAGTTGTATTTAACTGAAGCGTAGACTTGTTATTTGAATAGCCCAAGTGAAATATATCACATTCGGGTGCAAAATTGGTTAAGAATCTCCAGACCCAAATATTATTTAACTTGTGGTTCAATACCAACTACTGATTATGCAATAGGATTTGACCCATCTTTCAGGAAAGTAGTCAGAGATGAGATAGTACTGGCCCGTGTGTTCGACAATGTTTGTGTTCAATGTACTTAGTACAATAGATGAGACATCCTAGACCCACCCCAGGGCTTCCAGATCAATGAACTACATTTATTTGATTAACTTCTAATTGACTATTTGAAAGAACATAATTAATAGTTTAGGATCCCGCTGCAGAATTAGTACGCTGATCGAGTATTTGCTTGAAACCAATTTTTCACAAGCATTCTTCAATATGAGAAAGAATATATTTACGCGGTTGCTTAAGAAAATGTGGCCGCATCATGTTCAACAGGCAGCAACCCTTATTTTTGGATAGATTTACTCAGGAAACCCTATTTCATCGTACCCAGAAAAAAATGAGCTTTGATTTGGTATATGAATGAATGATTAATAAGAACATCAACAGTAACAAAATCGAATCTCTTCATATATGGCTGCGAAGAGGTGCGGCCAAGTGCGCAACGGCAGTCGTGATGTTTCGAAGTCTTTACATATATTGCTATGAGGTGGATGATATCTTATTCAAAAACTTCCGGCCACATTTTGATAGGCAACTCTGTAGATGTATGTAAAAAATTGGTTTCAAGCAAATACTCGATGAGCGCACTAATTCTGCAGCCGGATCTCGTACTATAAGCAACAACTGCAACTGACATGTAATAACCAGGACGGTGTATCCACATGCTATTAGAGAATCGTTGAACATAATATCATTTAGAAGGTCTTTATTGAAAGAATATCATATCTGCATCAAAAAGCATAGAAAACATTCCATATTTTTCTCTAAATATTAATTAGTGCAATTCATATCTTGAAAATCTAGTTTGAAGATTTGAAATTGTATTCCTTTTATTTTCTGAACATTCCTAGGCAAAGAATGTATTACTACTAATCATTGTTTCATCATTTTTTCGGATGAATTCGCAATAAAATACTTTTTCGTCAAAATAGGGAATGTTGAGGATAGACCAGAATGTCTATGCATTCTCTTGCAACGGAAATATCACCCCTTTCAGGAATAATTGGAATATGTTTTATAAAATTTTGAAAACTGGACAAGTGCGCATATTTTTGTATTCATATATATTTTTTTTTTCAGAAAACCGGTCAAAGGTAGAATTCAAATGTCAATCAATTCCCATTTTTCACAGAATTATATTAATTTTTTTGATCTATTCAATTTTTCATACATACAAAATGCAGCATTCATCAGAAATGTTCAATGAAAACAGTTTCTGAACCAGTACCAATGTAGAGACATTGTATCCAAAATTATCTCGAAAACTGCGAAAATTTTACCTGAAAATTTCTGAATGATCTCTACCTAGTCTATCATCATTTTAAATATTGTTTTATTTCAACCTGACACATTGTGTACAGGGTGTCTACTCAAAAAAGTCCAAAACTTCAAGGCTGGATTCTACATGTGATTTCAAACAAAAAAAGGCATGGTTGAAATATTGACGGTAATCCTTCAATTCAACATTTTGTGTTTTTACGGAATATCTCGTATTTTTTGTGAAATTCATTACACTCCAGTTATCCTTGTAGCCCCATAAAATTTGATCACATATCCCGAAAGAGCATGAAATTGGCTAGAAAACAAAAATTTTTTGTGACAAAAACTTCATTACTGCGGACGTGGTAAGCAGATAATCATAAAAGTTCTAAGGTGAAAATTATCAATCATATTTTTCTAATAAGCTTATCGATGAAAAATTAATAATTACGAACATGTTTTCTCTTCAGCAAAAACTTCCCCATTAAGTTATCTTTAGAATGACATATCAACTTTGGTACTAGGTGTTTCTTTACAGCCTCAATATCATGGTTTACATGATAACAACAAAAAATAAGAAATTATTCAAACGTGATTTTCCCGTTTGGATGCTCTTAATGATGGAATCAGTTGTTTTTCTGATTGAAGATTGGAGTAACTCTCAGTAGAACTGTTAATTTATCTGTCGAGTCAAACGAATGAACTGAATTTCATTAATACATATTATAAGAAAGAAGTTAAGAGGGAGGATAAAATGCTGTAACAACTCGCTATACATAATTAATTAATTAATGTTCCAGACCTAAAAATCCAAAGGAGTAAGATCAGGCTCCGTGGTGGCCATCTTACTGAACTGTACATTGTTGTATGAAATATTCATTTAGTTGGTCCCTCACATTCCGGCTATTATGAGCTGGGCAGCCATCTATTTGAAACCAAATACTTGATTGTCTCAGTCTTTACTTGTCGGAAATTCATCTTGATGATTAAAAAGTAAAATAACTTATTTCCGCTTTATATATTTATTTTCACAACAATTGTTTCGTCATGATAACATGACGGAAATAAGTTATTTTACTTTTTAATCATATTCGAAACCAAACGTTTTGCCTGTTTTCCAGAGTCATTTCATCCAGTATGTCTGTGAGACATATTATTCTTCCTGGCTGCCTCAACTCTGCAGAATTCATTTATTTAATCCGAAACAGTCTAACAGACATATTGGATGAAATGTCTCAGAACAGACAAAACGTTTGGTTTCAAATGGATGGTGCTCAGCTCATAATAGCCAGAATGTAAGGGACCAACTCAATGAATATTTCGGAGAACAATGGATTGGAAGGTGCGGTCCAGTAAGGTGGCCACCAAGGAGCCATGATCCGAACCCTTTGGATTCTTAAGTCTGGAACACATTAAATGAAAAAGATTATCAAATGAGCATTCAAACTCGAGATCTGATGAATCGAATCATATTGTGTTGTGCGGAAATGGGTCAGAAACGTTCTGAACTACGTAGGGTTGTAGATTCAATAGGAAAAAATATTTGAAATGTATTGAACAAGGCCTTAGCCATTTTGTACATTAGATATGAGTTTATTGTTCGATTATTTATAGCGAGTTGTTACAGTATAATGTCCTCTCTCTTAACTTCTTTCTTATAATATGTATTAATGAAATTCAGTTTATTCGTTCGACTCGACAGATAAATTAACAGTTCTACTGAGAGTTACTCCAATATTCAATCGGAAAAACAACTGATTCAATCATTAAGAGCATCAAAACGGAAAAAATCACGTTTGAATAATTTCTTATTTTTCGTTGTTATCGAGTTAGCCATGATATTGAGGCTGTAAAGAAACAGCTAGTACCAAAGTTGATATGTCATTCGAAAGATAACTAAATGGGGAAGTTTTTGCTGAAGAGAAAACATGTGCGCAATGATTTATTTTTTATCGATTAACCTATTAGAAAAATATGATTGATAATTTTCACCTAAGAACTTTTATGTTTATCTGCTTTCCACGCCCGCAATAAGGAATTTTTTGACTTAAAAAAATTCTTGTGTTTTAGCCAATTTCATGCTCTTTCGAGATATGTGATCAAATTTGATGAAGTTACAAGGATAACTGGAGTGTGATTGATTCTGTATAAAAAATTGACATATTCCGTAAAAATGCAAAATGTTGAATTGAAGAATTACTGTCGATATTTCGACCGTGTGTTATATGACTTTTTTGTTGGAAATCACATGTAGAATCTTGCCTTGAAGTTTCGGACTTTTTAAAATAGACACCCTGTATAGGACATATTGATATGGGGAATCAATAATGCCATAATTAGCTCCTTTTTTGGATCACACATAGATTCCAGATCATAAAATTAAAGTGATTGGTTGAAACTTTCCCTCGAAAAATACCTTTTGCATGATCAGAGATGTATACAATAGTTTCAATTTGGAAACGAAGGCCATGCGCCGTCCAAAAATTCGATCTCGTCAGTCATAGGTTGAAGTGGATATCTGGGCTAAACATGGCGCAGAGACGTCAGCTTCATTCTGCCTGTAGTTTTTTTTTTGTAGTAGCTTACAGATCTCGAAAATATTGCATTGGCGCCTAACAAAGAATTAACTTGTACGATGTCGATGTACATTTTAGGGGGAAGACTCACAATACCATCGCACTCAAAAGAGCTGTTTAAGAGCTCTTTCTGTTATAAGGTTGTAAAATGTTTGAACGACTTACACTTAGATTGCACTACCATTGATTCAACATATTCTACGATAAAATTCAGAATGATGGTGGTTTAATTTTTGAGTGGATACATAGGTGGAAATGGAGGTTGAAATCTGTATGCAACTCATAAAAATTTCTAGAAAAACCCTGCATGAATTTATTGTTTTATTATTTATGCCTTTTAAATTATTTCCGTTTTGTTTTTGGATGGATGTGTTGGAATTATTGTAATTAAATTATTGAGTTCATGCGGAGTATGATACTCGAAGTGAACTGAACCTTGACCTGTATGAATGTTGTTTGAACTATTCATTCAATAAAAGTCCTTAGTTAATCTTATTTGTCTCCCTTCTGAAAAACAATGAAATATTCAGTTTTCAATAAGGTATCATAAACCAGCCAAAAAAAGCCGGAAAATCAAAATTGCCGACTCACTCGTGAAGCTTCCATTGGCTCTTTCATTACTCCGAAAATATCATTATTCTTCATCAAATATTCATTATGAAATGATAGTTGAATTGAATTATCATGTATAATATTTTCAGATTATTGACGCCTCTGAAGGAACTAAAATTGAAGAGGCATTGATGGTTATGAAATGGAACGAATTTTTAGTACATATACACAATAAGACCTTTGTTTCTCATATAGAAAATCTGTATACGAATCTCAAAGGAAGAAAAATCATACTGGCTATTTATGGATTAGGAAAATATTATCAGTAAGTTACATTTGAAGAAAATATATATATTTATTCACCATAATCTGCCCCATTATGTAGCCTTCAATAATCGGAATGAGATATCATTGAACTAATTCATTCAAAGACGCCCATTTTAGCATGCTTGATAAAGAAAAAATCATTGGTCCAATTTGATTCTTTTTCCCAGTCGAAACCTCAGAAAAAATATCTCAGAAATTTTAATCTTGCATAGAAGATTCGGGATATAAATTAAATCGGTGAATACTATAGTGCCACGAAAGCGATAAGCAATGAGAATAAATGCGTTGAAGTGGTTGGAAACTCCAAATTATTTTAAGGATTATCAAGTATGATAGAAATATCGCGGTAGCAATTTTTTGAGAACTGTGAACACCAAGGAAATATAACACAAAATGAGGTTAGTAACAACAGGATATAACACATAGGGAATCTGTGGCCGACTATTTGTCTGATATAAAATGTCCACTTGTTGGAAAGTGCTATGATAAGATGCTTCGAAAATACTGTCAGATATTACTAAGTGAATCACAACCCCATGACAACATAGCACTCAGTGAACCAAAGGGCACCCCGGTAACGTTTCAGTAATTCAAACTCAAATCACAGACTGGGTGCGTTTTTATTTTAATCAAACTGATTAGTCGGTGTATCTCTCTTGCTCTCTTAATTTGCTCTCCACCAAAGAAGAGAGAGATAGAGGTTAAATGTTCAATCATTTCGATGATAATAAAAACGCACCCACTGCATCGTTTACTCGAACTCTGCCTAAAATGTCCGACACAACCTGATAATTTGGGTATAACCTAGGCAGAGAACCACCTCAATTCAATTCCAGTTGAAGGAAGTGTGTCCTAACAACGTTCCCAACGGCACTCGAAATGGTTCACTGAAATATCTTCAAAAATGCACTTATTATTATTATTATTCGATACTTTTCATGGGACGGAAAATAAATATATAACACAGGATAATTCACGAAAATCAAACCTGAATTTGAATAAATCCCCACGGGTTCTCATCATTTAAAACACTACTTAAATTAACTATTAACTGTTGAATTTGAGAACTATATCTCTTTTAAATTAACTGAATACTAGTATCGACTTCCACAAGATTTCTTTCGGAATACTGAATTAAACACGGCCATAGCGGAAACTTAATTCGAGTTCATATCTGTAAAGGTTCTCAGGAGAGTTCTTGATGACTCGTAAGACTCAAGACTTTACCTATTTCATCTGGGCTAGTCCTGTTATAAACTCGGAAAAGTACCCTTCGTACAATTCAATCTCCGAAAACATATGAAAAACTGCGATAAGCGATAAATCGCCGTGTACAGCTTGGTTTTAATACATTGGTCGGAGATCGAAAGGAATCGGAATAAATATGATGAAATCTTTCGTTCATTTCCCGAAATAAATTAACAAATTAATTTACTTCTACGAAAATCGCTGCGTAACAGTAGGATGCTAAACAGGTGCGAGTCGTTTTTACTATTGATGCTCATTGAATTTGTGAATGAAGTGAAGGATTGAATAACACATATATACTCAACCATTTTATACTTCAGATATCAGAAAGGAAATAAAAACCGTGAATTCAAGGAAGATATTTCAAGCAAGTCATATAAAAGCAGCAGGGACGAAAGGATATATGCAAATATTCCAACAGTTTCAAGGAGAACAGTTGAGTATGCTTTGACAGAAATCCAGTTGTTATTTACGATATCGCACAAAATGGTTGAAAATGAACAGGAGTTAGCTATGTTTGTGTTCCAATTAACCAAATCAATAGCTCAAGCGCCTTACAAGTGAGTTCTACATATATTTTCTTTTAGAAGATTATTTTTTGTATCAAAGAAAATTTTTCAAAAATTGGGTTCTACACACTGTCTTTTCATAAATGTTTTTCCCCATAAGTTGCTTTCGCATGCATCAATTTATAATCACAAAACGGGGTAGTCAGACTATCGCAACTACTTAAGGGCCTATTTATTAATGCTTGACAGTATAAGACTTAAGAATGATCTTAATCTTGAAAGAACATTAAACCTGTTCATTTCAATAGGATCAGTTCATTATACTCTAAGAAGCATAAAAGTCTCAAGCATAGTGAAAAGCATAAGCATAATACCATTACAATTTTATGGGAGTATGATGCATCATAGTCTTAACAAATTAGCATGGTGTGGTTATGCTATGATTGTAACTGTTATTGTGCTTGTGATCAATGAATTAACATAACATTCAGGCCACTACATCCTCATCGTTGTAGAGAGGTACGCATTAAAATGGCCATATAGGTGATGGTTTCAATTTTTACAGAATATTACAAGATTGTTTGCCACAGCCTAGATGTGACTAGTTACGGAGATTTCGGTTTTTTATAAATGCTCGCCCAAATTTCCGACAACCATAATTGGGTCAGTGGTTCGCTTCAATTTAAATTTCGTGAGTCTGTTTACTTCTACCAACCCTTTGAAACAGGTCGCATTATCCCAATATCTGCAGGGCAGTGCTCAGAGCAATGGGAGGTTTTTGTGAAATATGGAAATTTAAAATTTTACATCAGTCAGAATGTCCACTCCATGGAGAAATATATAATTCGGTCTGATTAATTCAATTTTTACTTTAAATGACACAGTTGATTCGAAAGAGTTTCAATTGATTGAATGAAAATATTATGTCTTTTTGCGCGCATGTTCTAGGGGAACAGCGTGCTATCGTTTTGTCCAAATGTCTGTAATTTTGGATGATTGAGCCGAAAATGGTCTTAATCGACTAGGTTGGACTCACTGATGACGAATCCGGTGTCAAAATTGATTCTGTCCGGCCGGCCGGCCGTAGACACGCTAACTGTCGACAGAAGCAAGCTAGCTACTTGAAACTTTCAGGATTGGTTGCGCATCAGAATGCCGCGGTTAAGTTCGTTAATGGGCCAAATCGGTCGAATAGTTTCGGAGTTATAGGCACTTGAAGTTTTGAAGTTATTTATTTTTTATTTCAGAAACTACTCAAGCGATTGGATTCAAACTTGGCAGTTTGGTGGAGTATAACGACGCGCAACTTTGAGCCAATTTTCGAAATTTTTTTTTTCGGAAACCATTAATCATATCCAAAAAAAATTATACTCACACTTTGACCTTCTAATTTCACAGCTGTGTACTAAATTTAAGTTCGATACGATCATAAGTTTTGGAGATATCGGCAAAAAATATGTCAAATTTCGAGGTTTTCTTCTCGATATCGTTGATTTTTTCGGTATTACTCGAGAAATACTGATTCAGTCCTGATTAAACTTCACAGCTTTTACAATATGTCCAAAAATACAGATATGATCGAATTGAAATCCAGTAATTTATCAGAAAAAAATTTCAAAAAGCACTGCAATGAAGGCAGCAGCTTTTGCGCGCACGTTCAAATTCGTTGCTGAAGCGGTCATCTACATTGAACATGCGCGCAAAAGTTGCTGCCTTCACGGCAGTGCTTTTTGAAATTTTTTTAATACGGTCCTGTTTTCAGTTCCTTTGTCGTCTTCTACCAATGTGTACTCTTTATACAATGCTTCTACTAAGAATTTTGGGTTTAAAACTACGTTCGAGAAAAATTCACTTGTTAAATTTTCGAAAAATTCAGAGTTTAAATTCCCCTCAAACGTTTCATGTACTGTAATTGATAATACACTAGTAGGGCCTTACATACTTCAAGAAGATTAACAGGAGAAATATATTTATTTGAATTTCATTCAATTCACTTCTAGTCCAATCCCTGTGGCATTGTGTATCAATTAGCCGGATTTAACTCCTCTTGAATACATTCTGTTAGATTATGAAGAACAGAGGTATATGCCACTGAAATCACTTCACATAAGCAGTTGAAACAGAGGATAGAAGAAGCTTGCAGAGAAGTGAGACACAATCCCTATATGATGAAAAGGGCAACAAATGTTCTCTTGTTGAGTGCTAGGAAATTTGTAAAAATGCAGTTCATTTGGAACGTACCATATGATACTTTTTTTTGAATGCTGTGTTATGAAATAAATAGGATTGATTGTTTTTTATTGGATAGATTCTTTTAAAATCCATTTTCAATACTTGTTTTCTATTGAGGAGCAATTACCCTTATGGATAACCTTCATATCTTATTTCGGAAGAATTCGCAGTTTTCATACATACTTCCATTATTTTTTCACAAAGCTTGTTACAACACTCAGTGAGTGCTGATGATGTAAAATAACAACGAATGGAACAAAAGGCTTTAATGATCCAAAATCTCAGTAGAAGATATGAAATAGTGACACGAAAGAACTATAAACAGTACCGTATTTCTAAAAAATTACATAAAATATTAAATCATTCGATTTTTACTCTCTGTAATTAAGTGAGCCATTTAGAGTAAATATTGAGTTAATTAGACTGAATTGTATGTGTGCATTCCTTCGTAAAAATTGAGATATTTTTCGGATGTAAATAATATAGATTTCGACATTTCAGAGAAAATTCTTGAAACTCGAATATATTGAAACTATAATTGGGATATACAGATTTTTCTGTAATACTGTTATTGTCTTCAACGTACTACGTATAAATTACAAATCTAATTATTATATCAACTGATAAAAAACGATTGAAGTAAAAGACTTGAGAAAACGATAACATAATAAAATACAGTCATTCATCCGTAGTATGTTGAAGACAATAAAAGCATATTGTAAGAAATCAATATTGAAAGATATTACATAAAGGTATTACAGAAATTCAATTCAATGTAACGTTATCTGAATTTTAGATGGAATGTATATTTTTAGAACCGAAATGGAATAGTGCTCAAAAAATTTAATTATTGTAACATTAAAACTTGAATAAACATTTACTCCGCTCAATTGTTGTTTCTTTGGTTTCAAATAACAATTGACGATTTTATAGTAGGGTATTTAGCAACTGAACAGCCAGACTCAGCTCTTTCAGAAGGGATTCTTAAATCCACAGTTTGCCGGGATAGATGTAGTTCAGTGATCGGACTTTTGGTAGGGTGATGGTTTATTGACTACAATCTAAAGCTTTTATAATTAAATGAACAATCAGGTGACATGTAAAGATTTCCTTATATGGTAAAGATGGGGACCCTAACAAACCGTAATATTTTACGGCACCTAAATCGATTTCAAGCGATGGACCAAAAGCTCTGGTTATAGTTACAGTTATCCAAATTGACAGATTATCCTCTGCCTATATGTCAGTTTGGATAACCGTAATTATGACTGGGGTTTTTGGTCCATCGCTTGAAATCGATGCATTTGTTCTAGTGGGAAAGTTTAAAAATACCCGACATTTTTCCGCAAACTAAGCATTCCACCGATGAACATTCGCGGAATTCAGACTGACCTATAATTCTAATGACTAATTATTGATTATGTATAAATTCTAATATTTTTGTGCGAATGTTTGAACTTCGAACAAACATCTCGATGTTTTTTTTTTGGTCGTTGTCAGTCTCCTGTGCCGTGTGAATGGAACAATTTTCCATAATCATTATTCGGCGCTATCTTCCTTGAGAAAAATTTTCAATAGACATAACAGGCATACTATTCATGTGATATCAGGAATATGTTGATTTAAAGCTACGATTACTTTTTCAGAAAGGAAAAACAAGAACAATTCATACAATCTAGATGGTTTATGTCTGAGGATAATAGAAACTGCATTAAAATTGACAAAAATGGGAATGGATTGTCAAGACTTTGGAAACAGATTATTACTACCTTTCCACTAGCATCACTTGAAACAGCAGAAGCTATAGCAGCTATTTATCCAACTCCATTAAGTCTTTTCGAGGTATTTTTGTATTTTTTCCGAATATCCTAGGCTTCAACGAAAACCCTCAGGAGCTTAAAGCTTGTGCGAGTTAGGATACCGGGTGTGTTCTGTGTAGGCTTTGTTACTAATTCCTTGCGCCACGTTAGGAACAGCACTGTTAATTGTTTACCCAAAAGCGAATGGTTGGACAGTCCCCTAAAAACCGGAAAAGTTATTTCCCGGCCAAGGGCTTGAACCCCAGACCTTACGATCATGGGTCTTGCGCTCTAACCACTGAGCTACCGCCGCTATGTTAGTGTTTTCGATTAAAAAAAAAGTCATATTTGATGACAGTGGAAATACTCATTCGAAAAATACCGATATTCTCAAATGTTTAAACATTATTGCTTAACCATTGAGGATCATACCAAAAAATCGGAAAAAGGAATCATCTAGAATAGAATCGTTGAGCGGGATGAGTACTTGGATGGTTGATCGATTTGTAGTACATATGTGTCTTATAAAATAGTGTTGAAGTTTTATAGAAGATTTAATCATACAATGTTTTCACTGACGACCATTCAAATAGATAGATAGATAGATTTATTTCATAAAACATTAATAAAATGTATAACAACGTCAATTAAAAAGAGAAAAAACGAACAGACAACTCGAACAAAAGCTGAACATTAAGGATGCGGCCCATTCAGAAATTCCTCCACCGTGTAAATAGTTCTTTCCAGCAACAGGCCAATCACCATCCTCCTGAATTGAGGGCGCACACCAATAGACTTAATATCTTTGGGCAATCTGTTCAACAATGTGACACAAACATGATTAGTTCCATGCTGACATAACTTTATTCAGCTGGGTGCTATGGAAAGTTCATTTCTCCTCCTGGTATCATAATCATGAAAAAATCCGTTGTGCTTGAAGCTATTCTTGTTGTCGTTGTTGTTGTCATTATACATATTCATATTCTTTTTTCAGACATATGAAAATATCTCCGATACAAATGAAGGCGAAAAATTACTTCAGGATATTCCTATAAGGAGAGCAGCTGGACCGCTAAGCACCATGAGAAAAATAGGACCTGAATTGAGTAGAAAAATGTATTATTTCTTCACATCTACTGATCCCAATAAAGTATTGTGATAAATGTCGATACAAAATAGAAATTTAAATGCTTGATAAATTATTATTATGGGGGAAGAAGAACCTTGGTCGATTGTGTATTGATAACGTGCATCAATGAAGAACATTTATAATTATTATTGACTATTTAAGTAGAAGTAGGTATAGAAAACGGCATATCCTGTTTTCCTTGCTTTTCTATCTTGAAACCTGTTCTATTTCCGACATTGATAAATAATAATTGCTTTCCAGCTGATGTGCCTCGGGTGCGCGAGACTCGCGTTCCAGTTTGTGTTCCACCTCTTTCCTCTGATGCACCACCTGAATTTTAGGTACTTTGTGCACTCACAGCTTGGAAACGCCAAACATGACATAATTGCTTTGTTTATAGGCCCGTCCTTGTGATAGTGCAAGAGTGAAACCTCCAGTGTGTCAAACTCCAGGGTAAAGAGCACCTGGTTGGAAAGCCTTGAGCTGGATTTATAAACTTGACGTTCCCGTTTGTAGCCGACGTTCCTGTTGACTGCTTGCAGTTTGTAATGAACTATACCCCATTCATAAACTTGACGTTTGCCGTTCGATCAGTTTACGTTTATGTGGTCTCATCATCTCCTACCTCCCTGAATTTCATAGAGGTAAAATAATTTTATATTTCGCTTTTCTTCGTTAATATTGGAACGATCCAATTCAAGTATAACTTATCAATAAACCAAATAAACTCAAAATTATGAGTGCATCCTCACCTCACTATATTGGTTTAAATCCGAAAGGGAACGTCAAAAGATGAGACCTGGTAATCTTGAACGTCAGTGGTAAAAACAGGAGAGCGGCACACTAACTGTCCACTGACGCATCTGCGGCCTTTACAAATGCTCCTGCTTATTTAGTGCATTTTTAAACTGCTAACGGGAACGCCTAATATATGAATCCGGCTGTAAAGTCACTGTTCCCATAAATGTGTTAACATAAAAGTTTAAATTTTTTTTTCAACTTATTAACATAGACTCAGGATATTACTGGTTAACTTTTCTGTCCAATTCATTTTTACGAAATAAACAACTACTCTAAGTATAGTATAATATAATGTATATACACGGTCCACCATTAGCCACAGTTAAATGAAAAACAATAAAGAATTTCTTTTAGTTTGATTAAGATTTGATATATATTCTGTAACATTTTATTACCACTAGATATACCCAGCTCAGTCGCTTCATAGGTCGTGGTTCAGATCTCTGAATTTCCCATGATGAAAGCAACACAAAATTAAGTTGGTACCAGGGAAGAAACGAATAATTTGTACAGATTTATAACTGGCCTAAATATACAAATATAATGTATACACAAATTTTCCGAAGAACTACTTCCCTGTAGGTCTTCCTTCCACCCTGAAATCTAAGAACTCAGCTGTTGGATAGCTCACCAGGAGTCCAAATCTTCAAGTAGCAACCTTGCAGCTATATATAAAGTCATTGTCACCTTCAGTGGAACAACCAAACTTCCAGTGATCAATTCAGAAGAGGTAGCAGAAAGTGTGCGGCAAATAAAAAATATACCACAAAAACTTAAAATTACAGACAAAAAATAAGTATCACGTTACATCGAAATAATTGGCATTTCTGTTTCTGAAACAAAAAGAACTAATACAAAATACACCAATACTTGTGTACTTATTTCGTGCGAAAAAATGACTTCCGCTGATAAAAAAAGATTGAATTCTCAAAGCATTCATATTCGAACTGTTTCAGAACAGACAAAAGGGAATAAACTTGGTTGGTTGAAGCTGGTGATTAACAAGTGTAAAACTGGGCAAACCGGCAAAATATAGACACATACGCATATAACAATTATAGATTAAACAATTATTTTTCATTGAACTGTACAGTTTTCCTAAGCAAAAAAATGGAAATACATCTGGGATGAAAAATAATCATCAAATAAAATAAATATGTAGAGAGGATGAACAGTGCATAGAAAATTGTCAATCCATTCAATATCAAATTTTGAAATGACAGAAACATACCATTGTCTGAAAATTAAAACTTCTCTGGAATATTACGCATACCTCCATAACAAAATTGAAGATAAAACAACAGGAACTCGCCCCTTTTTGAGGGCTCTCGAACACGAAAGTAAAAATTTAAAAGAGATATATACAACCTATGGAGGAATATATTTCAGCGACAATATTAATATTCTAGATATTCGAGTATTTAGGAAGGAAAAGAAAGTGAAGTGTTCGTCGCATCGGTATACATATGTCGGTACGTAGGAGCACCCCAGCTACGTATACCATACTGCAATATGGACTGCACCAGAGCGGAATATAAAGTATAGCAGTGGTCCCTAGGGAGAAAATTCCTGGCGAAGTACAGTCTGTACATTATTTTACTGAGTTTTTTCTGTAACTCTTCTGACTACAAGTCCCATCTCAAATGTCAATCCAAAGTAACACCCAAATACTTAATTGCTACAACGCTCTCGATTGCTACATCCCCAAAATACAGAGTACTATGTATCGTCAGCATATGATATAATTTTTGCTAATATTATGGAGGTAAGCGAATCGTTTATGCATATAAGGAACAGAAGTGGTCCTAAAATTGTTCCCTGCGGCACACCACATTCTACTTTCCTCCTGGTACCTCTTGTTCCCCAATCTTAACCATCTGCACTCGAGTATTCCTTACCGAAGGCCGCCTCAAAGTTTATTTTCTTTAGTCCGAAATGTCACTTTCCTTGTATTTGAGGAGCACTGAAGGCAACCTTAGAGGTCTATAGAACAGGAATGACGTAAAAGAAAGCCTCAAGGACGAGGGAATAATCAAGGAGCAACTATAAGTACGGCCCTAAGGTTCGCAACTATTTTTTTGGCAGAAAATAGAGTCTATTTACAGACCAAAAATAAAATCTACTTTTCTGAAGATGTAGAGCTGACTAGTAGTATTCCGCAGGGAAGTATTGTGGGCCCATTACTCTCTGTAAATTTCATAAATTCGCTCTCGAGAGTATTTCCCGCGGGGATCTGTAAGTCTTCGATGTATGCGGACGACCCAAATTTCTTGATAAAAGATGTTGATGTGTTATCAGCTCTTGAGGAGCCCACTTAGGTTCTGGATTCACCAAGCTGTATTGTCATATGGAATAATCTTTTAACAAGAGCAATTTTGTGTATCACAGAAGTGTGTGCTGAGAACAATCTTGAAGTTGGGTTTCAGTAGTATATGGTTTTTCATTGGGCTCACCACAACTACTGAGAGGCTAGTGCCCTGCCTTTAACGGAGGTTCACACTTGATTCTTAATATTTTAAATATAATTGGGCTGAACATAAACAGAAATCGAGCACAGAATTTACTGTTGTTTGACAATCAGGCCCTTGATCGGGCAATCAAAGTTTTGTGAAACCAAGCGTAAGTCTGTGAGTTTGCTGTATAGTGAAGTGGTTTGTTCTGAATCCGAGTTGGTGTTGGGGTATACATTCTTCAAGACTGTAATGATCCCGTACTTGATTTTCCCAATACCCACCTATTGCTCGTAATTGTGATCGTTTAATTAAATGGAAAGGACTCTTTGTTGAGTAGGCTGCCCAAGTTACACTCGGAAGATGCAAGGAAAAGTAGCGGGAAGTTCAAAATTAAAACACCAGTAACGTCTTTACAATCCTCCATTTTAATACCATGAACGAAGAAAGTATAATAAGAATACAGATGAGTCTCGTAATACTCCACAGAGTAGTGATTTCAACATATGCTGCTTTCTTTTTGACGATTTGGGTAGCTCGGAGCTTCCCCCGCGCATAAAATTTGTTAACAAATTTCATGCGCGGAAAGCAGCAAAAATCGCAGTCCAAGAAACACAGCAGATTACACCAGGCCGATAATTACATCGATAAGTTGATGGGGAAGATCGGTAGGGTGTACGCTAACATAGTTTCAGAGTCATTGACTTCACTAACAGGCCGTCCATAGTGGGCCAAATCAGCTGTATATTTAAAATATTAAGAATTAAGTGTGAACCTCCGTAGTTGTGGTGAGCCCAATGAAAAACCATATACTACTGAAACCCAACTTCAAGATTGTTCTCAGCACACACTTCTGTGATACACAAAATTGCTCTCGTTAAAAGATTATTCCATATGACAACACAGCTTGGTAAATCCAGAACCTAAGTGGGCTCCTCAAGAGCTGATAACACATCAACATCTTTTATCAAGAAATTTGGGTCGTCCGCATACATCAAAGACTTACAGATTCGCGCGGGAAATACTCTCGAGAGCGAATTTATGAAATTTACAGAGAGTAATGGGCCCACAATACTTCCCTGCGGAATACTACTAGTCAGCTCTACATCTTCAGAAAAGTAGATTTTATTTTTGGTCTGTAAATAGACTCTATTTTCTGCCAAAAAAATAGCTTTTTACAAGCTTTAGCTGGTTGTCCTTTACCACATGCTTTCATGCACCTCAGCAACGAATGGTGATCAACCATGTCAAAGGCCTTGGACAAGTGGAAATAAACAATCCCAATGGTGTCTCACACTCTCACAGAATAGCGACCACATCGCCAGTCAGTCATGTTTCTACCCTTTATGAAGGCATGCTGGGAATCGGAAATGATCTTGAGTTTCTTGAAGAATTTAAGCATCTTATCTGCAAGAATCTTCTCATAAACTTTGCTGAAAGATGTTAGCATGTTGAACAATGATGTTAGTATGCTTTTTGGTCTGTTGTTAAGATCTTCTGAGTCTCTCTTTTTGTGTAGAGGTTTTGACACATAAATTTTTAGTTCCGAAAATATTCCTTTGGTAAAAGAGCAATTAATTAAATGGGCCAGTGGACCAGCTATATAACCAATAGATTTTTTAATCAATCCGATGAGTATATCATCGCAACCGGTTGATTTCTTATTGCTCAGAGATTTAACAGCATAAATTACCTCAGCTTCAGGTACATCAAATATAAAAAATGATTTCTCTGCTCTAACATGGGCATCATCAAGTTTTCCAGATGGGTGTCCGACCTCTACCAATTGAAGTCCCGATCTCAGCAGAAAATTTATTGAACTGGTTTACTAATACCTACGGATTACCATTCTTTGAAGGGATCTTATGAGACTGGGTTAGTCTGCCACTCAGATTTTTAAAAGTATGCCATCCTGCCTTAGACTTGTCAGCAGTCGTTGATATAATCACTGTTAAAGGACTTGCATTATATATTGCTTGGTCATACCTCTTTTTGCGCGCATGTTCTAGGGGAACAGCGTGCTATCGTTTTGTCCAAATGTCTGTAATTTTGGATGATTGAGCCGAAAATGGTCTCAATCGACTAGGTTGGACTCACTGATGACGAATCCGGTGTCAAAATTGATTCTGTCCGGCCGGCCGTCCGTAGACACGATAACTGTCGACAGAAGCAAGCTAGCTACTTGAAACTTTCAGGATAGGTTGCGCATCAAAATGCCGCGGTTAAGTTCGTTAATGGGCCAAATCGGTAAAATAGTTTCGGAGTTATAGGCACTTGAAGTTTTGAAGTTATTTATTTTTTATTTCAGAAACTACTCAAGCGATTGAATTCAAACTTGGCAGTTTGGTGGAGTATAACGACGCGCAACTTTGAGCCAAATTTCGTCAAGATCATATTGTCAGTAAATTAAAAAAAAAATTTTTTTCGAAATTTTTTTACAAAAAAATTTTTTTTTCGGAAACCATTAATCATATCCAAAAAAAATTATATTCACACTTTGACCTTCTAATTTCACAGCAGTGTATCAAATTTCAGTTCGATACGATCATAAGTTTTGGAGATATCGGGAAAAAATATGTCAAATTTCGAGGTTTTCTTCTCGATATCGTTGATTTTTTCGGTATTACTCGAGAAATACTGATTCAGTCCTGATTAAACTTCACAGCTAGTTTTAAGATGCTGAAAGACAACTTTATGCAAAATTTCGTGATAATCGTGTTATTAGAACAATTTGAAAAAAAAAATTTCTGATTTTCTCATTATATCATCCTCATTAAATTCTGTATGAAACTTCGAACTGTTATTTTCGATGAAGTACTGGATTTCAATTCGATCTGATGTGTATTTTTGGAAATATTGGAAAAATAAAATTTTGATTGGGTATATCTACGGAATCATTGGGTGGATTTTACCCATTCACGAATTCGGCCTTCGTAATTAAGGTCCAAACCTTCTCTACAAATATCGAGTTTCTAAGTTGTTTCTTTCGGAAGTTATTGTGTTTACGCAGTCGGCCGTCAGGCTGACCGTAAACACACTTAGAAACTCGATATTTGTAGAGTAGGTTTGGGGCTTAATTACGAAGGTCGAATTCGTGAATGGGTAAAATCCGCCCAATGATTCCGTAGATATACCCAATCAAAATTTCATTTTTACAATATGTCCAAAAATACAGATATGATCGAATTGAAATCCAGTAATTTATCAGAAAAAAATTTCAAAAAGCACTGCCGTGAAGGCAGCAGCTTTTGCGCGCACGTTCAAATTCGTTGCTGAAGCGGTCATCTACATTTAACATGCGCGCAAAAGTTGCTGCCTTCACGGCAGTGCTTTTTGGACTTTTTTACAATCTTATATTCCCTATTGTGACCATGGTCTACTGATGCAATCACATATAGAATATCAAGTTTTTCCTTAATTGCTATAATTTGAGGCGTTCCTTCGAAGGTTTTTTAAGGAGACTTCACTTTACATGAAGTCTTTGGAGAGCATTTCTCAAACACATCCTTGTAACGGTTAAAAAAAATACCCCACACCTAGTTGGCATCACAAGATAAAGCATAAATGTCCGATCATTCGATTGTTGTTAAAAATTCCAGGATATTAGTTCTCTCATTCATTTTGCATTTAAGAACATTTTCTGGGCGAGGGGTAGGTATTGTTCGTAGAATTTGAATATGCCCCCAAAAGCTGCAGCCTTAAGTCAGTGCTTTTCTAGGTGTTTTATTCTGGAAAAACAACAACACCGAGTAAAAACTTAAGTAATTTGACATTTTCCAATATCTCCAAAGTTATAATCGTACCAAACTGGAATTTGATACACTGCTGCGAAATATGAAGCAAAAATTTAGAGCAAAACCTTCTTTCGAATGTAATGAACAGTTTTCGAAAAAATTTTGTTTTGAATATACTGACAGTACCATGTCAACAAAATTTCACAAAAAGTTGTGTGTCGTTATACAACAACTAACTAAAATTCACTCCAATCTTTTCAGTAGTTCCCGAATTATCACCGAAACAACCTCAAAATGCAAAAAGCTCTAGCTCCGAAACCGTTTGGCCGATTTTGCCCATTAGCGAACGCATTTTTAAATACAACCTCGATGGGATTCTCCGTGCGCCCGTAATCGAGCATACGGACGGCCGGCCAGAATCGATTTTGACACCTGATTCAGCATCGGTGAATCCAACCTAGTCATTTGAGACTATTTTGTACTGAACTTTCGAAACTTACAGACATTTGGACGAAACGATAGCATTTGGTTCTCCTGAAACATGTGCGAAAAAAGTCAATTTAATTATAGTGATATGTAAAAGTGGGTTGCTGGGTTGCACACCTAGCTATCCTTTGGTTTTAGGAAAATCGTGATTTTTCAAGAGAATGATTTCGTTTATAATTTTTCCGAATAGATATTAACATTTCACCACAATCTGATTTAAAGAGAACAAGTAACTGAATGCACTTGAATAATTTTTATGTTTGCAACTATTTGAATGAACCATATTTTATTTTCAATTTTGAATGTACAAAACTTCATTTTATTATCTACAGGTTTTTTCACAAAACAATATAATCTCAAATCGAACAAACTTGAATACATTTAAATATTTCAGTTCAACTTGACTATCTTTGGCGGTATATAATCAGGATCAGAATCTTCATCATCATTAACAGAAGAAATATTTCTTTTAAGATTACTCTCCCTTATCTTTTCCACTGTTCTGACAAAGGTTTCCCCTTGTTTGCTCACAATATGGGACACAGTTGAGAGATTTCTCACATCACTCATGAATGTAGGTTTTACAATACTTGTTGCAATTAACTCATTTTCAACATCAACACTTTCAACATTAGATGCAGAATTTGAAGTGGTGGCCACTGAAGTACATATCTTTTTCACTGATATCTCTGGGGATAAATTTGCTATTCTTGTTATAATATTAGATGATTTTAACTCTTCAGTAGGTGCACGCTTAGATAAAATTATTTTAGTATATTTTGGTGTTTGACGGAACACAGTGGTAGGCTTTTTGGGTGGATTTTGGGATATCACAAAATGTGTGTTGGATTGGCTTGCCCCTACTGGTTTATTGATTAAAACAAATTTACTGCCAGGAGTTATAATCTTAGAGGGAGGAACTACTGTAGGGGTGGTTTGTTGAATCGGTGCTGGTGGAGGTGAAATCTCCTGAATAGGAGCATCCAACACTTGGTTATCATCTGCAAAAATAATTGGTAGATCCATAATATCTTGAGTGGTTAGGTTCGTTGGTGGGGGTAGGTTAGTAGAAACAGTGGCTGAGGATTGCTTTTTAAATTGAGTGAACCTCTTGGTTGGTCTAGGTGGTTTGTTTCCTAAAAGTTGCTTTTTGGATGTTATGTAGCTAGTACCTGAAACAAAAACGATAAATTCATAATCAACTTCTGCAACACTTTGTCCTCGAAAGATATGGGGATAATGAAATGGTATTCCGAACTGCAAACACTGAAGTCATGTGAATTGTATTCCTGAAAAAATAGGCTCTATATTTCAGCTGAAATGTATCAACTCAACCGCAATTTCAAATTCAAGCTGCAACCAGGATAAAGTACTTCCTATGCTTTTTTTTGTGAAAGAACTCTTAATTCAATAACTGGAGTGTCTATATTTGAGACTTCATAACTTCTGAGCATGCATTGAAATTAATTTCGGTTTGGTAACCCGTTTTTTAATTGAGGAAAACAATAACTTCATTTTTAAAATTGGTACCATTTGTGTACATATACTCCATTCACTCATGAAGTCAGTCGGTAGGCTATGGAAGTTTGATACATTCCATTCTATACAGGGTGGTCCAGGTAGTGACATCAATAATTTTATTTTGTATTCGAGAAATGTAGGTGTGAGGAAACCTAGGGCTTGTCGAGTTATATTTTTTTTTGTGATTTTTCAATTTATCCTGAGGCGAAGTTTTACAAAATCATATCTTTTTATGTAGTATTGTATTGTATGTATTTTGCAGTTTTTTTTCGTAACATGATATTCCTGAATGTTGTTTCAATAACAAAAATAACTCAGCTCCCTGAAATTACTCAAAGTTACTCAAATATGGCTTGAAAGATAGAACTTTAGTTTTCAGTAAGATTCACTCAAACATTAAAAACATTTTAAAAACACGAAAAGGAGTTTTCATAGCTTCTGGCTGAGTTAAAAACTGCGCAAGGTCCTAAACCATCGAAATCATAAGAAAAAAATAGTACTTGATTAGCCTTTTTTGCTCTGATCAGCCTTCGAAGGTGGCTGGGCTGAAAATAACTTAAACACGATTAAAGTTATTTTTCTACTTTTTATCATTGTTATGGTGACATGAACTTGAAATTGTGACTTCAGAGTAATTTTAATTGAAATTCCTTCAAAATAATTGGCCTATGCGTTCGCCATACCTAAGCCCTATCGATTTTTTTATTTGGGAATTTTACAAAGAGCTGGTGTAAGTGACGGAAAGCAACAAATAAACAGAATTAAGACAAAAACTTTTGAAGCGGAAAAAAAAAACAAAATACGTTGACGATAGTGTATTCAAGTTGGAGGAAGAGATTTTGAAGATTTACTGTAGTAAATAGTACTTTTTCAGTAATTTGTGCTTTTGTTTCTCATCCGAAAGCAAGTAATTTTAATACTACCAATTTTTAACTATACTGACCTTTTTAATCAGTGGCGAGTCCAAAATTACACGAGCTACAGTCAGTTTACAGGAATTTCAATTAGAATCACTTTAAAATCACATTTTTGAGTTTAAATCACCATAAGAATGAAAAAAAAGTAGAAAAATCTTTTTAATCATGTTTCAATGATTTTTAGTCTATCCGCTTTCAAGGGTCGACTACAACAAAGAAAGCCTAATAAAGCACTATGTTTTCCTTATGAGTTTGGTAGTTGAGGACCATGCAAAGTTTTTAAACTCAGCCAGAAGCTATGAAAACTCCATTCAGGAAGCTGAGTTATTTTTGTTATTAAAACAACAGTCAGGGCTATCATATCACAAAAAAAATCTGCAAAGTACATACTACATAAAAAGATATGAATTTTTGAAACCTTGCTGGCATAATAAATTAAAAAACACAAAAAAATCATAACTCGAAAACTACATAGAATCGCAACTTGCAGATTTCTTTTAATGTTGACATTCCAGTAGTGCCTATCTGATTGAGTTCTAGTTGCAAAAAACTTCGAAGAAATCATTTCAAGGCCTACGAACTTACTTTATAAAAGTGAATGTAGTATAATTTTTATAACTTTGTGTTTTTCATTCAAAATAATGCCTTTTGCGCGCATGTTTTTATTATTATTATGTTGCCGATTCTCCTAGGTTCCGCTATGGAACAACACTGTTATTGTTCACCCAACAATGAATGGTTGGACGGTTCCCTGACAACAGGAAAAAATAATTCCTGGCCAAGAGCTTGAACCAAACGTTACGATCATGGGGCAGAGTCGTTACCATAAGACTATTGCCGCTATTATTATTATTATATAAGGAGTATTAGTTTTTTGTATACTTTTCTGATAGCTTGTGCCTTTGGCCATCCGTCAACACCTAATTAAAACCTTTTTGATGTTGCAAACTCATTATTCAAATGTTTGACTATCTGAAGTACCATGTGCACATTGAAACGCTGGAACTTTGGGGTTTACCTTGTGTATGAATGCGACCAGAAAAATGAACCTTAAAATCTTGTTACTACTAACCAGGACAATCGGAGTTAAAACAGATCCGAGCTCTGACCCTTGTGGCACACCAATATTTATTTCATATTCCATACTTCCAGAATTTTTTAAATTGGTTCCTAATATTTTCTACGTAAGGTAAATTTAAAACAGGTTAGAAGCAACATCTCTAAATCTCAATTTTCTGTTCGGCCATATACAACTTTCATAATTTTTCTTATTGTACGTTACGTACAATGAATCCCAGTAAATCAACCAATTTCCATATAATATTTTAATTCCAACAAATTTCAATTTTAATTCTACACATGCCCATCATTTTGAAATAACACTATCATATCGATATTTCCTCCACCTAAGTAGGTTAAATGAAATAATTATCATAACAATCTTGCTACATTACAACCTGAATTCTAATTACCTTTGTATTGTGTTAAGAAATTAATAAACTAATAATTACTATGTTTGAAGCACAAGTCATGTAACCTTTGTCCCATTGGCTCATCAAAATTTCCACTGATGTCATTGATCAGACTCTATATATAGTTTTTACATGTAAACAATAAATGTTCATTATCTAGTGATACGTCCTTACTTTCTCAACGCTTGTGTCCCTAAGTAACTACAAGCTTTTTCACACAAGACAAAGGTGAGATGCCAACCCAGTACTTATTCAAATCAGATGCAAGAAAATCAGTTTCAACACTCAGTTATTTTTGGGCAGATAATTATTTTTCATTCAAACCTGAATATCTTAATTTGGGAATGGGAACATATAAAGCAGTTCCAGGAATACTAATATTTCTATAATCTAATGGAGATCGCAAATAAAAATTAAATCAACAAAGATAACATATAGACTTTACCCTTTATTATATTTCCTGATCCAATAGTTTTAATTTTCCCATCAGGCATAAGAATTACATTCGATCCAGTATGTTTTCCAGTGCTACTTGGATTTAAAACAGTTACTGTTTTGCCAATGGTTTTGGGCATAAATTTGGAACTTCCAGGAGTAAGCGTTAAATTTTCTAAAACTGAAACATATAAGAAATACAATCATCATTATGAACATTGTAAATATGCAGAATGCTCTTTTTACTTTTGAGGCATGTGGATTGGATGTTGTGTTATCAGAAAAATTCGAAGTGGTTATAATGGATTCAGTTTCGTGAGAGAAAGATTTAAATAAAAAGGCTGGTTTCACCAAACGCAGAAGCTCCAGTATTGTGTATAACACGACAAGGAAAGTTGTTTGCAATCATATGACTAAAATAAATTCAGCAATATACAAGGAGGAACTGAAGATCTTTATGCTATTTGACAGTCATTCGATATTAAACTTTCAATAAAGAATACCTTATGTCAATCTTTTTCTTGCTGATCCCACAGTGGCAGTAACTTACGCATTATTTATTATTGGTAGGAATTGGTTTCTTGGAGAAGAACAGAGCTCCAGCAATAATATGTAACATAATCACAAGGACGAATATCCGTCGATAAATCAACAAACATTCCCCCTTGATCAGAGCTAATCATCCAATCAACCAAAACACCTACACCGAAGAAGCGGATCCAAGTAGAATGACTACAGCTGTTTCACAATTGTTATTGATCGTCAGGTCAACTTAACTTGGATAAACCGCAGAGAGTTCTCTCGATACTTGTTACCTTTCAGAAGGACCACTGCAGTATACAACATACAGCGCGCCATCTGTCAGGAGCATCTTGCGAGTCTCACCTTCGAGTGCAGAAAACCTTGATCGATGTGTATGACGTTCATCCTTTTGTCGCATCAGGTCGCTGTAACTGCGATATTGCAGCTTTACAAAAAACCTTCACGACATTGGAAACGCTCGGTTCATGTGGATTCCCACCACAAGACGAAAATTTACAACATGTAACAAAGATAGGAATTGGTTTCTTGGAGAAGTTGGACGTTTTCGTCTTGTGGTGGGAATCCACATGAACCGAGCGTTTCCAATGTCGTGAAGGTTTTTTGTAAAGCTGCAATATCGCAGTTACAGCGACCTGATGCGACAAAAGGATGAACGTCATACACATCGATCAAAGTATTCTGCACTCGAAGGTGAGACTCGCAAGATGCTCCTGATAGATCGCGCGCTGTATGTTGTATACTGCAGTGGTCCTTCTGAAAGGCAACAAGTATCGAGAGAACTCTCTGCGGTTTATCCAAGTTAAGTTGACCTGACGATCAATAACAATTGTGAAACAGCTGTAGTCATTCTACTTGGATCCGCTTCTTCGGTGTAGGTGTTTTGGTTGATTGGATGATTAGCTCCTATCAAGGGGGAATGTTTGTTGATTTATCGACGGATATTCATCCTTGTGATTATGTTACATTTTATTTATTATTATCGAAAACTAAGAGAATAACAGCAATTCTCTAGCAAAACTATGTTCAGACGTCATTTTTTAGGTTTTCTCTGGGATTTCACTCCCAATATCTCAAACAGAACTATTAAAATTAAATAAAATTGTTTTTTATGGAAAACTCCCTTGTGAATTGCAGGATAGAACTATTTGTCAAGAGTAGTTTCTTGGACAACAGGTTGCCTAATGAACAATACAGGAATAATATAAACGACAATCAAAGCGAACTGTGACATTTTAGAGTACAAATCTGACTCTTCCATCAGGTTTGCACTCGGAAACGTCACAGTTCGCTTTGTTTATCGTTTATATTATTCTTGTATTGTTCATTATGCCATCTCTTTTCCGAGAAACTGCCCTTGACAAAAAGTTCTATCCTTCAATCCGTAAGGGCGTTTTCCGTACAAAAATTATTTAATTTTTAATATATCTGTTTCAGATATTGGGAGTGAAAACCTGGAAAAACCCTAAAAATTATGCAAAATAAAAAATAAGCTTTTATCGATATGATCAGACTAGCAGGAAATACAAACACATTCAATTCTCTCCAGATGCAGTATGGCTTGTTTCTTTTCGACTAGACTGAACCCCGACAATCTGGAGAAATTCCGCTTCCAATATTTGGTATTGGTGACCATGATTCTAGGATAATAAAAAAGATAAAATAAACACCTACCTGAGTAATTCGGAGTACCTAAAAAGGATTAGGAAAATATTATTGGATTAGGATACTGGATTTGGTATTGCCCCAATCAACAGAATCAAATTATACTTACTTTTTATCGAAGAAGCCGTTGTTTTTGGTTGTGTTGGTGGTATAGTTTTGATCCCACCTCTTAGCAATGTGGAAAGCCGGGATCCAGAAACTATATTATGTCTTGCCATTCCATATGCCTGCATCTTAGCTGAAAAATATGATTTTGTGAATTTGCATTCAGATATGAATTTGCATTCAGATACTGATTGAAAATTTTTCACCACCCGATAAGCTCCTGTCATCCTAAATATCCCTTTCCCTACCTTTGCGCCTATGTTTTAGAGAACATCGTGCTATCATTTTTCCTAAGTGTCTGTAATTTTCTAATTTTGAGCCGAAAATGATCCTTCACAACTAGGTTGTACTCAGTGATAGAGAATCCCATGTCAAAACCAATTCTGTCTAGCCTGCCGTCCGTTGCCACGATAACTTGAGAACAGAAAGAGCTTGAAACTTTTATGGCACTGTTGCGAAGGCAGAACTATTTTTTTTGTCTATACCTGAATATTTACCCCGTTCACAACTTCATGATAAAAAGAATTTTCGATTTTTCATCTTATGATGCTCGCAAAATTTTCCATGAACCTTCATTTTTCAATCAAGTACTACAATTCAATTAGATTCAATGTGTATTTTACGAAATGTTGGGAGGATAAAATTTCGAATATATATGCTACCAATTGCAGATAGAAACGAAGAGGGGAGATTCCTTGCATAATTTAAAGGAAAAGAATCACATGAACATTGTTTCATTTTCGGGCTACAGGGTGTAAAAGTTTGAATTATATTTCAAATTTTTTCTCATGGTATCTGAACTGAACAAGATGATTTTACGATTTTATCGAATCTTTAAAAATCATTGATTCATAAAAACTAATGATGAATTTATTCACAGCAGCTTATTAACTGGATTTTTATAACAATTCGGATTTTTCTATTTCGAGAGAATCGTTGGATTTTTTTCTCGAAATCGGTAGCATATACGTCAAAACACCAAGGGACTATAAATATTAGTAAAAAAAACTAAGCTTATTTTTTTTTAATTTTCGAACTAATATTGGCTCATCAAAAACAAAATTTTGAGGAAAACAGGGGACAACGTTCATAAAAAATATAACCCTGCATATTTACAATGGAAGTTCGCAGGTCGCATTGTGTAGACTCCAAAATTTCATATCTGTGCCAAATTTCAGTTGAATATCTCATGAAAACTTTAACACCCAGTATCTCGGAAAGCACATATTTCGGTGCCATATTTATGGGAACATTTTCCTTAAAATAATGCAAGGAATCTCCCCCCTTCGTTTGTACCTCCATTTTAGGAACATCCTGTGTACACGGAATTACGACTTCGATCCTCGTAACTGAGCTAGCTCTAAACCGGGTCTACAAATAAGGTCTTCAAGTGGATGCCTTTGTAAATTTTTATGTTCACATTCGTTCCTCATTATTTAAAAAAATACATATCCGATCGGATTGAAATTTGTTCCTCAGCTGAAGACTATCAGTTTGAGCAAAAGTTCAAGAGAAACTACCTTCTAAAAATATAAAATTTTTGTTTCAATTCTGTTATCATACGCTGCCACACACGGGACTGCGTGTCGACATTTGACAACCAACTACCAAATATTAGTAGGAGTCTTCGGTTTAGGTTACTCAACCCAAAGATTCTGAAAAATTTTACCACAATAAAAGGGAATTTTAAGAACGAATTCGACATGTTGAGGTTCGAGATATTCATAAATATCTGTAAACTTCACCTTGGCTCTTCAAACCAGTTCGGATCCGACGTTTGTAAAGATTATGTCTGATTCGCTAAAAGTTGTGTTGGACTTCCTGATCTCACGTCAATAATGTCAATGTAGTTAATAGGTCTCTTGCATGCAACACGAATTATCATATTTTTTACGATCTCATTCTATATCGATACAAAATGATAATGTATCACACACTTCAAAAATTCGCTAATTTTGAATAATTCGGTATTGAAAATGGTCAAATCGGGAAGCCAGGTTGAAAACCTTTTTTTCATGAACCAACCAGCCAACATTCTATGTTTACGGAATGGAAGATTGACAACCGAAATAATCAAGTTGATTTAGGGAACATATTCTAGATAACTACATTAACATTGTTGATATGTAATAAGTAGCCACAACACAACTTCGAGCCAATCAAACATGATATTTACAAATATCTATTGGATCCGATTACTTAGTTAAAAGAATAGTAGCGCAGGTTTATGAAATTTCAAAATAACGCAAACCTCAATACGAAAATATCGTTTTGAATTTTCTCTTACCCAGCGGTAGGAAATTTTCAAAATGTTTGGGTTGGCAGCTTAGACCAAAAACTGCCATTCGATCGGATCAGAATATTCAGCTAAAATTTTGGAAAGTTGAGGAGCGTTTTCCTCATTTTTCTAATATTAGATTGAGAACCTCTGTCGCGGATGGTTGTAGTTTTTTCTTCTCTCCATATTGAATGCTAAATTCGTGTTTGTGGCTTGAGACATAAACATCGCAATTTGTAGATTTGAACCCAAAAGAACTATACAAGTGCAGAAGTTGAAGAAAGTGAAGCTTAGTGAGAAAAGACACTTGAAAGTTCGCAAAATATAGTGAGAAAAGACACAAAATTTCCCGAGTATAAACACTTATCGGGCAGTGAACATATGGTCAGTATGTTTTCATCTGACGAGGTGCGTGCCAGGTGATAAGATAAAATTATAAAGCGTTCCATACACCTACAAGAAATGTCCAATGATAGAAAAGACCCCTTTGTGGGTTTTTCATCCAGTGAAGAAAATCGAAGCATTACAGCATATTTCCTCACAGCTGGATGAAACTATGCAAACCAGCCACAAAAATACATGGCAGACGCCGAGAAAACGGAAAAAATGGGACACTCGAACACTTAGTCCACCCACAACTCCAACAAAAAACAGGTTTTCGCCACTAAAAACAAAACCCATTAACGAGCCGAATTAAGGAAACAAGAAAGAAGGGGACAAAATACCAACCCCACCACCAATTTTCATCTATGATGTTGCTGACTGCAAAGCAGCTTTACTCAGGTAATCGAAAAAGACTCATTCCACACAAGAGTATAAGCAGATGACAAAATCAAAATTAGCGCGTACTCCGTGGAAACTTACAGAAAACTATCTGCACTTATCAAATACGCGATGAACGAGCATACCGAGTAGTCATCAGGAACCTGCATCACACCTCTCCCACCGAGGAAATAAAATAAACTCAACAAACCTGGCCATAAAGTTTGTAACATAGTGAATGTATAACATAGACTAACAAAGGAACCTCTAAATATGTTTTTCGTTGATCTAGAACCCCAACCCAACAACAAAACAGTTTATGATCTTCAATTCATAAATAGAACCAGAGTTACCATCAAACCACCTAGAAAAAAAATTGGGATCGATACGATGTATGAGATGTCAGGGATATGGTCACTCCAAAGCATACTGTTACAGACCCTTCAATTGCGTTGAGTTCGGAGAACAATACGACACTAAAATATGTCAAAAAGATAAAAATATACCAGCAAGATTTGTGCTGTGCAATGGTAAGCATCCCGCCAACTATATAGTTTATATAGTTTATAGTTGGTAAGGGGTTACATTCCACTGCGACCTTAAGGTCTATTGTGCCCCCTTGTCGGAGCTGTTTTCGCAACCTACAGCTCGCCCTCCAGCTCTAGAGCTCTGATGAATTCTAATATGCGTGAGGGCTTCAAGGAGGCTAAGTTCTCATTCCTCCTATAATGCTCCTGTCCAAGATATTTCTTGCGCAGGCTCACAATGGCGAGGCATTATGTGATCAGGTGAACAGGAGTTTCCTACTCCTCCCCACAGAATCTGCACTCGTCAGTTTCTGATAAGCCCATTCTCATCATGTGCTTCCTCAGGCGACAGTGTCCTGTGAGGAAACCAGTGAGGAGGCGTAACTTATTCTTACTGAGATCCAAATGATTTTTGGGTCTAGCAAAATCCCGCCAACTATAGGGGTTGCCAAGGTTATTAAGACCTCCCAAAGAAAAACCAACCCAGAAGCACCATTCGACAACCAACCACAGTCACAAATACTCCTCAAAAAATTCCAACACCATCAAACAGCCAAATACCACAAACATATGCAGGAGCGATACGTACAGGGAAACAAGATCAAACATCATCTGGCCTAAGTCAACAAGTATCGGTACTTCTCCATGAATTCAAAAGAATGTTACTTAATCAAAACAGCATGATATTGAATCTACTTACCATACTGATAAATAAAACGAACCCATAATGCCTAAACCAATCACAGGATTGCAACATGGAATGCCAACGGTTTGACCAAACAAGAAATCCAAACCTTTCTTGACCTCTATAAAGTGGACATCCTACTAGTTTCTGAAACGCATTTAATCAGTCGAGCAGTATTCCATTCCACTCTACCCAGTCTACCACACAATACATCCTGATGGAACTGCTTATGGAGGATCAGCTGTCATCATTAAAAATTCCATATCCCACCATGAACAGGATGAGTTTCAAATAGTCGCCATTCAGGCAACAACAGTTAATATAGAGATCAATACTGGGAATCTAGGTATAACATCAGTGTACTGTCCACCACGGCACACAATCTCACCGGAGACTCATAAAAACTTCTTCAGCACTATTGGAAACAGATTCATTGTGGGTGGTAACTGGAATGCATACGCATTGGAGTTCCAGGCTGATAACTAAAAAAGGCCATAATTTACTTCGTGCTCTGACTGACAACCATTATGAACACCTATCCACTGGAGAGCCAACATTCTGGCGAACAGACCCTAGAAAACTACCTGACATTGATTTCCTTCGTAGTGAATGGTATGCAAACGCGAAATCGCTCGCTGGAATCTTATTATGATTTAACATCTGATCATACACCTGTTAGTGCGAATCTCAAGAGCCAGACCATAAACACAAACATTCAAGCCAAATTACTCTCGTAACATACTAAATGGCAAAACTTCATCAAGTACATTAATAAAAAACTGAGTAATCTATGTATCAATGAACCAAAACAACTAGATGAAGCAGTGGAGCATTTTACCATTACAATACAACGAGCAGCCTGGGATGCTACTACACAAGAAGAATCTAATTCTCTAAGCACCCCACGTCATAAACGACATTAGATAACAGAAAAAAGGGGAGCAAGACGAATTTGGCAAAGATCCCGCAATATCATCGATTTGCATCACTACAGAAAACTATCACGAGACCTTTCAAGAAGAATTCAAGAAGCACAAAACTCGTCCTTTGAAGCCTACTCTGAAAGCCTAAGCACATCATATCACGGCTTAAGAGACGCCAAAAAGTTTAAGAGACCCACATCACCTGTTTCACCAAAAAGTACAGATAACGGCTGGGCAAGATAAAGTAAAGAAAAATCAGATGACTTTGCTTTACACTCGTCTAAAGTTTTCGAAGAACCAGGTGGAACATTCAATTGGTGTCGAAAATTATTTAGGTACACCATGACAATTATCATTACCACTTGAAGCAATAACCCCCAAAAAAGTACAGGCTGAAATTCGCAAATTAAAAAATAACAAAGCTCTCGGTTACGACTTAATAACTGCAAAAGTCATCAAAAAACTACCAAGAAAAGCAATAGTGTTTCTGACAACCATCTATAACCGCATACTGAATTTAGGTTATTACCCCATCCTCTGGAAATATGCACATGTTATAATGGTTCACAAAGACGGCAAACCACCACATGAATCAGCGTCATATAGACCGATTAGTCTCCTGTCAATTCCAGGAAAAATATGTCATGTTTGGCGTACCACAAGGAAGTGCCCTGGAGCCGTCCCTCTACGTTCTCTACACAGCTGACCTGCCTGAAACACCTACTACAACAATTGCTGCGTTTGATAATGACCTGGCTGTACTTTCTTCCGACAAAGACCCTGAAATCACCCCAAGAAATATACAAGGTCAACTAAACCAACTGAACAACTAGTAAAACACATGGAGGATGACCATAAATCAGACCAAGTCAGTTCAAGTCGTTTTCACTAAAAAAAACAGCACTTGTCCCAGAGTAACTATAACTAATACCAACCAAAAAGGAAGTCAAATACTTAGACATGCACCTCGATCTTACATGGGAAAAACACATCCAAGCAAAAAAAAAACATCTTGACCTAAAACTCAGAATGATGTACTGGTTTGTTGGAAAGTAATCAAAATATTCCATCCAAAACATACTCGCACTGTAAAAAGCCGTTCTGAAACCTATCTGGTCATATGGCATTCAACCGTGGGGTTGTGCAAAACCCATAAGACGAAAAGTAATTCAACGGTTTTGATCGAAAACACTTCAATTGATGTCAACAAATCCGCCTCCTCAAGGTACCAAGAACAATTGTAGGGACCTAATCCAGAAACTATACACTGAAGGACCAAACAACAGCAAACCTAAGAAAATATGGCCCGAAGATCTTGCACAGCACCACTATTCTAGTGTTCAATAAGTGGAACACTTCACTTTCATACTAATTATTTCATCAAGTTTACTTAATACCTATATGAGTAGATTGTAAATTTTCATTAAAGGACACAAAAAAAAGTTTTTCTAATAAAATTTAACTGAGGTACTGAGAAAATAAAATTTCGAATAAATAATACATCAATGTAATCGTAGCGCGGATTTCATTCATCTACGAATTTTAATTACTATGTTTCAATCTATATATTGTCTATTTATTTTGAGTTATTGAGGAAATAAACTCAAAATTTGAAACAGCCACAACTCCAAAATTTTTGGGTTAACTTTCAAATCTATATCCAAAATTAAAGTGCCTTGGGGCAATCTTAACAAACACTTGAAAAAACTTCACTCTAAAATGCTTCCATATCCTAATTACATGGATGAGTATTATGAATTTCTCCAAAACAGAAAATTTTCATTCAGGTGACTGAAGCAGAAAGTTCATTTTCTTTTCCAAATAGTTATTTAACATTTACTGTTAACAATCGATCATTTATCTCAGTTTCTTTAATCTCTTCAAGATATAACTATATTCCGCAGGTATAACTTACAATTGGAAAATTCAAGTAAAGCTCCTATTACCCCATAATTTCCATTCTTAGTTTTGAAATCTGTGTAACTTAACACAAATGACAACTTCTGAGAGATTACAGAGGTCTCTTCCCTATAATATTTTAGTTAATTTGGACACAACAAACAAAGCTAATGTTAGTTTTGCGTTGGTATTAGATTGAATTGCAAAACTTTCAAGATGTATTAATGAGCAATAATTTTTTCATTATTATCATCAATAAATCTCATCTAATTTTTTGTTTTCTGTTCAAATTGGCAAAATACACACATTCAAATCTTAACTTATAAAACTAACCTGGAGAAGATGTAAGTAGCCCTCTGATCTGAGATCCTTTATATGAAGGAATTGTGATAATGTTGCTCGATGATGAACCAGGCGCGACCGGTTTCAACGTTCTAACCTTTTTGACAAACTGTTTTGAATCAGGGGTATTAGGAAAGAGGGATTTTTTCTTTGTTGGAAAGTTTAGAATGGCTTTATCACTATTTTGTTTCTCAAGAAAACTATCATTTGAGGAAGAATCTAGTGTGACGGGTGTATGAGGAGGAGTACTACTAGGTGAAGGACTGGTTGCAGTTTGATTAACAATGGTTGTATTGGCAGATATCGTTGCAGAAGATTGAGTACCTTGAGCTACCTGGGCGGCCCACTTCACTTCTAGTTTCGACTTGCTCTTGGAGCCAGGTGGCCTTCCAACTGAAATTAAAACATCAATATACATTCCTGTCATAGCAGTTCAGTTATTTTTCAATAATTCCACTGAGAAAGTTTTGCCCTCAGTTTTTATCGATTTGATGAGTGAACATCATCATAGATCGGATAATTTTTACTCATTTTAGGGTGTTTTTGAAATGCATGTTCATATTTGAGTTTTTATTTTTGGGTTAGTTAAAAAAAAATCATCGGTTCCTAAAAGTCTCAACTTTGGAACAACAGGTTACTAACATTATGGGGAGAAAATTTTCTCTTTTTCATACCTTTGGTATGATCCCAAGCATTTTGTGAAACGTAATAGCACTTTTTTCTGTACAATGTACTAGATAGTTTTATATTCCTGTCAGTAGAATTCATGCAATTACTTTAAAGAGAAAAGTGAAACGCCATTTCCATTTCTTCAGGTAAAAATTCGTTCTGAACAAATCTGATGTTCGCATTTCATTTCGTTTGACATAAGGTTTTTGCATACAGCAATAAAAATCATTCATTTACATCTGCCTTTTTTATTGTCTGTTAACTACTTGCAATAGAGCAAAGGTTTCCAATTTACATTTTTGTAATAATTATAATAATTGTTTTACAATAAGAAATGTATATATTTATAACAGTTATAAATAATATACAGAGTGTAACAGCCAATTGGAATAAATTCGATAACTAATAAATGAGGGGGTGTTAGGAAAAACAATCGGACACGTCAATTTGTAATTTTGAATGCGCATAGTTTTCAAGAAAATAAAATTATATAGGGTGTTCCATGCGACCGTGGCCAATACCAACTTTCTTATTTTAAATGTAACCCCCTGTATATTATTTATTTTTTGGATTCTTCAGAAAATTCTAGACATAATTTATGTACAATGTCCTATACCTATCTTCAACTTTTTCGGAAATATTAAGTGTTTTCAGAAATGTTGAGTAACGTTAGAAGACAATTCTACACCAGATTAGCATGTTGCCGAGACGTTCGCAGCGAGCATTTTGCACATTTCCTACATTGACATTAATGTTTTTTTTGTTTTTTTTTTTTAATTATTAGGAAATAATCAGTATTTAAGTGTAATGTACCGAATTTGTGAAATAAAATAATTTTTATTCAAAACGTTGATTTTTGCACTAAATCTTAAAACACTTAATATTTCCGAACTAGTTAAAGATAGGTATAGGACATTGTGCATGAATTGTATCAAGAATTCTCTGAAGAATCCAAAAAATAAATAATATACAGGGGGTTACATTTGAAATAAGGAAGTTGGTATAGGCCACGGTCACATGGAACACCCTATATAATATTATTTTCTTGAAAAATATGCGCATTTAAAATTACATATCGACTTATCCGAGAGTTTTTCCCAACACGCCCTCATTTATTCGTTATCGAATTTATTCCATTTGGCTGTTACACTCTGTATACATTTCCTATTGTAAAACAATTATTATAATTATTACAAAAATGTAAATTGAAAAACCTTTGCTCTATTGCCAGCTGTTAACAGATAATAAAAAACTAATTCTACTACCACTACTACTTCTAGAACACATAAAATTTATGCAATGAATTGAGACAATAATTCTCAAATGGTAAAATTTATCGAATTGAAGTTATCCGAATACATTTCGGAATAAAACAAAATGAGCAAAGATATCCAAACTGACCCAAGAATATCTCTACTTGAATATCAGCATGTTACCAATAAAATCTGTATAAACAGTTCTTCAACACAATTCAGCCAGCTTATGATTGCATTTTTCATTCAAATCAGCGACCCGAAGGTCGATGGCTCTTGTCTATGACAATAAAGAACAGATCTCTCTTTCTCTCTCATTCAAATCACTTCGAGATATTCAGACAAACAACACCATCAACATTCAGCAACGAATTTCAGGGGTGTATTTCAATTTTGAATTTGGAAAGATATATGAATAATTTTAACAGAGGTGCATAAAACTTATGCCATATATATAAAGACAATGTCTTTATATATTCAATTCAATTCAAATCTGAATTGGTCTTTCAAGATATTCTTAATGAATTAATTTTGCAATACACAATAGCGGTGATTTTTCTGTATATTTCACAGTAATTATTTCAAAATAACCTTGAAACAATATGACAGTTCCTTTTAAAAAATTTCGTTCCGAGCATAAATACACTTAAAATTTCCGCAATTGTATTTGCTATCATTTAAATCATAAACCAGAATCGAATCAATGACTCATTTTTAACAAGATCTTCATAAAAAAAACATTCTTAATGATGAATCAAGAATTATTTTGAATTGAGATCCAAGAGTTCCAAATTCATATGAGTGTTTTGTGAGAGTTGAAAATTAATTAATTTTGGAATAGGATCTCTTACCTGGTCTTGATAGTCTGGTAGGTATTGGAGGTAAAGGATCCTCGCTATCTAGAGAGCTAGCATTGGAGTTATAGCGTTTCCTCTCAGTTTTGTTCTTTTTGGTAGAAACTGTATCCGCAGGTACATGAGCAGGAGATTGCCTTATTTGCGGCGGGAATGGAGATAATATTATTCCACTTATGAACTCACCGATTTCATCCTAAAAATATTGAGTACTTATAAAAGAAATAAATCATTATTGTTTTAATATCAGTCTGGTAATAAAAATATTCCCCTTGGAAATTTTTGTTCTCTATAGAAGTAGTATGTATATTTTTTAAATAGATTCAAAATCCAAACAATTAATATACAGGGTGTATCTGAATAACACAGAAAAAATTTAAAGGGTGATTCTGTGATGAAAATTAAAGTTGGTGTTTGGTTTAAAATTTTTTGAAAAACCTTTCCTGTATTGCTAAAGATACGAAGCTTGGTAAATATGTATCGTCAATAAAACTACACATTTTGGAAGTCTCCCAACCTTGAAGTATGCTTAGAAGGGATTGAAATAGTTAACCCCTAAGATACTTTTTTGTACAACTTTTTGTTGGACAACACATTTTTCTTTTAAAATCACATGCCTGAAAAGCTTGATTCATTTATTAACTTTTTCATCTCTACAAGTTATTTTGAAAGCTTAAGCATTTACGAGAAAAACTATCGATGATCTGCGAAACCGCATTGTAGCAGGGCGTGAAATGATAGGAAATACCGCAGGACTATTTCAACGCAGACGCATTTCAATGGGGAGAAGAGTAAATGCTTGTATTGAAGCTGAAGGCGGTCATTTTCAACATTTATTATAATTATATTGCCGATATTCGATAGGTTTTTGTTCATTGTTCGCTATTGTTTTAGTTGTAAAGTCTTAGCATAGTAGAATCATAATTTGGTTGGCCGTTGTTCGATAAAATGCTATTAAACATGGGTTATGTTTTTCTCGTTAATGCTTAGGTTTTCGATAAAACTTGAAGAGATAAAAAAGTTAGTGAATGTATTGGGCTTTCAAGCCATGTTTTTCTGATGAAGAAAAAATTTGTCCAAAAGAAGTTGTAAGAAAAAATATTTTAGGGGTTAACTATTTCAACCCCTTCTGAGCATACTTCAGGGTTGAAAACATTCCAAAATGTGTAGTTTTATTAACAAATAATATTTACCAACTTTCGTATCTTCAGCTTAATATACAGGGAAAATAAAAAAGATAAACTATTCTTTTTGTGTATCTTCCGAGGGTTGTAACTTTTCAGGGGGGAGGTTTTTCAAAAAAATTTTTACCGAATACCTACCTCAATTTTCATCACCCCTTAATTTTTTTTCGTATTATTCAAATACACCATGTATATTATCTTATATAGAAATGTAATTAAAAAGAAGAAATTATTCAATAAATCCACTGACTTGAAGTCAGCGGTTTTTCACATCTCCTTTGTAAAAATTGTGTCTATTCCATTCATTTCAGTACAGTACCTATATCTAAAGTTTTCAGAGCTAAGATGTTCAGAATTAACAGCATACAACTTCGAACGATACACTAAGTATCGAAGGAATTTCCGCTGAACGTTTTCAATAAAATCTGTGTCGCCCAGATAGTAAAGCGACCAAACACATGAACCATAATCTAAACAACCTCTCACCAATGAACGATACAAGGTCTTCAAAGCCGCGAAAGAAAATTAACGACCGCCGCATGGCGTATGATAAAATCCAATATTCTATATGCCTTAAGACGTAACCTTAAAGACTTTTTCCTTGAAATTTAAACGAGGATCAAAAGTTATTAGAGAGATATTGCAACTTTTGAATAGCGCAAACGTTATCTTATTGCTGTTACGCTAAATATTACGTTTCGGTTTTAACGGTCGTTCCAAAAGTAGACCTATTGCTACACGTTTTCGTTACCGTTGCGTTAGTTATCAGTATGTTTGGTTAGGTGTGTGATGTGTGTGAGATGTCAGATTTTTGTGTTACAAACTCACGTTTAAACTCCTAAAGTTTAATCATTTGCATCAGTTTTTTGATTCTGGACAAAGGGAATCGGTCATTTCAACTGGTGCTATTTCAGAAAAAGTGGAACTAGTTATATTGCACAATATAATTAGCATGGTTCAAACTATTCCTAATTTCAAAACCCTCATGTTGCTTCCGAAAGTATTTCTTAATTCTTGGAAAAGTAGCAAATACCCATATGTGAAAAAAATTTGTTGTGGTAGCACTAATGAATCTTAATGTGTAATATCAGTTGTGTGTAAAAGGTATTACCAAACAGATTCAAAAAATCTGACGAATTTGTGTTATTAACACCAAAAAACGAAAAAACATATAACCAAACAGCTTTTCTGTTACAGTGATCGGAGCCCGAAAGACCCGAAGCTTAACGAATCCTTCCGATATAGAATAGCGCAACGTAAATTGCGGCTCGCAATTTTCCGTAAATAACGTTAGACGCTAACGCTATCAACGTCGCGTTATTCTGAAACTGAATCTGCGCATGCTTAGATGTCAAGAATAACGTCACACAAATTTGACACTGCAATATCTCTCTATTACCAAGTTACAGATGCGGTAAACGCGTGTTAGCAAATCGCCCCCTACGAATATTGGCTCTGTAAACGATGATGGCGCTAAGGTCGCTTTGTCGAGTCCATACAATCATTCCGTTGAATGAAAATGAATCTATATAGATTAGAAGATGCGGACACACTTTGATATATTTTGGGTCCGAAATGAGATCCAAATGTTGTGAAAATAATCTGTTCAATATTTTCGAGATATTTTTTATATTTTTCGAATCTTCTAAAAAATGTATTCAATCAAAACAGTTGTTCTAAGAAAATTGCGAAACAAATTCATTACAGCCATGATTCTTTTCTTACAGAACTTTCAGTGTTCACAGACAGGCAGTCAGACAGACAGACAAAATTGAATTTGTTCACAAATTCTATAAAATTCGGCAATTTGACACAGATGGGCCGTATACTCTCGTTCAAAGGAACAAGTGTACCGATATAACTTAAGATTCTTTCAGATATGTGCCAGTCCCCTGTATTTCCAATAACAGCAAGTGATTTAATTCTATCATTAAAGTTCTACATATGCAGGCTACATCTGAACAGTTGGGCTAGCTAAACACAGCGTGATTTCACCAATAAAAATGTGAAACTTTATCCGAACATGAGTCTATGAGCACTTCCTGAAAAAAAAGAATTGGCCCTTTGCATGTTGCGGACAGAGTAGGGTCCTTATTTTGTGATATCACTGAAACTGTACTTCAATTCACCAATCTTCTGAACTGTTGCCAGTTACTCGGCATAGACACCTGTATTCATTAATATTACAAAAGGAAAAGAGTAGATGTGAATACTTCAATAGTATCAAAAAATCGGTTATGCATTGTGGGAACACAATATAGGAGAATCAAAAACCAAAATAGAAACTTCAAATTAGTTAAATCAATGTATCTTCACCTAATACGGAGGATTTGAGGAATATGAGAAATCACTTGCACTTTCTTGATGAACTGTATCGCGATTTAAAATTAGATGAAATAAAGAATTTAAGAAATCGATTCAGAAAACAATACCATGGTTCTTTGGCCTCCGTTAAAAAATTGGCCACGGAAAATTATTTGAAAAATTCTAACAATAAAGTTCGAGCAGAAATACTAAAGTGCCTACAACATCATCCATTTCACCTGAAGAATTCAATACCTATTTTTCTAATGTGGCACTTAACATAGTGAAAGATATTCCGACTTCTAATTATGTTGATTTTGAACAAGAAAAATTAAGTAGTACATTTAATTTTGAGGAAGTAACCTATACAGATGTTAGGAATATAGTCAATTCTTTAAAGAATTCTACATCAAAGGATGTTTATGGACTTTCTGTTAAGATCTTGAAACGTAACATAAACACTTTTGTTATACCTATCACAAAAATAATAAATAAATGTATTAAAAATGGGGTTTTTCCCGATGACCTTAAGCTGGCTAGGGTTGTGCCCTTATTTAAAGATGGCGATAAAGATGATATGTCAAATTACAGGCCTATTTCAGTACTACCTATATTCTCTGAAATATTTGAGAGAGCTCTGAACATGCAGACAATGTCGTATTTTGAGCGGAATAAACTATTTTCTAACAGCCAATTTGGCTACAGAAAAAATAGGGGCACGACTTCGGCCATTTCGAAACTGGTCAGTTACATTATGGAAGGATTTGAAAGGGGAGATTATACGTTGGTATCATTATTAGATTTGAGCAAAGCATTCGACTGTGTCTCACCGCGGATTCTTCTGGCTAAGCTCAAGTATTACGGTTTTAGAGAGAGCAGCATTAAACTGCTCCAATCTTATCTTTCCGATAGGCGTCAAAAAGTATCAGTGGGTGGAAAGGATTCAGATATGAAGACTATCACATTAGGAGTACCCCAAGGTTCGGTCCTCGGACCAATCTTGTTTTTAATTTATATAAATGACTTTCCATCATGTCTACCAACCGAAGTAAAATGTGTTTTATTCGCAGATGACGCTTCACTCCTTCCGAGTGGACCGGTGCTCGATCAGTTGTTAGGGGACTCGCGTGAGATACGGTCGAATGCAAAAAAATGGTGCAATTCGAATCAGTTGATGCAGAATCAAGAAAAAACTAATATTTCGGTATGTTCACTGAGATCCATAGATGAGAACTTGAAAGGAAATGTAAAATTTTTAGGATAACATTTAGATCCTAAGCTCACTTGGGATGTTCACTGTGAGGAACTCTCTAGAAAATTGGGCAAAAACATTTTTGTTATCCATACTCTTGCACTGAAAGTCTCGATTGAAACATTGCTGACAGCCTACCATGCACTGTGTCACTCTTTAATGAATTATGGCATTTTACTGTGGGTTCACACCACACATGCAGGAAAAATTTTTTCACTAGAAAGAAAAGTTATCCAAATTATGGATAACTTAGACTATCAAGCAGATTGCAGGAATTCTTTCAAAAAATTTGGAATTCTGACCGTTCCAAGTGTGTTCATTTACGAATGTCTGAATTATACTCATGAAAGCAACACACAACTCCTAAATGCAGATGTTCACAGTCATAACACGAGAGCACGTATGGATATCAGAAATGAATTCTTCAGATTATCTAAAACAAAAAATGGTCTGAACTTCTGGGCATATAAGCTATATAATAAGTTGCCTCATTCAATGAGAAACCAAAAGGAACAATTCCGCCTTAGTATTAAGAAATATCTTATTGATAATAGTTTTTATTCAATGGAAGAATTCTTTGCTAAGCAGATGTAATAGTAAATTTGTAATGATGACGAATGTAAATCGAAAGATATCAACATGAATAAACATTATTATTATTATTAATAGGATCTTCAAACTATTCTTGAAATTTTCACAGATTACTGTTTTATAATTAGCATATTTATATGTCATGATTAGATGACATATGGCTTAGAAAAGAAGAACTGTCATATCCGAATGATAAATGTGAAATAGACATATCTTTGATTCTAAGTACTACACAAATCATGAAGTTAAATCAGATTCAAGTCACCCCACCCCGCCGCCGAAAAACGTTCGAACTAGATTAGATTAGCATTCTTAATAATTTCTTTCTTCTATATTTTGTCAGTTTACACTCCAACCTTGTGTATGTCGAATAATATGTAATATTTTATGTTTCTACTCACCACAATACATCTATCCACTACACTTTGAGTAATTCCTTCTGTTCGTTTTTTCTTCTTGCTTATTCTTAGGAAATTATCAGCTGAACCTACTACTACAAGACCAGTTTCAACACGCATTCTTTCTCTTAAATCCTCCATATCTTCTTGACTGGAAAAAATATATTTTTCATCATTTTCACCAGGTTAGTAGGAATTTCAGAATACTGAATATGTTACTTATGCGTTATATTGACTTTTATGACGGTTTCCGTTATCATTTAACTAGAAGTGAAAAAAGCGCCAAGTCATGATAATTCACAGGTATTTTATATTTGTATTCTTATAAGTCAACTGAAAAGAAAAACTTCAGTTTGATAATTGAGATGTTGTTTTTAATTTTCATGAGCCTTGATTGATGTTAATGGAATACTTGAGTTGGTAATTTTTTCATGTGAGACAGTGCAGAATTCATAAAGTGTTTATTATAATTATTTTTCAAAATCAAATACCATCCGTAGTTTCCCTTTTTCCGCGCATGTTTTGGGGAACAATCTGCCATTGTTTTGCCCAAAGCGTGAGCCTCGATGTTAAAGGAACTGCTGAAGCGATCAGATTAAAACGTGCTAAGTAGTTGTAGGAATTTTGTTGAGTGGGATCAGTAAATTGAAAACAGAATTTTTTTTTTAGAAACTATTCATCAGATGTTGAAAAAAATTTGCATGTACATCATGAACTGTATATTTCACAACAGTGTAGTAAATTTCATTTTATCTAATTCTAAGTTTTCGAGGTATTGGGAAAAAATATTTCAAAATTTGTTGATTTTTCCTCGATAATTCCGAAATGATTGAAATAGAAGGATCTAATGCTAACGAAATTTGGTAACTAGTTCGAGAATACCGCTGCTCAACTTTGTGCTAAGTTCCGTTTACTGGTACTGGATTTTTATTCGATCTAATCTGAATTTTTGGAAATATTGATGATATAAAACATCCTAAACTGTAGACATAGGGTGACCAAAGAACCCTTAAATATTTTTTTCGTTGATTTGGAGCCAGCTGATAACAATAGCTGATAAAATGCATTATATGCAGAACAGATCAATCCAAATAGAGCCACCAAAAAAGTCAAAGGAATCATGCAATGCATGAGATGCCAGCAATATGGGCATTCAAAAACCTATAGTAACAGAGCATATGTCTGTGTCAAATGCGGAGGTTCACATAGCACATTAAGCTGCAAAAAGAACAAAGATACTCCGGCTAAGTGTGCCCTATGTGATGGAGCCCACCCAGCCAACTACAAAGGTTGTGAATTCTACCATAGGCTCATGAGAACAAATAATGCAAACAACCGTTTGAATATTCATCACAAAACCAACAACAGCTATACTCCTGACACTTCAGCGAATACATCAAAATATATAGGAAATCCACAGCAACTCCCACAAAAAACCAGTACCCATACAACATCGGTGCAGCCTATAATAACCCAATATCCTCTACACCATCGACAGCAGACCAGAAACTATGCAAATGCAGTCAAGAATATACCCACTGAGCAGACGAACGATATCAAACACATTATGAGCACATTCTTAGAAGAATTTAAGTCCATGTTTCAACAGCTCATACAACAGAATACTATGGATTGAACATTGTAACCAAAATTCACTAAGTTTATAAAAATCGTAGAATGGAATTCCAACGGTCTTCTGCGACATAACCAAGAAGTTGAATATTTTATTCATCAAAATAGCATAGATATTCTCCTAATAAGTGAAACGCATTTTACTCAAAGATCTCACTTCAACATACCGGACTATACCACATAGTGCACAAACCATCCAGATAATACGGCCCATGCTGGTACAGCCATAATCATTAAGAGCACAATCAAGCATGTGGAAATGCCAAAGTACAAGGAAGATTATCTACAGGCTACAGTTGTATATGTCAAAATGCTACCTTATGATCTAACAATTGCTGCAGTCTATTGTCCGCCCAAACATAATATCAAGAAGGAAAATTACAGAGATTTTTTTCAAACTCTAGGACCTAAATTCATAGCTGGTGGGGACTATAACAGCAAATATACTTTATTTGGCTCACGGATATCAACAACCAAAGGCAGAGAATTGGCAAAACTGGTACAACAACATAATTATTCATTTTTATCAACCGGAACCCCTACCTATTTTCCAACAGACCCCAAAAAAACCCCTGATTTGTTGGACTTCTTTAAAACAAATGGTATTTCTACCGAATATATGGACATTACCCCAAGTTACGATCCATCCTCAGACCACTCTCCAATCATAGCAACAATAAGCAGCTTTATAATCCATAAAAAACAACTCCTAAAATGCATAACAGAAGGACAAACTGGGATAAATATAGAATGATGGTTGAAGAGCAGTCAAATCTTCCAATCAGTCTACGGAATGCCGGTGAAGTGGATCAAGTACTAACAGATTTTGTTAGAATTCTAAAATATGCGGCTGAGCAAGCTACCCCAGTTATGAACGAAGTGAAGAGGGCATATAACATTCCGGAAAATATTAAGAAACTCTTAGCACAGAAAAAAAAAAAGCCAGGAGGAAATGGCAGCAAACACACTCTGCAGCAGACAAAAATATCCTAAATAGAATTACAAATGATTTGAAATTCAAAATGAAATTCATCTTTCAATGAATATGTTACCTAATTGAGCAGATATGATAACTAAGTGTGGAAAGCGGTCAAAGATTCTAATAAACCAAAAACCCATATACCACCTCTGCGCAACCCACCAGGATCTACTCGACAATGGGCAAGAACCGATGAAGAAAAAGCACATGTATTTACAGAACACCTAGGTAAAAGTCTTCACACCTAATAACAACGAACCGGATTATGATATAGAAAGAGAACTGCTAGAAATTCCATTGACAACAACATCTATAAAGAAAATCACTGTAAAGGAAGTTAGCAACGAAATAAAAAACCTAAGCATACAAAAAGCTTCAGGGCTCGATCAGATAACACCAAAAATGATCAAAGAGTTACCGAAAACGGGAGTTGTGCTAATAACATATATATTCAATGCCATATTGAAACTGAATTATTGGCCAGAACAACTAAAAACTGCCGAAATTATACTCATACCTAGACCTGGTAAACATCTTAACACCATCACATCATACCGTCCAATCAGCTTGCTCCCTATTACATCAAAAATTTTGGAAAAACTAGTGCTCCACAGAATAAATGCTGAACCAAAGATAGAGGAGTGTATACCGAAGCATCAATTCGGATTTCGCACAAATCACTCAACCATACAGCAAGTTCATAAAATAAATCATGAAATAAGCAAATCCTTGGAATCAAAACAATATTGTACATCTGCTTTTTTGGACGTGAGCCAAGCGTTTGATGAAGTCTGGCACCTTGGTTTGTTATATAAAATCATGACATATCTGCCTATATGCTACTACAATCTGTTAAAATCTTACCTGAGTGAAATGCAATTCAGAGTACGAGTTGGTGATGAGGTGTCAGACTACTTCCCTATACAATCAGGTGTTCCCCAGGGAAGCGTTATTGGACCGTTATTGTACATCCTCTACACAGCAGATCTACCTACGAGTGATGATACTATGATGGGAACGTTTGCAGATGATTCAGCCATCCTAGCTGTTGACGAAGACCCAAGAAATGCCACCAGTAAGTTGCAGAGTCACCTTAATATAATTCAAAATTGGCTCCAAAAATGGAGAATAAAAATTAATGAAACAAAATCTGTACAAGTCAATTTTACCTTACACAGGGAAAAATGCCCTCCTATATATCAATGATATAAAAATACCAGAGGCCCCAAGTACAAAATACTTGGGGATGCATTTAGATAAAAGACTCACATGGAAAGAACATGTAGTTAAAAAAAGGAAACAGATAGATCTAAAAATCCGAGAATTGTATTGGCTCATGGGTAGAAAATCTAAATTTTCTCTAGAAAACAAACTTCTTATCTACAAGACAGTTATAAAGCCTATATGGGTTTATGGTGTTGCACTCTGGGGATGCACCAGAAAATCAAACGCAGCTATAATTCAGAGGAGCCAATCAAAGACACTGAGAATAATAACGAATGCTCCATGGTAAGTCTCTAACCAGACACTCCACGAAGACCTGGAAATTCCTTATGTGAAGGATGTCATAAGAGAAAACAGTACCGATCATCATAACAAACTGGAAAGCCATCCCAACAATATACTACAACCTTTGTTACAACCACAGTATAGAAGAGTTAAGAGGAACTGGCCAGCCGACCTTAAATACAGTTACAAAGGTCTCTTCACTGGAGGAGACTTTATAATGATATGTTAGAGCCCTAGCTCCATAGTCAACAAATTAGCTCATAGGATTCTGTATTCTGATTGCTAATAAACGTATTATAATGAAAAAAAAAATGATTAGGGTCCAAGCCTATTCTACAAGTATCGAGTTTGTATGTTGTTTTATTTGGAAGTTTTTCGTACTAAGGCTAGTACTCATGGACGAGTAGAAAAATAAAAATCGGGCGATTTTTTTGCCAAATGTCAGTAATTTGGGGCTGACATCTGTCATTACGAAAACGCGCGATTGTTCATGAAATGTCACAATTCAAATTGTATGAATTTATTCCACGTGGATATGGTTCTTCAAAAAGTATAGTAATTGGTTCTATACCTATATTTTTCGAAGGATTGAATAAAGAGACGCTTTTGATTCCTTGGACATGCACATATAGCTATGGAATTTTTTTTTAGCTGGAATCAGTTTGTTCTGCAGGAATGATTATTTGAGGAAGATAGCTAAATCAATATAATGATTCAATGGAAAGACATTTTATTTAGCCTGTAGGTGTAAAAAGACATGCATATTTCAAACTGCCACATATCGTCACTATATGATTGCAAGTGAGTACATACATAATAATAATAATTCTTCTAAGACAATAGTTGAAAAAATACTCTTTAATATACTCATAATTTATCATCCATTGTATTTAACCTCTAATGACCAAGAACTTATTTTGTTAACAAGTGCCTATAATCATGACAGACGAGTATGAACCATCTCTTGAATGTTTTGAATATCCCGCCATTTTTCAAGTTAAATTATTCAACTACAAAAAAAGAATCGCGCGATTTCGGATGGAGAACATCTGACAACTCAAATGTCATCGATTGAGCTACAAAGGCGCCTTTTGTGCGAGGGAGATTTGGGTATTTGGGGAATCGGAGATTCACCCTATTGGATGGCGACGATCACGTGATTGTCGTCGGCCAATAGGAAAGAATCTACGATTCCCCAAATACCCGAATCTCATTGACGTTTCATACGTTCATGACGGTTCATACCTTTAAACTCAGATTCCGGAACATTTAGGTATAGGAACGGAATTCTTAATTCCAAAAGAATGAAATATAAGATTAGTTCAAAAGATACATACGGACAGCTTAACTGGTCGTTGGTAAGATTTGATCAAAAATTCTTCATCAGTGAGTTCAGTATAATCGTTTGACGTCATTTTTTGGTAAATATTCATAAAATACACATAAATCTTTGAACGATATGATGGCACCCTAGAACGAGTTCGCAAAAAATACTCACGAGGAAGTTGTGGAGCTCTGACCAATCACAAATAAAACAGGTGTCTGCTGTTCTAACAACGTATCTTCAGGTTCTCCCCTTTTACCCTCAGCTGTAAGCAATGAAAATCCCAAACAAATCACTGCTAAAACCGATTCAACTTGAGCTACCTGTAATGCCATAGCAGCTCCAGCATTAAAACCGACCAAGACAATATTTCTGTTGGGATGATCATTCTTTATTTCTTGTACCTGCCCTCTAATTGATGCAAACATTTGATCTGCAGCATGCATTGTGGTCAATCTCTGCCCTGGAGTTCCTGAAAATGAGAAAAATCAGAATGAATAACAGCAGAAAATTTTGCAGTTTCCTTCTAAAATAGAATGATCGCTAGTTTAAATTTCGAGAAGGGCCGAGTTTTTTAATTCACCAAATTGGTGTGATGGAAGAGTGATGGATCCACCAACTCGTTTTTATATTGTTGGCTGAATAACAATCACACCAGTTTGGTGAATTAAAAAATGCGCCCATATTGTGATGTATTGAATAAGTCAAATCTGACGTCATTATAAAGTGAAATATTTTCATTGATGAATGTAATCAGAAAGTATTGTCATATGGGTGCTATTCGTGTTGTTTACGGATATTTGAAATATTAATGCCTACGGAACGTTTTCAATTCTCACATATTTTTGTCAATAACTTTATAGTTTGGTTTGGTTACAGACGTTATTACTACGACTTCTATGTAGGATGGACTTGGCGTAGTTGTCTGACAGGAAATTCATCATAACCTAACATTTTCTAATTATACAGAGTGGAATGTGTCAAAATTTCATGGTCTACCGACTGACTTAAAAGAAGTTAATGCAGTATATTCACACTCGAAATAGTTCAATTTCTTTTATTGCTATAACCTTTAGGTGTTTCATTAAACGAATATTTTTTGTGTATGTAGATGAAGTCAAATTGTAGAGTAAAGCAGCGAGGTAAGGTTTTCAATTATACCGTCTGAGCCTGCCGTGACATGTCTTGTATAATCCAATACTCAGCCGGGGTCGTTAAAAGGTATTCTTTCTTGGTAAAAAATCTTATATCACTGAGTATATTTAGGAATTGAAGTACTTCTATATCCTAGCAGTTGTAAATACCTCTCCCCAAATGTTGTAAACTATAAATTCTGTTCGGCAAAAAAATCCTCTGAAATCCCCGTAAATCCCCAATAAATCCTAATTTGTCGGAATAAAGGCCAGCGCTCACTTATCGGCTTCAGCCGCGACCGCGGCATACCGGGGCCGACCGTAATTTTATTCTTTCTAGTAATTGAATTGGACAGCGCGCACTCGACCGCTACGGAACACGATAGACCCGGTCGCCGCGGCCGGAATTCTTTGGAGAGAATACTTTTGCCGTTGCCGGCATCCCCACTCCTGGCAATATGCTGTACGATGATGTATCAGCTGTTAGCTGTAGGCACGTAGGACGTAGGTACATAGGTAGGCCAATACATTTCGTTCTTCTGGGCAGTCGTGATGTGGTCTTCTGTAGTCATTAATAGAGAAAACGAAATGAACGAGGAAAAGCTTGTACTTCTTGTCAGAGGATATCGGGAATTGTTTGATTTGAAAGATAAACATTACTCAAATCAAGATGGGAAAAACAGTTATTGGAAAAAAATTGGGGAACAGATGAACCACCCAGGTAAATTCGGGTGAAAATACTTTTCTGACCCTCCTCGAATAATCCGTTGATTTCAAATCGACATGCGAATGCGAATAAGGTGACTGTGGATGAATCTACCGCCATTCATGACGGCTGGGTTTCATACTTGAAATTTTCGGAAAACTTTGTTGATGTGGGTTGCCAAGTGAATATCAAAATAGATTATAATTACTCATAGCACACTGTTCGTGCTACCATGAGAAAATTTTCATATTTATGCTTGTAATAATAGGAGAAATACTTCGCTGAACAGTGAATTATGATTTCGTGAGCAAATATTTTCGAAAAGAAGTTGAAACAACACTGCAGACGGACTTGATTTGAATTTTTTTTTTGGTGGCACAAACATAACATATCGGGCAATTACCGTTTCAATTGAAAAATCCCAAAAATTATGAAGCAATTTACTGTTTCAATGAAATATTTTGACTGGACATTCTCGATCAGCAAAAATAATAACCACTCCTTATTGAGGATTTACTTAGAATATCTATTTTCTAAGATTCTGGTCGGTAGGGATATTTTTCAGCCAATTATACACACTTGGCTGATTCATCCACGTAATTTTGGAAGGAAATAAAAAGTTCATAGTGAGTTGTTCATCATATATTTTTTAATCGGACTATCTGAAACCCTGTCGTACCATTTCAGCACAGGAAACTAACTATAATTACATTCGCGTCCATCTTCGGTAGAGTTTCCGTCGACCCTGACTAAAATTGCCGGTCAAGTGCGCGCAGGAGGAATAAATTTCCGGTATGTCGCGGTCCCGGCTGTTGCCGATAAGTGAGCGCTGGCCTTTAATCCCCGATAAATCCTCGTTAATTAATCCCCGTGAATCCCCAATAACCATCGTAAATCTTAATCTCCGTAAATCGATATGTTAATATAAATAAATATCATATAGAACTGGGTTCACGAACTTTCACGCTCTCGTTCAAAACAAAGAACAAGTCAAATTTTTCCGAAATAGAAATGTGATGAATCGTTCCCGAAGAAAAGAAAATTGCAAAAGTCTTGAATTTCGTTTCTTTTATTACTCTGGGATCCTTGAGAAATCTTGTGAAGTTGTGGTATGGTATTTTTCAACTAGCTACAAAATTTCATTCGATTGCATCAGTATTTCTCGGGATACTCAGCTCTAGTAAATAAATAAATAAATATCTTCAAAATTTCAACCTGAGAATTTCAAGACTCTAGCTCCTTTACTTCGAAAGTCATAGATAGCAGCAACGGACATTTAATTAATTCAAAACCGGATTTTTAAGGGGAGTCCAACCAAATTAATCGTTGAAGACAATTTTCTGCTCAAAAAAATTCGAAAATCACAGACATGAGGTCGAAATCAAGGTCGAAATCATAACGCGCGATTCCATTGAACAAGCACGGAAAAAATGTTCAATTCGAATATAATTATCAGTATATAATTATATTAATTATAAATATCTATGAAATATAAATTTGCCCGCAAATCTTATAAGATGAAGTCGAATGGCTGTTAAAAAAAATTATTTTGATTTCCGAATGATGGAAGAATACACGGTGTGTTCACCAGTTTCCTCGAAATCGTTCATTTCAGCCCATGTTCCACAACTGACATTTGTTAGAAAGATGAGGCTGAAATCCAATGAAGTTCGATAAACAAATGAACATATAAATCTATTCCTCTATAATTCATAGGAGAACTCAGTCTTGAAATTGTCAGGGTAAGTTTGGAACTGAAATACCAATCTCGCTTATGTTAATTAGTGGAAAAATCCGCCTAATTGTCTCAGAGTTATTTCCATTTTGAATTTGATGATATATTGTTTCATCTCTCAATGAACACCGATGCGATCAGATTACAACCAGCTAATTAGTTGAAGACTGTCGACGCGCAAACCTATGCAGAATTTGGTCAGGATTTTACCGTTAGAAACTATTCATCAGACTTCGATTAAATTTGATACACACCTTCGTCATGCAACAGTGCATCAACTCGATTGGATATGTACTTTCAGAAATATTCTTGAAATATTTCGAATGACAGAATGTTCGGGGGTATATTACACATTCATGAACACAATCAGGCACCAAATGTGCTCTACCAATTTTGAAAAGATCAGTTAATTTTTACGGTAGTTATTTTGTTAACAATCGGCTAGCCTGATCGCGAACACAATAGCTTCTGAAAGGAATTATAGAATTGTTATAGCATCTCAATTTCTGTAGAGTAACTCGAAGTAATCATTATGTGGCATCTAACAGCTCACGAATTTGGTCTTTGCAATCAAGCTCCAAATCTGATATACAAAATATCTTTTCGCCAAGTTTTTACTTCATGAAGTGATTATGTTCACAATCAGCGATAGATCGACCATGTAGAATACCTAATGCAAAACAATAATATACTGTAACGTTTTCCTAGTTTATCAAAACGTTCAGAATAATTAAACTATTTATTTACACTTGTTTACACACTACTGTTCTAATAATTAAACAACTTATTCTATCAAAGTCTGTGCACAATTCATTTCCACACTATTTATTATTACTGATCACTTTCCGCTTCGAATAATTCAGCTGAATCTAGTACCTGGGCGGCCCCGCGCTCATATCGCTCGTGCAACTTCTAGCGATTACGGGAAGATTCTGGAGAGCGGGTGACTCATACGCATCTGTAGTGTTCGGGAACATGCCCGAATAGACAGGGCCGTACTCGACACAATACGATGAAAACGACTTAAACACTCAATATTTTCGTAGGTAAAAAAGGTTTGAGTCTTGATTACAAATGTCGTCATTGGGTGAAATCCGCCGGATAATTCTCTAGATGGTATATCTGAAAATACAGATTCCATCGAATTGAAATCTAAAATCTGTGAAACAACGACGTCTTGGGGGTAAGTGCAAAACTTTCAGAAAAATGACCATGTATTTCAAAGTCAAGACAGTGCTTTCCTATATTTTTCTCACACATGTCATCTTCAGTATTGTACTAAAGGCATCATCATTAATTCTAAAAAAAATTCCCATAACGACAAATTAACTTTTGTCATAATCACTTCCTAATCGAATTGAGAACGCTGAACTAGGAAGTATGCGATCTGTTTTCTCAGGTTCTATTTCATCCCTTATTAGTTATATGTCAACATACTAGATAGATTTTTTTATACTCTCATCATATTTAACCATTATGTTGTTGTCTACAGAATTATCCAAGCTACCTGATGGAATTGCGATTTCAATTGATTTCGTGCGTCGTTTGACATTTGTCTTACGTTGGAGGTAAAACAACCTCACTTTCCCGCTTTGATTATATTATGAAGTACGGCATTTTCAACAATTTCAGGATAAATTCACAAGTTAAAATGATTTATATTAATAGAATTGGTGAATTACTAGGCCAAGTTATTGTGTCGTGGTGAAATGCAACATAAATACACCGAGAGACGAAGGAATGCATTCGCTTTGTTTACATTGGCGAAGAGCGATTATTTGGAGATTTTTAGTGATTTTATTCATTTTACAATTGAAATTTCGTGATAATGGATCTGATTAACTGATATTCAATCTCAGATGATAATCATTCAAAACGATATAAATGAAAATTGCAGTATTTATTCTTGTCTTCTAAAGGCTAGAAAATCAACATCATTTATTATAGGTATAACTATTGAAAATGAAACAGTACCATGTTTGGCTCATTTATTCCTGAAAAAAAACAGCGGAATGAAATCCAACAAATGTATGGAATGGAAAAAACATGGGTTCCAGAGAACATATCAGTACTATTTCAAATAACGTTACATGTTGCAAATTATCAAATTACTACAATATTGGTCTGCAGTTGCTATGTCAGTGCTATCAAAATCTTCAATTATATATTTATTATACTAAATATATGTTACAAATAAAATAATTCATATGAAATTATTTCCTTGAACACCGATTTTGATTCATCCTCAAAAAATGCTTTAATATCCATATAAAATGTTTTTTATTATGCAGATGTAAATGAAAATGAAAAGAAATTTTCGCAGTCCGGATCTGATTTATTCAATTTCAGGAATATTGAAATATAGCGATCGTGAAGGGTAACAAAACTTCAAAATGTGAAATCAATCAGTCGATTAGTTCAAGAATTATTGAACTGTGAAATTTCACCCATCAGATCAATATCACCCTGTAAATTCCAAACGAACGCCCTTAGACGATTAAAACCCCTTGATATGAGTCCTCCTTGATGACCTTGATTAATGGTATCCGTTTGTCGCATTCTTCCCGGGACACCCTGAAAATTTCACTCGATCATGCCGAGATCCCCATGATAAAAATAATTCGTAATTATTATACACTTTCCAAAAAAACTACCCAATGTTATAGGATAGCCAGCTTTGGCCTAACGTATGAAACACATACTGATTGAGAATCACCTCGCCATAAATATGGTATATGAAACCATCAAAAAAATATAATGAATAATAGATACAATATGTTCAAAAACAGAAGAGGTGTCCACCCAGTAAGGGATCGACTATTTCAGGGATGCAATTTCTTTTGCATTATTTTGTTTGATATATATTTATTTTCAGTCTAGTAAATCCTTAATTGAATATATAATTGAAGCATTGACATGGCATCTGCAGGATAATGAAGTATTTTATATGGATGAATCAAAGAATGTTTTCAGATGAGAATCTGCTCAGTCAAAAATGACATTTTTGTTGCTTGTGATTCATCAGTCTAGTTAATATTCCGTACAAGGGCATAATAAGAATTAAAGTGTTTTATATGGACGATCAGAAATTGTTCAGTTTAGGATCCGCTAACACAAGAATTAAATTTATTCTGCATAATTTTGTTTATAATATATTTTTCCTTCAGTAAATACTGAAATCAAGATTATGATAGCACTATCATACTTTTACAACATAAGAAGTAGCAAATGGATAATTTGCAACATATAACACTACTTGATTTGAAACCTAAGTTTCCTCCAACCTGTTTTTCAATTATATAAATAGTATGCTTGATCTCATTCCACCATTCACCTTTAGTAAATAAGTTTTCAATGTTTCATATTCAATAGATATGCCTATAATCAACAATATCTCTGATGTCCATTCTTTCTGCTACAAAAGATGAGGATCAACGCCAAATAAGGCTCACTACAGTTTTCTCTTTATATTGTTGAGCATATCAATTTCAGTTGTAATCCACTAAAAAAACCCTAGAAAAGCATTGACGTGAAATCAGTAGCTTTTACGCGCTTGTTCTCATTGAGGAATTGGCTACTTGAAAATTTCAATGAGATTTAAATGAAATTTGAAAATTTTCAAAAAAAATTATATTTTTTTTCAAAATATTCCGAAGATAATTCTTCTTATTGATACTGTCCATCTTCCAACCAAGTTTCATTTCGATCAGATAAATATTTTTCGAGTTATTGAAAAATCAAAATTTCAAATTGCTGTACCCCAAAAACCATTCGGCGGATTTGGCCCATTAACGAACTTAACCGAGATATTTAGGATGAAAACCTAACCTGAAAATTTCAAGACTCTTCGTCTTTCCTTTTGGGAGTAACAGCACACAGGGCCGGCCAGACAGAAAGAATTAAATTTGACCACGGATTCTTCTTCAGGGAGTTCAATCCAATCGTTTAAGACCATATTCGGCTAAAAATTCGAAAATTACAGACATCGTGATGAAATGATAACACGCTGTTCTCTAGAACAAACGAGTAAAAACTCCAAATAGTCCATATCAAAGATGAATCTTTTATGAATATACGTTTTTCGCCCATGATAACATAAACAAAGCGAAATGTCAAACTTGGGAAAGGGAAGGGATACTGGAGCTGAACGACTACTTATGTGGCAGTAGCATCAGTAATTTTCTAGCCTCCAACAGGGTATCGAGAAAGTTGGCTCGAAATCATTGCCAGTGAATTTCAGGAAAATCGGAACGTCAAAATATACTCGGCAGTACTGTTTAGTATTATCGGACAAGGGGAATATCAGTGAGCGATTCTGTGAAGGAGTTACAACCTTTTAAAACCAATTGTAACTGGCGCCCGAAAAGGTAAACAACACAGGTTACTCCTTTACCAAGAAAAGGTCGTTACAGCTTTTGTTTACTCGTTCAAGTCCGTTGCCACAGCGAAATTTGACATATTTTTCCCCAATATAATTGTGAGATATAGCTTCAAGTTGATACACTGTGAAACTGAAGTACTCGAGTTCCTTGGAACGATGCATTGAATGGTGGTATGACTATCTCGGAGATCAGGGTGAAATATTTGTTGATTTATTGATGAATATTTGTCATAATAAAAAAGTTATGCTGTCACATCAAAATAAATAAAATTAATCATAATCAAATACTCACCCATATTGAATGGAACATCAATGACAGTTGCTAAATTCGACAATAAATGAATCCATTTCAAATATCGGTTAGATGCCACAGGAGAAGACGGAACTACTACAATCACAGGGTTTCCTGGCAATTTTTTAGGTTTATCTTGCATCAAACTAGATACAACAGGGTCCCAAGGACGTTTCAAAACTGGCAACAGATTTTCAGTTGAAAGGGAACCGATTTTGTGAACTGTTTGACTATTAATCATTTTTTCAACAAATGAAGGAAGTTTTCCTTTTAATGTCTGCAAACAAAACAACAGAAGAATAATGTAGTCACAACAAAAAAATAGCAGAACACAATATTTATGCATCTAATGGCAGGTAAATATTTTAGAAATGAGACCTGTAATGTTATATCCAAGAACTACAAAACGCTGCAAATTTTACACAAGGGTTTATTATTTTCTCAGTTAAATAACTAAATACCATTGATATCTTAAATAAAACTTGTATACTATTTATAACTCCTTTGTTTTTCTCCTCAAAATTTGCAGCGTTTTTCTTTATAACTCAGGGACCACTGGATTTCGATCCAGTGCTTTCAGAGAAAAGCCCCGGACAACAGACGGACGGATTTTGTATTAGTTCATTCAAATCTACATACTTCAAAATGTAAGCTGTGAAATCTTCAGAGGGGGTAATTTTTTTTGGTCAATTACTAAGGTTTTTTTATTTGATTTTATCGAATAATTAATCAAAATCCTAATTTCCTTATTGGGTGAATTACATTAACCAGACAATCAGAAAACAGAAATCTCATTTGAAAGTGAACCAGAACCCTAGCTCAATTGAGACAGCCTTATATTTGATGAGATCAACACAGGCAGTGGTTTGAGATTAAATAATTATTTCTATCTATATTTAGATTTGGCAAAGGCGTTTGATACGGTAAATCATGATATTCTGTTGGAAAAATTGGATTGTTATGGGATTCGAGGTAAAGTACATCAGCTCCTCACATCATATCTAAAAAATAGGTGTCATAGGGTGAGGATTGGCAACATGGTAAGCGATTGTTGTGAGGTGAGTACTGGAGTTCCTCAGGGCACTGTCTTGGGACCATTGTTGTTCATCTTATATGTTAACGATGTTTTTAACACTGTGCCTGAAGATATGTTGATCTCTTTTGCTGATGACACGGCAGTGGTGTCGACTGGCAAAACTTGGAAAGAAGTGGAGGAAAATTTAAATAATTATTTGAAGAATATAAGCGTTTGGTTGAATTTGAATAAACTCTCTTTAAACATAGATAAGTCAGTCTACATAACTTTTGGCAGCTACTGTGATAGTGTTCCAGAGTCTTTGAATGTCAGTATAAATGGAAGGCTAATAAATAGGGTGGACTCGGTCAAGTACTTGGGAGTTGTTTTGGATTATAATATGAGGTGGGACAAGCATGTTGAATATTTGCTAAAAAAGACAAAGTACTTGTTATTCATTTTTCACAAACTTTCAAAAGTAATGAGCAGTGGGGTTCTTCATATGCTGTACTATGCATTATTTCATAGTATAATAAATTATGGAATTATTGCTTGGGCTGGAGCTTACTCTAACTGTTTGAACCTTTTAAAGAATCAACAAAAAAGAATCTTGAAAATAGTTAACAAGAATAAGGTTGCTCAGAGGAGCCCTCTGCATATTGAACAAATGTTTTCACTCGAATCACTTAAATATCATTATGATAAACTCAAAATTGAATTTTTATAGTCAACAAGCATCACTAGGAACAAAAGTATTCAGTTGCCAATAAGATTTAGGACTGTTAGTAGTAAGAGTAGTTTTGTTAGAGCAATAAGTGTATACAACTCACTTCCAAATGAACTCAAGGTTTTGAATTGTGGCTGTTTTAGGAAGAATAAATCAAAAAGGTGGATTTCAACTAATTTGTGAGAGGAGCTGTTGATTTGTCATTGCGCAGATGTTGTAGGTTTTCGATAGTTTTGTGACTATTTTGTATTCCAGTTTATTGATTGATAGGATTATTTTCTTTTATGGTTATTGTGTACATAAGTGGTTGACTTCTAAACCGAACTCACAAACAGGTAACTCGATTACCTCCGTGAGTTGCACATATATTGTATCTGTGTGTATTCTCGGTTATAATAATATAAAATAATCTACCTATGTATTGAATGCGAATTATGATGAGAAATCTTGCTTCTATCGTTTGCTCCTAATTTGTATTATAGATTGGTACTTAGATATTGGTACCTTTGGAATTTGAACTATTGGCTAAACGGGCAACCATTTCCAACATAAGGTTTATTCATTAGGTCTCAATGAATTAAAGTATTGTTCAAAAGTTAAGATTGTGTAGAACGTTTGGTGATCTTTGTACTAAACTAGAACTATGTTTTTTCTGAATTGTTGTAGTAAAGTGTGGTAACAAACTAGTGGCATCATGATCTGTGGAATATAGTCTTGTATCACCATAGATATAGAGACATGGATTTCCTTCAAATCTTTGGACAATTAACTTTTACGGCGAGAGAGTAACGACAGTATTACCCCCTCAAGTAGATAGAAGAAGACAGAGGATGACCTATTCGACATCTTTCTTTTATCTATAGGGGGAGATGGGTTTGTTTGTTCCTAAGCAAATCCAATTCTTTCAGGCTCTAGAATGAATCAACACTCGAACGACTGTAGACCAATAAATGAAACAAAAAAAAAGAAAACAGCCTTAGCTCAACATCATTTTAATACCGGCCATAATTTTATTTTACTAGCTTCAGAGTGTAAGACAGGGAAAGGAATTATGTTAGAAGAAGAATAAGTGAGATGATACAAATCGAATTACATAACACCGTTAATTTAAGGACAGACACCCAATTTCTTAGCGTGATTTATCATAGTTTGTCAGGAAAATATGTCGATTGTGAAATACTGCCAGAGGAATAATCTGAAACTGAATGGGGGCAAGTGATCATATATATCTTTCTGTCCTATAGCTTTTGTTGTTTCGGCTGATATCTGAATAGGCGGACAATCGATTCCATCTTCCAATTCTAGTAAAAACCTTTGAATTGTCTTTGATTGCCAGTTGAGACTCTGGGAACATGTGTCACTGCTGTTGAGGAAATCTTTTCTTGCTCTAAGATATTTGTATGGACAGACAGTTTTTGGATTTTTCCTCTCGTAAATATCTGTGTCAGACGCTTGTGTTGTCTATATTAAACTATGGCTTGATACTTGTTTGTCCCTGTCTTGATTCTATTTCAAGATATAGATTGCAGAAGATAGAAAATTCGTATTGCCGTTTTATCTTCGGCATGAGGAAATATGACAGGGGCGTGAGGATGCCATAAACCGCCTTGAATGGCAATGGGTCGAAAATGTTTACGCACTGCAGATGTCTCTTACCGTACATCGAATCCTAAAATCATCCACTTCTCCCTATTTGAGGGCTGAAACTAGTCTTCAGACGGGATGTTCATCATGTCGCCATAAGACATGGACAAAGGCTTATGTTGCCTATATTTCGTTCAGCCATGTTTCAGCATTCTTTTACATCCACACGACCTCTGTGAACTCACTGAGGTCTGGCTTGAAGAGACATTTATTGCCAAGGCAGAATTCATGAATGAATTTTATGATTTGTTTGTATGAGAAATCTTGTTAAAAGTAGTAAATTTTTTTTAAGGTCTAGACTTCGACCTGCTGTTATGAATGTATCAAAGAAAGCATTCAAATAAAAGCATTATTATTATTATCAATTGAGAGAAAATCTTAGGAAATATTCGCCCCAGCTTTTTTCTTTTCTAAAATCATTTTTCATCTCAAACAGAGAAATGTAAGAGTACAACGAAACGTCACAAAAACCCGGAAATAATTTCACATACAGTAATATTTTCGACAATTAGAAAGATTATTCTCATTTTTAAGTCAGAAGAGTTGAATGGAAGTTTCAGAAATAAGAATTCCTTTTCAATACAGAAGGAAGATGGACAAGATAACTGCAGAAAAGGTGAAACAAACAATGAGTTCAACTCCAGATGCTGGAAAAATTTCGGAGAAAGTAAAAGAAAGAAATCCTTTTCAATTCAGAAGGTAGATAGACAAGATAACTGCCGAAAGCGTGAAACAAAACATGAGTTCAACTCAAGATGCTGGGAAAGTTTCGGAGGAAGTAATGAGTCATAAAAGTATAGATATACAGAAGGAACCGCAAGCATAAGGTTTTTGCAGAATGTCTTCAAAAAATGATGAAAAATTCGTAGGATATGACAGGGTACCTAAAACTAACAATGAACAAAAATGGCAGTCTATAAAACGAAAAACACAAAGAAGAAAAATAAATAATTCAAAAAATTATGAAATACCAGTAAAAAACAGGTTCTGCAGACTGAATGAAGAAAAAGAAGAAAGGTCCAATAAAGCACAAGATCAAAATATCAAGATTCATTGTCCTCCACCAATTTTTGTGTATGAAGTTATCAACCTCAAGAAAATAATCAAGAACTTGAGTCAAATTCTACAATTGGAACAGTTCACCACAAAAACATTAGCTGACAATACCATTAAAAAAATGTCAAACACCAGAAGATTATTGGAAACTAAGACGCCATATGAAGGAAAATAATGTAATACACCACATATATCAACCAAAAGAGGAGCTACCATTGAAAGTGGTTATCCAAAATCTTCATCATTCAACCAAAAGAAAAGACATCAAGAAGGAGCTCTTCAAGTATGGGGAAATATCTACTATGGAAGAAGTCGCATAACAAAGGAACCACTAAATTTATTTTGTGTTGACGTAGAACCAGCTAAATTAACAAAGAAATATACAAGATAAATGGCATCCCGAACAGAATTGTGAGAATTGAACTCTCAAAAAAAGTCAGAGGACTAGTTCAATGCATGAGATGCCAACAATATGGACACACAAAGACCTCTTGCAACAGACCATTTACATGCATCTAATGTGATGGGAAATATGGAACTGAAAACTGCAAGAAAAGCTCCAACACGCTAACAAAATGTGCCCTATGGAATGGACTCCATACTGCATACTATAGGGGCTGCAAATTCTACCACAGTCCCAAAAAAAAACCAAATAATACCAAAAATAGATTCAGGGCCACTACTGTAAAACTATTTTGACAGGTAACTAGTAGTTAACTAGTGAAACGTTGTTCAAAAAGGAGAATTAACTGCCTTCTGTGGTCAAAATGAGTTTCACAGGACCAGCCCTAACAATTCAACAAATATAATAGTTGTTGTGGAAAATAAATATTATTTGATTTGATCATCATCATTGACACAACCAACACCAAACAATCAACACCCTAATACAAGATTACAAACAGATGATCATCAGCAAAAAACGTCTGGATACTCAGACATACTAATAGGAACAGTTATAACAACAAGACAAACCAATGAAGACAGTTCTAGCACTCTGAGTGCTTTCCTAGCAGAATTTCAAGATATATTCCAGCCATTAGTCCAACATAACAATATGATACAGAACAGGCTTTCAACGCTTATCAAAAAAATTCACTAATTTAATCAGAATAGCCCAATGGAATGCCAAAGGCCTTCTGCAACCCAAAAAAGAAGGCAAGACTTCTTTGAAATGCAACTCAATAGACATTCCTTCAGTAAGTGAAAAACTTCCTTCTTCCATACACCAAATTATGTATCCTACAGCACCAAGCACCCAGACAATACAGCACATGCTAGATTAGCAATACTTGTAAAAAACACCATAAGTATAATATAAAAGAAGGAATTATAGATTCAAGCCACATCAATCACAGTCAAGATGTCCTCATATGAAGTAGCAATCTCTGCAGTATACTGTCCACCAAAGCACAACCTAAATACCGATTCTTTCAGAGATTTTTTCGAGAAATTAGGTCCAAGATACATGGCGGAAGGAGATTTTAATAGCAAACACATGCTATTAGGTTACAGTCTCACAACCACCAAGGGTAGAGAATTGGCTAACTTGATTCAAGAAAAAAATTAATATATATTTCTGTCTAACCGAACACTAACATACTGGCCCGCTGATCCTAATAAAACTCCGCATCTCCTTGATTTCTTTATACCCAGTGGGATATCCTCCACATATATTGAAGTAAATCCAAGTTATGATCTATCCTCAGATCATTCAATGACCGCATTGGCAATCAACAAGGAGACCGCATCGAGATTACATAGTTGATAGCAAGACAAATTGTATCGCAGCCTAATGAATGAAAAAATAAATCTCTCATTAAGACTGAAAGACCACGATGAGAAAAATACACAACCATATTGAAACAGGCAGTCATCCAGAGTAATCCAAGGGCTAAACAGGATAATAAACAGGAATCAGCATTACATCAAGAATGATTACAGAATTATCCAAAAATGGTAGAATTCTGATGACTTACATTTTCAATGGTATTTTGAGATTAAAACACTGGCCAAAAATGCTGAAAACAAGTGATATTGTCATGATATTGAAACCAGGAAAAAGCCAAATGAAGTGATCATACCGCCCTATAACCTTGTTACCTTTAATATCAAAAGTACTAGAAAGACTTCTACAGAGCAGAATAAAAGATTATATATCTGATGACTGGGTTCCTTCTCATCAGTTTGGATTTTGACAAGCATATTCAACAGTTCAACAAACACATAGATTAACAACAGTCATCAATGAAGCTTTTGAACAAAAATTGTACTGGACCTTAGTGTTCCTAGATTCAAGTCAAGGGTTCGACAAAGTCTGGCATGCTGGATAATTACACAAAATTAAATCAATACTCCCACTGAAGTACTATTCCATATTTCGATCATATCTCACAGATATAATTCAAGGTAGGGGTAGGCGAGGAAAAATCCAAAAACTACCCCCTAAAAGCAGGAGTCCCTTGATCCATTTCTCTATCTGTATACTTCTGATCTGCCAACATGCACAGAAACAACTATTGGAACTTTTGCTCGGGATACAGCCATTCTGGCTTCCAACGAAAATCTCTGAACTGCAACAAATCTGGCCCAAGATCACTTAAATTTACTCAAGAGATGGACAAGAAAATGAAAAGCATTGATCAATGAAAAGAAATTCAGACTTCACCTTTAGGAATATATCATACATACATCCAGATGAATATTATTTTACTTGGACACCCAACTAACTTGGAAAGAACACATCAAGAAAAAAAGAAAACAAATCGATCTCAAAGTTTAAAGAATACAATGACTCTTGGCAGAAATTCAAAGGTTTCATTGGAGAACAAAATTTTGCTGTACAGAATCTCTTTTATAATCATTCCAATATGGACATACGGAAAAGAGTTTTGGAGATATGAATGCAAATCAAATGTAGCTATTATACAAAGATATCAGTCTAAAACTCAGCAAATGATAAGAAATGCATTATGGTAGGTAACCAATCAAACGCTACATGAAGGTCTAAGAATCCCCATGTACAGGGTGATTCATTAAGGGTGGCCACCGGCCGTATCTCGGAAACCGTTCATCCTATAACTTCCGGAAAAAAATTCTACTGACAAAATCGCCCCCTAGAAAATGATTAAAAATATTTTCAAGTTCGTAGTTCCCCACTAGAGGGCGCAATCTATCACTTGTAAAATATAATCTCATTTTTTACGAAATATTCTCCAGCTAACAGTGGTAAAGAATAATAGAATAAGAAAATACTCTTCCTATTCAACTTTTGTCTCAGTAATTTTTCTATATTTCCTTTTTTTTAGTGATGGGATGGAAAAACTTCTCTTCACAAAAAAAACACTCTGACTTCTGTATGAGTGAACCGATTTTTACAAAATTTGATTTCATTCGAAGGCCATTAAAAGCAGATCACAGAAAAATATGACAACAACATACCGGGTGATTCAATTAAAAACTACAGGCTGTTTTATGTCACTTCACCCTATTTGCGCGTTTTACTGGAGAATTTCAAATGCAATGCTATGATTCTAACCGACTGAGAATAAGCTAAGCATTATCACCTATTGACTTGTTAAAACCGCAGACATATATCTCCGGTCACTACGAAGATATTAACATTTTTGTAAATTTTGATAAGTGTTGATCAACCCTGCGAGCTTGAAAAAACAAGGAAGTGATTTTATTCGTCATGACAACGCAGCAAAATACTAAACACACATGAAATAACAATAATACGATAAAAGGAAACAAAAATTAGCAACAACGAAAATATTTGAACAAAAAACAACCCTTATACATAATCATTTCAAATATTCGAAATGTCTACCATTTTTTTCTATACATAAATTTAGTCTTTCTTTAGTTGATACTGGTCACAATTTCAGCATGAAAAAAAGTTTCAGCTGCCTGTCCAAATTTATTTTTCATATCCTCACTTGTAGTTGGTGGTGTTCGGAAAACTAAGTCTTCATTCTCCCCCAAAAATAAAATCTAATTCTGTGAGGTCGAGTGATCTTGCTGGAAAAATACTCCCTCGTCCAATCCACTTCTTTAAGAAGACGGTATCTTAATATTCCCTAGCATTAGCAGCATAATGCGCCGGGCAACCATCTTGTTGATACCACACATCTATTCTGTCTTGAATAGCAATATCATCTAAAAGAATTCGAAAATTTTCCGTTGAAATTTCAAGCACCTTTGTCCCGTTAAGTTTCGGATGCTTGAATGTGATTCAGCATAAACACAAGCCAAAACTTTTACGATATTATCCCCATTAAGGCTTCTACGTTTTCTATTTTTTCTTCCAACATATTGAACCTTCCAAGTTTGTCGCACTCTTCGTGTCAATCTTTTGAATACTTTTCTGGAATGACGACGTCTTTCAGGATATCGTATCGGGAATTCCCTTTCAGCTACTGCATTTTCTAAACATTCAGCATCAACATTAAGCATATCATATGCTTCTCCGTTTGAATAATGAGGCCTCATAAACTAGTAGTTTGCAATCGACCTAAATAAATTTTACAGCTATAGAAACCGAAAATAAACAGTATCGCCAAAGCTTACTGGATCTAGATCAGCTTGTTTTGTGAGTGGCATACATTTTTGATAGGTTTTTTCTTTCATTTGATTGTTTAGCTGATGAAATAACTCAATTCTGAATAACTCAATTTCACAGGGTTGATCAACACTTATCGAAATCTGCAAAAATGTTAATATCTTCGGAATGATCGGAGATATCTGTCTGCGGTTTTAACAAGTCAATAGGTAATAGTGCTTAGCTTATTCTCAGTCGGTTGGAATCATAGCATTGCATTTGAAATTCTCCAGTAAAACGCGCAAATAGGGTGAAGTAACATAAAACAGCCTGTAGTATTTAATTGGATCACCCGGTATGTTGTTGTTGTATTTTTCTGTGATCTGCTTTTAATGGCCTTCGAATGAAATAAAATTTTGTAAAAATCAGTTCACGCATACAGAAGTCAGAGTGTTTTTTTTGTGAAGAAAAGTTTTTCCATCCCATCACTAAAAAAAAGGAAATATAGAAAAATTACTGAGACAAAAGTTGTTGAATGGGAAGAGTATTTTCTTACTCTATTATTCTTTAACACTGTTAGCTGGAGAATATTTCGTAAAAAATGAGATTATATTTTACAAGTGATAGATTGCGCCCTCTAGTGGGGAACTACGAACTTGAAAATATTTTTAATCATTTTCTAGGGGCAGATTTTGTCATTAGAATTTTTTTCCGGAAGTTATAGGATGAACGGTTTCCGAGATACGGCCGGTGGCCACCCTTAATGAATCACCCTGTACATGAAGTGATCAAAAACAAAAATATAAATCATCACTCAATATTGGAAAGGCACACAAATACGCTTCTGCAATCACTGATATCAGCTAACCAACCAAGAAGCTGGAGAAGGCAATGGGCAGTTGACTCAATGGATAATTAGGAGATTCTCTCATTGCAGAGAAACTTGTCACGTAATATGATCGTAATTAATTTAGCTCATAGAATGTAGATTCTGATTGCTAATGAAAATAAATATACAAAAAGAACTCCTAACCCAGGAGCATTTCCTATGAATGATTTTTATTATTTCTGCCTCAGAAATAAAATACACGTGAATGTGAAGTCTTTGCTAGAACATATAAACAACAAGAAGAAAGAAGTTGACTTACTTGCAAGATGTCCAAATATATACCTAAATATTCTGTACTCAAATTATCAACCAATAAATGGTGCAACCATTGTGTCAACTTTTGATCCCAGAATACAGTTGCCATTAGTCGTCTCAATCTCTGAACTGATTTGTCTATTGCAGTTCTTCTACAGATAGCTTCATAGTCTCCACTCTTGGAAGCTAATTTAGCCAACTGATGATTGTTCAAAATACTGACAACTCCATTGAAGAGTCTAGTTTGTGTGGATGTCCAATTATTACTGAAATTCAATCAAAAAAAGTTTTTCAAATCTCTCAATAAATCTTTTTTCTAACTAAATTAAACTACCACTAATAGTAAACTTTTTTTTGTTCAAACCAAAATAAAAAATTTAAAACAAAGCATCCCATTCATTTAGCTACAATGTAAATTTGTCTACAGCATTTTCTAAGCATGCCAACTGGCTGCGAAAAATGACAAAGCATCTATAGCTCAGTATTTCAGATTGGCCCTGACAGCCGTGGTTCCATTCTCAGCAATAGAATATAATATCTGTTGAAATGATTTGATTTTTCGAAATAATTCAACTGTGGATGCAGGCAGAGAACTTTTATATATAAAGTAAATTATAATATCAATTGCGAAGATTGTAGTTCAGTTTACAGGGGACAGACAAAACAATAATTGAAATCCAGGTTGAGGCAGCATAAAAATAATTGTGCTTAAGATAAGGATAACACAGGGTTGCCTAAACATCATAAAGAAACAGGGCATAATTTCGATTTTGAGAATCCTGTGGTCTTAACTAGGGAGACAAGTTTGGCAATAGACTGTCTAAGGAGATGATTTATATATAGAAATTCAATAGTACAGTTAATCTTCAGACACAGAAATATGAACGTCATATATATAAACTTGATTAATGAGTGTTGATGTTCATTCTAAATAGATATATTAAATATTTTCATTATGTATGATGGTTGACATTTGAGATCGACCAATTTTCTTACGTTAGATTGATTTGTGGACTATAGTCTGCATTTATGCAACCATTTATGTGTTCATTAACTTTGATAATATTCTTTGAATAATCCTGATTGTTTTCCCCTGCAACATCGTGCCAGCGACCATAGTAAAGAGCAGAAGTCGCATTAACAGTCAGTCAAATTATCTATTTTTCACCCATGTTTGTTCATGATTTTAATCTTCTCACCTGAACCAAATCTGGCACAATAGTTATTATGGTGTATATGTATAATATAGTGTTTTATGGGATGAGGGGAATCTATGGTTTAAAATAATGCACAACTTAAAGCATCTCCCTAAATAAGATTTCGACAGGTTAAGATGTATATGAACCTGAAACTAGAGGAAAATGGACTGTATGGGTTTTCTAAGATAAGCCAAATCCAATGAAACTTCTGTTGAAATATTTAAAGTCTCCTTCAATTAAAATTATTTACATTTACAGTTTCCATAAACCATTGCCCTACCTTCTCAAGATTCAAATAAATACAGAAACCTCCCAGATTGGCAAATTTCATCCTTTGAGCAAAGTACGAAACAAAGCTGGGTAATCTTTGGGTTTGGACAAGTGGAAATCAAAACAAGCTCTATGCATGCTCCAACAGTGTCATTTAGGAACTATGTTTCCGGACTGTAAAATAAATCTGATGCCACTGGAATGTAATGTTATATAAATTAAGTTTCCTCTATATAAGTTGTATATAAGATGAGTTCAGAAGTACATTGAATGTAGAAGGAACATGTCTGAATAAGTCAGTAAGGGCAACTCTGCACTATTTTTATTTGAAGCAGATATGAAGGTGGTATGTTTTTCAATAATTATCAATAATGGGACGCCATTATTTTATTTTCTGATTCGGATTGATACTGTCCTGAATTCAACTAACCTCACCTAGCAACTAAACACTTCAGAAGACGAAATTCAAGTTCACCATCCCAAAATTAAATTTCTTCTGATTTGGACTGGCAATGTCATAAACTGAACTAACCTAACCCATGACAGAATTTATGACATTACTCGATCATTATTTTCTGTACTTGATTTTCAAGTCAGAATTAACCATCTCGAATGAATCAAGATACTATCACTCAAATCTAGTATTAGGCTCCCGCACAATCTGGCAACGATGGTCCCTAAGTAACGCTGTTCGAGTAAGCTCAAATCTTGTTTTGATTTCCGCTTATTGAAACCCAAAGATTACACAAAGCTGATTATTTGAAGTATATATCATTGCCTTAATGTGAAATGGCCTTATGTACTCACTTCACTATTGCATCCTCCCAATAGTGGTTACCCTCTTCATTTTTGAAGACTTTAACATGCTGCTCACATTCTTCCATTAACTGTTTAGCCTTATTCACATCATAAATAGGAATTGGTTGATTTTCAATTGTGTCTATGTCAATAAGTTCATCGTTTTCGGGAATTGGCGTAATCTGGCCAGGAAAATTGACTTTAGAGGGATTCTTGGGAATAAAGAGAGTTTTTGTTGGTCGAAGAAAACTAGATTCTGCTTTCCAATTCCAGGGCCTTGCATAACAGTGGTCAATTGAAATTGAGGATTTGTCTTTTTCACTTTCAATGCCATAATAAACATTACTGCTCAATTCACTTTCAACCAACTTATCATTCTGAGGCACCAAAAAAATTGAACCCTCTTCTGATATTCCTACATTATCTGACGTCGCCTTATTATCCTAGAAACAAAACGAGTCAATTCCTTTCAAATCTCTTACGAATTTTCATCAATTTACGTCTTTCGAACCATCATTCATGTCTTGAACATCAGCTGTACACGAATGTTCTTCAAGTGCATCTTCCATTACAGACGTTCAATTATTCACTGAATTAGTAATTAGTTAAACCTGCGAAGTCAACAGTTGAGATAAGATTTGTTATGCTATAAACAATGGTACAGTGAAGCTGTTTTTATTTACACATTATCAAAAATGCATATATAACATGAGTAAGTTATAATTTCTATGCGAAAATGTTTATTTTCTTAACCTTCTTTTGTCATCAACCATCATAGAATAACATTATCCGTGCTACAAAGTACAGAACATAAATAATATCATTCATTCATTCACTTAATGTTCTTGGCTACTTTGGCCATCTAGATAACCTTTCAAATTAATTTATATCTATAGGTGGCTTCGGAAACTTGATCGGATTAACACGGGTAAATTAGGGCAAATTGCACCGTTTTCTTCTGAAGCTTCAGTTAGTTAAGTTTTTACATGCGACCACAGAACATCAAATATAAGAAGTGCTACCTCCCTTGCATAGAACTCTATATTACTACCTGGAAAGGACCCGACCCTTCTTCAACCATAAAGTAAATATATATATATATATATACATATGTGTTCTGTGTCTTCAACTAAGCTTAAAGCGTAACAAGGGGCAACGAAACAAAGATAGCGCTATGGACGGTAACCTCTCCCTGTCACACCCGTTGAAGTAAATGGTGTTTAACGGCTCAAATTTGGTTTTACTTGGAAATTCAGGTGGTTTGGGTATTACATCATTTAGAAAGAGCAATATTTTTGAAAATGAATATCTATTTTTGTCTGATATGCCATTACTTTCTCTGCCTTCACCGCGTGTGGTTCAAAAAGTGAAGAATTATGTTGGTGTGAGCTGTGCATTGACGATTGACGATAGTTTCATCATCATAAAAATAAATTTAAATAATAGGAACATAGGAAGATACTTCTCCAAAAGCACTGACTTGAAGTCAGGAAAATTTAAGCGGTGGTTAAAATTCATTGCCAATGCGAAATATGACATACTTTTTTCCGATATTTTGGGAAATGTGTGTCGAATCGAGCTGAAATCTCGAACATTGCTGTTCAGATTCGACTTCAAGTTCTGCGCCAAGTTTCATTGAAATCTCATTGCTAGTTTCCGAAAAAAATATTTTTTTAACGATTCTTCATGCAATGAGTTAGCAAGTTTCAATCTGATCGCATCAGTACTTCTTGAGATATAGAGGAAATAAAATAATATATTTGAAATTAATATAACTTCGAAATTGTAAGGTAAATTCTGCCCATTAACGAACTTATTTTGAATTTTTTAAGTCGCTTTAGCTTTTCTCGGTAGTAAGTTATCGTGGCAACGGGCGGCTGAATAGAATTCAATTTGACATTGAACTCTTCATCATGAGTCCAACCTGGTCGCTTGGAACGATTTTCGGCAAAAAAATGCAAATTTACGGAGGATGATAACGCGCTGTTCCCCAGAAAAAGCGCTCACTAAGTTCAAATTTCACTTGAACATGTGCGATCTTCTTCAATCCTGCCTTATTCACGAATTAGTCAGAAAAAAATTCAGGTTCTCCTAATTTGAAACGAAAAATTGAAAATATTTAGAATAAATGCGACAAGTTCCCTTCACTGCAATGAGGAAGAAAGAGATAGATACCCGTCCACTTCGCGGGTTGCATAAGCAACGAATTGGCTTCACTTGTCGCTCAAAACGGGTCCCTTCCAGGCAGGGGGGTGAAACTTCTATGCGAATCTTGGAAACAAGAAACGTCAAACGACACCAACAATTCACGGTATACTCTTTTGATCTGCATTATCCAGCCAATCAACGATGAGAATTTAGAAAATTCTTATCCTGAAAGTTGTTATGATGGCGGTTGTTGATTGCTGTGGTTATTTTAGCACATAATAATTAATTAATAATATCACAGACTTGATCGGTGATTTGATTTTAGGTAACAGTTGATGGAAATAATTCGTCTGGTAGTTTCCTGCATTTATTTTTAAATTTATTTGTATATCAGGAATTACAAAGGTTGTTTCTGTTTATGATTGGATCAAATTCATATCTAATCTATCCAATGAACATTACCGAATCAGAATCTTCCGAAAGAACGATCCCAATTATCGACTTAGAAGAAACTCTGCTCTTTTAGTACAAGTAAAAACTGATAATATGATTACGTCTAAATGTTATTTCCTGTCTGTCAAAGCATGAAACTCAAGAGGACCATGAATTTGTGTGCTTCCAAAATAGCCCCTAAGGTTGACAATCATGGGAACATTATTGATGGTTTAAACAACAATCATCAACATGATGCAGAACTTGTGTCACTGTATCCTTCAACATCAAAACAGACTTTTTCTGAAAGGGAGTTTCAGGTGCTATCTGATATGGGGGTATCAGATAGCACTGAGGAGATCTTGTTTTGAAACAGGTTTAAATAGTATTTTTGAATCTTACTCATTTCAGCAGCGAAGAAATCAGGATTCTATGTAAAAAATTCAAAAGAATATATTTTCAAAATTATTGGAACTAAAATCAGTGTTGAGGATTGAATGTATTCAATTCTTTGCTAAATTCATTTCCAGTTGGCAGATTTGAATTTATTGAAGCAAAATCAGGAGAAGTACTAAGTTGTGGGTCTACCTCAGATTACTTTTCCATCACCCAGGGATTTACAAACAGTTAAGGAATCAATACCACTTCTATATCGACCTCTTTAACCTATTTCACAACATTTTAAACTCCAAGTTGATTGAATACACGATTTATACTGTGCTCTCATATTTGATACAATATCCTTGAGTTCAGGGTTATTTCTGAGAGTTCTGTAGAGAAAAAACTCAGACTTTATTGATAAGACTAATATATTTTTCTTGTTTCATACTCCAACTCACCACATAGAATGCTGAAAACCAGGTACCTGAGGAATTATTTTTAAAAGAACCGATATTTTATTAGGATCAGTATGTATTTTATTAATAGTTTATTTAAGAGATGATTCATTTTGTTATTTTGAGTCGATCTTTATATTATGTAGGTATTTCCCAAGTGAATTACATGACCTAAAGTGGTATACTTTTGCTGAATCTGTCAGAGTTTTGAATACCATGGGCCTTTAAATCATGAGAAATTTCATGTTATATCTTTGCTTGTTGAAGGAATTCCATAAATATGAAGGTAAAAATCTCTTCAGGTCCATAAATAATTTGTCGAATTTGACTAATAACTGTTTTTTCTGAAATTCTGTGGGAAAAGGTTCATAGCTGTTTTTCGTTTCGAAATGCTTTATGCAATAATCCCTTGAAGGTCCATATAGAATACATTACGGAAACACTTGCATATATGTATTATTTGAAGCACTGAAACCTTCCTACACTATTGTAGTTAGGTTTCATAACTTCATGATTATGTGTTCAATTGTTTTTTTATCAATGCCCAGAAAGCCGAAATCAATTTCTCACATTTTTTAAGTGGGACAAATAAAATCTCTTGTATTGATAGGGAATCAATTATTACATGTGAAATTTTATGTCAAATCTATAATTTGTGAATGGATTTATTTGTAATCATCATTTTATATCAAAAGATGACTTCAATACATTTTTGAAATAAAACTTTTCGTTTAATTTTAAAATATGACTACTGTTGAATAATTCAAATAAATTAGTTTCCCGCCGTAATTCGAATTTATTCCCGCCATGACACCAACAAATGGCGGACACTTTGTTTCTCTGGTTTAGTAGGGAGTTAGCACTTCTTATATATTTGTATTCTGTGCTTCCAGGTATATAATATAGAGTTCATTGCTCCCTTGTAAACTGTGGGCAACATTTGTGACATTTCTCCTGCCAAAAAGATAGTTGGGAATATTCCATTATGATTCTAGGGGGTGTCCGCTCGCTGAATTATGTCATTTTACTTTAGAATTTTGATGGTGTTCTGTGGTCAAATATTGATTTTTCCAGGATGCAAATATTTGTACCGTGGATTTTTCAAAATGTTTTCTATTCCGTGTTTTAAACTTAATAATTCGAAAGAAAATATTCTTCAGAAATGAAACAAAGAATTATAAACAATAACTTCTTTATTTATATCATTTTTACAATTGCATATAGTTATAATATATTTTCCAATAAACTATGATATTTACAAAGATATTCTCTCATAATCAAAAATGTGCAAAATTAGAACTGAAATATATTCTAGCCATCAAAAATTATCTAATACCTAGTTGAAAAGAAACTACTTTAACACAAAATAGACAATAATCTGAATGTCTCGAATATATAGTGATTACATTTTTCATTTCATTTCATATTTGTCTCACACCTTATCAAATATGACTATAATGTATAGGTGACAGTTTTCTAAAACAAATAAGTATAATTGGCTTCTAGAGAAACCAAAAACTATGACATATTTCAATGAAACTAACACAATTTCTGACTAACCACAGGTCTTACACTGTTGGAATTTAGTTTGAGTTAATTCAAGTTCTTTGTGGTGCAACTACAAAATTCCTGAACAATTATCTTGATAAAATTTGAATTACACTTTGATGTTTATGAATTATGGATAAAAAGATATTTGTGGGGGTGAGCACCCAATAGCCTTTCAGTTATTATTAGGATCAGAATTGTCACTGCACTGAAACACAATAACAGTTTTGTCTAGGGAGGGGAAAAATCATCGTCACAATAGGCAGTCAAAATCAGGTGGAATCCATCGATGTAGATGATTGCCCTCAATATCACTCTTTCCTGAAAAATTAAAAAAGTATCAATATCCCTTGAGAGAAGATGAATATTGAAATATATTTTGAATATAAATAGTGATTATCAATATTGTCAGGATAGATCTTAATAGGTCGGTTACTATGTCTTTCTGTCAGTAAAAACATATGACGTAGAAGAATCGTCAGATGTTGATTCATTTCGATGTGAATTTTCAGGCTGGTATTTGCCTGACATAGTCTTTATCATTAGGAGAACGAATCATATGAAAATCGTTAGATGGTGATGGTTCATTTGGAAATACATTTTCGGCTGAAATTGTCTGCCATAGTCATGCTCATTCGAGGCCCACGTGAATTAAATAAATAGATTACGTAGGCTACGGCTCATTGTGTAGATGAATCAGCTCAGATGATTGTGGCACAGCATTCTTGTTCAGATGACCGGTTGAGTTATTTGATTGAAATCAGAGACTGAAAAATTATCACTACATAAGCGAATATTAGTAACATTTTTGCTGGGACTTATTTCACAAATATCTTTTCAAGTTATGCAGGTGACAGGGTCTTTAGGGAAGCGAGAAAATCTTTTGTTATTACCAACAAGAGAATTGCTGATATATGCATTCTTGCAAGAAAGCAGATGAAACTAGAGCCATTTTCTTGATTCAATATAACGGTAAAGGCAGTAAGATTTATAGAATTGAACTTCGTAAAAACATAAACTTAACAGATCTCACCTAGCGCCCTAAACCTTAACATTTGTAATCCTTGAAAAGAACCTCATTAAAGCAACCAGTTGGAAGATAGCTGACAAGTTCCAGCTGACAATCCCTGAGAATTGAAGCGGCGTTGCCACGTTTTCGAATTTGGCAGAGGTAGCAGGATGTATTGAATGAAATGGAGAAGAAAGATTATTCTGTTGAGAATTATTGTGAAATATATGTTCACATAAATTATACTATTAATTTCGTATTGAAAATCAATGCTACGATATGATAGATTTTGCCAATATCTTTCAAAGCACACGAACGATTCGACTGAATTTTGGCACAAGGACTACTATTAACGAACCGAAAAAGCACACCGAAAATGAACTGTTGCACAATGAAGATTTCTGTTATACAGGGTGTTCTTCATAAAACGTCAGCTGCCAATATCTTTCGACGCACATGAACGATTCGACTGAATTTTGATACAAAGACTACTCTTAACGAACCGAAACAGCATACCGAAAATGAACTGTTGCACAATGCAGATTTCTGTTATACAGGGTGTCCTTCATAAAACGTCAGCTGCAAATATCTTTCGACGCACATGAACGATTCGACTGAATTTTGGCACAAAGACTACTCTTAACGAACCGAAACAGCACACCGAAAATGAACTGTTGCACAATGAAGATTTCTGTTATACAGGGTGTTCTTCATAAAATGTCAGCTGCCAATATCTTTCGACGCACATCAACGATTCGACTGAATTTTGATACAAAGACTACTCTTAACGAACCGAAACAGCATACCGAAAATGAACTGTTGCACAATGCAGATTTCTGTTATACAGGGTGTTCTTCATAAAACGTCAGCTGCAAATATCTTTCGACGCACATGAACGATTCGACTGAATTTTGGCACAAAGACTACTCTTAACGAACCGAAACAGCACACCGAAAATGAACTGTTGCACATTGAAGGTTTCTGTTATACAGGGTGTTCTTCATAAAATGTCAGCTGCCAATATCTTTCGACGCACATGAACGATTCGACTGAATTTTGGTACAAAGACTGATCTTAACAAACCGAAACAGCATACCGCAAATGAACTGTTGCACAAGGAAGACCCCTGTTATACAGGGTGTTCTTCATAAAATGTCAGCTGCCAGTATCTTTCGACGCACACGAACGATTCGACTGAATTTTGGCACAAAGACTACTCTTAACGAACCGAAACAGCAAACCGAAAATGAACTGTTGCACAATGCAGATTTCTGTTATACAGGGTGTTCTTCATAAAACGTCAGTTGCCAATATCTTTCGACGCACATGAACGATTCGACTGAATTTTGGCACAAAGACTACTCTTAACGAACTGAAACAGCATACCGAAAATGAACTGTTGCACAATGAAGATTTCTGTTATACAGGGTGTTCTTCATAAAATGTCAGCTGCCAATATCTTTCGACGCACATGACCGATTCGACTGAATTTTGGTACAAAGATTGATCTTAACAAACCGAAACAGCATACCGAAAATGAACAATGAAGACCCCTGTTATACAGGGTGTTCTTCATAAAATGTCAGCTGCCAGTTTGGCACAAAGACTACTCTTAACGAACCGAAACAGCGGATTACAATATAACTCATCAAGAAGGTAACTAAGACTTGAAATCTTCAGAAAATGCGAAATATATACTGTATATAACCTTTATGGAGTATAATGTACTAAATAAAGCCTACTTTTAAAATAGGTTTTATTTCTGATCATAGGCCGTAACAGCAATTGAGTTGAATTTTAAATTTATTATGCTTATTTACGGATTGGATATTTTGGTTAGAGAAGTTATTCTATATCAATCACTATTTCTTGTTAATTGCGACTTCAACTCTGACTAGAAATATAAGCATAATATTCAGTAAAATAACTCAGAAAGTTTTTTAAGGATCTCATGGAAACACTTGATTTGGGTAGGTTTAGGAATATATTTTTATTATTTTATAACTAATAATCTGATAATATATAATCTAATAACAATATTCTTATAATTTAAGGATAAAGGCTTCGTTCAATCACTATATTTTAAAAAGGCCTCAGGGTAAGTATCCAGACTGACCTCTTTTTAAGTGAGTTTTGATGGGAGGTTACAATATGTTTTCTTTATTAACTACTTAAAATATATAAACCAAAGAATAATACCTTCATTTTATTTATCACCTTTTTCGAGTAATCTATCAAGAAATGTGTTTCAATTCAGGTAGATAATCTGTATCACTTACCTCATTCAATATTTGATGATCAATAAGGAGTCTTATCCTAGTAAAAAAAATCTGTAACACATAAAACATACCCCTTTTATAATTTTGGCTTCTACGCAGCATTTATCTGAATGGAATAGCCTTTTAAAATGGGTACATTGAGTGGTTTCAGATATTGTTTCTCTATTGCAGGTGAAACATTTTTTTGTCATGTCTTCTGATTTCTCTGAAACTAATAGCTTCAATCGATCTCTATACAGATCAATTTCCACTTCAGCCTGAAGAGTGTGATGAAATTTTCAAAGAAATAACATATCCAAACCCCACAATTATATCCGTCATGCTGTAATGTGTGTTTGGGAAAATCGATAGTCCATTCCATTGTCCTGAATGATGTTTTATTTGTTATATCATAAGCTTCTAAGAACTTCAAGAAGTTATCGAAATAATCGGCCACTTGTCGTCATACTCATATCATTCAAAATTTTTCAGAGGATCTACAAATATTACTTCGTTATTTGAGAAATTAATTACAAACAAACACCAGTGACCATAATTTGACTTCAATTTCTGCGTCAAAAGAGGACAAACTAATGTCTTATTTCCAGGAATATCAATGGTTTTCACCATATAATCGAATAATGGCCCGCCGGAAGAACCGAAAATTTCTCCGTTCCAATGACAAGGAATGATTTGAAAATTATTGCCACCCAAAATACGGAGAACAATTTCAATTATTGAATCTGTCAGCCAGTTTTTATCGTAGAGGGAATGAAATTCTGAAAAACTCAATGCAATGGTGTTGAAAGATGATGGGAACATGGCTATTGTGTAGGAAAGTTTATTTGGAAATATATATTAGTAGTATGAAGTGTGGCCAACGAGGCCATTTTGAAAAATTTTAAGTGGCTTGGAAAAACTTGAAATACTTCTTTCATTACAAAATAATGGCTGTTGATATGCAAAATAAAAATGTTCTGAAAAGGAAAGGGTTTTTTTTGAAAATTGAAGGATTATCGTAGACCCTTCGTATTTCACACTGATCTTTATTATTTGATGCATAAATAACATCACACCATTGTCGCTCACATATTTTGAGCAGACCTTGAATTTCAAGAATAATTTCTATTGTGACTGTGGATACTTTCTTATCGAAAATATCTAATTTAGTGTTCGAAATTTTGAACTCTACAAATTTAACGAGCCCTTCATGTCCTATGAAACCATCAGGGTAACCCGCCAGAAACTTATAATATTTGTGTATGAAAAGCTCATTCGATATCGTAACACTGCTGCCTGTCATATTTTCATAGATTCCAATGACAGATTCAGTGGGTTTTTGAGGTGAGCTTCTATTCATGAAAAAATTCGCTAGTTTTTGGAGTTTTTTATCATTTCCTGATGCTTCGAACATTTTTCCCAGATTGTGGGCAAAAATCAAATATCCTTGATTAAATTCTTCGTACATTTCAGAGGGATCGGAAGTTTTCATACCTTTCAGTTTCCTTACGAATCTTGATACCCTTATATTCCTTTCTTTATTGATCAAATTGTTCTTAATGAATGAAAAACGACCTTCTACAATTGCATTGCTTACTCTATTACATGGTTGTCCCGTTATTTTCAACATAGCCGCTGTAATGAGTGGGGTAGAAGGAATGTACTTTTGTAGGATTAGTTTACTCAAACTTTCATTGAAAAAAATATTAGTGGGTTCATTATCACGATGGGTGATTTCAATCTTGTTCAATATTCGTTGACTTTTTTCCGAGAAGTGTTTGAAAAACGGACTCTGGCTATAAAGTGCTTTCTCATTATTTTTTCCTAATAGGTTTTCCTCTTTACAATCAGTAAATTCTTCAGGGATGTTGAATGTGACATCGTTTGACTTAGAGATCAGGCTTTTCATTAATGATATAGAATTCATTACATCTTCATTCTGAAGGGGCGAATTAAAAATTATAACGATGGTTTGAAACCATTTCGCAATTTCCTCGAATGAAGTTAGCATGATGAATACTGCCATTGATTCTTTAAAAAAAACTGCTTGCATCTGTGATAACTCAACGTTAGACTTCAGTTTTTCTTTGATGTTTCTACACGTCATCTCCATAAAATGCGAACTACATAAATTAATGGTGTGGAAACTTTCTGGCAACTGGATGTTTTCATTATACATGATATCGAAACATACATTTAAATACTGTGGTAAAGTCATCATATTAAAAGCCTTGCAAGGTGCATGTAAATGAGCAAAGCTGAAGTCCGTAACCATACCTGAAAAGATAGGCCATTTCTTCTTGCCCTCACAAAAAGTCCGGAATGAGACAAACAAGTCAAATATTTTCTTGCTCGTATGGACATTCGATATGAAATCAAAAACTGGTATTGTTTGCTACAATACTCCCGGTAGCATCAAAATGCAAAAGCGGAAGTATTCCTTCTTTTTTCGAATTGAACAACATTGTTATTTGTTTATCGCAAAATAATTTCACGTTGAATGGAAAGCAAATTTCTTGTATATATTCGGGATGTTCCTTTTGCATTAGCAAAATATCAATTATGGGATTCTCACTCCGATCCAAATGTCGTTTAGCCTCCGATCTAATTTTTTGGAATACGGCATCAGACTTTATTTCTTGTAGGTTGCCCATTTCAGCAGGAGTTTTTTTTGTTTGACACAGTATTTTCCTCTTCAAAACAGAAGGGTTTTGTGAGATTAAATTTTTTTAATGGCGATCTCTCCAATCCTTTCACATAGCTCGTTAATTTCTCAAAATGACTGAAATCAAGCGATGTACTGTAGACTTCAACTCTGTATGGCCCTGAATTGTGATGATTATTTATGATAATTTTGAATTTCTTGCAATTTCCCTTATTATGTATGCAAGCAGCCCTGATTTCAATGTGAGTTGTTCGTGTAATCTATCTTTGGAACACAAATATTATTCACTTCCATGGCTATTCGGTGCCTTTTATAAGTCGGATATATAAAGGAATTAAGTTTTCCTTTTTTCCCATCAAATATTTGATCGAATTCTACCTTTGTCAAGGAAAATTAACCTTCCAGAACATTACAATCTTTATAAAATAATTTTTGTTCCCTGTTGCCAACATTTTTAGAATTCACAGGGAGAATATCAGTTTCTATAGAGCCGGATAATTTTAACTGATCAGGTATTCCAAAGCTAGGTTCTGATATTGGCGAAGATAATAGAGTATTGTTAGGTTCTGATCGCAATGTTTTTTCCACCGAAGACCCAGATGTGCCCAAATTTTCTTCTGGTGTTGGAAGAATATTATTGAATACTGAGTATTCTTTAGAAAGTTTCAATTCATCTGGAGTGAGAGAATTCTGGCTTTTTGAAGTTAATGGACAGTTTGATGCATGATTCATATTTTCGTTCAGTTTTTCAAATCAATTATCACAAAATTTGGAAGTCACCAAATTATTAGAGCCCTTCGGTGTCGATGAATACATCGAATTGTTTTTTTGGTCAGGTTCATAATGCAGTAAATCCAAGTATTCTGGACTCCTTCGAATAATACGAAGGAATGTGCTCGGATGCATTTTTTTGCCGTATTTCCTTGAAACAGTGCTACATACATCTTTCAAAATAGAATGACTGCCTCCCATAGTGAAGAGATCACTTATCTTAAAAGATGGCATTTTTTCGTGTAGTTTTTTAAAAATATTTGAGACTAACCTATTATACTTCCTTGGATTCCACATGGAATGATGCCAGAGTTAATCTCTTACCGTGGAAACACAGGGGTGAAAAATCCCCTCAAAAAAGAAATTTCCAGTGTTCCCCCAGAACACGGCTCCGCATCAAGATGAAATTTTCAGGAAATTTACTATCTAGAATTACCCATGTATTGAGATAGATCAGAATCTCATACCTAGTGAACAAGGGGTTGAAAAGCAGCTTTTGAACAGAAATTTTTCGAATTTAACCTGAAGACGGTCCTGTATCGAAATGAAACCATCAGGAAATGTACTTCCTTGGATTCCACATGGAATGATGCCAGAGTTGATCTCTTACCGTGGAAACACAGGGGTGAAAAACACCCTCAAAAGAGAAATTTTCAGTGTTCCTACAGAAGACGGCTCCGCATCAAGATGAAATTTTCAGGATATTTAGTTTTTAGAATTACCCATGAATTTATCTAGGTCAAAAGGACTTGCCCTAAGGACACGGAATTATAAAACACACTTGAAACAAAAAATTTCGAATTGGCACCTCAATTGACTCATGTAGCTGAATGAAACTTTCAGGAAACATACATCTTGGGTTTAGCCAAGGAACTGCACCGGTCAAAATCTTTTACCATGGCGACAGAGGGTTTTAAACCCCTCTTAAAACAGAAATGATCATATTCCACCTGAAGACGGTCCTGTATTAATAGATGAAACTTTCAGGAAATTGAATTCTAAGCATCCAAGAAGTATATCTCGAAAGTTTTATCTTGATACAGGACCTTCTTCTTTGTCCTTTGATAAGAGTTTCTGACCGATATCGTTTCATGGCTTATCCCACGATGTATATTTTCTGAAAGTTTCATCTGATACAAGATACAAGAACGTTTTCAGGTTGAATTCACAAAATTTCTGTTTCAAGGTCGATGTTCCCTGGGGAAGAGATTTTGTCCTACATCTTTGGAAGGCAAATCCCGAGAAGTAGATTTTCGGATATTTTCATTTTGATAGAGGACGGTCCTACAGGTGGAAATTTAAAACTTTTATTTTTTGGGTGTTTTCAACCCCATGTTCCCATGGTAGAAGAATAACATCTATAAATATCATTCCATGACGAATAATAAGAGTCCTGTGTCCCCAGAATTAGAAATTTTGAGGGACATGTTTCCTTTGAAACATGTCCTTAATGGCCAGACCGTAAAAACAATAACTTCCGAAAGAAACAACTTAGAAAATCGATATTTGTAAAAAAGGTTTGGACCTTAATTGCGAAGGCCGAATTCGTGAATGGGTAAAATCCACTCAATGATTCCGCAGGTATACCCATTCAAAATTTATTTTTCCAATATTTCCAAAATTACAGATTAGATCGAATTGAACTCCAGTATTTCATCGAAAAATTACCGTTTGAAGGTTTATACAGAATTTAATGAGGATAATATGATGAGGAGATCCCAGAATATTGAATATTTGAAAAAAAAATTGAAATTTGTTTTCACGAATTGTTCTAAAGACTCGATCATCACGAAATTTTGCACAATGTTATCCTTCAACATCATTGAACCAGCTGCAAAGTTTCATAACGATTGAATCGATATTTCTCGAGTTATACCGAAAAAACACCGATATCGAGAAGAAAACCACGAAATTTCACATATTTTTTTCCAATATCTCCAAAACTAATAGCCGTATTGAATTGAAATTTGGTACACTGCTGTGAAATATGGAGCTCCAAGTATAAATGGAGTTGTTCTCGAATAAGAACGATGGTTTCAGAAGAAACCAATTATCGAAAATTACAGACATTTGGACAAAACGATAGCACGCTACTCCCCTAGAACATGCGCGCAAAAACGGCCAGTTTTCAATACCAAAATTTACGGGATACATTTTTAGAAGAAATATACAGAGCGCGTCAAAATTATGGAACAAATTCATTTTCTCAGAAGAAAAATATTTGGCAACAAAATCCTGGAACAGGTCAATTTTTGTTTCACCAAATTCATATGCATTTTTGAAGGATTTTTGTTGCACCCTGTGAAAAAATTTTTTTTTCAAATTAGTTAGTTCAAAGATGTACTAATAATATACCTACTTAAGATCATAACTGAAGCGCAGTGTTTCACACATTTTATTTTTTCACGTGAGGGGGTTGAAAGTTGTGCATGAACAAAACTGTACCATTATCTCGAAGTAAATGAGCCATGACAAAGAACACATACTGAAAACCTCTTTGAAGTAACTGATTTTTTTAAAAAAATATTTTTCTCGAAAATTTCTGCACGCATGTAAAGAAGATACGAAGACCTTGTCGAAAAAAGTACCCATGACCCTCTTTCCCTATTCAAAAAATTGTGAGGGTTGATGGCGATGGCACAGGGTGCAACAAAAATTCTTCAAAAATGCGTAAACATTTGTTAAAAGTGAAACCAAAATTGACCTATCTAAGGTTTTTGTTGCCAAATTTTTTTCTTCCGGATGTACTGGAAACAGCATCATTAGATAGGTCGTATTTACATATTTACAACAATATGGCATTTCTCGGTAAACGCTGTTTGAGAGTATAATCGGATGAATTATTAGAAAATATAGGTTCCAATTTGGAAATCTGTTTTGATGATTTTGATTTGTACAGTGAATAGGTACCCGGTACATTTTCGCTCCAAAAAGCAAACATTATTATAACACTACATATGGGCTGAATTAAAAATGGAAAAGATTTTTTGAAAAACACTTCTCCTGCAGAAATATTCGAGTGTTTTTTGTGCCAAAAATCAGTCGAATAGTTCGTGTGCGTCGCGAGATACTGGGAGCTGAAATTTTATGGAGAGCACCCTGTATAACAGTAGTTTTCATTGTGCAACAGTTCATTTTCGGTATGGTGTTTCGGTATGTTAGGAATAGTTTTTGTGCCAAATTTTAGTTGCATCGCTCTTGTTCGTCTATAGATACTGGCAACTGACATTCCATGAAAAACACACTATATAACAGAAGTTCTTATTGTGCAACAGTTCATCTTTGGTATGCTCTTCAAGCATGTTGAGTGTAGCCTCTGGGACAAAATTCAGTCGAATCGTTCGTGTGCGTCGAGAGATACTGGCAGCTGACATTCTATGAAAAACATCCTGTACAACAGAAGTTTTCATTGTTCAACAGTTCATTTTTGGTATACTGTTTCGGTATATCAAGAGCAGTCTTTATGCCAAAATTCAGTCGAATCGTTCGTGTGCGTCGAAAGATACCGGTAGCTGACATTCTATGAAAAACACCTTGTATAACAGAAGTTATTATTGTTCAACAGTTCATTTTTGGTATGCTGTTTTGGTATATCGAGAGTAGTTTTTGTGCCAAAATTCAGTCGAATCGTTCGTGTGCGTCGAGAGATACTGGCAGCTGACATTTTATGAAGAACACCCTGTATAACAGGGGTATTTATTGTGCAACAGTTCATTTTCGGTATGCTGTTTCGGTTTGTTAAGATTAGTCTTCGTACCAAAATTCAGTCGAATCGTTCATGTGCGTCGAAAGATTTTGGCAGCTGACATTTTATGAAGAACACCCTGTATAACATAAATCTTCATTGTGCAACAGTTCATTTTCGGTGTGCTGTTTCGGTTCGTTAAGAGTAGTCTTTGTGCCAAAATTCAGTCGAATCGTTCGTGTGCGTCGAAAGATACTGGCAGCTGACATTTTATGAAGAACACCCTGTATAAGAGGGGTCTTCATTGTGCAACAGTTCATTTTTGGTATGCTGTTTCGGTTTGTTAAGATTAGTCTTTGTAGCAAAATTCAGTCGAATCGTTCATGTGCGTCGACAGATATTGGCAGCTGACATTTTATGAAGAACACCCTATATAACAGAAATCTACGTCTCACCTTTGAATAAAGAACACCAGGAAGTATGACTCATGTTAGTTTGTTTCTTCAGACAAAGAACTCCCGGAACAAGTTGTTCTCTCTTCAAAGTGAAAGGAAAGTCGGCCATATGCAACAACCATCCCGAACCCACTTTGTGAGGCAGTATGCTCCTTCCTTATGTTTTTTATTCAGAGCGTCTCACATAACCTAACCAAACAAACTGATAACTAACGAAACGGTAACAAAAACGTGTAGCAATACGTCTACTCCTGGAACGACCGTTATATCCACGTTAACCACCAAAACGTCATATATAGCGCACCGTAAAAACATAACGCTTGCGCTATTCAAAAGTTGCAATATCTCTCTATTCGTTCTCCACCACATTTCTACGGTTTGTTTACATAAAACTACTAGCTTGGAAAGGTTCCAAATTTATCCGTTAGGGCGCTGGCATCTTCGCAGAAGTTCCCAATATTGAACCTCCAAGTATGACTCATGTTATTTAGTTTCTCCAGACAAAGAAGTCTCGTAACAAGTTGTTCTCTCTTCAAAGTGAAAGGAAAGTCGGCCATATGCAACATCCATCCCGGACCCACTTTATGAGGCAGTATGCTCCTTCCTTATGTTCTTTATTCCGAGGATGAAACCCATTTTTATGGGTTACCATTACCATATTACCAGTTATGAAAAATCAAGATGCATCTATTGAAAAACCCACCGAAAAAATATACGACAGACTTTATAGCTTCCATGAAAATATTGCATGTAATGTTCCTTATATACATATACTTGTTTATTATCATTAAGACTAGGGATCTCTTACCACATACCTGTGCTCTTACTTCTGCATCGGGCTTCAAACATTTTTCAAATTTATAGTTATATACTCAAGTAAACTTATATTTTGTAATATCATAAGATTTAAGCTTTTGCATGGAATTACAATCCTGGCGTTTGTAAAATGAATAAATAAATAGTATTGATTTGTCCGAAACAACTTTCGGATAAGGAACGGCTTTCCTATGGTAGACTTTTTATTGAATTTTTTTGTTTGTAATAAGTATATTATGAATTCAGTTAAATTTTGGTCGAAGATAATGAAAACTCTGATGTGGGATCCGCAGAATAAAAAGTATTCTTCATAAATATTGAAGTATCATGTATGGATGGATTGATGAAGGTGTACATTTGAAGATCGACTAAGGGCCGGTATTATAAAACTTAACTTTAACTTTAACTCACAGTTTTGACAGATATGTCCTAACATAACTGTCAAAATTTCAGTTAAAGTTAAAGATAACTTCCATTTAAGTTTTATAATACCGGCCCTAACACGGGGATGCAATTTCTTTCACATTAATTCGTTTGTAGTTATATTTTGAGTCCAGTTAATATATAATCGAGGATAATGATGGCACAGACACAGCACCTGCACAATATTGAAGAAGTATATGACAGATTTCCACGTAATACGTCGCTAAAGAAAATAGAACTGAAGAATCTTCATGAAACTATGTATTTATCATCCCAAATCTGTCTTCGATTTCGTTCTACCATTCGCTCCTGGAAATAAATGAGCATATCATTGTAACTTTTTCATTTCCAATAGTTGAAGCTTATAACAAATACCATTGAGTTTTCGAACTCAATGGAAATACTGATGTCAATGCTTCATGCTTTAAAACATACGAATCAATGCCTACTGATGCCAGTTCCTCTCTATATCATTTTTGCGCGCATGTTCTAGGGGAACAGCGTGCTATCGTTTTGTCCAAATGTCTGTAATTTTGGATGATTGAGCCGAAAATGGTCCCAATCGACTAGGTTGGACTCACTGATGACGAATCCGGTGTCAAAATCGATTCTGTCCGGCCGGCCGACGACACGATAACTGTCGACATCAGAAGCAAGCTAGCAACTTGAAACTTTCAGGGTAGGTTGCAGAATGTCGCGGTTAAGTTCGTTAATGGGCCAAATCGGTCGAATAGCTTCGGAGTTATAGGCATTTGAAATTTTGAAGTTATTTATTTTTTATTTCAGAAACTACTTGAGCGATTGGATTCAAACTTGGTAGTTAGGTGGAGTTAACGACACGCAACTTTTTTCTTCTCGATATCGTTGTTTTTTTCGGTTTATCTCGAGAAATACTGATTCAGTCCTGATGAAACTTCTCAGCTTATTTGAAGATGCTGAAAGACAACTTTATGCAAATTTTCGTGATTTGAAAAAAAAAAAATTCTGTCATTTCCTTATCATATCATCCTCATTAAATTCTATATGAATCCTTCGAACTGTAATTTTTCGATGAAGTACTGGGTTTCAATTCGATCTGATCTGTATTTTTTGAAATATTGGAAAAATAAAATTTTGAATGGGTATATCTGCGGAATCATCGGGTGGATTTTACCCATTAACGAATTCGGCCTTCGTAATTAAGGTCCAAACCTTCTCTAAAAATATCGAGTTTCCAAGTTGTTTGTTTCGGAAGTTATTGTGTTTACGCAGTCGATCGTTAGGCTGACCGTAAACACAATAAATTCTGGAAGAAACGACTTAGAAAATCGATATTTGTAGAGTAGGTTTGGGGCTTAATGACGAAGGTCATATTCGTGAATGGGTAAAATCCGCCCAATGATGCCGTAGATATACCCATTCAAAATTTTATTTTTCCAATATTTCCAAAAATACAGATTAGATCGAATTGAAATTCAGTAATTTATCAAAAAAAAATTTCAAAAATCACTGCCGTGAAGGCAGCAGCTTTTTGCGTGCATGTTCAAATTCGTTGCTGAAGCGGTCATCTACATTGAATATGCGCGCAAAAGCTGCTGCCTTCACAGCAGTGCCTTTTGAAATTTTTTCATGAATATCATCTGAAATTCAATAACTTTTAATCAAGATTTGATTATCAACTCGTACGAGTTCTACATCAATGTCCAATGTGAACAAAAATAAATGTAAACAAACTGGACGTTACGTCCAGAAAAATGTCAAACTTGTACGAAATCGCTCGAAAGTAGGGTTAGATTTCGAAGTTTACCATTAATCCTACTTTTAAGCCCTCAAATTCCAGGGTTTAAACTTAATAGTCAGTTAAGGCCATTAAACGTGGATTAGGTGACGGTGCAAGATGATTTTTTACCTAAACCTTGGTTATGGTCTTAATCTATGGTTTTGTAATTGGGAACTTCTGCGAAGATGCCAGCGCCCTAACGGATAAATTTGGAACCTGTACAAGCTAGTAGTTTTATGTAAACAAACCTTAGAAATGTGGTGGAGAACGAATATTTATTAAGCACAGCTTGAATATTTATAGAAATTATTAAAGTTTTGTGTAAGATTTCTTGAGCAGGAACTTTTCGTTTGGATCACGATATAAAATCGTACTTTAAATCGTTCCTGGAGGATAATTTCGGTGTTATTTTAGTGTATGTTGCTTGGTGGATCAAAATAAACCAATATCTAAATTTGCTTGAATTTCTGGAAAAAAAGGCAACTCAATAAGTAATTTAAGGACTCTTATTCATGTGAAGAAGTGCTGAATGCAGGCTATACAGGGTCTTTCACGAGGAACCTCACCCATATTTATACGGGAAACTACTGAACGTATTTTCATGAAATTCAGCACTTATAAGTATTTCACGATGCTGATGAAATCTAAAATATTTTCAAGGCATGAGCACCTCCGGTTTTTCCGGAAATGACGTCAACTTCCGTTTTTCAAATTAGAACACCATTTTTTATTGCAGAAATAGATTCCTTAGAAAATTTCAATTTATTTTGATGTAACATTTTTCAGTTTTGGTTGGAAAATTCTCTCTGAGCGGGAAAATTCGAAAAAAAAATCGAAAATAGAGCTCCGCTGAAACAAGAATAACTTCGAGGTTTTTGGATGGAAAATTTTCATTTTTCGGATTTTTCAAGATGTAAGATTGATGTATCCACTTTAAAAATCGAAATCGCGATTCATGATACAGGGGGTGAAAAAATCGCTTTCAAAGTTAGGGATGACAAAATCGTGAAAAATCAATTTTTTCGAATTAGAACCCCATTTTTTTATGGCAGATATTGAATCTACGTTAAAAAATAATGTGAGTGTATGCATCACACCCTTGCCCTAAAATGTATATTTTCTGAGTTATTCACAAAAAACTGTTTTTCGTCTTGAATTTTCAGCTATTTCTTTTCCCTTCACGCCAAAAAGATGACATTTTCAGGAACTGTTACTTAAACCATGTTTTAGATTTTACTACCCTAATATGCAAGAGAAAAAAGTTACAGGTTGTTCCTAAATAGATGGCGAATTTGGATTCGAATTTGTATCGGAAACCTCTTTATTTCAACTAATCGGCCATCGGTTTTCTCTCCAGTGATAAATAAATAATTCCTTATGAACCATATGCAAAAACTTACCATGTTTTACATTATTTTTTTTAATGATAGATATCATTAATTACATCTGCCAAATTCCTCTTTATTCAGTAGCATTTTGTGTTTACTATTAATTTGGTGATAATTCGTATTAAGTTATAAAATCGATCACTATGCCTAATTTTACCAATGAAGATTATTTAAATCTCATTCTACTTCATGGAGAATGTAATAAAGTTGTAGATAGAACGATTCGACTGTTCATTGAGAGGTTTCCTGACCGACCCAGACCAACGAGAGATTCCATTAACAGAACCATGACAAACTTGAGAAATGTCGGATCTTTCGTTAAGAAAACTACACACAGAGAAAAAAGTGTAGTAGAAGATGAGAACAACGAAATTACAGTTCTTGCATATTTTCGTGTGAATCCTCAAAATTCTCTCAAAGATGCCGAGATTGATCTGGGATTATCTCAATCGAGTGTTTGGAGAATATTAAAAAAACATAAAATGCACCCATATAAATTCAATAGGGTACAGCATTTGAAGGAAACTGATTTCGTCAGGAGAACAGAGTTTTGCGAAGCTATGATGATTCGATTTCAAGAGAATGAAAACTTTTTGGACTGTATAATTTGGACTGTATAATTTGGACAGATGAATCTAAATTCACAAAGAATGGTTCTTTCAATAGGCATAACAGTCATTATTGGGATGAAGAGAACAACCACCACTTCAGACAATGGAACTTTCAAGAGACCTGGAGTTTCAATGTTTTTTGCGCCATCAAAAATAATGCAATTCTCGATGTTCACATTTATGATGGGACTTTAACTGGTAAGATAGAACACTACACATGTTTGCATTATTTAAAGAATGTTCTCCCTTAGGAGATAGATATTCTGACATATTGACTCAAATAATTGAGCCGCTAGTACAGAACCATAATGACTTATGGTATCAACAAGATGGCGCGCCTCCACACAATTCACTCAATGTGTCAAATACCCTCTACAGGCTATTTGAAGATCGATGGTTGGCGAACAATGGTCCACATCTTTGGCCACCACGTTCTCCCGATTTAACTCCTTTAGACTATTATGTTTGGGGTAGGATAAAAAATATTGTCTACTCAACTCCCCTGACTGATAAAGAGGACTGCATAGAACGAGTCAGAAATGCGTTCAGGTTTGTTTAGATTTTTAGATTCATAGTTTTGAAACTCAATTTGGTTTTTAAACACTTTTGCAGATCTCTTCCTCCCGATGAAATAAGAAGAGCAACGCACGAAGCATTCCTGAGACGTATAAATAAATGTTTAGAAATTAACGGTCAAAACTTTGAGCATCTTCTCTAGTTATAACTGCGAGAGTTTGCCATGGTTCTCCTAATAGTAACTTGAAGTCGGTTTCAAGAAGGGGTGAAAAATCTACAGCATGGTTCAAATAACAGTTCCTGAAAATTTCATCTTTTTGGCGTGAAGGGAAAAGAAATAGCTGAAAATTCAAGACGAAAAACAGTTTTTTGTGAATAACTCAGAAAATATACATTTTAGGGCAAGGGTGTGATGCATACACTCACATTATTTTTTAACGTAGATTCAATATCTGCCATAAAAAAATGGGGTTCTAATTCGAAAAAATTGATTTTTCACGATTTTGTCATCCCTAACTTTGAAAGCGATTTTTTCACCCCCTGTATCATGAATCGCGATTTCGATTTTTAAAGTGGATACATCAATCTTACATCTTGAAAAATCCGAAAAATGAAAATTTTCCATCCAAAAACCTCGAAGTTATTCTTGTTTCAGCGGAGCTCTATTTTCGATTTTTTTTTCGAATTTTCCCGCTCAGAGAGAATTTTCCAACCAAAACTGAAAAATGTTACATCAAAATAAATTGAAATTTTCTAAGGAATCTATTTCTGCAATTCATCAGCATCGTGAAATACTTATAAGTGCTGAATTTCATGAAAATACGTTCAGTAGTTTCCCGTATAAATATGGGTGAGGTTCCTCGTGAAAGACCCTGTATTATGTGGTTAATCTAGAATCAGTCCAAATGATATGACTTGTTCTCTGTTTACAAACAAAGGAATCAATAAAATGAAAACAGATTTTCTGCTTTAGTTCTTTTGCATCGTATTTCTAAAGAAAAGGAAAGAGATAGACATATAATTGATTTCATTTTCATATTACAGCAACTCAAGATACACATACAAAATGAAAAATGTCACTGCCGGTTCAACCTACCTATATAAGGAAATGAAAAGTATTGATGTATATATATGAGTAACTTCAGCTATTATCAACTCTAACAGTATATCTAGTTTTTGTCAGATTTTCAACTAGATCACTCTTTTAGAATTTGATTTTGTGTAGTATGTGAATTAGGTAGCTGCAGAAGTGCTCGGTAGGTAATTTACCTTTATGAAAATAAACATCTTCAGAGAAATACAGTGAACATACTTTCATGTATTTCGTGACCTGTTTTCCAATCTTCAATTTCTAAAGCTAGGCCTTCTTCTATCATTGAGTTCCCTGCCAAATGCTGTTTCCAAATTAACTTTAATTCCATTTGGCTTTGGAAAAAATGAAAACTAAGGCACTAGATGATCCTTTCTTCTTTGGCCATGAATAACATTGAGTTGAGGCACACAACAATAGTCATTTCGGGAGTATGCCATTTCGAATTAATACGATCGAAATTTTTAATCGGAAGGAAAGGAATCGATTGATGAATATTACAAACACTTTTGGTATTCCAAAATTTCAACTCGGAGAACAACACAAAAGCTCGAAAATGAATTTCAAAAGTGAGCAAATTACGTTACAATAACAGGCACGTCGAAAAACTACTAGCTTGGAAGTGTTCGAATTTCTATCACCAGAGGGCGTATCGCTTAGCAGTAGTTGCGAATACGGTGCAAGTGGCGCAAACTGATCAGTTTGCTTGAGCGTCATCGATGGACGCGTTTGTCGCTCAAGCGATGACATTTGAGTTGTCAAATGCTCTCTCGCCAAAATCGTGCGATTCCTTTTTTGTAGTTGGATAATTTCAACTTAAAGAACATGGCGGGATATTCAAAACATTCAAGAGATTGTTTATACTCGTCTGTCATGATTATAGGTACTTGTTAATACAATGGATGAGGATTTATAGGTATATTGAAGAGGACATCTTCAACTATTATTATTTTGAAGGAATTATTTATTTATGTACTCAATTGCAATCATATGGTGACGATATATTTATCGCAGTTTGAAATATGCATGTAATGTAATGTCTTTCCAACATCAAGACGGAAATAAAATGTCTTTTCTTATGATAAATTATTAAATTGATTTAGCTATCTGAAATAATCGTTTCTGCAGAAGAAACTGACCCCAGCAAAAACAATTTATCCGATAGCTATGTGCATGCCCAATAAATCAAAAGCGTCTATCAATTCAATCAATCCCTTGAAAAATATAGGTATAAAAACAATTTCTATACTGGCTGAAGAACCAGATCCACGCTGAAATAAATTCATACAATTCGAAAAGTGATATTTCATGAACAATCGCGCGTTTTCTTAATGACAGGTGTCAGCCACAAATTACTGACATTCAGCGTAAAAATCGCGCCATTTTTATTTTTTGACGCGTCCATGAGTACGAGCCTTTAAGCTGCATTCAGAAAAATTCGCGGGCGAACTGCAACTTCAGCACGCAAGTCGGTACGAAATCGATCATTCACAATGAAATCCGAGATTTTTGACAATTTTATGGTTTATGTTCATAGATGAGATCTAATATAAGAGGATTTGAAGAGTTTCATAGTCCTCATCCATTTTTCCTTGTTTCAGTAGTTAATAATTGCTGCAAATATAAGCAAAACACATGCAAAATTCCAAGGAAACACATCAAATCCTCCACAACAGAAGGAATGCGCATGTACGATAGTCAGCACGAAGTGTAGGTCGAAGTCGAATTGCAAGCATGAATGAAATCCTGCCGACTTCAACTTGCGTGCTGGCACGAAATTCATTGTGAATGACAACATTGGAACCCATATGCTCAGCACGCCTGGCGAAGTCGCACTTCGCCCGCGAATTGATTCTGAATTCACCTTCAAGGTGCATATAAAAAGCCTTAAAGGTGCATTCAGAATCAATTCCCGGGCGAAGTGCGACATCGTCATGCGTGCTAAGCATATGGGTTCCAATGTTGTCATTCACAATAAATTTCGTGCCAGCACGCAAGTTGAAGTCCGCAGGATTTCATGCATGCTTGCAATTCGACTTCGACCTACACTTCGTGCTGACTATCGCACATGCGCATTCCTTCTGTTGTGGAGGGTAAGATGTGTTTTTTTGGAATTTTGCATGTATTTTGCTAATATTTGCAACAATTATTAACTACTGAATAAAAGAAAAATGGATGAGGACTATGAAACTCTTTAAATCCTCTTATATTATCTCATCTAAGAACATAAACCACAAAATTGTCAGAAATCTCTGATTTCATTGTGAATGGTCAATTTCGTGCCGACTTGCATGCAGTTGGAGTTGCACTTCGCCCACGAATTGATTCTGAATGCAGCTTTACCCGTATTAATCCGATCAAGTTTCCGATACCGCCTATTGTTTCACAGTTCAAGAAACAAGTATGCAACATTTAAGAAATGTTACTCAGAAACGTTTCACAAGGTATCATTTAGGGGCTAAGCAAAACGTTTCAAATATGTTTCGTGTTTGCATTTAATTTTCAATACTCATTTAGCTCTTCAGTGTGAAAAATATAGGTGGATATTTTTGAAATATTTCAAAAACAATGCATTCAGAATGTTTCAAATGATTCTATTTAGGGTTTCGTTGAAACTTCATAATTGACGAAAAAAGTTAAGTATTTTTAGGTGGTTTCGGAAAATTGATCGGATTAACACGGATAACTCACCCAGATCATTCAAATGACAGAAGTTGAACGCTCTATCTGTCATTTGAGTGACAAGGGTGAGTTACCCGTGTAGTGTTAAGCTGGATTTATAAACTCGACGTTTCCGTTCCCGTTCGCAGTTGATGTTCCCGTTCGAAGTTAAAATGCACTAAATGCGCAGGGGCATTTATAAAGTCCGCAGAAGCATCCGCTGACTGTTGGTGTGCCGCTCTCCTGCTTTTTCCGCTGACGTTCAAGATGACCATCTTTCATCTTTTGACTTTCCCGTTCGTATCTTAACCAATACATATAGTGAGGTTAGGATGCACTTATAATTCGGAGATCAGTTTGTTTATTGATAAGTTACGCTTGGTTTGGTTATATTCTTCCAACTTTAACAAAGGAAACCCTAATTCAGAGGATATTTGACCTCTATAAAACCTCATAAACACGAACTGCCCGAACGGCGAACGTCAAGTTTATAAAAGGGGTATAGTTCGTTTCGAACCGCCAGCGGTCAACGGGAACGTTAGCGGGAACGAAAAGTTTATAAATCCAGCTTTAAGCTGGATTTATAAACTTTTCGTTCCCGTTTGCAGCTGACGTTTCCGTTAACGTTCCCGTTGGCCGCTGGCGGTTCGAAACGAACTATACCCCTTTTATAAACTTGAAGTTCGCCGTTCGGCCAGTTCGCGTTTATTAGGTTTCATAGAGGTCAAATATCCTGTGAATTTGGGTTTCCTCTGTTAAAGTTGGAATAATCTAACCAAACCAAGCGTAGCTTATCAATAAACAAACTAATCTCTGAATTATAAGTGCATCCTAACCTCACTATATTGGTTAAGATCCGAACGGGAACGTCAAACGAAGAAACATGGTCATCTCACAGACCATGTCTGTGGTCATCTTGAACGCCAGCGGAAAAAGCAGGAGAGCGGCACACCAATAGTCAGTTGATGCCTCTGAGGACTTCATGAATGCTTTAAGCTGGATTTATAAACTCGACGTACCCGTTCCCGTTCGCAGTTGACGTTTCCGTTCAAAGTTAAAATGCACTAAATGCGCAGTTGCATTTATTTACAAAGTCCGCAGGAGCATCAGCTGACTGTTAGTGTGCCGCTCTCCTGCGTTTTCCCGATGACGTTCAAGATGACCATGTTTCTTCTTTTGAAGTTCCCGTTCGGATCTTAACCAATATAGTAAGGGTAGGATGCACTTATAACTCAGATAAGATTATTATTATTTTTATTATTGAATACGTAAGACCTGAAGACCCATAAACCATAAAATAAACAAAATTTCAATCTGAAGCTCACAGTCATATTAAGGAACAAAAGTAGAAAGTGTAGAAGAAAATACAAAAGAACAAAAACAGAACTCAATTATTGGCAATTAACAAAAAAAACAGAAAGATCTCAATTATTAATGGTCGGCAATCATCGATCAAGTCCAACTATATTAACCGATCTGGCAGAAACAGCTATGACAAAAAAGTTCCACACGGAAAAAACTCTGTTAGGTATAGGAAATGTTGTCGGCACCTGGACTTGAAGTTCTCACTTTTCAGTTTCAAAGATGTCCACGAAGTCGAAAGTCTGCACTTATCCTAAACACTCCATCAAGCATTCCAAAGTTGAATCGGAGAATACGGAAAGTTATTATAAGGTCTCCGCGCAATTTACGTATTTCAAATGGCGTCAGACCCGCCAGCCTCAATCTCTCTTAAGAGTTAGGACGTGCACGGCTAAAACATATAGGTACGTGTAGCTTTACGTTGTAAACCTTCAAGCGATCTCCGGTCGCGAATCAGTTCGGCACTCCAAACATAACCACAGTATTCCATTATAGGGCGAACATAACACGTAAAAAGTCTTATCCAGGTCTTAAAAGTCAACTTCGAAAACGTTTTTTTGAGCACATATAATCTACTGTTCACCTTCTTCACAATACCCGAAATGTGTTCCGAACAATTTAAATTCTCGGATAAATCCCAAATCATTGTGGGATTCAACACTCTTCAAAGTCTGGTCATGAATAACGTAATCAAATCGCGGGTTATTGCTGCCAAGATGTAATACTACGCACTTTTCTGTGTTGAGTGGAAGTTGCCATTCGGTGGTCCACCTCATCACTGCGTCGAATCGTTTTGTAGAGTGGATTGTAGACAGGAACATTTGAAGAGTTTAGTGTCATAGGCGTAGAATACACTGTCCGATTGATTATGATATTTAAAATCACTTGAATACAAATCAATAAATAGAAGGGGACCGAGAACCTTGGGATACCCCGCTCAGCACTGGTTTCTCAGAAGAATATGAGACCGCACACAAAAAGTTCTTTCAGATAAAAAGGACTCAATCCAGTCCAGAAGTTCACCGCGGTCCGCGAATCCCGAGATGTTCCAACTTGAATATCGAGTGAGACAATAAATCAGGTACACAATATTTAATCAGCTCATTTTTATTGCAATATTTTTTAAGGTGGTTTCGATTCTCATGGGGGGGGGGTGTTAATTACTCCCCATTAACCCCATGTATTTTCGTCGTCGTAAATAGATATAATATAATAATATGAAACTTGAATTTTGGACTTTGATTTAATGAGGATACCTACTTCTCAACAGTTTTCTTTATGTTCAATAAACCTGCTGGTGATATCACAGCCTATAAAGTCATAAAATGCTGACATAAACATTTGTTAACATGAAATTATTTTTTTTCCTGGTTGCAATCAGGGATTCTTTTTCTCTTATTTCCACATTTCATCCAAATTTGTGGTGTCAGAAAATCTCAATTACGTCAGTAATACCGACATTTCTGTATGATTACAATCAACTATACTTCTTGATTATTTATTCTCTCATTAATTTGTGCTAATCAATTACGTCGAATTATTCGACTAGCAAACTCTGTCAGCTTTTCACACAATCCTCTTGAATATGCGTTTATTATGAATTTTTCATGATGGGTGTATAATCTATATTTATAGCCTAAAATCGCATTTATTGATGATACCATTGTATAAATTATGTCTTTATACAATGATGATACCAAAGTATCTACGTAGTTTTCAAAAGTTTTGGGGTCAAACGGTTTTTAATGGCTCTCATCAATGACAGTAAAATAGGTGACAGGTTCTGTTTTCGTGGTGGCCAGTGTACGCAGTTGAAAGTGTAGCTATGTAACAAAAGCTTTTGTTGAGATTTAGCTTCTGAATACGTCAGTGACGATGAATATGCCGTCGGTTCATGTCATAGACTTATAAAATTATATTGACATGGCGTAGAGAGAGAGAAAGCAGGGTGACAATAATGGAACTAGTTCGGGCAAAACCATGGAATACGGCAAAAATAAGACAGATCATAGTTTGAAGCCATAGACTATAATTATAAGTTTATGTTTGAAATCCATTTTATTCAAAAATTTTGCAAGTCAAATGTGTGTTTTCGGAAGTATTTCAAAGCAGATTATGAGTTATTCCATTCTGAATTAGAATATAAAGACTGTATAGAAGAATAATTTCCGTTTCTTCTTGTTTCGTGAGTTTTTTTTTAATAGAATTTGATTTCTTTCATTATAAACCGGGTTCACTGGTAAAGAATAATGCTAATTCGTGTTGTGTCATCAATTGTACGAGAAGATATGAAATGAAACTAAAATACAGTTATTCGGAAAGAGCCTTAAAGAATTAAATAAATGTATAAAATTGCTATGAATTCGAGTGCAGAAATGAATTTCGCACAGGTTTCTCCACTAGTTCATTCAAATCGTTTGAGAACATTTAATGCACAAAATTATTCTAAAGCTTCGTACAGCCACGCGAGCTGAGCGACTTTCAAGGCAGTTTGATTCGGCTTCCTCGCAAGTTTTGACGTGTTGAATGGCTCGCGAGCTGCTCAAAACACAGTTTATATACTTGAGTGGCTGCTCAATTAAAGTGCTACTTGAAAAATCATTGGAGCTAAGAGTATCGTCCTGAAACCAGCGGCCCAAGAGAATTTGAAAGGAAAAGAGTCATTTATCAAATATTGTTATTGATTAATCATTTTGAATATTCATATCACAGTAATAATCACATTCATTCCTAATTTTCAAAACTTCAATGCAATCTGTTATACCAAGATATACAGGGTCTTTCACGAGGAACCTCACCCATATTTATACGGGAAACTACTGAACGTATTTTCATGAAATTCAGCACTTATAAGTATTTCACGATGCTGATGAAATCTAAAATATTTTCAAGGCATGAGCACCTCCGGTTTTTCCGGAAATGACGTCAACTTCCGTTTTTCAAATTAGAACACCATTTTTTTATTGCAGAAATAGATTCCTTAGAAAATTTCAATTTATTTTGATATAACATTTTTCAGTTTTGGTTGGAAAATTCTCTCTGAGCGGGAAAATTCGAGAATAAAAAATCGAAAATAGAGCTCCGCTGAAACAAGAATAACTTCGAGGTTTTTGGATGGAAAATTTTCATTTTTGGGATTTTTCAAGATGTAAGATTGATGTAACCACTTTAAAAATCGAAATCGCGATTCATGATACAGGGGGTGAAAAAATCGCTTTCAAAGTTAGGGATGACAAAATCGTGAAAAATCAATTTTTTCAAATTTGAACCCCATTTTTTTATGGCAGATATTGAATCTACGTTAAAAAATAATGTGAGTGTATGCATCACACCCTTGCCCTAAAGTGGATATTTTCTTTTCCCTTCACGCCAAAAAGATGACATTTTCAGGAACTGTTACTTAAACAATGTTTTAGATTTTACTACCCTAATATGCAAGAGAAAAAAGTTACAGGTTGTTCCTAAATAGATGGCGAATTTGGATTCGAATTTGTATCGGAAACCTCTTTATTTCAACTAATCGGCCATCGGTTTTCTCTCCAGTGATAAATAAATAATTCCTTATGAACCATATGCAAAAACTTACCATGTTTTACATTATTTTTTTTAATGATAGATATCATTAATTACATCTGCCAAATTCCTCTTTATTCAGTAGCATTTTGTGTTTACTATTAATTTGGTGATAATTCGTATTAAGTTATAAAATCGATCACTATGCCTAATTTTACCAATGAAGATTATTTAAATCTCATTCTACTTCATGGAGAATGTAATAAAGTTGTAGATAGAACGATTCGACTGTTCATTGAGAGGTTTCCTGACCGACCCAGACCAACGAGAGATTCCATTAACAGAACCATGACAAACTTGAGAAATGTCGGATCTTTCGTTAAGAAAACTACACACAGAGAAAAAAGTGTAGTAGAAGATGAGAACAACGAAATTACAGTTCTTGCATATTTTCGTGTGAATCCTCAAAATTCTCTCAAAGATGCCGAGATTGATCTGGGATTATCTCAATCGAGTGTTTGGAGAATATTAAAAAAACATAAAATGCACCCATATAAATTCAATAGGGTACAGCATTTGAAGGAAACTGATTTCGTCAGGAGAACAGAGTTTTGCGAAGCTATGATGATTCGATTTCAAGAGAATGAAAACTTTTTGGACTGTATAATTTGGACTGTATAATTTGGACAGATGAATCTAAATTCACAAAGAATGGTTCTTTCAATAGGCATAACAGTCATTATTGGGATGAAGAGAACAACCACCACTTCAGACAATGGAACTTTCAAGAGACCTGGAGTTTCAATGTTTTTTGCGCCATCAAAAATAATGCAATTCTCGATGTTCACATTTATGATGGGACTTTAACTGGTAAGATAGAACACTACACATGTTTGCATTATTTAAAGAATGTTCTCCCTTAGGAGATAGATATTCTGACATATTGACTCAAATAATTGAGCCGCTAGTACAGAACCATAATGACTTATGGTATCAACAAGATGGCGCGCCTCCACACAATTCACTCAATGTGTCAAATACCCTCTACAGGCTATTTGAAGATCGATGGTTGGCGAACAATGGTCCACATCTTTGGCCACCACGTTCTCCCGATTTAACTCCTTTAGACTATTATGTTTGGGGTAGGATAAAAAATATTGTCTACTCAACTCCCCTGACTGATAAAGAGGACTGCATAGAACGAGTCAGAAATGCGTTCAGGTTTGTTTAGATTTTTAGATTCATAGTTTTGAAACTCAATTTGGTTTTTAAACACTTTTGCAGATCTCTTCCTCCCGATGAAATAAGAAGAGCAACGCACGAAGCATTCCTGAGACGTATAAATAAATGTTTAGAAATTAACGGTCAAAACTTTGAGCATCTTCTCTAGTTATAACTGCGAGAGTTTGCCATGGTTCTCCTAATAGTAACTTGAAGTCGGTTTCAAGAAGGGGTGAAAAATCTACAGCATGGGTCAAATAACAGTTCCTGAAAATTTCATCTTTTTGGCGTGAAGGGAAAAGAAATAGCTGAAAATTCAAGACGAAAAACAGTTTTTTGTGAATAACTCAGAAAATATACATTTTAGGGCAAGGGTGTGATGCATACACTCACATTATTTTTTAACGTAGATTCAATATCTGCCATAAAAAAATGGGGTTCTAATTCGAAAAAATTGATTTTTCACGATTTTGTCATCCCTAACTTTGAAAGCGATTTTTTCACCCCCTGTATCATGAATCGCGATTTCGATTTTTAAAGTGGATACATCAATCTTACATCTTGAAAAATCCGAAAAATGAAAATTTTCCATCCAAAAACCTCGAAGTTATTCTTGTTTCAGCGGAGCTCTATTTTCGATTTTTTTTTCGAATTTTCCCGCTCAGAGAGAATTTTCCAACCAAAACTGAAAAATGTTACATCAAAATAAATTGAAATTTTCTAAGGAATCTATTTCTGCAATTCATCAGCATCGTGAAATACTTATAAGTGCTGAATTTCATGAAAATACGTTCAGTAGTTTCCCGTATAAATATGGGTGAGGTTCCTCGTGAAAGACCCTGTATTATGTGGTTAATCTAGAATCAGTCCAAATGATATGACTTGTTCTCTGTTTACAAACAAAGGAATCAATAAAATGAAAACAGATTTTCTGCTTTAGTTCTTTTGCATCGTATTTCTAAAGAAAAGGAAAGAGATAGACATATAATTGATTTCATTTTCATATTACAGCAACTCAAGATACACATACAAAATGAAAAATGTCACTGCCGGTTCAACCTACCTATATAAGGAAATGAAAAGTATTGATGTATATATATGAGTAACTTCAGCTATTATCAACTCTAACAGTATATCTAGTTTTTGTCAGATTTTCAACTAGATCACTCTTTTAGAATTTGATTTTGTGTAGTATGTGAATTAGGTAGCTGCAGAAGTGCTCGGTAGGTAATTTACCTTTATGAAAATAAACATCTTCAGAGAAATACAGTGAACATACTTTCATGTATTTCGTGACCTGTTTTCCAATCTTCAATTTCTAAAGCTAGGCCTTCTTCTATCATTGAGTTCCCTGCCAAATGCTGTTTCCAAATTAACTTTAATTCCATTTGGCTTTGGAAAAAATGAAAACTAAGGCACTAGATGATCCTTTCTTCTTTGGCCATGAATAACATTGAGTTGAGGCACACAACAATAGTCATTTCGGGAGTATGCCATTTCGAATTAATACGATCGAAATTTTTAATCGGAAGGAAAGGAATCGATTGATGAATATTACAAACACTTTTGGTATTCCAAAATTTCAACTCGGAGAACAACACAAAAGCTCGAAAATGAATTTCAAAAGTGAGCAAATTACGTTACAATAACAGGCACGTCGAAAAACTACTAGCTTGGAAGTGTTCGAATTTCTATCACCAGAGGGCGTATCGCTTAGCAGTAGTTGCGAATACGGTGCAAGTGGCGCAAACTGATCAGTTTGCTTGAGCGTCATCGATGGACGCGTTTGTCGCTCAAGCGATGACATTTGAGTTGTCAAATGCTCTCTCGCCAAAATCGTGCGATTCCTTTTTTGTAGTTGGATAATTTCAACTTAAAGAACATGGCGGGATATTCAAAACATTCAAGAGATTGTTTATACTCGTCTGTCATGATTATAGGTACTTGTTAATACAATGGATGAGGATTTATAGGTATATTGAAGAGGACATCTTCAACTATTATTATTTTGAAGGAATTATTTATTTATGTACTCAATTGCAATCATATGGTGACGATATATTTATCGCAGTTTGAAATATGCATGTAATGTAATGTCTTTCCAACATCAAGACGGAAATAAAATGTCTTTTCTTATGATAAATTATTAAATTGATTTAGCTATCTGAAATAATCGTTTCTGCAGAAGAAACTGACCCCAGCAAAAACAATTTATCCGATAGCTATGTGCATGCCCAATAAATCAAAAGCGTCTATCAATTCAATCAATCCCTTGAAAAATATAGGTATAAAAACAATTTCTATACTGGCTGAAGAACCAGATCCACGCTGAAATAAATTCATACAATTCGAAAAGTGATATTTCATGAACAATCGCGCGGTTTCTTAATGACAGGTGTCAGCCACAAATTACTGACATTCAGCGTAAAAATCGCGCCATTTTTATTTTTTGACGCGTCCATGAGTACGAGCCTTTAAGCTGCATTCAGAAAAATTCGCGGGCGAACTGCAACTTCAGCACGCAAGTCGGTACGAAATCGATCATTCACAATGAAATCCGAGATTTTTGACAATTTTATGGTTTATGTTCATAGATGAGATCTAATATAAGAGGATTTGAAGAGTTTCATAGTCCTCATCCATTTTTCCTTGTTTCAGTAGTTAATAATTGCTGCAAATATAAGCAAAACACATGCAAAATTCCAAGGAAACACATCAAATCCTCCACAACAGAAGGAATGCGCATGTACGATAGTCAGCACGAAGTGTAGGTCGAAGTCGAATTGCAAGCATGAATGAAATCCTGCCGACTTCAACTTGCGTGCTGGCACGAAATTCATTGTGAATGACAACATTGGAACCCATATGCTCAGCACGCCTGGCGAAGTCGCACTTCGCCCGCGAATTGATTCTGAATTCACCTTCAAGGTGCATATAAAAAGCCTTAAAGGTGCATTCAGAATCAATTCCCGGGCGAAGTGCGACATCGTCATGCGTGCTAAGCATATGGGTTCCAATGTTGTCATTCACAATAAATTTCGTGCCAGCACGCAAGTTGAAGTCCGCAGGATTTCATGCATGCTTGCAATTCGACTTCGACCTACACTTCGTGCTGACTATCGCACATGCGCATTCCTTCTGTTGTGGAGGGTAAGATGTGTTTTTTTGGAATTTTGCATGTATTTTGCTAATATTTGCAACAATTATTAACTACTGAATAAAAGAAAAATGGATGAGGACTATGAAACTCTTTAAATCCTCTTATATTATCTCATCTAAGAACATAAACCACAAAATTGTCAGAAATCTCTGATTTCATTGTGAATGGTCAATTTCGTGCCGACTTGCATGCAGTTGGAGTTGCACTTCGCCCACGAATTGATTCTGAATGCAGCTTTACCCGTATTAATCCGATCAAGTTTCCGATACCGCCTATTGTTTCACAGTTCAAGAAACAAGTATGCAACATTTAAGAAATGTTACTCAGAAACGTTTCACAAGGTATCATTTAGGGGCTAAGCAAAACGTTTCAAATATGTTTCGTGTTTGCATTTAATTTTCAATACTCATTTAGCTCTTCAGTGTGAAAAATATAGGTGGATATTTTTGAAATATTTCAAAAACAATGCATTCAGAATGTTTCAAATGATTCTATTTAGGGTTTCGTTGAAACTTCATAATTGACGAAAAAAGTTAAGTATTTTTAGGTGGTTTCGGAAAATTGATCGGATTAACACGGATAACTCACCCAGATCATTCAAATGACAGAAGTTGAACGCTCTATCTGTCATTTGAGTGACAAGGGTGAGTTACCCGTGTAGTGTTAAGCTGGATTTATAAACTCGACGTTTCCGTTCCCGTTCGCAGTTGATGTTCCCGTTCGAAGTTAAAATGCACTAAATGCGCAGGGGCATTTATAAAGTCCGCAGAAGCATCCGCTGACTGTTGGTGTGCCGCTCTCCTGCTTTTTCCGCTGACGTTCAAGATGACCATCTTTCATCTTTTGACTTTCCCGTTCGTATCTTAACCAATACATATAGTGAGGTTAGGATGCACTTATAATTCGGAGATCAGTTTGTTTATTGATAAGTTACGCTTGGTTTGGTTATATTCTTCCAACTTTAACAAAGGAAACCCTAATTCAGAGGATATTTGACCTCTATAAAACCTCATAAACACGAACTGCCCGAACGGCGAACGTCAAGTTTATAAAAGGGGTATAGTTCGTTTCGAACCGCCAGCGGTCAACGGGAACGTTAGCGGGAACGAAAAGTTTATAAATCCAGCTTTAAGCTGGATTTATAAACTTTTCGTTCCCGTTTGCAGCTGACGTTTCCGTTAACGTTCCCGTTGGCCGCTGGCGGTTCGAAACGAACTATACCCCTTTTATAAACTTGAAGTTCGCCGTTCGGCCAGTTCGCGTTTATTAGGTTTCATAGAGGTCAAATATCCTGTGAATTTGGGTTTCCTCTGTTAAAGTTGGAATAATCTAACCAAACCAAGCGTAGCTTATCAATAAACAAACTAATCTCTGAATTATAAGTGCATCCTAACCTCACTATATTGGTTAAGATCCGAACGGGAACGTCAAACGAAGAAACATGGTCATCTCACAGACCATGTCTGTGGTCATCTTGAACGCCAGCGGAAAAAGCAGGAGAGCGGCACACCAATAGTCAGTTGATGCCTCTGAGGACTTCATGAATGCTTTAAGCTGGATTTATAAACTCGACGTACCCGTTCCCGTTCGCAGTTGACGTTTCCGTTCAAAGTTAAAATGCACTAAATGCGCAGTTGCATTTATTTACAAAGTCCGCAGGAGCATCAGCTGACTGTTAGTGTGCCGCTCTCCTGCGTTTTCCCGATGACGTTCAAGATGACCATGTTTCTTCTTTTGAAGTTCCCGTTCGGATCTTAACCAATATAGTAAGGGTAGGATGCACTTATAACTCAGATAAGATTATTATTATTTTTATTATTGAATACGTAAGACCTGAAGACCCATAAACCATAAAATAAACAAAATTTCAATCTGAAGCTCACAGTCATATTAAGGAACAAAAGTAGAAAGTGTAGAAGAAAATACAAAAGAACAAAAACAGAACTCAATTATTGGCAATTAACAAAAAAAACAGAAAGATCTCAATTATTAATGGTCGGCAATCATCGATCAAGTCCAACTATATTAACCGATCTGGCAGAAACAGCTATGACAAAAAAGTTCCACACGGAAAAAACTCTGTTAGGTATAGGAAATGTTGTCGGCACCTGGACTTGAAGTTCTCACTTTTCAGTTTCAAAGATGTCCACGAAGTCGAAAGTCTGCACTTATCCTAAACACTCCATCAAGCATTCCAAAGTTGAATCGGAGAATACGGAAAGTTATTATAAGGTCTCCGCGCAATTTACGTATTTCAAATGGCGTCAGACCCGCCAGCCTCAATCTCTCTTAAGAGTTAGGACGTGCACGGCTAAAACATATAGGTACGTGTAGCTTTACGTTGTAAACCTTCAAGCGATCTCCGGTCGCGAATCAGTTCGGCACTCCAAACATAACCACAGTATTCCATTATAGGGCGAACATAACACGTAAAAAGTCTTATCCAGGTCTTAAAAGTCAACTTCGAAAACGTTTTTTTGAGCACATATAATCTACTGTTCACCTTCTTCACAATACCCGAAATGTGTTCCGAACAATTTAAATTCTCGGATAAATCCCAAATCATTGTGGGATTCAACACTCTTCAAAGTCTGGTCATGAATAACGTAATCAAATCGCGGGTTATTGCTGCCAAGATGTAATACTACGCACTTTTCTGTGTTGAGTGGAAGTTGCCATTCGGTGGTCCACCTCATCACTGCGTCGAATCGTTTTGTAGAGTGGATTGTAGACAGGAACATTTGAAGAGTTTAGTGTCATAGGCGTAGAATACACTGTCCGATTGATTATGATATTTAAAATCACTTGAATACAAATCAATAAATAGAAGGGGACCGAGAACCTTGGGATACCCCGCTCAGCACTGGTTTCTCAGAAGAATATGAGACCGCACACAAAAAGTTCTTTCAGATAAAAAGGACTCAATCCAGTCCAGAAGTTCACCGCGGTCCGCGAATCCCGAGATGTTCCAACTTGAATATCGAGTGAGACAATAAATCAGGTACACAATATTAATCAGCTCATTTTTATTGCAATATTTTTTAAGGTGGTTTCGATTCTCATGGGGGGGGGTGTTAATTACTCCCCATTAACCCCATGTATTTTCGTCGTCGTAAATAGATATAATATAATAATATGAAACTTGAATTTTGGACTTTGATTTAATGAGGATACCTACTTCTCAACAGTTTTCTTTATGTTCAATAAACCTGCTGGTGATATCACAGCCTATAAAGTCATAAAATGCTGACATAAACATTTGTTAACATGAAATTATTTTTTTTCCTGGTTGCAATCAGGGATTCTTTTTCTCTTATTTCCACATTTCATCCAAATTTGTGGTGTCAGAAAATCTCAATTACGTCAGTAATACCGACATTTCTGTATGATTACAATCAACTATACTTCTTGATTATTTATTCTCTCATTAATTTGTGCTAATCAATTACGTCGAATTATTCGACTAGCAAACTCTGTCAGCTTTTCACACAATCCTCTTGAATATGCGTTTATTATGAATTTTTCATGATGGGTGTATAATCTATATTTATAGCCTAAAATCGCATTTATTGATGATACCATTGTATAAATTATGTCTTTATACAATGATGATACCAAAGTATCTACGTAGTTTTCAAAAGTTTTGGGGTCAAACGGTTTTTAATGGCTCTCATCAATGACAGTAAAATAGGTGACAGGTTCTGTTTTCGTGGTGGCCAGTGTACGCAGTTGAAAGTGTAGCTATGTAACAAAAGCTTTTGTTGAGATTTAGCTTCTGAATACGTCAGTGACGATGAATATGCCGTCGGTTCATGTCATAGACTTATAAAATTATATTGACATGGCGTAGAGAGAGAGAAAGCAGGGTGACAATAATGGAACTAGTTCGGGCAAAACCATGGAATACGGCAAAAATAAGACAGATCATAGTTTGAAGCCATAGACTATAATTATAAGTTTATGTTTGAAATCCATTTTATTCAAAAATTTTGCAAGTCAAATGTGTGTTTTCGGAAGTATTTCAAAGCAGATTATGAGTTATTCCATTCTGAATTAGAATATAAAGACTGTATAGAAGAATAATTTCCGTTTCTTCTTGTTTCGTGAGTTTTTTTTTAATAGAATTTGATTTCTTTCATTATAAACCGGGTTCACTGGTAAAGAATAATGCTAATTCGTGTTGTGTCATCAATTGTACGAGAAGATATGAAATGAAACTAAAATACAGTTATTCGGAAAGAGCCTTAAAGAATTAAATAAATGTATAAAATTGCTATGAATTCGAGTGCAGAAATGAATTTCGCACAGGTTTCTCCACTAGTTCATTCAAATCGTTTGAGAACATTTAATGCACAAAATTATTCTAAAGCTTCGTACAGCCACGCGAGCTGAGCGACTTTCAAGGCAGTTTGATTCGGCTTCCTCGCAAGTTTTGACGTGTTGAATGGCTCGCGAGCTGCTCAAAACACAGTTTATATACTTGAGTGGCTGCTCAATTAAAGTGCTACTTGAAAAATCATTGGAGCTAAGAGTATCGTCCTGAAACCAGCGGCCCAAGAGAATTTGAAAGGAAAAGAGTCATTTATCAAATATTGTTATTGATTAATCATTTTGAATATTCATATCACAGTAATAATCACATTCATTCCTAATTTTCAAAACTTCAATGCAATCTGTTATACCAAGATATACAGGGTCTTTCACGATGAACCTCACCCATATTTATACGGGAAACTACTGAACGTATTTTCATGAAATTCAGCACTTATAAGTATTTCACGATGCTGATGAAATCTAAAATATTTTCAAGGCATGAGCACCTCCGGTTTTTCCGGAAATGACGTCAACTTCCGTTTTTCAAATTAGAACACCATTTTTTTATTGCAGAAATAGATTCCTTAGAAAATTTCAATTTATTTTGATATAACATTTTTCAGTTTTGGTTGGAAAATTCTCTCTGAGCGGGAAAATTCGAGAATAAAAAATCAAAAATAGAGCTCCGCTGAAACAAGAATAACTTCGAGGTTTTTGGATGGAAAATTTTCATTTTTGGGATTTTTCAAGATGTAAGATTGATGTAACCACTTTAAAAATCGAAATCGCGATTCATGATACAGGGGGTGAAAAAATCGCTTTCAAAGTTAGGGATGACAAAATCGTGAAAAATCAATTTTTTCAAATTTGAACCCCATTTTTTTATGGCAGATATTGAATCTACGTTAAAAAATAATGTGAGTGTATGCATCACACCCTTGCCCTAAAGTGGATATTTTCTTTTCCCTTCACGCCAAAAAGATGACATTTTCAGGAACTGTTACTTAAACCATGTTTCAGATTTTACTACCCTAATATGCAAGAGAAAAAAGTTACAGGTTGTTCCTAAATAGATGGCGAATTTGGATTCGAATTTGTATCGGAAACCTCTTTATTTCAACTAATCGGCCATCGGTATTCTCTCCAGTGATAAATAAATAATTCCTTATGAACCATATGCAAAAACTTACCATGTTTTACATTATTTTTTTAATGATAGATATCATTAATTACATCTGCCAAATTCCTCTTTATTCAGTAGCATTTTGTGTTTACTATTAATTTGGTGATAATTCGTATTAAGTTATAAAATCGATCACTATGCCTAATTTTACCAATGAAGATTATTTAAATCTCATTCTACTTCATGGAGAATGTAATAAAGTTGTAGATAGAACGATTCCACTGTTCATTGAGAGGTTTCCTGACCGACCCAGACCAACGAGAGATACCATTAACAGAACCATGACAAACTTGAGAAATGTCGGATCTTTCGTTAAGAAAACTACACACAGAGAAAAAAGTGTAGTAGAAGATGAGAACAACGAAATTACAGTTCTTGCATATTTTCGTGTGAATCCTCAAAATTCTCTCAAAGATGCCGAGATTGATCTGGGATTATCTCAATCGAGTGTTTGGAGAATATTAAAAAAACATAAAATGCACCCATATAAATTCAATAGGGTACAGCATTTGAAGGAAACTGATTTCGTCAGGAGAACAGAGTTTTGCGAAGCTATGATGATTCGATTTCAAGAGAATGAAAACTTTTTGGACTGTATAATTTGGACAGATGAATCTAAATTCACAAAGAATGGTTCTTTCAATAGGCATAACAGTCATTATTGGGATGAAGAGAACAACCACCACTTCAGACAATGGAACTTTCAAGAGACCTGGAGTTTCAATGTTTTTTGCGCCATCAAAAATAATGCAATTCTCGATGTTCACATTTATGATGGGACTTTAACTGGTAAGATAGAACACTACACATGTTTGCATTATTTAAAGAATGTTCTCCCTTAGGAGATAGATATTCTGACATATTGACTCAAATAATTGAGCCGCTAGTACAGAACCATAATGACTTATGGTATCAACGAGATGGCGCGCCTCCACACAATTCACTCAATGTGTCAAATATCCTCTACAGGCTATTTGAAGATCGATGGTTGGCGAACAATGGTCCACATCTTTGGCCACCACGTTCCCCCGATTTAACTCCTTTAGACTATTATGTTTGGGGTAGGATAAAAAATATTGTCTACTCAACTGCCCTGACTGATAAAGAGGACTGCATAGAACGAGTCAGAAATGCGTTCAGGTTTGTTTAGATTTTTAGATTCATAGTTTTGAAACTCAATTTGGTTTTTAAACACTTTTGCAGATCTCTTCCTCCCGATGAAATAAGAAGAGCAACGCACGAAGCATTCCTGAGACGTATAAATAAATGTCTAGAAATTAACGGTCAAAACTTTGAGCATCTTCTCTAGTTATAACTGCGAGAGTTTGCCATGGTTCTCCTAATAGTAACTTGAAGTCGGTTTCAAGAAGGGGTGAAAAATCTACAGCATGGTTCAAATAACAGTTCCTGAAAATGTCATCTTTTTGGCGTGAAGGGAAAAGAAATAGCTGAAAATTCAAGACGAAAAACAGTTTTTTGTGAATAACTCAGAAAATATCCATTTTAGGGCAAGGGTGTGATGCATACACTCACATTATTTTTTAACGTAGATTCAATATCTGCCATAAAAAAATGGGGTTCAAATTTGAAAAAATTGATTTTTCACGATTTTGTCATCCCTAACTTTGAAAGCGATTTTTTCACCCCCTGTATCATGAATCGCGATTTCGATTTTTAAAGTGGTTACATCAATCTTACATCTTGAAAAATCCGAAAAATGAAAATTTTCCATCCAAAAACCTCGAAGTTATTCTTGTTTCAGCGGAGCTCTATTTTCGATTTTTTATTCTCGAATTTTCCCGCTCAGAGAGAATTTTCCAACCAAAACTGAAAAATGTTACATCAAAATAAATTGAAATTTTCTAAGGAATCTATTTCTGCAATAAAAAAATGGTGTTCTAATTTGAAAAACGGAAGTTGACGTCATTTCCGGAAAAACCGGAGGTGCTCATGCCTTGAAAATATTTTAGATTTCATCAGCATCGTGAAATACTTATAAGTGCTGAATTTCATGAAAATACGTTCAGTAGTTTCCCGTATAAATATGGGTTGGTTTCCTCGTGAAAGACCCTGTATACCATATTGTGCAAGTGAGATAATTCTCCATCTCAGTCTTCACGCACTATAGAATACCAGACATTCGAATCGTGTATCTTATCTATGGTCTTGCCCGAGCTAGTTCCATCTCGCTCTCGGACCTCTCACTCGCTACCTTATCCCCATTCAACTTTCGACTCTTCAGAAATGGATTCGTACGCCGTGTCCAGAGAGTTTAATATGTCTATGGTTCATATTAAAACGTATATATGTTATATATAATCTGTTTTGTTCAGTACCTACTATCACTCAGTCTGCAAAATGATTGCACGAATCTCGATATATATCCAAGAAAAAAATTATAACAGGGATTTTAGTACTACTAGTTGAACGTCGTCAGAAATCTACAGATTGGAGAATTTTGAGTTACATTCAAACGACGAAAAGGTACAGCAAAAGTTTCAGTTGATCTTGATCTTCTGTCGGGAACTCTTAAGGACATTAACTGCAAAATGTCCCCTCGACCAAAAGGATGCCGTTCAGAACTTTAAATAGAAAACCCATGTCATTGATTTTTCTGCGGTTTTTCAAACTAATCACATTGAATCTAGATTGAGCTTCGGTGTAATCATGATATTCTATAAGGAAGTTATTACGGTATGATAGGTATTTGAGAAATTTGTGTTGCACGCTTTCCAATCGTCTTATATGACACTTATAATAAGGGCTCCATGTCGAAGAAGCAAAATTAAGTTTATTTAGAACGAAGGAGTTATATAACGTTATTAAGCTTTCATTAGTTCTGAAAAATTTACCATGTCGAATCGTGAATTCAAGCATTTTATCCGCAGATGAAATGATATTATCGATATTTGGAACAAAAGTTAACTCAGTATCCAAAATCACTACAAAATCTCGAGTACTTTAAACCCTACGCAACTGAATTTGATCTATCGTGTACACAAACGTCAAGACATTTGTATTCCTCGTAAATGAAATTATGGAACTTCTATTAAGGTTGAGAAAGAGGAGGTTCTCTCTGCAGTAGGTACTGAGAGAACCTATCCAAATCCTGCTGAAGTAGTACAAAGTCTTCAAGACACTTCATCTTAAGAAATATCTTGAGGTCATCCGCATAAATCAAAAAACCAGCAGTACGAAAACAGGAGGATGCATTATTAATATAAATAATAAAGAGTAAGGGACCCAGGTGGGAACCCTGAGGCACACCCGATGTGCTAATAAAGCTTTTAGATTTCCACTTATTCCTACCTCGGCAAGTAGTCGAAAGAGTACTGAATGATTGATCTTATCAAAAGCCTTTTTTAGGTCTGAATATATTACGTCTGTCTGATTTTGTGATTCGAATCCATCATGCAAGATCTCAAGGAAAATCACCAAATTTGTTTCCAGGTTCCTAACCTTAACAAACCCGTGCTGATTTTCTAATATCACGTGTTTTATATGATTCGTAAATGGCTTCCATATGAGACCAGATTCGAATAATTTGAATACATAACTCACAAAATACAAGAACCACAAACGATTTAAAACTATATAAATATAAAATATTATACATGGGACAAAATTAATACACCGAAACAGTTAAAAATCAATTTTCGTCACGATCATCAACAAAATGTGGTGCTTTTTTGATATTTGTTCTTTCATCTTTTTATTATCTAGTCTCTATCGGCTCATTTAGAAATTTTTATTTATATGCTCTTCAACAGATATTCAGTAATCTGACAAAAGAAACCCCACCCCCTTTGTTGTTCAAGAAATCGAAGGAAAACTAGGAAAATTAGTAGGATGTAACATGAGATGACGAAATATTAATAATTTCAAAAACTTTCTTTTCAGTCAATGTCACTAAGAAATTATAATTATAATTAAAAATGTGGGCATACATGATATTTACTCCTTAGGGGCAATAATAAATTATTATGAATAACACTTAGTTTGTTTGTGGCTTCCCTGAAATTAACTGTTTTTTTGAGGATATGTATCATTTCACTTTCACATTTCTGCGGTAGTTATTCTTTTCCCTTTCAAGAATACTTGTTCCATCAAAATTGAATTTATGACCCTCTTTTCAGGTATGTAATGTTGAAGTAGTTTTTTCCTTGTTTTGTATGTACCTTTAAAGAAGGTCATGCATTCAATTTTAATGGAACAACTATTCTTGATAGGGAAAGGAATAACTACCGTAGAAATGTAAGTGAAATGATACCTATACATATCACTCTCAACAAATTATGTTAATTTCAGGAAGACACGAACAAAGTGTTATTTATAATAATTTATAATTGCTCTGAAAATTTAATATCATGTAAACCCACATTTATAATTATAATTAACTCTTAACAAGGAAGAAAAAAAATTGGCATATTGTATTTCGACAGTTGCAAGGTTAGATATGTCCCCCGTTATCTAGTCTTTATTGTTTTCATTTTTTGGCGACATTGACTTAAAAGAAAGTTCTTGAAATTATTAATATTTCGTCATCTCATGTTACTTTCGTTAGATTACTGAATATCTGTTGTAAAGAATATGAATGCCTTGATAAAGGCACGAATGGTGCCGAAACGTAGGTGAATACTTGTTTGTGAAGAATCAAAATGATTAAAAATTGTCCACTTGCCCGATAGACTTTTATTCGATTAATCAATCACGGCCGAAACTGAAAGTTATAATCACAAACATATTTAAATACATACAAGAAATTCATTTTTGAACAATGACATCTTAAAAACGGGCAAACAACGTGAATGTTCCCCGAATGATTCTAAAGCCGGGTCCAGATGATTGTAATCCCAACAGCGAATTCAATCAAATTCGATGAACGATTCAGTGAATACTGTGGACTAGGGCTGGGTTTTTTTCGGTTTTTTGCATTCGAATATTCATTCGAAAAGTTATTCGAATATTCGAATAATTCATTCAAACCCCTGAATTATTCAAAGAATAGTTTTTATTCATGAATATTCAATGAATAGTTTTTATTCATGAATATTCAATGAATAGTTGAATATTTATGAATTGTTGACTATTCATAATAGTTGACTATTCAATGAATGGTTGACTATTCATGAATAGTTGACTATTCATGAATAGTTGACTATTCATTGAATAGTTGATTATTCAGTGAATGGTTGGATATTCATGTATCAATGAGTATTCGTTACTATTCATAAATATTAATTTATGCAGGACTGCTGATGAGTAGTTAGTAGAGCAATTCATAATTCGTAAAATTACGAATAAAAGTGTGAAAGATCAACTGACTATTCAAGAATGAAACAGGTTCATGTGATTTACTCCGAATAAATTCTTTGATATTCATTTTATATAATGTTTGCATTTTTTTACCGCACTTTCGAACAATCATTGATTTCCAGACACCTGAACTCAACACATGATACAGGGCATATGTTCAGGTCCAAATAATAACAAAATGATTAAGGTTATCAAATTCGATATTGTATTGAACAAAATACGTTTTTGGATTATTTTCTACTCCTATTGAACAAATTGATAGAATGAATAGTTTGAATTTAAATTGTATAACTGTATTAATTCCATTTATTTTAACATACAACAAATTATTTCCCGAAACTGTTCCACACATATTTTAAGAAATTGTATACATAAAATATAAGAAGATACTTGAAATTATACTTTATCATAAAAGATTTGTCATCCAACATTTCAATATTATTTAAATCTACCAATTAAAAAATTGCAAACTCCAAAATCCAGATAGTAATGAAAATTTTCAAATTCCTACATGGAGTTAATCTGGAAATAATGAATGGCCAAACTGAACTATGTTATATTCAAGTATTCCAAATATTTAACGCTTTCAAGTGATACTTGAACTGAACTGCAAAAATATCCAAAAATGTATTCTTTTCACCACTATATCGACTTTCATAACCTTCATATACCCTGTATCATGTGTTGAGCCTTCAGTGTTCAGATGTCTGAAGTTTAACGAAAGATCGAAACTGCAGTAACGAAATATACATTACATAATAAGAAATATCAAAGAATTTGTTCGTAGTGAATCACATGAACTTGTTCCTGAATAATCAGTTGAATGATTTTTCAAACCTCAAATCGTAGTTTTACGAAGGATGGATTACTCTACTAACTACCAATCAGCAGATCTGAATAAATTAATATTTATGAATAGTGCCAATATTCATGGATACATGCACATCCAACTTTTCACTGAATATTTATCTATTCAACTATTCAGTAAATATTCTACTATTCATGAATAGAAACGACTCAGGGAATAGTCAACTATTTACTGAATAGTCACCTTCTCATGAATAAAAAGTATTCATGAATAAAAACTTTTCATTGAGTATTCATGAATGAAAAGTATTCATTGAGTATTCATGAATGAAAACTATTCATTGAGTATTCATGAATAAAAACTATTCATTGAGTATTCATGTATAAAAACTATTCATTGATTATTCATGAATGCATGAATAATGCAAAACCAAATTATTCGAATAATTATTCAATGAATATTCGAATATTCAAATCATTCATTCATGATTCCCAGTCCTACTGTGGACTGCACTCGAGCTCAGTCTCGAATAATACATTCAAATGAATCTTTCTAGTTGAAAACCGTGTCCTGACGGAGAAGAAAGAGCCTCGAACCATAAAAAACCCTGTGATTTATCGCATTCGCTGTTCGCCTCACACTCACCTGGACCCAGCTTCATTAACGCTTCGATGCATAAGGTCGCTTATTTCTGCTCCAACACCCGTTTACACGCGAGGTATTTATTTTTCAATTCGCATCTCCAGGTTCTGCCTCGGCGAATGTGATTCATCAACATAATTACTTATTTTTTGGGAAAACTATTCGGCCTATTGAGGTTTTGAATAATCCATATGAATCTTATGTTTTTGGTTAACAGCATTTATATGGAGCATTTTTTCGATATTCCCAACAGTTTTCGAGCAAAATCGAAATGAATATAATTGTAAACATGCATTTTCAGGGCAGGCGGTTATATCATAAGAAACTCCGTAAGCGTATGGTATCCAATTTTTTTGATAATAATAATAAGATATAGAAATTGCTATGAATAAAGGTCATTCAACGTATAGATAAAGATGAAAGGAAAAATTTTTTTTCTCCATTTTTGGAAAAATGCATCCCACTACTCCCTGCACTTGACGATTTTTTGACGACAAGTTAATTTTGCATTGTAAGGCTGTATGAAATGTTACCAAGTGGTTACACGATAAAGCTCCGTTTGAACCCTACTAAATCATAACTGGAATTAATCGGCGTGCCGAAACAAAACATTTCCGATAATAACTCTTGATAAACATGATAATCAGCTCAAAATTCAATATCATTACAATAAAATGCTTTGAATAAATCTTGCCGTGTCCAAGTAAAACAGGAATGCTTGTTAGAAAATGTGGATATGCCAAAAATTCCATACCCAGAATCAATCGGCTTGCCCAAAAAAAAAACACTTTAGATGATAATACTTCTCTACTAATGAGAATTAGCTCGAAAAATGTCGAAATATATAGTTACCTCTGCATTTATGGTTATTGTTGTTCCTTCACACTATATGTAGTACCTATATTAATTGTCAAAACTGCGTGTCACCTATAGTATAGTAATGAATTAATTAGATCCAACACAGTATGAGAATCGGATTTGATATCCAAGAAGAGCTATTTATTTACACAGTACTATTCTGATAGTTTAACAACTAACTCTATCTGTGCACAATTATTTCCACAATATTTATTTTCACCTCTCACTTTCCTTCGAATAACTACTACGAAAAACTCAGCTGAATGATGTTGAATCCTCGACTCCACCTCTGCGCCCGTCAATATATTTATATGCTTTTGCTCTGGAGAAAACACTTTTTAAAAAATCTTGAGAGAAGTTTATCCAGAAAATGTAACATACGTTCTACACCAGTGATATCTATCGACGATGGATTTGATTAGAATATTACCTTATATAACAAATACTGATTCAGCAGTGCGGTGGCAGTCGATGCCTTGTCGATGTTACCGAGCAATATTATGTAGTTCGATATTTTTAAAGGAAGTATGCGATCGACTTACATATCAATATATTCCATGGAACTCTTTGTAATTGCTACAATTTACCCAGAAAGTTCCAGTTTCCAGTCGAAGGTCGCACACACGTCCATGGATTTCTCGAAACGTACTCTTCACACTGTCCCCTTCTTAAGCCTGTTCTATCCCAGAACAGATTCCATGAGTTCCCCAGAGGCCGTGGCGAAATTGCAATCGTCGCCCTTTCTACAGTAGCCCCTCTGATGGAAGTATCAGTTCACGGTTTTGCTAGGCTCTTCGATTTGCTTTGGGTTGAAATAGCATATCAGGATCTGTATACCTGTCTTGTGAAATACTACTTAAAGCATGATTCGCACAACCCACCAATTCAGTTGATCCAGTTCACAAAACTGGCACGAAAACATCCATAAAAAATTATCGACCTGTGAGCCTTATAAGCAATTTCACGACGTTAATGGAAAACGCTGCAAATTTTACACAAGGGTTTATTATTTTCTCAGTTAAATAACCCAATATACCATTGATATCCTAAAAAACTTATATATTATGCATAAATCATTGGTTTCTCACAACACAGAAACCAATTCCATGAAATAATTCATGCGAACATAGAAATCTCAATAAATACACTAGTATAATTGAATAACATTTCCACATGCAGAACGCTAACTGAGTAGCAAAATTTAAAATAATATTTTGAATGAGAAGAGAAGTTCCACAGTCGTTTCACCTCTTTGAAAATCTAACTATTTTCCACAATTATTAAATTTCGTGTCGGTATTCTACAACTGAAAATGAAGTTCAAATCAGATAGGGTTTGCCCTTTTTGAGATATTAGGGAAATAACCTCAATATTCAAAATGGTCACGAAATTTTTTGCCAATATCTGCACAAATGAATATCGGTCAAAACTGAAATTTGAAACACTGTTTCTAAATGTTGACTCTGAAACCTGTACCAAATTTCATTGAACTTTGATGAATATGTATTCGAAAAAAAAATGTTTAAAAAAATTCGATTTTTCCACTATACAATTCTCACGAAATTTTTCATAAAATCGAGTGTCGATATTTCACAATCAGTCATGATGTTTCAATCCGAACGCGTTCGTTTTTCTTGACACTGAGGAAATAAACTCAATCTTTCAAACTAACACCAATACGTAAAATAAAATTCAAGACTTTTCGCTAATATCAAATGTGTAGATGTGATTTCTACTAGGATTCAACTTTGTTCTAAAAAATATTAACGAAATGAAAAGAAACTCAACCTTCCTGTGCAATTGATCTGAAAAAAATTTTTCCACAGCAGATATCCGATTCACTTGATTCACAAAATATTCACCACACAAACTGAAAAACTAAAATTTTTCTATAACATTTCTGTAACAATTAAACATATCGTGTACCTCATCAGGTTGAATTCGAAAGAATAATTCTAGATTATAAATTTCGTTCGTTGTTATCGTTGTCAGATACACTCAACCAAGAGGGTGTCAAATCGAAAAGTCTGTTTGATGTAAAGACGTGAAATTCAAACAAGTAGTTTGCCGACAACCAGATGATGATACATGCGGTATATTTTTGTCTACGCCATATCCCTTGTCTTAGGTCTACACCCGGCACAGTCCCCATTCACAACAGGTAGACAGATGATCGGCTCCTAACTTCAGTCTAAGGCTCCAACCCTCAGTATTAGATTCTCGACAATCGACAATTGATGAGATTTGCGGTTTGTTATTGATTTTTTTGCATATTATATCCTCCAATTTGATTTATCATATAAATGCTCATTATTTTTTATATTCACGCTTATTTCAAACTATCAGTACGAAAGATTTTGGATTTCGATTGAAACCAGTAACGGATATCCACATGTTGACGATAATCGTACTACGCAAACCGAAATTGATGGAAACCTCCGATCAACCGAATTTTTTGGAAATCTGCATTATTTTAAATTACGCTACTTAATTCGCGTTCTGCATGCAAAAGTGTTATTCAGTTATAAAAGATTATTTATTGAGATTCCAATGTTTCAAATGAATTTTTTCATCGAATTGGTTTTTGTGTTCTGAAAAACCAATGATTTATGAATAAAATTAAAGTTTTATTCAAGATATGAGTGAGCTTCTCGAAGAAATTTAATCTTAAATCCCGTAATCCGCAGGGTGATTTCTATAAATAATAATTTTACCCGATTTTCAGTAGTTATGTTTAAAATATTGGAAGAGAAAACCCAAAAATATTTAATCTGAACTACTTACGATTATGAAATTGTCAAGAACACCGATGGGGCATTTGCAAATTGTGTTTATGAAATAATAACGCATCCATTAAAAATTTCTCGATATGTGTTGAAAATTTGGTAATCAATATTTTCATCTACTTTAAGATGTATTACTCTAGATGAAAAGTAAACCGATTATTTCAGTGAAATCCAATCTAAGAACCGAATGCGATGATGTCATTTTCGACATTATTGGAAATTTGAAGCGTTTTTCTTTATAACTCAGGAACCACTGGTCGGAAATGATCCGGATAAAACTTTTTTGGTTTAGTTTTGCAACAGTAATCAACGTTCAGAGTTTCATGAAAATTCGGTAGCAAGTTTTCGAGAAATAATTTTTTTTTCCCCCCAACCCCCCATTTTGACCCCTTAGGGTACACCGATTCTGCTGAAAAGCTTGGAGGATCAATCCCGAGCGACACACGATTTTTCTATCAAGTTTCACTGATTTCGGTTCAGTACTTTCTGAGAAAAGCCCCGGACGGACGGATTTTTTTTTATTAGTTTATTCAAATCTACATACTCCAAAACGTAAACTGTGAAATTTTCAGGGGGGGTTAAAAATTTTTTTTTTTTGGTCGATCACTAAGGTTCATTATTTGATTTTATCAAATAATAAACCAAAATGTATCAAAGTCAGATTGGTTGAATTCTTGAAAAATAATAATAATTTGTCGAAAAAACAATTTGGATTTGTTGAGGGATCCTCCACTGCTGATGCAATGCAAAGGTTGATAACTGAAATTGTAAACAACTTAAATTCAAATAGAAAATGTATTGCTATGTTTTTAGATTTGGCTAAGGCTTTCGATTCTGTGCCTTATGAAAAGTAACTGAATGTGCTGAAGCGAAATGGAATAAGGGGAATGGCTCTAGAATTGTTCAGAAGTTATTTGACGGACAGAATACAGATGGTCAGATTGAACAAGACGTTAAGTGACAGACTGAATATGAGAATTGGAATACCGCAGGGAACGGTTTTGGGTCCGATACTTTTCATAGTATACGTAAATTCATTGTTGAAGTTGAGATTAGATGGAATGACTGTATCTTATGCAGACGATACAACCCTTGTTGTTTCTGGAGATTATAGGGAGAGTGTGAAATGTAAAACGATAGGGAACCTGAAAGAAATTCAATTATGGCTTCAGAATTATAAACTTACTTTAAATTCAGCGAAAACAAAGTATATAGCATTCTCACTCAATAATGCAAGTAGACCGCAATATGAATCCATCCCCCTCGAAAATTGTAGCATAGAGGAAACATCGTCCATAAAATACCTTGGTATTGTGATAGATAAATTTCTAAATTGGCAACCTCATATCGACTATGTATCGAACAAAATTCGTAATTTGGTGCATAAGTTTTATTTGTTGCGAGAATTTCTGAATAAGAATACACTTCTTGTTGTGTATAAGACTCTTGTGGAGTCAATATTGGCGTATGGAATATTGGTATGGGGAGGTCTCTATAATAATAGCTTATACAAGTTGAATATAGTTCAGAAGTATATACTGAAGATCATTTATAGGAAGAATAGGTTGTATCCTTCAGTTTGGCTGTTTGATGAACACATTGTTACTGTTCGGTCAATTTATATTCGGACCATTTGCTCATATATGCACACTCACTATGATTTAAAGAACTTCGTGGATCATTTATACGAGACAAGATCCAAATACAACCAACACATCAAATTACCTTTGAATGCAAATGGTCTGAACTTGAGATACCTTAACTATTTCGGTCCCAAACTATATAACTTACTACCAACAGAAGTGAGAAATTTAACCAATTTAAAACGTTTCAAGTTTATGATCAAAAAAGAAATCTTTGAAAATTATTCACAATTTATGAAATATTTTGGCTGATCGGAGATGTGCATCAACTTTACTTACCTTTTTTTCTCTCTGCCCGTGTGTGATTTTTTGTCTGTAAAAAGTCCACAACCGAGCATGGGGACAGCTAATTTCCTAAACCCGAAGAATGTCTCTTCTTTCAAGCCATGCAGCGCTGTCCATGAGTTATGGTTGGTGGGCTTCTGGTTCTGATAGGAGTACTGCTTGGTGACTATGTAATAAATGAACCGACCCTCTCACTTCAATCTCAGACATTTTCCGATTCTGGGATGCTGTCGCATCAGTATCTGTCGACGTCCAAATTAATAATATCGACGTTTCAATTTCAACATCGATGTTCAAAAAACGTTGATGTTTCATAACCGTTATTTTCGCGACATCGATATTTCATCCCTCAATTCATCTATCACAGTTATCAATCGATTTCAAGCGATGGACCAAAATCTCCGGTTATAGTTACGGTTATCCCCATTGACAGATAATCCTTTGCCTATATGTCAGTTTGGATAACCGCAACTATAACCGGAGATTTTGGTCCGTCGCTTGAATTCGATTATTGTGTTTAACCTGAGGTTATATCCCAAGTCACAAATTTCTAATAATAATAATTTAATACACTGACAATTATTCAGAATCACAGCCGTCTTTAGAGCCCTAGTGAATCAATTAATCGAATAGCAGGGTTCATTCCTGATATATAATTGAGAAATAATGTTCAAACTGTATACTGACATTGAAGTTGTTATTCAATTTATTGTTCAGCTAGAAAAACGTGTAGGGGTAGCAATACCTCTTGCGAAAATAATATAAATTCAAATGGAATTCTCAAAATAAATACTTCATTTGAACTGCCAATTTGACACTAGTCCAAAAACGAAAAATCGAAAGAAAATAATTCTAAAAATCTTCTCGTTTTTCTGATGAAAGAGTCAGATTTGTACTCTGAAACGTCACAGTTCGCTTCGTTTATCATTTATATTATTTCTGTATTGTTCATAAGGCAATCTGTTTTCCAAGAAACTGCCCTCGCAATCCGCAAGGGCGTTTTCCATAAAAAAATTATTTAATTTTTAATAGTCCTGTTTCAGATATTGGGAGTGAAAATCCAGGAAAAAGTTAAAAAATTATGCAAAATCCTTCCAAAATAGGCTTTAATCGATTCCATTAATAATATGCTTGAGGATGACTGGAGAGGTCTGAGAAACGAAGAAAAACCTTTAATTCGGCTGACGTTTGGACATATTTAATATCTTCATTAGGGCACTGTGATATAAACTATAGGAATAGAGCATATAGTACTTGATGTATAAAAACATAGGTATTTACAGTTAGTTTGACAACAAACATGATAACAACTAGACGGCTGTGACAATTATGCATAATCGGATAATCGATTACAGATCCACTTAAAGACAATCAAATTTCAACACTTACAACTTAGTTTGGTTTCCTTTAAATCATGACTAAAAATAGAACAAACATTTAATGTGACATAGAGGGAATCCAGCGAAAACAGATCAGAATCTAACATACTTCAACTTATTTGAGGTGTTATTTTATCTATTCTATAGTGACGATACGGTTGGCAATTGTTTTTTCCTAAACTTAGAGACAAAACATCTCGCATAATGATGTCCAACATTATCTGTAAGATCCCCTGTCTACAATGCGATGCATCATATATCGGCGAAACAGGTTGATATTTAAACAAAAGATTTGATGAACATTTGAGATCGGTTGCTGAATTTACAACAATAGCTAAAACTGCTCTGGCTGAACACTGCAAAAACACAAATCACGAATTCGACTTTGAGAAAGTTTCAGTCTAAGATAAACAACCTCAATTATATAAACGACTACTTCATGAGATGCTTCATATAATGACAGAAAAAACAGTCAATTTCAGAAATGATCTTCAGAATCTGAATCAAGGCTATCACAATGTTGTAAAGAATTCCAATCGTAGTACATAAAATACCATTTGAAATAATTTGAAGTATGTCAGATATTCCTTCCGAATGACGAACACGAATCGTTCACATGTTACTTACTACTCTGTTCTCGCTGGATTCCCTCTGTGTCTTATTGAATATTTGTTTTCATTTTTGTCCATAATTTAAAGGAAACCAAACCAGTTTGTTAGTGTTGCAATTTTATTGTCTTTGAGTGGATCTGTAATCGATTATCAGAATTGTCACAGCCGTCTAGTTGTTTTCATTTTTGTTATCGAAATAACTGTGTAAAGACCTAGGTTTTTCTATAAAGTAATATATGCTCTATTCCTATATTTATATTACAGTCCCCTAATGAAGACATTAAATATGTCGAAACGTCGGCCGAATGAGAGGTGTTTCTTTGTTACTCTGACCTCTCCAGTCATCTTATTATTAATGGCATCGATTACAACCTATTTTGGGAGGGTTCTGCATCATTTTTTAGGTTTTTTTTGGTTTTTATCTCCCAATATCCGAAATAGAACTATTAAAATTGAATAATTTTTTTATGGACAACATTAAGCATAATATAATCCCTCAACGAGTATCCACATATCCTGCTTTTCTGAAGCTTGAATCTTGGTCAACTTTTCTTTGCTCACTCATATCCTTCAGAACTCTTTGTTTTTTCAAGTATTTTTTCTCTAATTTCAGAAAGAACAATGATAATATTTCTTTATTTAGAAAGGAAGTACAAATATGTAAATTTCGAATAACAGTTTCCATAAGTTTGTACTAACTGATGAAAATACGTGATTGGTTTCGGATTTACCTATACCTTTTTGAAATTTGAATGTTATTTGATAAATAACATAATAACAAATTCATTTTATTTTCAATAACTCCTTCGACTTCAATTTAATTCGGAAGCAAACAATAACTTTTTCATTTCAAATATAAAGATTAGTTGGCATTTTTCTGACCAATATCATTATAACCATATAGGCATAGAGGCATGGACTGCGTCCTTCCAAATCTTTGGACAAAAAGTCGAGACAGAAAGAGACGATGCTAACCATTCCTTATGTACATAGAAGAAGAGAGACCTTTTATATCTATTTCTAATATCTAAAGGTTATTGTGCAATCCATGTCGCTATTTATACGATAAAAACAAACTTATCACTTCTCCAATTTTATATAACAATAATAATATTTATTTCCAATTACATAGTATTTACGTCATCAAAATTTACAGAAACTTGAACTTATATCGCACCAGAGACCATGAATTCCATCATACTTTTCTTTGGACTTTTCTTGGAAGTGACCTCTGAATGAAGAACATAAGGAAGGAGCATGCTGCCTCACAAAGTGGGTCCGGGATGGATGTTGCATATGGCCGACTTTCCTTTCACTTTGAAGAGAGAACAACTTGTTCCGAGACTTCTTTGTCTGAAGAAACGAACTAACATGAGTCATACTGGGAGGTTCAATATGGGCGCCTATGTCCCACTCTTATACGAAGTAGAAAAGCGTAATGCTCCTTCCTGGTGTTCTTTATTCAAAGGAAGTGACGTTTCAGTTGTTTCCTCAAACAATTCACCTCAAGTTATCTCCATGCCAATGGAAGTTTATTGTTTTTTGAAATATTATTATTATATAATGATTATAGTGACGAAGGAATCCGTTTTAGTGGACTCTATACTCAATTTATATTCATTTTCGAATATGCTTTCGGTGGATTTATTTGCAGAATTCAACGCCATCCATATTTCAAATTCATATTCCTGAGTTATCTAGGATTATAAATCTGGCTAGTTCCGCTGCAAAAGTCATCGGATGATTGAATACCTGGATATTCTGGCATAATGTCTGATCTGCTCGTTGTTGGAGATGGCGACGATAAGGGAGAACTTTGTTGGAAATGAGATGATTGTTGACCCTGTGAAAAAGCGAACTCATCAACAACCTCGTGGATACGTGTTCTAAATTTCAATTTTAAATGTGGAGGTATTGCCGCTACATAGGGTAGTAAACTCCGAAAGAACAGCTCATCGCTTTCAGTCTTCTGATTACTCAAATCAGTCTCCAAATCTTTTGCTCCTCTATCATCACTTTCAATAGAAGTTTCATAGTATTTCGAATTACTCTTTTGTCGGTGTCTCTTTTGCGAAAATATTCCTTGTGAGTTCGGAGTTGCTGCAGTTGGGTCTTGCTGTGGAACTGATGTACTATTTGTGTCGAAATCCTCAATATCAATTTCCTCCTGTTTGATTATTGTTTCGGTGTTTGCACCTGCTTCAGAGATTTCGTCTTGGATAGCTGGCGTTGTGCGCTCAGTGATCATGAAGTTTGTCGAAGGTCTTGCCTTGACCATATCCTTCAAAAACAGCATGGATTTGAAATATATCCATCTTGAAACATAAGCTTCACCACCATGATCGCCTGAATGAAGAGGTTTGGCTTTCCCTAACTCTACACTGAACTGGTCCCTGAGGTACTTCCACTTCTTGCGAAGCTCCCGGTCTGAAAAAAAAATATCTGTGATGTAAAGGTTTATGAAGGGAACCAAAATAATGTACTTTGATAGCCCTGACATGCTTAAAATAAACAGTTTTAGGAAATAATAGGTTTGTGACTAAAGGAATGGGCAAATCAAACGAATCCTTCATGAATAGTCGACGTTTTTTCAAGATTATAAAATATTTAATTATCAGTAAATATCGACCTTGACATGAACATTGTGTTTTTAGGTTGAATCGATGAACATTGTGAATAATAAAGTGGTGTATAAAAATATCTCCAGTAATAAGAAACGCTCAGTACATCGAAGAAACATCAGAATTCATTTAATAATTAAAATTAACTTTTCCATTTCATATGGATATCTGGGGCAGTACTCTATGAATAATATGCATATGAAATCTAAAGGTCATTTTATACAAAACACATTAAATCCCAAAAAAGTCATTACTGTCAGAAACCAAAATTCAAACAGGAGATTTGACACTAAGGGATTCAACAGCAGTTCTCAGATTTCTTTTATCATTAATTGATATCTGATCCATTTCACTTATACATTTCTTGAAATAATTATTTTCTCTGTCCCATATTCTCACATTCCCAAATTAAAAATCGTAACTCTTTTCGTGGTGGATGGCTAGGTCTGTTTCCTTATTTTTTTCTTTGTTAATTTCTCGACAATCATAATAGTGTTGATATATTCTCTTTTTCGAAATATGTTGCTTTGTCATACCGACATACCCTACCACTACAATACTAACCATACATTCTATTGTGTAAATTGAATTTGATTTCAGAGATGTTTTATCTTTGAGCTTACTGAAAATACTCCCTACTGTTTTGAGTGGATAGATGGTGAGTTGACAGTTGGGTATCGTATTTTTATCAGTTCATTCAACTTTATAAATAAATCCGAAATGTACGGAAATCCTTCTTCATTTTATTACCCTGAAAGTTATTAAGAAACAACAACTATCCCACTAGACTTGTCGATAGAGTTTCAACAATTTGTAAGCACAAAATTAATCCATCTAAAATCTAGAAGGTTAAAAATTACAATATGTATTGAAGATGTCCGTACATGTCGGATTTATCTATAGAGTTGATTAAACTGATAAAAAATACGGTAGGTACCATCAACTCGCCCTCTATACATTCAAATCAGTAGGGAGTATTTTCAGTGAGCTTGATAATAATAATATCCATTTTTTCCCAGAATCATCATCATAATACAAATAATAATGAAATGAAAACAAGTCAAACAGAAACTATGAATTAAGAATCAACTGAAATATTAACATTTCACTTACTGTGACCTACAAAAATCTATGAATTTGCTGAAAGAGTATGGTTCACAATTTAATATAAATGAAAACACTGTCCTTCGGAATCAACTATACAATGATATCTTTCTTATACTTAATGGGATAAGATTATACAGTTTTATCCCCATATATAACGTGCTCTGCTCGGTATTCGAAAATTTATGGATCAGAAAAAAATATTCATGAGTTCTCCTAGTTGGATTATTATTTTTATACTCCTCAAAATAATACGAACGTTTTCGAAAGAAAAGTAAAATTCTATAAATACATAGACCTGGCAGCGTAAAAATGTTACTAGGTTTGAACCAGTTTATACAGGATGATCTGAAATTTACATTTAACATGGTTCTCATAGCCCGCTTTTGAATAGTAAATATATGACTAGCTTGTGAACTAGGGCCCCGAAAAAATAATGCCGTATGATAAAAGAGATTGGAAGTTCGCAAAGTAAATGGTCCTTAATGTGCTAAGATCAACTTGATTCCTTACAGCTTTCATTGTGTAGATCACTGTATTCAGTTTTGATGTTAAAGTATCACAATGTTGATCCCAAGTCAGGTGTTCAAACACTAACATACCCAGGAGCTTTGTACTTGAATCAGCCAAAATATCGTCTTTCACTTTGATACTTTTTGGATAAGTCTTATTTGATCTTATGTTGGAGAAATATACTATCTTCGTTTTATCGGCATTAAGATTTATAGCGTTTGCTCTACACCATCCTTCAATCTTAGAAACGGCAATGTTATTGGACGGTATCACCACATTTGTAGAAATATGCATCCATATTCGGCTCGTTGAGGGTCGGTATTGGCAGATTGTCAGCCTCTTCTACCATAATATCTAGGGGATTCGACTCTTTCAGGTTGAGTTTCTGAAGATCGACAGACTTCACCTCCAAAACTTCTGGTAAATCGTCGTCATAAACTATGCACAGTATAGGTCCCATGATAGTACCTTGAGGTACCCCAACAAGTAAGCTTTCTTCGGATGACATAAACTTTTCACCATCCATGTCTGAAACTACAATTTCTTTTCTGCTGTTAAGATAACTATCTATCAGTTTGAGTGATATGCTACTAATTCCCTTCCTTTCTAGTCCACTCAAAAGTAGATTATGATCGACACAATCAAACGCCTTAGAAAGATCTACAAACAATCCTGCAGGTATCATCTCTTTCTCAAGAGATGAACATATTCTTTGGATGAATTCGAATACTGCCGTTTCTGTGCTTTTATTTGTGCTTTTTATTTGGATAAAATCTTAAATTTACAGAAGAAGTTAACTAGACGATTTGCAAGAATTTTCTCGAATACTTTAGCGAATGATGTAATTAAACTAATTGGTCTGTAATTGTGGAAGTCATCGAGGTCACCTCTTTTATAACAGGGCTTCATTAATGTAATGTTCAGAGCATTAGAAAAAATTACAGTCTTGAAGGAACAATTTAAAATATTGCAAAGTGTCTTGGTAATGTCTGATGAATGATGTTTTAATATACTAAGAGGAATATCGTCATATCCAGTTGATGTGTTCTTCATTTTCGTCAAGACAGAAAGTACCTCATTCTCATCAACTTCAAACAAGTAGAAAAACCTGGAGATATTCTTCTTACTCTTGAGATCTATTTTCAAACCTGAGCTGATGGGCCTCGATGCGACTTTAGTAAAGTGATTGTTGAATTTTCATGCAAATTCATACATTTTATTGGTTTTACCTTGACTCACGAATTTTGGTGGGTATTCCAAGGAAGGCCCTCTATTACGATTTGTAACTTCCCTTATTATATTCCAGACAGCCTTAGTTTTATTATCAGCTTTTTCAATGATGCCAACTCAATGCCAAATCATAAGATCGTTTCAGTTCTTTATAATTATCTAAATAGTCATCACTGTATCTAGAGAGAACAAAGCTTAAAGAGCCACCACCTCTTTCATTGAAATCGAATTCAGTTTACTCAATAGAATGTAAGGATTGTAGTGGTATGTATGTCCGTATATGACAAAGCAATATTTGAAAAAGAGAATATAACAACACTCTTATGATTGTCGGGAAATAAACAAATATAAAATAGGAAAACAGCGCTTGCTGCCCACCACTTCGAAAGTGGTCACGTTTTTGATTATGGAAATGTGAGAATATTGAACAGAGAAAACAATTATTTCTAGCGATGGATGAGTGGGATGAATCACATATCAATAAATGATACAGTAAATCTGAGAAATAATGTAAACTCCCTTATTGTTGTTCACAGCAATATGTTGGAAATATCTCGAAATACATAATCTGTCCGAATAGTGTATTCCACACGTGGTCCAGCATTTGTTGAGGTAAATAAAAAGTTGACATCATAACAATTATACAGCTCGCATTGTGATCCATTCCTTGAATATCCTGTTCAAATTTTGGTTAGGTAATGACTGGTTTCTGATTTTATATGTTTTGTATAAAATGACCTATAGATTTCATATCAAAAGTGTACTGCCTCAGATGTCCATATGAAAAGGATTAGTAAATTTTAATTATAAAATGGAAAATGATGATCTGGCTGCTTCTGCGATGAGAATGTAAAATGTAATAATTTTATTAGTGTCGATTGAATGTTTTTATGAACTGTGTGTTTTTATTAGTGAGGATATTTTTATACACAATGTTCATGTCAAGGTCGATATTTATTCACAATTAAAAGTTTTAGTCTGGAAAGAGATCTAAACTCGGATCGAAACGTCGATGATGCCTGAAGGATTCGTTCGTTTTGTTCAGTCCTCTAGCTACAAACCTATTATTTCCCATTAATTCAAAAACACGAAGCCCTTGAAAAGCACTGAAGGCGTGAGGTCAGGATCCCTGAAGCAACAAGTTGAAGAAAACAATGAATAAACCAATTGTACCGAACATAAATTGTCGAATAGTTCAACAATAACTATTTTTCAGGGATATTTCAGGTTTTCGATTCCAATACATTAAAAAAAAAACTCAGAAAAATGTTAACCAGATTTATTGTTTTTAGGAAACGCCCTTTCATATTGCAGGATTCAAACTTATTATTTTCAAGAACAGTTTCTTGAACAAATGATGACTAATGAACAATATCGGAACAATGCATACACGATTAATCAATGATGGAATCATAACGTTTCAGAGTCTATATAATTGTCCCGATATTGTTCATTAAGCCATATTTTTTCATGAAACGGCCCTTGACAATTAGTTGTAATCCTATAATACGCAATACGTACGGGCGATTTCAGAAGATTAATAATTTTCATTTAATTTTCAATAGTTTTTTTCTGAGATATTGGGAGCGAAAACCTAAATTAACTCTGGAAAATAATGCATAATCCTATCAAAAAATTATTATGTATTCAATAGTACTCGTGGATTAACGATCTTCACCATTTTCTTGAATTATTAATGTTGTTGAAAAATCCAGAAAAGCATTGAAGTTAGGTCAGGAGCTTTTATGCGCTTGTTTGAATTCGTTGCCAAAACGATCAACTATTCATTCATTGACCACGTCAAACACAACTTTACTTCCCGATGGAAATATTCGGCCATCTTCTTTCCATATGGGCATTGAAACTTGATAAATGTAGTGTAGGTTCGGAATTCATCACGAAGGCCGGATTCGATACAGATCGAATCGAAATAAAATCCAGTCCAATGAAAGATGACACCTTAATGGTTCGTGAAAAACTCCATGAGCACCGTATGATTACTAGAATGCCGAATTTAAAATAGTTGAAAAAAACATTTCTGATTTTTTATTGATTCGAAGAAACTATCATTTGCATTTTCCAGCTGAATACCAAGTTTAATCATGATCGGATCAGTATTTTTTCCCAACATCTTCAAAGAATAATATAAGATCAAACTGAAATTTTAGATACTTTTGCTGAATATCGACTTCGAGGTATATGCCATCTTTATTGAAATTTGATGAATATTTTCCAACAAAATTCTTGAAACGAAATTAGTTTTTCAATTCTCTACCTCACGAAATTTCGCAAAAAATTGGACATCGTTATTCAACCAACTCAAACACTTGACTTAGATGTTCGTGTAAAATTTCATTGAAATCTGGTGAATTATTTTTGAAAAAACGGTTTTTTTTTCAAGAAAATTTGGAACATTTTCGAAAAATTTTTTCTCAACATTTTTCACCATTGCTATATTGTCTAATATAGTGGCAGTATTTTTCAACTAGATACGAAGTTTCAATCTGATCGCATCAGTGCTTTTCTAGATCGGTATCAAGTTCTTGGGCTTATATGTTGACTATAACCTAATATGGAATGACCATATAAATCATGTGTGTGAAAAAATGTGTTCCTCCTTTTATGTCATTTGTCATACAAGAGATTCTGTACCACTTGAATCGATTATGAACACATACTAGAGTTTGTGCTATAACCATATTGCCTATAGCATTATGATACGGGGTAATCCTGGGGATTTTTTATCTCTCAAAAACGTCTTATAGGAATGATTTTCCGCCTTAGTTTCCGAGAACATTGAAAACCTTCATTTGTTTCTCACAATGTTATGACTGTGCCCTTATTTACATTTATAAATGTTTTCTGTATGTTAAAGATGACAAACCTGCCTTTGCTAAATTCAGTAATTTTCATTGTTACACTACAAGAAGTACTGAAGCGCTGGCCTTGCCGGTGCACAGAACCAGGAAGTTGAAAACATTTTCATATTACCAGTATATCAAGTTATACAATCACCTGACTGATTCTATGAAAGTATAGTAAAAATATGGAATTTCAACAAAATAATAGAATCTTTGATGATCCTTAAGGTATTCTATAGGGTAAAAGAATATTTGGAAGATACGAATCTGTATGAATGATATTGTAAACGCATTACTTGCATGGATCAAACAGGATCAATAAAAATTATTATTACAGAAATAACCCCAAAATTCAAAATAACAACGAAATTTGACATATTTTTTTTTAATCTCCGAAAATAGATATTGGATGAAATAAAAATTTGGATAACTGTCGTTGAATATTGAATTTGAGTTCTGTGCAAAAGTTTATGTTAATATCTGATCAATAGTTTCAGAGAAAAAAAATTTCCGATAAAATTTTTTGAGTTCTTCAATGAAAATTTTGTCCTCATTTTTTAGAAGATTTATCCACACGAAATTCTGCATTCAGTTGCGAGTTGATATTTTATCCCCCCCGTATTCATCAGTGACACCCATTAGTTTAAGGCCATGTTCGGGAAAAAAGATTCGGAAACACATACATTTGTACTTAATGTAATGTATAGATTAAAGAATATCTCAGGTGAACTTTGCATCCTCATCGAAAATATTAGTTCGACAAATGTCCTGAAATACGTAATTATCGAATCAAAATATTTCTGCAAACTTTCCCATTATTGTGTGTGAAGGAATCAGATATTGAATCTGGAACGATACAGTTCAGTTCATTGATCATTCGCATTAATCCTATATTAGGTTTGTTCCAACAGCCAGTTCTGTTACTGTCTTGAACTCATTCAGAACTGAATCAATTCACACGTCTTTGCTCATTCTAGTTCGGGACTAATTCTGAATAGATAGTTCGAAAGTGTTGGAAACGAATCATTCTTAGAAATTTCCTTGCCATAGCCTAAGGGCTGTTTGTCACCCGAAAAATGCAGCCCGTCTCTGCCAGATGTGGTTTTATTGCCTCTTGCTGCATTCGAATGGCATGTAACAGCTGACCGATTCAATTCCTCCTTCTCAGCTCTTGCCTAAACCCAAGAACTGAATTCACCGTTCTAGAACTGGTCTGACACAAATTCTTTTTATGTTGGAACACTTGGTTTGCAATTCCTAACCAGTTCGAAATTTGTTGGAACGCTAATTTCGATATGCGCAAACTCCGCCGGATTCAGAACTAGTTCCAGAGTGTGTTGGAACAAACTTATTGTTTATCAGTTTGAATCCCGAAATATGCGAAAGCTTTCTCAGAAATAATGAGTTTTTCAGTTTTTGGTAGTTCTTTTTCGGCAATCGAGAGTGAAAACCTGGTAAAAACCTGAAAAATTATCTAATATGTAAATTCTACTTCGAATGACTTTGTCAAAAAAATTGAGCGTTTAATAACAGTAAAGCTTACTAACACTGTAAGTATATATATTCAGTAGAACTATGAGTGCTACTCGGACAGGATTCAGCATAGTCGTAGTATATTTATTTTACGAGGGCAATTCAGAATCTAACCTCCGGTTGATTGAAAAAAATACACCAAGTTAAGTAAAAATATTTTAATATATACATCTTACAACTACATCTTTGCACTATTTTTCGACATAGTCTCCATAACGATTGGGGCACTTATCGTATCTCTTCACAAGCTTTGAAATTCCTTCTGCATAAAAATCACCCGCTTGTGCCTTGAGCCAGCCTGTGACCGCATCTTTGAGCTCTTCGTCGTCATCAAACCGCTGGGACCCGAGCCATTTCTTCATATGCATGAAGAGGTGATAATCGCTTGGCGCCAGATCTGGGCTGTAAGGTGGATGGTTGAAAACGTCCCACTTGAAGGACTCAAGAAGGGCTGTTGTTCTGCGAGCAGAGTGAGGACGGGCGTTATCCTGCAAAAAAACGATACCGGAAGTCAGCATACCACGGCGTTTGTTCTGTATAGCCCGTCGTAATGTTTTTAGTGTTTCACAGTACACGTCTTGATTAATGGTCGTCCCACGTTCCATGAATTCAACCAACAACACCCCTTTGGCATCCCAAAACACCGTTGCCATCAGTTTTCTGGCAGAAAAATTCAAGTGGGACGTTTTCAACCATCCACCTTACAGCCCAGATCTGGCGCCAAGCGATTATCACCTCTTCATGCATATGAAGAAATGGCCCGGGTCCCAGCGGTTTGATGACGACGAAGAGCTCAAAGATGCGGTCACAGGCTGGCTCAAGGCACAAGCGGGTGATTTTTATGCAGAAGGAATTTCAAAGCTTGTGAAGAGATACGATAAGTGCCTCAATCGTTATGGAGACTATGTCGAAAAATAGTGCAAAGATGTAGTTGTAAGATGTATATATTAAAATATTTTTACTTAACTTGGTGTATTTTTTTCAATCAACCGGAGGTTAGATTCTGAATTGCCCTCGTATTTTCATATACATAGAAAATGTGATTTTGCAACCTGATGTGAGTACTATTCATATGCAGGGTGTCCCATACGGTATATGGCCTATTAGACGTTCACGGAGAACCTATCACAATTATTCGCTGCTGTTTTTCACTTGGGGGGTCATCGACAATGAACTTTTTCTCTAAAATATTGTAAGACCTCTCCTACTTCCGGGTATACCGAAAACAACCTACTACTTTTCCTATTTCAAATGGCACACATGTATTTCATTGCATCATTGAATAGCTTGTTTCGTAACATTTACATTAATGTGCCATACCTTGGATGAAAACTAGACGGTTTCTGACATATTTGAATTCACATGAACAAATGGTGTCAACAAGAGGACTATCAGTATATCATTTTTTGGCAATACGAAGCAACGTTTGTTATTTGGCTGAAAAAGTTCAGTGTATTCATTAAAAGATCATCAACTCGGATAACTCAAATTCATTAAAACTCAAGATTTTTAACTCAGACCTATGTTTTATTCGCTTGTTCTGGGTAACATACCCTTATCCTGTTGTCCAAATGTCTGCGATTTTCAAATTTTGAGCTGAAAATGGCCTCAAACAATTAGGTTGGAGTCCTGGAAGTAGAATCCGCGGTCAAATTCAATTCGTCGGACCTTCCGTATGTGATCTAATTTTCGAAGGAAAGGATCCAGCGAATTGAAATTCACAGGTTCATGGTCGGAATATCTCGGAAAAGTTCGTTAACGGATAGAATCAGCCGAATGGTTTTGAGGTAATCCTCATTTGAAATTTCTAGGTTAATTTTTCAAGAAGTAACTACTGATGTGATCAGTTTGAACTTCGCAATTAGTAGAAGAAAACCAATGAGCAACGTTTCGCAAAAATTTGCAAGGAATAACTCGTTCGGAAATCTGAAAAAAAAAATCAAAAATTTTTGTGAGTTTTGTTGATCAAAACCACGGTTTTTTAGCGAATTTTTACCAGATCATGATGAAAGCTCGTAAGAAGACCTTGGATTTAATATTTAACAATGGTTCTTTAACTTTCGATTCGATCAGATGTTTATTTTTGAAGACATTGGGGGAAAAATGTTGAAAACCTCGTTGTTAATTAGAGAATTGGATATTATTTCCTCAATTCTTCGAAAATAATTAAGCGATCAGATCAAAACAAGTTCTAGAAAATTCAAAATTTAATTTTTCTTGAATAACATTTTGCGAATACCTATTCAACAGATTTCGATGAAATTCGGTACAACCCTAGAAGTCATAATTTAACAACGGTGCTCAAAATTTCAGTTCGATCCAATTATTATTTTCCTCAATACCTCTAGGAAAAACGAAGGCTATCAAGCCAACACTTCACTATAAACAAAATGCCTACACATTACTTAAAGCGGAATTCCGTTAGTATTGTACGTGTCGGAAATCACAAAAAATTGTTTTTCAAGAATTTTCCAGATTTTTGCTGAAAAAATGTTGCTTTTTCAAAACTATTCAGTAGTTTGCAATTGAATTTGGCACAAAATTCAAGGTCCCTATTTTACAACGATGTTTCAAATGTCAGTTTGATCGGGTATTTATCTTTAAAGAAATGAGTAAAAAACATGTCGAAATTTGTGCTCGTTTACTCGGTTTTTACCGCACTAACTCAAAAATGCTGACCTGATCATGATAAATCTTGGCCACTTAATGGTGAATGGTGATAAGCAAATTTTTGCAGAAATTTTCGATGAACAATCCATTTGAACAATTTTATTTTCAAATACTTTGTATTTTGCGATCTCGGTGTTCACGAAATCTGTAGTTTTCGAAATATTGTGAATTTAAAATTTTGAATGGGTATATCTAAGGAATAATTAGGTGGATATTACAACTATGCCAATTCTAAACTCTCAATCAAATTCAAAACCTGTTCAACAATTATCAAGTCCCTAAGTAGATTCTTTCGGTAGTATAATTGTATTCAAAACGGCGGTAAGACCAGCACCATAAATTTGGAAAGGAAGTACTTAGAGACTAGATATTCTTGGAGTAGATCGGATTAGTGAATGGGTAAAATCCTCCTAATAATTCGTGAAATACCCATTCAAATTTTCCATATTCCAAAAAATACAGGTCGGATCGAACTGAAATATAGTATTTGTTCGAAAAATGATGCAGAAACTGTAAATTTTCCAAAAAGGCAACCTTGCTGAAATAGTATGTATTAGCAAAACTGAAAATGAAAAAGGTTTTTGGAAAAACAATTCTATTGCAGATATATTCAAGAAAGTGTGAGTCCGCCTTGACACCATTTTTTTTTCAAAAGAATTCAAATATCTCAGAAACCATCGAGTTTTCATCCAAGATATAGCATATTACTGTAAATCTTGCGAAACAATAAGCTATCTAATAATAGAGCTGTAGAGCATATTTGAGGCTACGAAGAACGAATTGATGCAGAATGTATTGGTGAATCGAAATCCATTGTAGCTCAATTGAAGACTCATAAGGTGAAAAGGAAACTTACCAGTTCTGCAGACACGAATTGGCCGAAGGAGAATTTTAAATGTCGTGGAAATGTACCTGGCAAATTAATTCAACTGGATTGAATGGCCCGAAACCGCACTATGTTTCTGTAGAACTGATACCTACGAAATGTTTCATGAACCTTCAGGCCGTCATTTTACGACCGAGTCAATTCGATCGGATCTGTATTTTTGGAAATAAGGGAAGAATAAAATGTTGAGTGGACGTATCTGTGTAATCATTGACTGGATTTTACCCATTTATGTATTCTGCCTTCGATATAAAGCTCCAAATCTGCTCTACAAATATCTAGTCTGTAGGACGTTTCTTTCTGAAGTAATTGTGTTTACGGTCGGCTGCTAGGAAATTACTTCCCAAAGAAATAATATAGGGATTCGATATTTGTAGAGCTCATTTTAGGATGTGTTAGTTGTTGTTGTGCGGATATGATTATTTGAAATAATTAATTTGAAACAATATTTGATAAATAACTCTTTTCCAAAATTATCAACGGAGCGCTGGTTTCAGGATGGTATCCTTAGCTCCAAATGTTTTATTATAACAATTTTGGCATGTAATGGTCTCGTCATTTAATTCTAGGCGCCGATTTCTAACAATTAATAAATACATATTTTTATTATTACCTGTAGCGCTCCTTCAAAATTACTGTTTTATACATTTGTTGGAAAAATGGTCTCAAAATGTAACAGTAGGACTAACTGATAAATGTCATTCTTTTTCGAATTGAAATCTTCTAATCTTCCATGTGAAATTATGCCTGCAAAATTTATTTCACTATCGATGCAAGTACGAATATTTTTAGTTACCTAAACATCCATTATAATATAACAAATCTTTTGTCATTCAGAAAATTGACGTAGCAAGGAATCAGATGAAAAAAAACCTAGAAAATCACTTACGTGAAGTCAGCAGCCCTTACGCGCTTGTTCCCATTGCGAAATGGCGACTTGGAAATTTTAGTGAAATTTGAATGAAATATGAAAATTTAAAGAAAAATGTCGAATTTTTCTATGGATACTTCATCTCATCGACACTTTTCACAATTCGGTACTTTGTTATCTTGAATGAAGATTCAACACACCACAAAATAAAGCAGCTACTAATGAAGTAAAGACCTCAAAAGATCCATGAAACGGCTGGAAAAATGTCTGTTCAACGTTTGTGTGGCCATGTGGCCGGCTCGCGTTGATTTCTCTCGATCCATGATGACGTCACGATTGCGGCCGACTATAATAAGTATAGTAAGTAGCAAACCGGTTATTTGTATCGTGCTTACTACATGTCATACACCTTCAATTTAGTCTAAACAGGACCAAAGAATATTCAACATTGTTTCGATAATAGATTAAATAATAATTTCCTGTGACATTCCCAGACTCTTTTGCAATTTCAACCGGTAAATGATAGTTTGAATTGTCTGAATTCATTTCCACTTACCTTCAACTCCCATTTCTTCTGCGATTTCTCGCCAGCATTCATCCACTACATTTCTGTTATTGTAGGTTGTCAGTCGCTTATCCCATATAGATCGTCTCAATAGAACTTTTTTAATCAACAATTCCTTGTCCATCTTGAATATTTATCAAAACTCCTTTAAAAACAATTTCTTCGCCCGCGTTCTTTCTGAATCGGACTCCAGAAATCATTCAGGTAATCGATGCGGTGTTCTAGACTCTAGTGAAGTGACGTGGCCCCCTCGAAAGATAAGGTCATTGTGGGAAGCGAGAAGTCGACTCACTATCTCGCATTCTCGCGTGCCGTCTGGGCGTACCTAGGTGCCCCGCTCCCCGCCGCCGCTTTGGCGCTTTATCGTTGCACGTTGGCTAGGAAATTATATGAAGACGAATATACGCGCAGGGTCATAGCGAGAGTCCCGTCTGCTTGAACTGAACCGGCTGAACTCGGTTGTTTTTTTGTCTCGGTTTCATTATCAATATCATGAGTTGTGTATAATTGTAGTTTTCATCGGGCGTTGCAGAAATAACGAATGATTGGTGACCAGTCTTTTCTTGTTGGGATTCATAGAACACTGTGGCTAGCGTAAGTGGCGGTGTTAAAATGTTTAAATTATTGTAGATTTGAGAAAAGTGAACAGAAAAATGGATTAACTACCGAAATTACAAATTCGTTACCAAAGCGGTCATCTATTTCCGTATTGAGTCCGACAAGTGCAACTTTCTTCACTTCCTGATGAAATGATTTGGAGATCTTCTTTTCATATAGTCCTCAGAAAATTCTGCATGATCTTCAAGCCATGATTTTTCGTATAGATTAGATATAGAATTAGATTTCAGTTCGAACCGATCAGTTTTTTCGGAAATATAGAATGATTGAATATATGAAATCATTGGGTCAATTTCACATGTTCACGAATTAGACCTTCGTGATCAAACCGAAACCTACTCTACAAATATCTCTGAATCATTACTTTAGGAAGTTATAGTGTTGAACACAACCGGCTTAACCAGCGAAGTGAGCAAAATAACTTCCGAAGCATTTACTTAGAGACTTGAAAAGGTTTCAAGTTCAATTACGAAGGCCAAATCTGCGAATTGGTAAAATCCACCAAATGATTTTTCAGATTTATCCTTTGAATTTCGACTATTTTTTCAAGGATGTAGAATTAAAATCGAGATATGACAGCTCGAATGTTCGTGCGAAATTCCGTGATAACCAGATAACGAAATATAAAATACTAACAAAAACGATTTTCATTAATTTGATCAAACTTTCAAAATTAAATTTGCTCATCAGCATTTGCCAACTCATGATCGGATCCGTATTTTGCGAAGGATTTTGGAAATAACAAAGAAATTTGTCGAATTTTTTCCAATATATACGTCCAAAGATTAACATACCATCGAACTGTAATTTTATACACTGCTGCTAATTTTTTTTCAAATTTTATACTTGTACGAAATTCCGCAAAAAGTTGGGCGTAATTATCCTGCAACTTCCTATGGAGTTTATGTTCGATCGCGTAATGACTTCTTGAGATATTGACAAAATAACCTCGAACCTTCAAAAAGCCAGGGCATATGACATATTTCTTTTCCAATTTTTCCTAAAATAATCACAGATCGGCTTCCGGTTCGATTGTAATGGTAGTTATATATTCATTCTTACCGTTATTGAAAATCATTCAAATTTATTTTCACTAGAAATTGACTATCTGATCAGAAGTTACACGTATTTTGTTTTAGTCCCATGAGAAGGGTGTCTTCTGCTCCAGTTTTAATCACACTGCATCTAGGTTTATTGAATTCTGCACGCATACTCTCCTATAATTGGATAGGGAAATAATTATGTTAATTTTCGCGAAAAGAGGTGGGAAAACGAATGTTCCATTAAAATACGGAAAACAATATCCTCTACAGTATTGCTCTATGGGTGGAGAATGAATTTAATTATATATTTATCAAGGTAGTGTATGATTCGAGAGTATGAGTGCTAAATTTTATGTACTTAGAGCATAGTTGTCAAAGATCTTTTGAAAGAGGATCTAGATACTAGAATAGTATCTGAAGTTTATTTTGGTATCTAGATACTTTTCAAAAAAAGAAATTAGATACTTATCTTGAAGTTCCTTTTAATAAAAGATAAGATAATTTCTGAGTTCCTTCATATATCAGGTTGATGCAAACAATGAATGATTTATAGAATAATGGATAATAGTTAATTCACTTATTCAAAACAAAACTGCTCTTTTCAATTTCTCAGAAGTGGAAACTTTTTTCTGAAAATCTGGCCGACACAAGTCAGTAAAAATGCATCACACTGATATCGAACAATTTTTGATCCATTAAAATCTAGAAAAGCACTGACATGAGGGCAGTAGCTTTAATGCGCTTGTTCAAATTCTAACTATTAGATCAACACGAAATTTTGCACCTAGTTGCATGTTGGTAATCTCTACCTGATAACGAAGCTTAAATCTGATAATAATACTTCGAGATATTGCGGAAATAAGGTTAAAATTCCAAATAACCACGAAATTTGGTACCATTTTTTTTGTCATATATAGTAAATATCGGATCGAATTTAAATTTGGAACATTGTTGTTAAATACTGACTCTAAGGTTTCTGCCAAATTCCAGTATAATCTAATCAATATTTTCAAAGGAAAAAAAAGTTTTCATCAAAAATTTCCGTATAATTTTTATTTTTAAGGGCTTACTCTAGTTTCACTTTCACGATTTCTCGGGAAACTCGACGAAATATTTACGGTACAAGTCAGCACAAATGTAGCATAAATTGTTCCATTGTATTTTTGAAGGGAAATTCTTCATTTATGATTTTTCGGGAAATTAGAGGGAATTTTCGAGATATTCGAACGGCACAACATAATATATGTAAAGAAAAATCTATTTCAGTTACCCAGTTTTTCCAAAAGTGTAGATTTTGTAGAATATACCGAAAATAAAAACGGCATAAAGCAGCACAAACCAAAAACAATTCGGCGCAAAAAATTTTTCGAAATCAGAAAAGCGCTGGGCCAAGTTCACACACATTCGTATAGTCTTTTTTCGAGGTAGAAGATACAGAAAAAATCTTACAAAAAGATATAGTTCCTTTTGAAAAGTATATAAGATAAAAGTAACTTTTCGGAATTTCACTCAAAATCCAACGTAAATTGAAATGTGCAAAAATATACATCAGGAAATACGGAAAAGTCGAAAGCTTCCCTAACTTCAGGATGAACCAGAAGTCATAGACACCCATTAATTACTTCAGTAGATAGAAAACAATCTGTAGTATCAATGTCCGAAATTTCAATCCGATATCTTGAAAAATGTAAATTCTTTTGGGGGTGATAGTAACAATCACATACCTATAATAACATGGACTGGGCATCACGTAACTAACACTGCTCTGTGCAACCTATCATAGGGAGGGAGGTATTGTGAAGGATGGAATGGGGACAGGCAGAAGATACGAATTTTCTATTGTGGTACCTTCGAAAATAAGGTTTTATATTTTTTTGGAACAACATCGACTGTTTTCAATGCTATGAGTATAGAAAAACCTATATAAGTTACAATGTGGATGAGAATGAGAATGTTTTTATCTCTGTTGCAAAGTTCAGAAGTGAAACACATTTTTGTTAACTAATTTCATTTTCGATATAAGGGGAATTTAAATTCAATTGGGATTTACGGCATTTTTCATAATTAAGAGCCATTATATCGTTCACAAAAAAAATATAAGTTGTTTAATTAATTTCATATGCGATATTAGGTGAAATCAAATTTAATTGGTATTTCCGGCATTTTTTATGATTAAGGACCATTGTATCGTTCCCAAAAAAATATAAGTTGATTAATTAATTTTATATCCGATATTAGGGGAAATTAAATTCAATTGGGATTCGCGGCATTTTTATAATTTAGGGACATTATATCGTTCACAAAAAACATCTAAGTGGTCTCTCCAATATATTGTATTTTTTTGGTGGAAGTTTTCTAGAGATATTTTCCGGAGATATTGAAATAATATTACAAATTCCACGGTTTTTTTCCTTTGGTATTGTTGATATTTGTGGAATTACTCAAAAAATACTGATTAAAACATGGTGAAACTTGGTAATCAATTGGAAAATACCGATGTTATTTTGTGTAAAATTTTAACCGTCGCGTGAAAGCCGCTGAAATGCTTTATCAGCATTTTTAATTTTGAAAACTAAGGATTTCCTCCATTCACCCGTGGGTGAATTTCCTCTCATCCGCTGCCATAATTTCTTCAGATAAATGTGAAATCGGTGATGCGTGGGGTATGCCCACGAAACCTATCTCTTCTTCATGTCAATGATTTTCTCGAACTTTCGGTGGAGAAATATTGATATGTTCCAGGAAATTGAAAAAAGATGGGTATTCCTCATAAAATTGTATCATAGGGATTCATGAGGAAGTAGTTTGATTTAAAATGATTACCATAAATGGGGGTTTTTCCTGAATTTGGGTTATTACTGCAAATGCAAATTTGAACATAATTATTATGGGTTTGATTAATTATTTTCCCAAATTACCTTCAGAAAGTATTCAAAATCAGATTTCGAAATTGGGATTTGGAATTTGCCAGGCATGCACAAAGTGACAACGGTGTTGAGTAGAATAGCTTTTTCTGCTATAGAATAATGCAATATTTATTCCTATTCTGTGGTACACACGTGTTCTTTGTCAATATAACCAAACAATTTCCGTTTGCGATTTTTCAGTAATAAGATAGTATGACAGTCTGTGCTCTTCTTTTTCTATTCCTTGGTCGTTGTCTTCTACTCTAACCAGATCGAAGTATAGCTATCTCTGTTTTCCTGAGCAAAGTAACACACTTGACGTCCTTTTCTTTCCGAGAAAGCTGAATTCGACGTTGCCTTATCGTGCACTCAAGACAAATCCCTTCAAATGCAAATCCCCGTTTTTGCGCGCATGTTCTAGGGGAACAGCGTGCTATCGTTTTCTCCAAATGTCTGTAATTTTGGATGATTGAGCCGAAAATGCTCTCAATCGACTAGGTTGGACTCACCGATGCCGAATCCAGTGTTAAAATCGATTCTGTCCGGCCGGCCGTCCGAGGACACGATAACTATCGACAGAAGCAAGCTAGCAACTTGAAATTTTCAGGGTAGGTCGCGCATCAGAATGCCGCGGTTGAGTTCGTTGATGGGCCAAATCGCTCGTATAGTTTCGGAGTTATAGGCACTTGAAATTTTGAAGTTATTTATTTTTTATTTCAGAAACTACTTGACCGATTGGATCCAAACTTGGCAGTTAGGTGGAGAATAACGACGCGCAACTTTGAGCCAAATTTCGTCAGGATCATATCGTCAGCAAACGGAAACCATTCATCTTATTCAAAAAAAATCCACTCACACTTTGAGCTTCATATTTCACAGCAGTGTACCAAATTTCAGTTCGATACGATCATAAGCTTTGGAGATATCGGGAAAAAATATGTCAAATTTCGAGGTTTTTTTCTCGATATCGTTGTTTTTTTCGGTATAACTCGAGAAATACTGATTCAGTCCTGATAAAACTTCGCAGCTAGTTTGAAGATGCTGAAAGACAACTTTATGGAAAATTTTTCGATGAAGTACTGGATTTCAATTCAATCTGGTCTGTATTTTTGGAAATATTGGAAAAATAAAATTTTGAATGGGTATATCTGCGGAATCATTGGGTGGATTTTACCCATTCACGAATTCGGCCTTCATAATTAAGGTTCAAACCTTCTCTACAAATATCGAGTTGTTTCTCTCGGAAGATATTGTGTTTACGCAGCCGGCCGTTAGGCTGACCGTAAACACAATAACTTCCGGAAGAAACGACTTAGAAACTCGATATTTGTAGAGTAGGTTTGGGGCTTAATTACGAAGGTCGAATTCGTGAATGGGTAAAATGGGCCCAATGATTCCGTAGATATACCCATTCAAAATTTTATTTTTCCAATATTTCCAAAAATACAGATTAGATCGAATTGAAATCCAGTAATTTATCAAAAAAAATTTCAAAAAGCACTGCCGTGAAGGCAGCAGCTTTTGCGTGCACGTTCAAAATCGTTGCTGAAGCGGTAATCTACATTGAACATGCACGTAAAAGCTGCTGCCTTCACGGCAGTGCTTTATGAAATTTTTATTTTTCAGTTTAAGGTGATCAAACATTTTTTTGAAAATATAATATTGAAAATATATGTTAGAAATGTGATGTTCGAAAGGTTTTTCATGAAAATTACTACATTTTCGTTTGAAGGAAAACCCCCCATTATAACGCTCTAGCAGAAGTTTCTAGTAGTTTTTTCCCTCAGTTGTTGCCACCCACTTATTTTCCGTACCTTTGTCGTTCAGAAATATGTGGAAATAAGCTAGAAAATAGACAATAACTAGGTCCGAGCCGCTAATCTATGGAATGAAATTACACATACTATTTTATATAACCACGCAATTATAAGCCTCACAAGGAAGAGGCATAATTAAAATTTTTTTATATATTTCCCAAAATTACAGAAACACTGAATAAGTTGTTGAAAATTTCTGAATATACAGTAAAACACCACAGCAAAAAGCATATACATATACAGGAATCCAATGCTCTGCCTGGACTCATTATGTCCTTTTTCATTACTGCTATATCAATTGTCTCTGTCTCAGAAGCAGTCCGTGTTATTCTATGTCTATGAGTCTATGGTAACAATAGCTTTCGCTTTTTTCATAGGCCGTCTTACTAAGAGCCTATTATAAAGCTATTTCGAAACATAACTAGAAGTTAACTCTTTATTTCTGGTTCAAAAGTGGGAGCTAACTGCTCTCTGTAGTCCGAATAAAGTTTTATAATACCAACCTTAATAAGTACATGTATGTATCAATACCATAGATTCAGTGGATGCTTCGCCCATTGAGAAATTCGATTGGCGAATGAAGATAAGCGCTACTCCCTCTGGTGGCTATCCGAGTAACCCGAGGTACAGACATTATCATTGACAAGTTGAAAGAAATGTTAAGAAAATGAGAAAGTTTATGCATTTTTCTTGGCGTTTCTGTGATTTTACAAGTATTTCTACTGAGGAAAAGCAAACTTAAATGTCCCTTTCCATAGATTTCCACAGCCTGGTGAAAAATTTCGAGTTAGGGTGAAAGAAACTTTCTTTAACAAGTCGGTCCTGAAAGTGTTGAAGAATCGATAAAAACCAACAAACAAGATTTATGAGAGTCTGTTACCTTAATTTTTCCGATTATAATCATTTTTAAAGAGGAAAGCACGAATTGCTCATGAAATATTAGTTTTTTTCCAGGACCCTAATCCAAGCAGAGAAATTTACTTAAGAGGAATGCTCTGCCTTCCAGAAATCTGCCTGTTGAACTGATCATTAAGTAACAAAGTAAATGTTTTAATGGTAGAACTGACTATTGAAAAAAAGTCTCAACAAAGGAAATATCTGGTGATGAATACTGTTCGCTCAAAGTGCTTCTGTCGACGAAAGCAAAGTTGTACAAGGCTTATTTATTACAGCTTTTTCAAGACCAATCATATGAGTGTTGGAAAATTTGGTTGTCAATTCATAATGAATAAGACTTACGATACAATTAGCATTAGTTTTATGTGAATTATTCATTTTATTCACAATATATTGAGTATTTAGTCCTTCGCTATAAAAATAGTAAAGTTATGGGTATTTGTCTATTATTACAAAAAGTATGTTTTACAATACTGTTTTTCAACTTTCAAGACAGCCAAAGTCAACCTTGCCATTCGGATCTGAAAATAAATAATATTAAAATACTCTCTAACCTTAGAGATATCCCCGTTATTTTAAAGTTGCTACACTCAATAAGATTGACTACTTTATAAGAATGGAATATGTACTCCCAGTAATACTCTCGTCTAAAAAGTCTTTGAATAAATCGTGAAATCAAAAATTATCAAACCAAACACTAACAAACAGTACAAAATCGACTATCAAAACAAAATCTATGTCTGTACCTAAGATTCCAAAACTGGCCACCGTGGTGCTGCAATCTTAAATTCAGACGCAAATACCTGCCGACTCACAAAAAAAGACGCTTCGGCGTATCACTAGTCAAAATCCGTCCAATGCTTCCGTAACTATGCCCATTCAAAATTTCATTTTCCAAATATCTCAGGAAATAGAGTTAGAATCGCATTGAAATCTGATACTCGATTGGAAAACAATAGCTTGAAGGAATTCATGCAGAAGTTCATGAGAACCATATGAAAATACTCGCAATATCGCAAAAAATTTCAATCACGAAGTAAAGATGCGTTTGGCGGGGTCTATACGTGAAAACATGACTGGTTTTGCAAGGAATTTGAACATGCGCACAAAAGCTGCTGACTTCATGTCAGTGCTTCTCCAGAGCTTTTTTGTAAGAATGTGTTTTCTTTTATGCTCTAATTCACTATAGTGCCATTCATGATGTAAGCAAAAGATGGTGTGTTCATGTGAAAAAAAAGTGACGTCAGCTAGTGAAAAATATGAGGAAAAATGTATTCTGTGCTTTGAATTTGAATGAAAAAAGTGAACCCATCATTTGTACGTACGATCACAGATGAGCACACCATGTTTTGCTATCATCATGGTGCCATCTCATCCATCTTGTAGAATATCAGGTAGCTATAAAATATCAAATATATTTTTGATTGATCACCTATTGCTCCATAGATGTCACTATTAACATAAAAACCTCTGTTTCAAATCGATTCCGAAGTTGACAATAATCACAATAACTTCTGAAAGAAATTACATACAGGCTTGACGTCACTTTAGATTCCGATTTGAATTCCATTCGCTTTTTGGAAATATTTGGGAAATAAAATGTCGCAGAGATATATACGCGGAATGGTTGGGTGGAATTTACAGATTCACGAATTGATCTCTTGATGAAGCTTCGAATCTGCTTTCCAATCATCTAGTCTCTGACTTTTTTTTTTCGAGCTGGAGTTGGATCGTGAATACGGTAAAAAACTTCTTAGAGGATGTTGGTATAATATTGAAATCTGCGAAAAATACCACTAACACCACCAATTGATCTAAGACTGATATGTATGTGAAATGTTCATGAAGTACCATAAAGGAGAGTCAGCAGAGATAGTTGTTTCTGGAGTATTTCATAGGGGACTCTCAAGAGTTCAGATCGTTCTTTAAATTATATCCTAAAATATTCAGCATTCCCTTAAAGATACTCGATATTTGAGCCACTTAGATGCCAATCAACCTAAGTTCACTTCACAAAATATCATATGGGAGCATTAGGAATTAAAATAAAACATCAATACTGTTTGGGAATTATATTCTATCCTAGGACCTATATATCAACAACATTTCATTTCATGAAGAAAATAACTTGACTTTCCGGAGAAGATAAGGTACATGTTTAAACACCAGCATGAAACATCGATAATGCTCTACTGTGAAATGTTTGAAACTGGACTTGGCCTTTGAACGAATCATTTGTAGTTTTTGTAGATCAGGTTTGCTGCTGCTGCTTAGTTAGAAAGGTCGAAATCGTAGAGTTTGACACTATGGCACTCTCGAACACATTCTAGCTATTGACGAACTTAGTTGAGTAAACGAGGTTCCAAAACTATCCTGAATAAAAAGAAGAACTCATTACGAACAGTAGACGAACATACAGTATTGAATTGGACCTTGGATTCTTAATCAGTAAGTCTGATACGATTTCCGGGTGGTAATTACATATATTCAGTGACATAAGACGTGTTACAACCAGGAAGAATAACTTGAACGTGAACTTAAGTTTTTCACATTATGGTAGTTTTTACATCAATCAATGAAAGGATAACATTTCCAAAAAATGTTAACCAGTTTTTGAGCGTAGAAAATTAATAATGTGTTTGACGACTCCGTAGTTGAATACATTCCTGTACTCATCAAGGCTTCGACAAAATAATTGGGAACTTCTGCGAAGATGCCAGCGCCCTAACGGATAGATTTGGAACCTGTCCAAGCTAGTAGTTTTATGTAAACAAACCTTAAAAATGTGGTGGAGAACGAATATTTATAAGGCAGAGCTTGAATATTCGAAGAAATTATTTTAATTTTGTGTAAGATTCTTGAGAAGGAATTTTTCGTTTGAATCACGATATAAAATCGTACTTTAAATCGTGCCTGGAGGATAATTTCGGTGTTATTTTAGTGTATGTTGATTGGTGGATCAAAATGAACCAATATCTAAGTCTTCTTGAATTTCTGGAAAAAAAGGCAACTCAATAGGTAATTTAAGGACTCTTATTTATGTAAAGAAGTGCTGAATGCAGGCTATATTATGTGGTAAATCTAGAATCAGTCCAAATGATATGACTTATTCTTTATTGTTCACAAACGAGTGAATCAATAAAATGAGAACAGATTTTCTGCTTAGTCCTTTTGCATCGTATTTCTAAAGAAAAGGAAACAGATAGACATATAATTGATTTCATTTTAATATTACAGCAGCTCAAGATACACATACAAAATGAAAAATGTCACAGCTGGTTCAACCTACCTATATATAGAAATGAAAAGTATCAATGTATTTATATGAATAGATTCAGCTATTATCAACTCTAACAGTATATCTAGTTTTTGTAAGGTTTTCAACCAGATCACTCTTTAAGAATATGATTTTGTATAGTATGTGAATTAGGTAGCTGCAGAAGTGCTCGGTAGTTTCTCTGCAGCATTTTTCTTCAAAATTCTCTTATTTTCATTTACACCTGAAAACATCATGACATGAAGTTGTTTCGAAATGAATACATTGTAGGTAATTTACCTTCATGAAAATAAACATCTTCAAAGAAATGCAGTGAACATACCTTCATGTATTTTGTGACTTGTTTTCCAATCTTCAATTTCTAAATCAAGGCCTTTCTTCTATCATTGAGTTCCCTGTCAAATGCTGTTTCCAAATTAACTTTATTTTCATTTGGCTTTGGAAAAAATGAAAACTAGAGGCACTAGATGATCCTTTCTTCTTTGACCATGAATAACATTGAGTTGAGGCACACAACAATAGTCATTTCGGGGGGATGCCATTTCGAATTAATACAATTTTAATGGGAAAGAAAGGAATCGATTGATGTATACTACAAACACTTTCGGTATACCAAAATTTCAACTCGGAGAACAACACAAAAGCTCGAGAATGAACTCCAAAAGTAAGCAAATCACTTTAGAATAACAGGCACGTCGAAAAACTACTAGCTTGGAAGTGTTCGAATTTCTATCGCCAGAGGGCGCATCGCTTAGCAGTAGTTGCGAATTCATGCAGAAAACATGGCCACCTAAAATTGATTGGGAGGACAATTATATTCCGAATGATCCTGACGAGTGGCAAACCTGCCGAATAATAAATAAGATGGTTGAAGTCTGCGGCGACAACTTGATCGAATTTCGTGAATTAACTAAGCCAAAATATTTTAAGGTTGGCGCAAATGTGAGAATCTCCTTCCCATCATATTCCTCACATGTTCAATGAGATTTGAATCTGGCGAGCAAGGGCAAGGTGGTCACGGCAAGTCCTTGGCGTCATCTTTTCGAAGAAAGTCCTACGAGAAATAGGAAGATGTGAGTAATCTTGGGGGAAAATTAGGTTCTGAACGACCATTTGAATGAAGCAGTAGGGTGGTTTGTAGGACATCGTCCATATATCACGCAGATGTCGTACTGCCTCGAATAAACAGAAGTGGGGATCAGCTGCCATAATCATTCGCTCTCAAAACCGCAGAACATCAAATATAAGAAGTGCTACCTCCCTTGTAAACTGTGGGCAACATTTGTGACATTTCTCCTGCCAAAAAAATAGTTGCGAATATTCCATTATGGTTCTAGGGGGTGTCCGCTTGCTGAGTTATGTAATTTTACTTCAGAATTTCGATGGTGTTCTGTGGTCAAATATTGATTTTTCCAGGATGCAAATATTTGTACCGTGGATTTTTCAAAATGTTTTCTATTCCGTGTTTCAAACTTAATAATAATTCGAAAGAAAATATTCTCCAGAAATGAAACAAAGCATTATGAACAACAATTTCTTTTTTTACATCATTTTTACAATTGCATATAATTATAATATAATTTCCAATAAAATATGATATTTACAAAGATATTCTCTCAAACTCATAAAAAATGGTTCCCAAGGCATCTGTATGTGAAAAATTAGTATCTGAAATATATTCCCCCCATCAAAAATGATCCAAAATCTAGTTGAAAAGAAACTACTCAAACATAAAATAGACAATAATCTGAATTTCTCGAATTGATTACATTTTTCATACATTTCAAATATTCCGTTGTACAATAAACACAAAAATATTTGTCCCACACCTTATCAATATGACTATAATGTAGGTGACAGTTTTCTAAAACAAATAAGTATAATTTGCTTCTAGAGAAACCAAAAACTATGACATATTTCAATGAAACTAACACAATTTCGGACCAACCACAGGTCTTACACTTTTGGAATTTGGTTTGAGTTATTTCAAGTTCTTAGGGGAGTAACTACAAAATTCCTGAACAATTATCTCAATGAAATTTGAATTACACTTTGATGTTTATGAATTATGGATAAAAAGATATTTGTGGGGTGAACACACAACAGCCTTTCAGTTATCATTAGGATCAGAATTGTCACTGCACTGAAATACAATAACAGTTTTGTCTAGGGAGGGGAAAAAGCATCCAGTCCCAATAGGCAGTGAAAATTAGGTGGAATCCATAGATGTAGATGATTACCGTCAATATCAATATTTTCTGAAAATTAAAGAAGTATCAATATCACATAAGAGAAGATGAATATTGAAATTAATTTTGAATATAAATAGTGATTGTCAATCTTGCCAGGATATATTTTAATAGGTTGATTACTGTGTCTTTTTGTTAGTAAAAACATATGAGGTGGAAGAATCCGCACAGATGATTGTGGCACAGTCTTCTTGTTCAGATGACCCGTTGAGATATTTGATTGAAATCAGAGACTGAAATATAATCACTACATAAGCGAATATTGATAATAATATTTTTGCTAGGATTTATATCACAAATACCTTTTCAAGTTATGAGGGTGACAGGGTCTTCAGGGAAGCAGGAAAATCTTTTGTTATTGAATGAATTCAATTGCTGATATATGCATTTTAGCAAGAAAGCAGATGAAACTAAAGCCATTTTCTTGATTCAATATAACGGTAAAGTCAGTAAGATTTATAGAATTGAACTTCGTAAAAACATTATCAGATCTCACCTAGCGCCCTAAACCTTAACATCTCGCAATCCCTGAAAAGAACCTCATTAAAGCACCTGTAAAAATATCATATCGTCAGCTCTGAATTCTGAAAAAATAAGGTTCATTATACTATGAAGAGAGCACCCGAAAAGAGTTGAAATATTTTATCCTTGGTATCAGCTGAATACTAAAAAAGGAAATTTTTCATTGAATTTTGAAAGAGGAAGTAATCTGTACATGGATTTCATATAAACACTAATTAATATCACCACAATTATTGCCACACTCTAGAAAATACCACTTATCAGTTACTTTTCAACAAACAAATTTAAGAAGTCTGTAATTTTCATTCATGAATGTCATTTCATAAATGTTCTGTCATTCATCCATTTGAACATATCTACGACATACGTTTCTGACATTTCCTTTTCTAATAAAGGACAGAACGAAACTAGTTGGGGACGTATGTCCTTGTTTCCACTTTTCCTACCGTCGCTTCATCCCCCTGCTCAAAACCATCACTCCAACAGTCCTGCGTACAAGCCTCACAACAGCAAATGAACCATCAGTTCGCTCTCCCCGAAGTTAACTTACTCTTCCACAGCCATAATGCATACCTAGACAGAAGCACGAATCGACACAGAATCCGACATCATGCCAATCTGTCTCCCATTGCTGATATCTGTTCCGTTTCAAACGTTGGAGGTAGTGGTCCGCAATTAATGGCAGCACTTATCCTGGACTACAGTGACTTTATTACCAAAGTGGCGACAACGGGTCATAAATCTGTTAGAAGTCAGCCATGTTTTTTCTAGAATTTTTGGCGGCATTTTATTTTGAATTTGAATTATCGGTATCGTGCGGCTATATTTCTTTAGTATACGTTTTATGTGTTGATATTATTGTCTTTGAATTCGATTCAGTATTGTTTCAAATTAACTTAGTGATGGTATTATTCATATGAAAGGTACAGATCGAAAATATTGGTAGGAAGTGTTTGAAATATATAAAATTAATTGATGGATTTTGATATTAGTTCCTGTTGCATAAACAACTATTTTTAATCTATTCTTGAAAAGGAAAGATGATAGGTATAATAATTCAGAATAATTACTGTTTTAAAAATTAACTAGTCAACATAATATGTGCAACTACAGAGAAATTTTAACTTATGAGTGAGATATATGATTAATGATTTATCATATATCAGTAGGTATTTAATCGGATTATTTTTTATTCTTAATTTGAAATACAAAAATCTGGGTAACTGTCAAACAATCTCTTGAAAAGCATTTCATAATGATACCTTTTAATGTAGAATTAGAACATCCAACAGCTGCACAACCTGGCATTTTGAAATAAATTTGGATGACAGAAAGTCGTCAATTTTCACAATCAAGTCGCCTCTTTCAGGAGAAGAAATATTCATTAATTATTCAAATCAACGTGAGCATAACCGCAATTATTCGGACCAAGATGCATAGAGTAAAATAAAATTACGCATTCTATGCTCAAAACAGCCGTTATTTGGATGTCGGATAAAACATGGCGGATTTTGTAGCATGTGACCGCGATCAACCAATAGAAAATCAAACCGCCGTTGTCGCCACTGTGGTAATATAAGGCGAATTTTGGCGCTGTATCCACAGGTAACCATAGTTATAGTAGTTACCCGTGACGTCATAGTCACGTAGGTACTTCTGTCTGTCAACTCCAAAGAGAACTTCGATACTATCTTGTATCGAAACAGTTCTTTTATTTAGAAGAATGGAAATTGTATCCATTTTTATCGAACAAGCTTGCGAAAACAATAATAAAAAAACACCTGCCAGATGTTTCAAAAATGAGCATTGATAATTTTTGAAACTCCCATAGAAAATGACCCCCCATTATTTTCATTTTCGAATCTATGTTCCTAGACGCATTGTATTTCGCTCTTTCGAAACATACTACACGAGTAACCCTGCTCAAGAGGAAGGTTACGCGGTATGGTATGCATGACGACATAGTTACATAGTTAGCTCCGCAAAAATATGGTAACCCAAGTAACTACATGTAACCACAATCTGTAGTGAGCTGTGGTAACATCGCCAAAATTCGCCTCTAGTCACTGTATCCTGGACGGGATGAGAAGTGTCCAAAGGCTCAAATACGGTGACGGGTTGGGTCGTGTGTTCCAGTTCTTCATTGCAGGTTCAAGCCATAAATTGGTAGAAGTCGGGCGATTGAACATGCAAAATAGATTTCTGGTGGGAGCATTGGTTTGTTACCACCGTAGTTCATTGTCTCATAAGCCATCGTATCTGTATCGACAGATTAATATCATTACGCGTAGTAAAGGACTTATATCTCCTCTTCCTCATAGGTTGTCACTATTTGAGAGATCTTTCTGTTTTCTCATATATAGATATTACAACAGATATATTGGCAGTTCGCTAGTAATTCTATCAGTATCATCTTTCAGAGCTAAGATCAAGGATTCGGATTATAGAAGTCAATGTGGGTCGAGGCATTAAGTTACTTCAAAATGTATAATTTTTTTTTTGAATGCTGGAATATTGCTCTCAAATTTCAGTTTTTTGTGTAATTTCTTTTATGCCTTGAGATGTGTTACCAGTTTTTTCTGTTCTATTTTTCTCAGGGTTTGAGTGGAAAAGCAGATTGTGCTTAGTCACCATCTAAACTCCGCCCTGTGATTTTTCCTCAGTGTTAATTACATATTTTGTACTTTTTTCCGAATAAGGTTATTATTATTATTATTATTGAAATGTTCGTATGGTAACATATCTTCATTCTTTTTCAAACCATTGATCGGCGATTTGACGCGTAGTAGCAAAGCAGACTCGTAGAGCCGCTCGTCTGAAACGCATATCTTGACGTTCTATGGTACACTTCGGTTGACCAGTTGTTCCTCCACCTTCGTTAGTCCATAAATGACACATACGGATTACTGTCAATGCAGTTCGATTAACACAACAGGTAATTTAGCGAAAGGACAATAAACCACCCAGGTAGCAGACGGACCTAAGATGGCGTCTTATTGACGTCATTTTTCCGTCATTTTCGTCAACGACGTCTCCGACTAATATAGTACCTAAAAAAGATGTCTCATTATTGACTGAAAAAAGACTTTAACATTTTCGACGTCTAATAAATCAGACAGACAACTAACCGGGCGGTGGAGTGACCTATAATGACGTCATATTTGATCCACAACGTCTCTAACTAATAATAAATTATCTATAAGGGACGATACAATATCGACGCGAAATGAAACGTAAGTAGGTACGTCTTTTCAAGTTCAAGAAGTCTTGTTTTCAGATGAAGACAGCACGCTCTGTAATGAAAAAATCTTGTTTTATATTTTTTTTGGTAAAAATTTCACGCCACTGTTTTTTTTCTCAAAATGTTTTTCATTCATTCATTTTCAGAATTGTGTAGTATATTGAGTACTTAGGCGGTCGAGCTTCTCTGAGTTTTTTCATTCGCGGAAGCAATCATATACAGGGTTCCTTTTCAAGATACAGGTTGTTTAAGTTCGAATTTTTTTCGAGTTTTTTTTCTCAAAGTATCTGCATTCGACAAGATGATTTTACGAGTTTGAAGAATCTTTATGGATCATTGCTGCAGATCAGAAAATATCCATAAAAATAATGAGCTCATTCACCGCAGAACTTCTCTTAAAATGATTCCAAACTAACAGTGGCCATCAAAAAAAAGTTCTGAAGCATAACAGTGTTGCGAAAAAAAATATCACCCTGTAGATTTGCAATCGAAATTGTCACACTTGTCTGAACTCTGAAATATAATAACTGTACGGAATTCTAGTTGAATATCTCGTGAAATGCAGAAAATATGAGAAAAAAACTTGAAAAAATTTCGAAACTTCTGCGGTCCCATGTTTATGAGACTTTTTTCCTTGAAATTGCGCAAGGAATCTCCCCTCGTCGTTTGTACTTCCAATTTAGGAACACCCTGTATATTCAGATATTGAAACATGTTTTGTTTTTCCTGTTAAATCATGTTCAAATATATTCAACGTAATAAGGATTAATTCCAAATGCCTTACTTTATCCTCATACAATATTCCTAAAATTGTAAGAGCTATTTCTAACATACGCAAAATATATGCAATTGTACCAATGTTATTGACTTGCCTAGAATCGAATATCCAAAAGTCGAGCAGCATTAAACAAGACAGATATCTGAATGGACGACAGCTAAGAAATGAATTCATGTGGCCCTCGAAAAAAATACCCTAAAGGATTGAACTTTCTCCAATATTTCTGTTGTGTTGATATTTATATTCATGTACAGGGTATCCAAGAAAATGGGGGAAATCTCTCGGATTCAGATAAAACATAAAAAAATAAGATGACAAGTTCCCATCAATTTTTGCGCTTCTTCTGGGGAACAGCGTGCTTCATTCAGATGTCTGTAATTTTCGAATTTTGAGCCGAAAATGGTCTCAAACGACTAGGTTAGACGCACTGATGAGGAATCCGGTGTCAAAAACGATTCTGTCTAGCCGGCCGGCCGGCCGTCCATAGGCACGATTACGGTTGTACGGAGAATCCTGTCGAATTGAAACTTTGAGGGTGGGTTGTATCTCAAAATGCGACGGTTAAGTTAGTTAATGGGCAAAATTGGCAAAAAGGTCCCAGAGTTAGAGCCTTTGAAAGTATTGACGTTATTTTGGTTATAATTCGGGATCTACTGAAACTATTGGGTCAAAACTTGGCACTTAGTTGGAGTATAGCAACGTGCAACTTTTCGCGAAATCATGTTGAGATCATATTACCAGTAAATTTTGAAAAAAATTTTTTCGATAAAATTTTTTTTGTCGCGAACTATTCATCACATTTGAAAAAAAATTCAGCGCATACTTTGAGCTCCATAATTTTCAGCCGTGTACCAAATTTTAATCCGATATGGCTATTAGTTTTGGAAATATAGGGTAAAAGTATGTAAAATTTCGTGGTTTTCTTCTCGATATCGTTGTATTTTTCTGTATAACTCAAGAAATACTGATTCAATCATGATGAAACTTCGCAGCTAGTTTGAACATCCTGGAAGACAACTTCGTGCGAAATTTTCGGATGATGTTGTCATTAGAACAATTAGAAAAAAAATTTCAAATTTTTTTTTCGAATATTCAATATTCTGATATCTTCTTGACATATTATCCTCATTAAATTCTTTATGAACCTTCAAACTGTAATTTTTCGATAAAATACTGGATTTTACCCATTCACGAATTCGGCCTTCAATCAAAGTCCAAACCTTCTCAACAAATATCGAGTTTCTAAGTTGTTTCTTTCGGATATTATTGTGTTTGAGGTCAGCCGATATTTACCTTCGTAGATATAAAGGAACAATATGTAAAATTTTGTTTGATATTTGAAATTTTCAGGTTATTTCCTTAAGATCTCCACAAGTACCGATGCTATCAGAATGAAACCCCGTAATAAGTTGGAAAATGTTTACACGCAACTCGATGCAGAAATTCCTATGGCTCTAGTCGTTAGAGGAGACCATCAATACGATTTCAATGAAATTTGGCACAAATCTTCAAGTCATTATTCAACGAGGGTGCTTCAAATTTCAGATTAATCCGATATTTATTTCGAGAGATACTGAAAAAAATGTCAAATTTCAATAACTATTTGGAATTTTTGGGAAACTATTCACCAGATCTCAATGAAATTTGGCACGGACATTGAAGTTACAACTAAGCTGAAGTTCTCGAAATTTCAATTCGATGGTATAGTTATCTTCGGAGATATTGGAAAAGACATGTGTCAAATTTCTTGGTGAGTTTCTAGTTACCTATAGTTGATATTCCCGAAATTGCTCGGAAGAAATTTTATCATGGTCGTTCGATTAGATTGATTCAATATTTTTTCTCATATATTATCTTTTTGGTGCTCTACTTATCATATAGTCTCCATGGAATTTCGCATGAACATTTAAGCTGTCCTTTTTCATTGATGTACTAGATTTTAATTTCATACGATCTGTATTGTTGGAAATATTGGGAAAATGAAATTTTGAATGAGAATGTATATTTGTGAAATCATTGGGCGAATTTCACCCATTCTTGAATGTGGCCTCCGTAATTAATCTCCAAAACTACTCTACAATTATCAGGTCTTCCAGAAGTGATTTTTTTTCACTATCAGTGGTTAGGCCAGCCGTAAACACAATAACTATAGAAAAAAACGACCTAGACATCCAATATTTTTGAAGTGGTTTTTCGGTTTCATTTCGAATGTCGAATTCGCGAATGGGTAATATTCGTTATTTTTCCAACACTTCCAAAAGTACAGATCTCATCGAATGAAAATCTATGAAAGCACTGATGTGAAGTCAGCAGATTTTGGGCGCATGTTCAAATTCGTTGCCAAATATGCGGTCACCTGGAAAGATTTGGTGATCTTCTAATCATATTATCCTCACGAAACCTTCAAGTTGTCATTCTTCAATCGAGTAAGTAGGTACTGAATTTCAGTTCGATCTGTATTTTTGGAAATATATACTGAAAATGGAAATTTCACTGGGTATGCCCTGGGAATAATTGGGATTTTACCTATTCAGGAATTGGACCTTCTTAATTGAAGCTACTCTACAAATATCGAGTTTCTAACCAGGAACAACTAAAAAACTCGACATCTGTAGAGTGGGTTTGAACCTTAATCACGAAGGCCGAATTCATGAATGGGTAAAACTCACATGATGATTTCGCAGATACACCCATTCGAAATTTTTCTTTCCCAATATTTCGAAAAATACAGATAGGGTCGAATTGAAATCCAGTATATAATTGAAAAATCAAAGCTTGAAGGTTTATACAGAAATTCGTGAGGATAACATGATCAGAAGATCGCAGAATATTGAATATTTAAATGTGTTTTTCAACTTGTTCTAATCACACGACCATAAAATTTCGCACAAAGTTGTTTATCAGCATTTTCAAACTAGTTATCAAGTATCATCCTGATTGAATTAGTATTTTCAGACATAGTCCGGAAAAAAATATCGATATACCTAGGACATATTTCTTTTCGAATATCACCGAGAATAAAATCCATATCAAACTGAAATTTGGTACACTGTAGTGGAACATGGAGCCCAAACACAAACGAATTCTTTCTCAAATATTATGAATTTTTTTCGAATTTTTTTTTGATTCAGTGATGGTACTCTTCCAACAAAATCCTGCAAAACGTTACGCGTCGTTATGTTTTAACTAATTGTCAAGTTTCAATCCAATTGCTTCAGTAGTTCCTGATATATCAGGAAAATAACATTGAAGTTTCAAATGACAATAACTCCGAAACCGTTTGGCCGACTTCGCCTATTAGATAACCCAACCATCGCATTCTGAAATGCAACCTTCCCTTATTATGGTTTCAAGTCGATACGATTCTCAGTTATCGTGCCTACGGATGGACGACAGGCCAAACGGCCGAGCGGACAGACAAAATCGATTTTGACATCATATTCGTAACAAGTGAGTCCAACCTAGTGGTTTGAGATCTTTTTCAGGAAAAAATTCGAAATTTACAGACATTTGCATAAAACAATAGTAGGCTATTATTTCCCAGAACATTCGCGCAAAAATGACTATCATGCGGAATTTCGTGGAGAATATATGATTAAAAAATCGCGAAATATGAAATATTCGAACAAAAATGTTTGAATATCTTTTTGATGCATCTATTCGAACGATTATCAAGAAATTTTTTATGAGGAATTTCGGAGGTAACAACGATACCTAGGAAATAACCAAGAAATTTGACATTGCCTCTTTCAATATCTCCTAAGATTGAAACACCATTAAACTAAAATTTTCAGAATTGTTGCTAAATAGTGACTTCAAGATGCGCGCCTAATTTCATTGAGATTTGGTGGATAGTTTCCTGATAATTACAAATATTTACGATATTCAAATTTTTTTTTTCAATATGCTCTAAAAGAAATACCGGTTGAAACTGAAATTTGAAGAACCCTTGTTGAATACATGTCCATAAAGTAAGCAGAGCCACTTGCACGGAAGTCAATGAAAACCATCTCATTAATTGTCGTATATTTGTCGAGAATTTGTCGTGAAAGAAAAAAATTTGTCGCGCTTCTAGTTTTTTTTTAAGGGGTGGCTCTGCTAACTTAATATTAAGTTAGCAGAGCCATTCTAAAATATGCATCGAATTCGATCAGAAATGTTATGAGTATTTGTCGAGTATTTGTCGTAGACGATCTAACCTGAAAAAAACAGAAAAAAACATTTTTTATAGCTTTTTTATAGGTTTTAATGAAATTTTCTGGTTTCTCAGGAAATTTGTCAGATTCAGCAACACTGCATCGGTAAATTGATATTTCAGGTATGTTTTTCGTATCATTATTGACTGATATTGGGTTGTCTATGTTGAATCTTCGATTTCCTGAGATGAACAATTTTCGTTTCAATGCTGAATAATGGAATAATTCCATTCTCAAGGATATACATCTTCGTAACTTTGTGATACAAAAAAGTTGATTAGATTACCGTTTTTTCTTCCGGAAATGAGCTGAACGATTGGAGGACGACCAAAACATATTTGTCGTGAAAGACAATAATTTGTCGCGCTTCTGGTTTTTTTTTTAAGGGGTGGCTCTGCTAACTTAATATTAAGTTAGCAGAGCCATTCTAAAATATGCATCGAATTCGATCAAAGATGTTATGAGTAATTGTCGAGTATTTGTCGTAGACGATCTAACCTGAAAAATCCAGAGAAAACATTTTTTTATAGCTTTTTTATAGGTTTTAATGAAATTTTCTGGTTTCTCAGGAAATTTGTCAGATTCGGCAACACTGCATTGGTAAATTGATATTTCAGGTATGTTTTTCGTATCATTATTGACTGATATTGGGTTTTTTATGTTAAATCTTCTTATTTCCTGAGATGAACAATTTTCGTTTCAATGCTGAATAATGGAAATATTCCATTCTCACGGATATACATCGACGTAACTTTGTGATACAAAAAAGTTGATTAGATGACCGTTTTTTCTTCCGGAAACGAGCTGAACGATTGGAGGACGATCAAAACAAATTTGTCGTGAAAGAAAAAAAATTTGTCGCGCTTCTAGTTTTTTTTTTAAGGGGTGGCTCTGCTAACTTAATATTGAGTTAGCAGAGCCATTCTAAAATATGCATTGAATTCGATCAGAAATGTTATGAGTATTTGTCGAGTATTTGTCGTAGACGATCTAACCTGAAAAAAAACAGAAAAAAAAATTTTTTTTATAGCTTTTTTATAGGTTTTAATGAAATTTTCTGGTTTCTCAGGAAATTTGTCAGATTCGGCCACACTGCATTGATAAATTGATATTTCAGGTATGTTTTTCTTATCATTATTGACTGATATTGGGTTGTATATGTTGAACCTTCGATTTCCTGAGATGAACAATTTTCGTTTCAATGCTGAATAATGGAATAATTCCATTCTCAAGGATATACATCTTCGTAACTTTGTGTTACAAGAAAGTTGATAAGATGACCGTTTTTCCTTCCGGAAATGAGCTGAACGATTGGAGGACGACCAAAACATATTTGTCGTGAAAGAAAATAATTTGTCGCGCTTCTAGTTTTTTTCTTAAGGGGTGGCTCTGCTAACTTAATATTAAGTTAGCAGAGCCATTCTAAAATATGCATCGAATTCGATCAAAAATGTTAGTGTACGTCCACAACGGCGCACCGAACATCGACCATCACTTGACAGTCGAACATAGACCCTATAGTCGACCTCCGCACAACGCACCCGTGAAGAACCGAGTGTCCAAGTCGAAGCACAGCACATCGCACCTCGCTGGCCCGTGAGCTGCCGCACTACGAAATCTACGAATAGGGTTTTGTTTATGTATCCTTCTATTCTGATTAACTAGCTTCTAAAATATACTGCATTTCAGATACATTTTAAGACCAAAGATGGATAGCGACACATCTTCTCTAGAAGACTATATTCTCTTAGATTCTACTATTCGAAATGAAATCATTTCCAACAATATTACTAATAAAATAGGAATACACCCAATAAACAGAAAAAGGGGAAAATACGGTGAATTCCATCATTTGTATGAGGATTTAAAAAAGGACCCTCAAAGATTTTTTGAGTACATGAGAATGTCGCCATCAACATTTTTTTACATAAGAGATAAAATTCAAAGCAAAATATCTAAAACATGGAAAAATTGCCATTCACTGCCAATAGGTCTCGAAGAAAGGTTGATGTTGACATTGCGGTGAGTAAATATAGCTCCTTGATTGTTCCCTCTGAATCAATGCACTATATTCAATTTCGAACAAGGAAAAATAACTGAATTTATAACTATAACAACATATATTCAACTGAACAAATAAATATATCCTCATCAATATAACTCAATAAATAAAATTAACTAAAAAGATACTCTAATAGTACAAAAATAAAAAGAATTTTTAGTAACTAATTGCAAATACATATACAATTACATTTTTTTTTTTTGGCCTTTCAAATTGGATATTAGATTCAGCACTCCCATTTTCAGTTCCAGATTTTTATCCGAGTCCAGACTATTAATTTGGGGAATGAGACTTTCAAAAAAGGCCAGGTCTAGGTTTTTCTCTGTGTTTTTTCGACTGGAACGTTGTCTTAATATTTCTACCTTCTCCTTCTCCAACTCTATAAGTTTTGCACTGGTGTCATCCACTTTTCTTTTTTTTGATTTTCTGGTAGGTGTATTATTTTCATCAATTTCTGAAAATTCGTTGTAACTCTCATCTACAAACTCTATTATTGGGCTGTGAACAATATTGCTTCTTTCTGGAATATTTAAAACTGCCTCAGGATATGATGACGGCAAATCATACAATGTATCTGTATCCACAAAGCTGATTTCGTTTGTGGGTTCGGTTGTTGAGGAAAAATTTCCGCTAGTCTCTCTTGTTTTAAATTGATCCCTGAGAAATGTCAGAGATTCAAAATATTCCCAGCTGGGATATATTGTTTCTTCTGCTCCAGCACCAGATCTAACAGATTTCAACTGAGCATTTTTTTTCATAAAAGTCTCCCTCAATTTTTTCCAGGTCAGTTTAGCTGATTGTTCTGAAACACAAAATGTCCTATTCTATGAATTTAAATTTCACAGTTACATATATGTACGATTGTTTGAAAAAATTAAACATCCTTCTAATAACATTATAATATTTCAATACTTTGTATTTCAGGTACCTATCGACTGGTGCTTCTTTCAGAAGTTTGGCATTCACCTTTAGGATGGGCAAATCTACAGTGGCCAACATTGTTTCTGAAGTTGTACCGGCGATATGGGAAATGCTACAACCTGCACACTTGAGGATTCCAAATCCGCAGGATTTTAAAAATATTGCTGAGGATTTTGATAAAATTTGGAATTTCCCTCATTGTGTGGGCGCATTAGATGGGAAACATATCAGAATAAACTGCCCTGAACACTCTGGTTCCCACTTTTATAATTACAAAAATTTTTTCTCTATAGTTCTGCAAGCGTTGGTGGATGCAAATTATAAGTTTATTAATATAGATGTTGGAGGATATGGCAGGCAGAGTGATGGAGGAACATTCAGAGCCTCCCCACTCTATGAAAAATTAATGGATGGATCTTTGAATCTGCCTGAGGATGAACCCTTTCCTGGCAAAAGATATCCCATGCCATATGTAATGGTGGCTGATGAAGCCTATCCATTATTGAAACACCTTTTGAAACCCTATAGTAGGCAAGATCTGAATCCAGATAATCAATATTTCAATAGAAGGTTGTCGAGAGCAAGAAAAACAGTTGAGTGTGCATTTGGAATTTTAGTGGCAAAGTGGGAAATACTGAGACGTCCTATAGCTACTCGAGTTGAACTTGCCGATTCAATTGTTAAATGTGTTTGTGTTCTTCACAACACAATTATAGACTTGGAAGGTATAGACCACAACTTGAGTAGCTATGACATGAGTTACAGTTTCAGATCTGCAAGACAGCCCATCCGTGGACGTCAACCTTCTGAAGCAAAGTTGATAAGGGAGAGTTTCAAAGAATTCATTTGCCAAAATCCCATTATGGGCGATTGAAATATAGTTCAATTTATCCATTTGTATTTGGATAGTGATTCATTATTTCAATCAAATATTTCTTGATTTATTTTTAACTGTATATCTACTTGAATATATATTTATTTTTTACCATTTATTTTATTGATCATTTCTTGTTTGGTATAATACCTCTTTTATGTGACATCTTTCTTTTGTTCCAATAAAATTTCCACAATTTCATATTTGTCAGGTATTCCCATATTCGAATCAGAGTTGGGTGTATTGGTTGTTTTAATGAACTAGATCATAAAGCAAGATCTTTTTTTCAACTACTTGGGTGATCATATTTAGGGAGCTACAAATGAGGACTTATAAGTTCACATACTCAAGGTACACTTAAAGGCCTTCCACCAATTGACTTTTCTATACTCTGCACAACGCAATTTTACAAATTTAAGAAATAATGAATTATACTACTGAAAATGAAAGGAAATTTGTTTGATACTTGGGATATATCAGGAGTACACTGTTGGATTACATACTGGAACACCATGTCTGTAAATGTACATGTGACTTAAATGTATAATCTTGAACACATTTCTTACTCTCTGGAGATGAACAGACAAGTAATCAAAAGCTTGAAGTCATGGAATAAAGACCTTACTCTATGATCTAGCTGATTAAAATCAATGATCTAATAATATATACTACTTATTATTGGATCATTGATTGAAAAACCCTATACCCAACACACACAGTTGTCTGCCCAACGCTGATTTAAATAATCGATAAAGTCCAATCCATATTACCCTATTCATTAAAATGTTTAAAAGAAATTTGTAGAAGTATCAGTTGACTTTCTTCTAAAAATTTCATTTTTGTCAATTATTCCTGTATGTATTAAAATCTTTCAAAGTAATTTATCTAAGTAGGTACCTGTCGAGTCACATTTGTGAGCAATTTCTGTCCACATTTTTTTTAATGCATAGGAATTATGATGCAGAGAATGGCTCTTGTTCCAAATCGCCTCTTTCTCATGAACTAAACTAATCAAATTAATTTTGAAATCATAATTTTCCATTTTCAACTTTGTTTATATAGGTTATAATATTTAACCGCCTTTAGCGTCTTTCCTGCGAAATCAACAAAAATTTAGGTTAGAAACGACGGTGGACGATGGTGCTATGCAAAAAAAAATACAGATTGTATTTCGCGGGTCGGTGCTTCAATAGTTGCTACGGTCGATACGAGGGTTTATGCTTCGTTGTGGACGTTTCCATTTGAATACATGGTTTATTTATTTTCGAGGGTCAGTGCTAGGTTCGGTGCAGGGCTAGGGGTGCGCCGTTGTGGACGCCTACTTATGAGTAATTGTCGAGTATTTGTCGTAGACGATCTAACCTGAAAAATCCAGAAAAAAACATTTTTTTATAGCTTTTTTATAGGTTTCAATGAAATTTTCTGGTTTCTCAGGAAATTTGTCAGATTCGGCAAGACTGCATTGGTAAATTGATATTTCAGGTATGTTTTTCGTATCATTATTGACTGATATTGGGTTGTATATGTTGAATCTTCTATTTCCTGAGATGAACAATTTTCGTTCCAATGCTGAATAATGGAAATATTCCATTCTCACGGATATACATCGACGTAACTTTGTGATACAAAAAAGTTGATTAGATGACCGTTTTTTCTTTCGGAAACGAGCTGAACGATTGGAAGACGACCAAAACAAATTTGTCGTGAAAGAAAAAAATTTGTCGCGCTTCTAGCTTTTTTTTAAGGGGTGGCTCTGCTAACTTAATATTAAGTTAGCAGAGCCATTCTAAATTATGCATTGAATTCGATCAGAAATGTTATGAGTATTTGTCGAGTATTTGTCGTAGACGATCTAACCTGAAAAAAAAAACAGAAAAAAACATTTTTTTATAGCTTTTTTATAGGTTTTAATGAAATTTTCTGGTTTCTCAGGAAATTTGTCAGATTCGGCAACACTGCATTGGTAAATTGATATTTCAGGTATGTTTTTCGTATCATTATTGACTGATATTGGGTTTTATATGTTAAATCTTCTTATTTCCTGAGATGAACAATTTTCGTTTCAATGCTGAATAATGGAAATATTCCATTCTCACGGATATATTATACATCGACGTAACTTTGTGATACAAGAAAGTTGATTAGATGACCGTTTCCTCTTCCGGAAATGAGCTGAACCATTGGGGGACGACCAAAACATATTTGTCGTGAAAGAAAAAAATTTGTCGCGCTTCTGGTTTTTTTTTAAGGGGAGGCTCTGCTAACTTAATATTAAGTTAGCAGAGCCATTCTAAAATATGCATCGAATTCGATCAGAAATGTTATGAGTAATTGTCGAGTATTTGTCGTAGACGATCTAACCTGAAAAAAACATTTTTTATAGCTTTTTTATAGGTTTTAATGAAATTTTCTGGTTTCTCAGGAAATTTGTCAGATTCGGCAACACTGCATTGGTAAATTGATATTTCAGGTAGGTTTTTCGTATCATTATTGACTGATATTGGGTTTTATATGTTAAATCTTCTTATTTCCTGAGATGAACAATTTTCGTTTCAATGCTGAATAATGGAAATATTCCATTCTCACGGATATACATCGACGTAACTTTTTGATACAAGAAAGTTAATTAGATGACCGTGTTTTCTTCCGGAAATGAGCTGTACGATTGGAGGACGACCAAAACATATTTGTCGTGAAAGAAAATAATATGTCGCGCTTCTAGTTTTTTTTTTAAGGGGTGGCTCTGCTAACTTAATATTAAGTTAGCAGAGCCATTCTGAAATATGCATCGAATTCGATCCGAAATGTTATGAGTAATTGTCGAGTATTTGTCGTAGACGATCTAACCTGAAAAAAACAGAAAAAAACATTTTTTTATAGCTTTTTTATAGGTTTTAATGAAATTTTCTGGTTTCTCAGGAAATTTGTCAGATTCGGCAACACTGTATTGGTAAATCGATATTTCAAGTATGTTTTTCGTATCATTATTGACTGATATTGGGTTGTATATGTTGAATCTTCTATTTCCTGAGATGAACAATTTTCGTTTCTATGCTGAATAATGGATATATTCCATTCTCACGGATATACATCGACGTAACTTTGTGATACAAGAAAGTTAATTAGATGACCGTTTTTTCTTCCGGAAATGAGCTGAACGATTGAAGGACGACCAAAACATATTTGTCGTGAAAGAAAAAAAATTATCGTGCTCTTCGTTTTTTTTTAAAGGTGGCTCTGCTAACTCAATATTAAGTTAGCAGAGCCATTCTAAAATATGCATCGAATTCGATCAAAAATGTTATTAGTTATCGTCGAGTATTTGTCGTAGACCATCTAGCCGGAAGGAACCAGAAAAAATAATTTTTTTATAGCTTTTTTATAGGTTTTAATGAAATGTTCAGGTTTCTTAGGAAATTTGTCATATTCGGCAACACTGCATCGGTAAATTGAAATTTCAGGTATATTTTCCGTATCATTATTGACTGATATTGGGTTGTATATGTTTAATCTTCTATTTCCCAAGATGAACAATTTTCGTTTCAATGCTGAATAATGGAAATATTCCATTCTCACGGACAGGGCCGGCGTTAGGGGTGAGGTAGCGAGGCAGTCGTTTCAGGAGCCACTCTGCTAGGGGCGGTTCGGGCAATATCGGAGGGCCACATTTTCATATTTTATTTAAATCCCAGATTATTGAACATACAGCCTGTCTCGGGTCTGCTAATGCTGCAGTTTGAAAATGTGTAAACATTCACCCTAACTGTCATAAAAGTCTATCTTATCATCCTTGTAATTAGATTCGATGAAATATGCGGAAGCCACACGTGTCACTGTTAGTTTTATTACCGCACTTTATTACGCCGACAAAGGAGTACTGTCTTCGTCGGTAGGTTGCCCCCCACCCCTTGACGGAACCGACTCACAACTTGTATTCTCGAAGATTTCAGTATTTTTTTTGCGGGCATGTTCTATCTAGGGGAACAGCGTGCTATCGTTTTGTCGGAATGTCTGTAATTTTCTATGATTGAGCCGAAAATAGTCTTAAACGACTAGGTTGGAGTAGGTTGATGACGAATCCGATAACACTGCAACACTGCAATGCAGTGTTGCAAAATATGAAAAATTTCCTAAGAAACCAGAACATTTCATTCAAACCTATAAAAAAGCTATAAAAAAATATATTTTCTGTTTATTTCTTACTGGATGGTCTACGACAAATACTCGACAATAACTCATAAAATTTTTGATCGAAAACGATGCATATTTTAGAATGGCTCTGCTAACTTAATATTAAGTTAGCAGAGCCACCCCTTAAAAAAATACTAGAAGCGCGACAAATTATTTTCTTTCACGACAAATATGTTTTGGTCGTCCTCCAATCGTTCAGGTCATTTCCGGAAGAAAAACCGGTCATCTAATCAACTTTCTTGTATCACAAAGTTACGAAGATGTATATCCTTGAGAATGGAATTATTCCATTATTCAGCATTGAAACGAAAATTGTTCATCTCAGGAAATCGAAGATTCAACATATACAACCCAATTTCAGTCAATAATGATACGAAAAACATACCTGAAATATCAATTTACCGATGCAGTGTTGCCGAATCTGACAAATTTCCTGAGAAACCAGAAAATTTCATTAAAACCTATAAAAAAGCTATAAAAAAATGTTTTTTTCTGTTTTTTTCAGGTTAGATCGTCTACGACAAATACTAGACAATTACTCATAACATTTCTGATCGAATTCGATGCATATTTTAGAATGGCTCTGCTAACTTAATATTAAGTTAGCAGAGCCACCCCTTAAAAAAAAACTAGAAGCGCGACAAATTTTTTTCTTTCACGACAAATATGTTTTGGTCGTCCTCCAATCGTACAGCTCATTTCCGGAAGAAAACACGGTCATCTAATTAACTTTCTTGTATCACAAAGTTACGTCGATGTATATCCGTGAGAATGGAATATTTCCATTATTCAGCATTGAAACGAAAATTGTTCATCTCAGGAAATAAGAAGATTTAACATATAAAACCCAATATCAGTCAATAATGATACGAAAAACCTACCTGAAATATCAATTTACCAATGCAGTGATGCCGAAACTGACAAATTTCCTGAGAAACCAGAAAATTTCATTAAAACCTATAAAAAAGCTATAAAAAATGTTTTTTTCAGGTTAGATCGTCTACGACAAATACTCGACACTTACTCATAACATTTCTGATCCAATTCGATGCATATTTTAGAATGGCTCTGCTAACTTAATATTAAGTTAGCAGAGCCTCCCCTTAAAAAAAAAACCAGAAGCGCGACAAATTTTTTTCTTTCACGACAAATATGTTTTGGTCGTCCTCCAATCGTTCAGCTCATTTCCGGAAGAGGAAACGGTCATCTAATCAACTTTCTTGTATCACAAAGTTACGTCGATGTATATCCGTGAGAATGGAATATTTCCATTATTCAGCATTGAAACGAAAATTGTTCATCTCAGGAAATAAGAAGATTTAACATATAAAACCCAATATCAGTCAATAATGATACGAAAAACATACCTGAAATATCAATTTACCAATGCAGTCTTGCCGAATCTGACAAATTTCCTGAGAAACCAGAAAATTTCATTGAAACCTATAAAAAAGCTATAAAAAAATGTTTTATTCTGGATTTTTCAGGTTAGATCGTCTACGACAAATACTCGACAATTACTCATAACATTTTTGATCGAATTCGATGCATATTTTAGAATGGCTCTGCTAACTTAATATTAAGTTAGCAGAGCCATCCCTTAAAAAAAAACTAGAAGCGCAACAAATTTTTTTCTTTCACGACAAATATGTTTTGGTCGTCCTCCAATCGTACAGCTCATTTCCGGAAGAAAACACGGTCATCTAATTAACTTTCTTGTATCACAAAGTTACGTCGATGTATATCCGTGAGAATGGAATATTTCCATTATTCAGCCTTGAAACGAAAATTGTTCATCTCGGGAAATAAGAGATTTATCATATACAACCCAATATCAGTAAATAATGATACTGAAAACATACCTGAAATATCAATTTACTTATGCAGTGTTGCCGAATATGGCAAATTTCCTGAGAAACCAGAAAGTTTTATTAAAACCTATAAAAAAGCTATATAAAAATGGTTTTTTCTGGTTTTTTCATGTTAGATCGTCTACGACAAATACTCGACAATTACTCATTACATTTTTTATCGAATTCGATGCATATTTTAGAATGGCTCTGCTAACTTAATATCAAGTTAGCAGAGCCACCCCTCAAAAAAAAACTAGAAGCGCGACAAATTTTTTTCTTTCACGACAAATATGTTTTGGTCGTCCTTCAATCGTTCAGTTCATTTCCGGAAGAAAAAACGGTCATCTAATTAACTTTCTTGTATCACAAAGTTACGTCGATGTATATCCGGGAGAATGGAATATTTCCATTATTCAGCATTGAAACGAAAATTGTTCATTTCAGGAAATAAGAAGATTTAGCATATAAAACCCAATATCAGTCAATAATGATACGAAAAACATACCTTAAAGATCAATTTACCAATGCAGTGTTGATGAATCTGACAAATTTCCTGAGAAACCAGAAAATTTCATTAAAACCTATAAAAAAGCTATAAAAAAATGTTTTTTTCTGTTTTTTCCAGGTAAGATCGTCTACGACAAATACTCGACAAATACTCATAACATTTCTGATCGAATTCAATGCATATTTTAGAATGGCTCTGCTAACTTAATATTAAGTTAGCAGAGCCACCCCTTAAAAAAAAACTAGAAGCGCGACTAATTTTTTTCTTTCACGACAAATTTGTTTTGGTCGTTCTCAAATCGTTCAGCTCGTTTCCGGAAGAAAAAACGGTCATCTAATCAACTTTTTTGTATCACAAAGTTACGTCGATGTATATCCGTGAGAATGGAATATTTCCATTATTCAGCATTGAAACGAAAATTGTTCATCTCAGGAAATAAGAAGATTTAACATGTAAAACCCAATATCAGTCAATAATGATACGAAAAACATACCTGAAATAACAATTTACCAATGCAGTGTTGCCGAATCTGACAAATTTCCTGAGAAACCAGAAAATATCATTAAAACCTATAAAAAAGCTATAAAAAAATGTTTTTCTCTGGATTTTTCAGGTTAGATCGTCTACGACAAATACTCGACAATTACTCATAACATCTTTGATCGAATTCGATGCATATTTTAGAATGGCTCTGCTAACTTAATATTAAGTTAGCAGAGCCACCCCTTAAAAAAAAAACCAGAAGCGCGACAAATTATTGTCTTTCACGACAAATATGTTTTGGTCGTCCTCCAATCGTTCAGCTCATTTCCGGAAGAAAAAACGGTCATCTAATCAACTTTCTTGTATCACAAAGTTACGAAGATGTATATCCTTGAGAATGGAATTATTCCTTTATTCAGCATTGAAACGAAAATTGTTCATCTCAGGAAATCGAAGATTCAACATATACAACCCAATATCAGTCAATAATGATACGAAAAACATACCTGAAATATCAATTTACCGATGCAGTGTTGCCGAATCTGACAAATTTCCTGAGAAACCAGAAAATTTTATTAAAACCTATAAAAAAGCTATAAAAAAATGTTTTTTTCTGTTTTTTTCAGGTTAGATCGTCTACGACAAATACTCGACAAATACTCATAACATTTCTGATCGAATTCGATGCATATTTTAGAATGGCTCTGCTAACTTAATATTAAGTTAGCAGAGCCACCCCTTAAAAAAAAACTAGAAGCGCGACAAATTTTTTTTTTCCACGACAAATTCTCGACAAATATACGACAATTAATGAGATGGTTTTCATTGACTTCCGTGCAAGTGGCTCTGCTAACTTTATGAACATGTTGAATACTGTTGAATACTTGGAGCTTTATGCCAAATTCATTAAAATCTTATTGATTGTCGCATAAAAAATCTTGAAGGGAAATTTAGAAAACTTTCGAATGACCATTTTTCCGATAACTAGATCAACACGAAATTCTGCACTGAATTGTGCGTTTGCATTCCCAATTAATTGAAGACTTTCAATCTGAACGCATCGGTACTTCTGAAGATAATTATGATCCGAAAATGATCATCGGATGGAATTGAAATTCAAAACGCTGTTGTTAAATATCGGCTTTCAAGGTGAGTGCAAATTTCATTGAAATATGGTCAATAATCTCAGAGAAAGGAAATATTTCGAACGAAAATTCGAAAAATTTTGGAATACATTTCTTCTTCAGTTATCCAATGAATTAATCCAAACGGAACTCAGTTGTCGGTTGTCATTTCCCTACTAATCACTAAGTTTCAACCTAATCGCAACCGTCATTCTTGGGATATTTAGGAAATAACTTAAAAATTTCAGATAACAGATGAAATTGGACATATTTTCTCCCCTTCATCTGCGAAAATTAATATCGGATCGAATTGAAATCTGAAATGCTGTTGAATATTGATTTCCAAGTCTGTGCGAAATTTCTTCGGAATATTATCAATATTCTCAGAGAAAAAGAGATTTCAATGAAATTTTGGAAAATATTCGACTAATTTTTTTGTCTTTTCCTAACGATTAGATATTCGGAATTTTTCGCATCAAGTTGCGAGTTTTCATTCTCCAACTAACAAGAAGTTATAATCCGCTCACATCAATACTTCATAAGATATCGAGGAAGTAACTTCAAATATACATATTAATATGAGTCCGAAACCATTCGGCTGCGTTGACCCCAGAGCTATGCCGAAGCCTTGTGCTTAATGCTCCTTGTCCTCCTAAGCACTGTGCTCGCAAGCACTTTACTGAGCCAGTGCTTAGTGCTTGGAGAATTTTTGTGGAGGCTTAGTGCTTACCAATTCGTAAAAGGGCTCCCAAGCACCGCACAGTGCTCCCAAGCACCGCAAAGTGCTCCCAAGCACTGCAAAGTGCTCCCAAGCACCGCAGTGCTCCCGAGCACCGCATAGTGCTCCCGAGCACCGCAGGGCTTTGAAGCACTTGTCGGGATTGCTAAGAACTAAGCCCTTCATGGACTTGTCGAAACAGGAAAATGATGGGCCATCTCGTAATTGGAGTAGGGAAAGAGAACGAATGTATCTGTTGTCTCTGGTGTTTGAAGACATTGACTAGGAATACTAGGATCGTCATTCGACACATTCTCGAGATGTGTGTTTTTAAGTTTAGTTATGTGCTATTACGTATCAACACAACAAAATGCTGTCAAAGTCAAAGTGTCAGAGCGTAAGCTTTCAGCTGGGAACCTCGAGAAAGAAAATTTTCTGTTCTCTCAATCATGGAGATATTAGAATTCCGTTCTGAAGTGTGTTGAAAAATTTCAAGAAATCTACTGACGTGTAGTCATGTGGAGTATACGCATTAAGTTTTCGTATTCTTATGTCACATATGCCGGCTGGAATTTGAAATTTCATCATTTTCTCTAAAATTTCGAGCCTAATGATCTGATTGAATTGATATTTTGCAACGGCCACTAATGAACACAATAACTTTCGAGAGAAAACACTTAGAAACTCGATCTTTGTAGCAGGTATGAACCTCAATCACGAAGGCCGAATTCATGATCATTCACCCAATGATTCCGCAGATTTACCCATTCAAAATTTTTTTACCCAATATTTTCGAAAATAAAGATGGGATCAAATTAAAATCCAGTACTTGATCGAAAAATGACAGCTTGAAGGTTCATTTAATTTCATGAGAATAATAATATATGATCAGAAGATCGCAGAATATTGAGTAGTCGAAAAAAAATATTAAATTTTTCTTTTAGATTGTTGTAATAACACCATTATCACGAAATTTCGCACAAAAATGTACATCAGCATTTTCGAACCAGTCACCAAGTTTCATCATGATTGAGTTAGTATTTTTTGAGTTATTTCCGAAATGATAACGATACCGAACAAAAAAACCCAAAATGTGGCATATATTTTTCCAATATATATCTCTGAGAATTATGAACGTATCGAACTGAAATTTGGTACACTACTATGAAGTATGGAGCTCAAAGCATGAGTAGGATTCATTGAAAAATTTCAAATAGCTATAACGCTGAAACCGTTGGGCCGATTGTGCACAGTAAAGAACATAACCGCGGCATTCGGATGCACGACCTATCCTGAAAGTTTCAAGTCGCTAGTTTGCTAAGTTCGACAAATATCAGATCCTCGGCTGGAAGGCCGGCCGAACAGAATCGACCTTCACATCGGATTCGTCATCAGTGGGTCCAACCTAGTCCTTTCAGACCATTTTCATCTCAAAATTCGAAAATCACAGACATTCGGAGCAAACGATGATAGCACGCTATTCTCTTGAACATGCGCGCATGAAATTCGGATCGTCCTGGGATAGTCCTAAACTGGGAACCCGAATAAAGCACAAGAGAATTCCTTAATTGACAAAATCGCTCAAATGGTCCCAGAGATATTGGCGTCTGAAATTTCATATGTTTTTTCTATACATGGTCGTATGCGACCATTTTGGGCCAAAACTGCCAACATTACAGACAATTAGCTGAAGAAGTCTTAAAGTCGAAGTTTCATATGAAAAAGTGCTCAGTGCGCGGTGCTATTATGAACGAATTACTTTCTGAAAGTGCTTGGTAATCGCGAGCATTTCACAAAAAAATGAGTGCTTAGTGCTGGAGTTTCCGCATTTTTCAAAGGGCTTAGTGCTATGTGCTCTGAGCACTTTCCATCAGTGCTCGACACAGCTTTGGTTAGCCCCATAACGAACTCAATCGAGATAATAAGACTTCAAACCAAACCTTATAATTTCAAGAATCTAGGTCCATTCCTACGGAAGTTAGAGCACACACAATACGAATACAAATACGAAATACACGGACGGACCATAAGTGAGTCCAACCTAGTCGTTTGAGACCAATTTCAGCTCAAAATGCAAAAATTACCGACATTGTGAAGAAACGATAACGAGCTGTTCCCTAGAACAAGCGCGTGAAAAAGCTACGTTTCTTAGTGCTCTGAAATGACTAATTGAATCTACCATCACGAGAGTAAACGATCGGTTTCTCGAAGATCAATTATGTTTGAACAGTCAGAACATAAGTGCTGTTATCTTTCACACCAACCTCACGAATATTGAAATTCTTCAATGCATCAGGACAGTGTATTGTGTGCTCCCCTGGAAAGAAATCGTAACTTCTCGTGGTTGGCCAAAGATGACAGATTCAAGTGGAGTGATAATGTGTTCAACTTACGTGAAAAAGTCAATTCTGTTTGTAACTCATTAGGTGTGCTGATTACCTTTATTGATTCAACATCCTTGGAAACAATCTATCAAGCTGATTTCCAAACCAGTGTGAAAGCAGCCACGAGATTCCCAGCCACGCGTTCTCTCTCACTAACGCTGGCGGTCGTGAGAGAGAACGCGTGGCTGGAAACTCGTGGCTGCTTTCACACTGGTGATTTCCAATCAGAAATGAGGTATGATATCATTTTCTATGGGGCCTCTTCTGGAATGGTGGAGATCTTGAACTTTTGAGAGAGCTATTCGTATCATATACAAACTTGGATTCATAGAATCATGCAGAGGAAAATTCCGTCATAATAAATTACTATCAGCGTTCGCTATTCACGTCCAGGAATGTCGGTAATTTGTCTACAAAATTGGAGAATACTTCGATGGGAAAACCATTACTGAATACAACACAAGAACAACTGAATTCAAAATTCAAAACATAGGCTGACTTAAACTGAGCGGAATGCTGAGTACTGTTGTACAAAAATTTTCAATAAACTACTGCCCCAAATAAGGGCAGAGACACCTTGAACATTTTCAAGAGGTGAATTTTCCAGCTGCTGCTCTGAAGTTTGAACCATATTCACCGGATGCGTTTTTTGAATGTTGAATCTTTGACCCCGTTCCATTTCGAGAAATGCTGCACCCTTGAATGAGCTCATCGAAACAACAACAATTTTGTAACAACGAATTGTGTTGAATGGAATAGCGTTAGACAAATATCCACAAAAAAGGAGGCTAATCTGATGCGTTGAGTTGCGAGTTTCTGCGTGGTATTTTTACCATAAGACCTCAAAACTATCCTGCTTCCGCTACCTCGAACAGCGGTAATGGGTTATAGCCCTTTCTATCGATCTACTTGGCACTGACCTAACCAACTTTGACCTACAGCTTGGAACGTCGCGAGTCGCGCGCAACGTTGATCTTTTCGGCTGAAGCGGACGAGTCCGCATGTGGAGCGTCCCGACGTGGACGTCCGAAGTTTTCACAAGCGCGTCAACGCCGCCAGACAAAACAGGTACATTGGACGTTTATTTCGGCAACGTTATTTTTAAACAGGCTATCATAAAGCATTCTGTGTAATTAAATTTGGCAATGTCCGGTTATTGTGAATATTCAGGATATAAGTTGTGAAGTGAAAACATATTCCACCAGTTGTTGTGATTCTTTTCCGATTGGATATTTATTGATTCGACAGGGAATTCGTTAATGACAAGGTCAGTTGGTTTTTATCTATGTTGATGTTATAACTTGAGCGCGCATGACGATGAAATGTGGGAATAAGCATTTGTTGTTTCTGGCCAGGTAGCGTGTAATACAAGTGCAAATACAAATTATATTTTTTGTGTTTAATGTAATACAATAAATTACAATCCAACTCGATCAATTCATATGATGTAGCTTATTGGTGATTATTCTTTGTCTGTTGATGAATTCGCGCTTGAAACAAAACTCACTGAGAGTTGAAAATATATACTCGAAAAGCTTTAAGCGTTTTTCGAAATATTTTTCGTGCATGTCAAGAGATCAGTGTGCTATCTTTTCGTGCAAAATTTCTGGATTTTCGAATAATTTCCAGTAAATGGTCATAAACGAAATCGATTATCTCCGGCCGGCCGAGGACACGATGCCTGTCGAAAGGAACGAGCTAGCGTTTCGAAACTTTCATCAGGGTAGTACGCGCATCGAAATGAGACAGTTGAGTTCGTTAACGGCCAGAAGTCAAAAAAACAAAAAATATTCAACTCAGTCAGCTATAATGATGAACAATCTGAACAAATAGAGAAAGTTCTAAGAAAGAATAACATCAATATATCCTTCAGAGAAAATAAATTCCACAAGGTAAAACTTTGAAGAAATCTATACCCACAATAGAAAAAACATAATTGTCAGGTGCTCACCAATTATCATGTGGTAACCAGCCCCAAGACATATAGGACAATTAGGTATCAGGTCGTTTTTTCAAATATAGAATCAAAGAATATGAAAGGTCTTTTCTCAAAGATAAGCTAAACTCAAAGTATGCAGAATACTTGATGATGGAAAAGCACGATTTTGACGAGTACTTCGAAGTTTCACACAAAAAAATAAAGGCTAGAAGCTGAACTCATTAATAAGTTCAGAAATAAATCGATTGAGGAATACTGGATATTCATTCAATGACCAGAGAGAATTATCTAGATCCCCTCTAATGAGTTTGTTTGCCTGAAGAAGCAATGGTTTTTCCAAAGTAAACTGATCTGTTATGCTATACCTGCACACTTTTTGCGTAACCCTACGAATTCGCCAGAACCTACCTCATTTCTCTCTCAGAAATCTTGCGTGGAACAATGACAGAAATTTCATTAATTCAAGAGAATGTCATCAATATACCTACTCATGAATAATCATTTCAATAGAATATATTCCAGTCTGGACAGGTAAACTGCATCAAAACAGTCTTAATTATTTTCGAATATAAAACAAATCACTTCGAATATCGAGCAATTATTCGTTAAGATACAACATAATGGAATTTCTGTGATTATTGGTGTAGTTTATAAGCCGCCTAACTTGTCATATAAACTTTTTACTGATGCCTTAGAGTATAGTTTGAATTATGCATTGCTCAAATGTGAGAATGTTATCTGTGTTGGAGATGTTAACATAAATTTTCTTGATGATCGTTTACCGTCAGTAAGGTATTTCAGTTCTATGCTCTCTTCTATCGGTATGCAACAACTAGTACAGGAACCAACCCACATTGCGACGGGTTCCGAGTCTCTCATAGATGTTATAATATGTAATGAAAACAAAATAATCGGTTCTACTTTCATTTGTCCATCTGATTTCTCTCGACATGAATGTATTGGATGTACTGTGAAAATTGAAAAACCAAAGTTTAAGCCCAGAATTTTGACACTGAGGGACTGTAGAGAATTCAATGAACAGTTATTGTTTGATGATATTTTAGATTCGGATTTGCCGAATATATATCACATGACTGATGTTGATGATAAGGTAAGACTGTTTTCTGAGACTTTGGTGGATCTTTTCGATAAACATTTTCCTCCTAGGGTTGTAAGAATTTCTAAGAGGCGCGCGCCGTGGATGACTGACGAGTTGCGGGAAATGATGAAGGAGCGGGATAAAGCTGGGAGGGGATATAGGAGTAGCAGATCAGGAGTAAGGTGGGAAGAGTACAAGCGCCTGCGAAATTCAGTAAACCACGCTATAACGAGGGAAAAGCGGAAGTATTTTCAGAATATTTCTATGAATGCGTCTGCTAAGGAGCAATGGCGGGAGTTGAAGTCTTTAGGTATTTTGAATGAGTCACGATCCGATGTCGAATTGAAGTTTGGAGATCCTGATGAGATTAATGATTATTTTTTGAATATTCCGGGTAACAATTCGGACAATTCGGTTACTAACTACTACAGAGACAATCCAATAAGTTCTGAATGTTTCAGTTTCCGCTTAGTGGAAGAAAATGATATAATTGCAGAGCTGAAAAAATCAAGAATAGTGCGCCGGGTTCTGATAATATCTCGATATCGTTCATTAAAATTTGTTGTCCTCATATTCTTCCATTTCTTGTCAATATTTTCAACAGTATTTTACTGAGTTCAAAGTTCCCTACTTCTTGGAAGTGTGCTCAGGTCACTCCTATCCCAAAGAATGGTAGTCCACATGAGCTTTCAGATCTGAGACCGATCAGTATACTGCCTGGTTTATCTAAACTTCTAGAAAAAATAATGGCAGTCCAACTCTCTGAGTATTTTGAGCTGAATGGGATTCTTCCTGCGACTCAGTCAGGTTTCCGTCAAGGTTACAGTGCTACCGGTGCCCTTCTCGATGTGACTGATGACATTTTTCGGTCCATTGATGATTCTAAGTGTGCAATGTTATTCCTGCTGGATTTCAGTAGAGCCTTCGATACTGTGCGGCATGATGTTCTTGTGGCTATTTTGAAGTCTTGTGGAGTGTCAGGTGAGGCTCTTCGCCTTCTGAGCTCTTACCTCACTGGGCGTACACAATTCGTGAAGTTGGGTGATAAAATCTCTTCTGCTAAGTCTGTGCTGAGTGGGGTACCTCAGGGATCGGTTCTCGGGCCCCTTCTATTTATAATATACACAAGCCAATTCATCAAGTTCATCCGTCACGGCAAGGTTCACATGTTTGCTGATGATTTTCAACTTTTTTTCGATTTCTCCATTGAAGATTTTAATACCGCAACCATGAGAATTATTGAAGATCTGAATCGGTTGGCACTCATAGCGGAGAAACATTCCCTCATTTTGAATTCAAGAAAATCATTCGCTCTGGTCTTTGGTTCCAAAAATATAAGAAGTTTCGTTGAAAATAATTTTAGGCCTGTAATTGGTGGTGATAATATACATTTTGTAGAGAACGCTCGGGACTTGGGCTTGGTTGTGGATGGCTCATTAAGATTTCGTGAACATGTGGCGTGTTCAGTTCGGAGAGCTTATGGGGCCCTTAGGATGCTGTACCAGCATAGATCGTATTTGCCCATCCCTACAAAAAGGGTTCTATGTGAGAGTCTTGTCTTGTCTAAGTTTAATTATTGCTCCCCTGTTTATAGCTTTTGTCTTGATCAAGAGACATTAGGTCGAATTCAACGTGTTCAAAATAGCTGCATTAGGTTTGTATATGGGATCAGAAAATATGAGCATGTTTCGCATAAGTTGAAGGAGTTATGTTGGTTGCCTATGAAAACCTGTTTTGAATATTATGCCCTGTGTACTTATCACAAAGTCATAATTGAGAAGTGTCCGCCATATCTTCACAAGAAACTGAGGTATAGAACTGATATTCATAACTTGAACGTGAGGCATAGGAATCTGCTTTCTTGTCCCCAGCACAGAACATCGATCTTTCAAAGAAGTTTCTCTTATAATATAGTGAAGTTTTACAACGAGGTTCCAACCGAATATAAAAAATTCACAATGGTTAGATTTAGGAAAGAAATCAGGGCTCATCTTTTCCGTACGATAAATGTGTAAAGTTCCTGATTGTCTACAGAAACTATAGTAGTACTCAATGTCTTGAATGCTTTTTTTCTATTATTATCTTAGTTCTGCTTTATTTTGTTCATTTCCATTATATTCTCCTTTTTTTGTTTTTCAATGATCATTCGAATTCGATTATTTATGTAACAAGGGTTAAGTGGTAGAGCACCTTCTTGGTGAACTTCCCCTTGAGGTTCAATTTGGTGAAATAAAGACAATATTATTATTATTATTATTATTATTAAATTTGTATAGTTTGAAATGATATAACTATTATATTCCGGTAAGTTTGTTGTGCTGAAATAATTTCTCCTGAATATTCAATCTCGAGACCTTTGAATATAGTATATACTACTATTTTTTCGAAAAAACACTTCAACATCAATAATTGAGCCGAATGGTACTGAAAGCTTTCTGAATAATACAGCCAGTATTATTCAGAAAGCTTTCAGTACCATTAATTAAACGTATTGCTACGTCGTTATGTGCTCCTACCTAACGAGAAATGATCAAATCCAAATATCCAAAATACATCAGCAACCAAGAAAATCCTGGGACAGAGGAGATAATATGATTTATTTGGAAACAAAGAGTTCAAGCGGTGAAAAGAAATGCGTAGGTAAGTACCTGAACTTATTTCATGAATTTATTATGAACATTGTGAATGGCAGAAATATCTTTCTGCATGCTTGTTGAATTATTGAGGACTAGTTGTATTTTCGGAAAAAATATTGACTGACTGATTCTTCAGAACATGTCATTCCTTACAGAGTAATGTTCAAGTGTGTAACGTACCACCACATTATTCAAGTTTTCATTTGAATAACAGGGCTAATTTCCTCCATTCTCAGAGATACTCAAATTTCACTCTACTCACTGGGATGTGGGAAGTGATCAGGCAACGTTATTTGAATTGGGTCAAAATTGCATATTTTTCAAGACTGAATAACACGACATGGAAAGAAAAAACGGCAAAAATATTTTTTTTCCTTATAAACTGTTTCTTGTAGAATTTTCTAGAAATTATTCGCACTTTGTTTTTGAGTTTTTTCACCTGGTATAGAAAAAGCAATAGTGATATTAATTTCCTAATGTTGTTTACTCCTTTGTTTCAGATTGATTTAGATTTCGAAAATATCTATCCCAAGGCTGAAAATCACCACCCGATGCTGCAAATATAAGTAAACACAAAATGGGCTTTAATTATGAACATTGCTTTGTAATTATTTTTCACAAGTATAATAGAGGACACATAGTGTAAAGCAGTTGTTGGAAAATTATATCATAAACTGATTCCGAAGTTATAGCTATTTCCATTTATTCATATGTTACAGTTAGTAGATTTATTATTGTATGTATCAATTTAACAACAGAAAAAATGTTACATCTCACAATAGACCACTCTTATTCGCCCTGACTTGAGCTTGTACTAAATAAATCATATGAAAATCTTGTTTGCATCACATGGACTTCAGTAGAAATAAATATATATTTATGAAATGAGGTATTTATTTATTTCTGGATTAGTTGTATTAAAGTCATAAACGTAACGAAGAAACATCATTGCACAGATACCAACTGTAGGACCAGACCAATGATCAAATAATATGTTAGCATTGTATAAAGTTGTCTTTATACAATGATATTAGATGCGCCCTGGAGCTAGCTTGCCATACTTAGCATTGATCTTACTATAAAGGAGAGAAAGGGTTATAGGCGATCTGCTATGTGCGAATGAGAAGGCAGAATAGGACCACGTGGCCCGAGGACCGATTTACGTTGCGCTGGTGACGAACTTATATTTTTCGAATTTTTAGTGGGTTAAATGATATTGTCAGTAAAAATATGTATTGTATGAGGAAGTACTTATTCATTGAATATGAATTATTTTCGATTTTATGTAATCATTGTTCGTCTCAATAAACAAAATATTACAATCAAGCTTATCGCACTTACGATTTTTTTATTCGATTGTATATATATATTTTCTTTTGAGAACGATCATTACAATTCTAAGATATATCACAGTGTTAGCAGAGGAAATGTAAACGGGGTACCATACATATTTGCGTATGATACAAGAGCACAGATAAAAACCTCAGGAAAAAATCTGTCTCCCCGTATAAGTGTAGTAATTTGTTTATAGAAGATGGATGGCATCTTTTTCATTTAAAAATAATTTTTTCGTCATCTTGAATTCATTTCGACAAAATATCTTGACATAATATCTGAAACAGAAAGAGGGACAGAAAACCAGAAGGAAGCAGTAAATAATATTACCTACATTTGCTCATGACCGAGAGGGTCTTTCGACCAGGTTCAGTCCTCCAAGCGATGATTTTCAGATCCTCAGATAAACGAAGAACGCTACAGGCCCCTTTATTGGGGAATCATCTCCCATAGATCCATAATTGTTCATTTCGAACTAGAAATCTAATAAAATATCGGGAATAAAGTGAAAAACTTGTGACATGTATTATGTCAGGATGACAGAGAATATTCGATTGTGAAAAACGATGATACAAACTTTTGAAAATATTCCTTTGAGATTTGATCCATGTTACATATTGAGGCTCCTTCAGTAGCCAGTTAAGTAGTTTCAGGATCTCCTTTTATTATTTAAGATTTGAAAATATTGTTAACTGTTTCAACTCTAATTGAGCGATGATACTATTTTATATAGGAAACTATACCTCAAACAAAATGAAATGAGTACTGAAAATGATCTTGTTCATAAATACTGGTAATGATGATAATCAATTTTTGATAATGAGTGTTATTTCTCACTTCAAGGGAACATGTGCCGGGTAAAGTTACGAAAGCGGGTAAAAATCAAGGAAGAAGTAGTGACTGTACTGCTTTCGACGAATTTAATTGAAAAAAATTCAATAATATATAAACCCTCAGATATGTACATGAAGAAACAATCATTTTCCTTTTGTACTGATAAAATAAAATCCTTGTTACTCAATAACATTTATTCGTAGAAAAAAATAATGAATATACTAATTATTGTTACTATGGGAGTTTCAGAATTCTTTGATCATATCATTTTCGGAATTTTAATGAGCACATTTTCAAGCTCACTTTCACTGCTGCCTTGCTACATCTTTTATATAGCGATAATCGTGCCAAACTCAAAGGACAAACTGTCAACTATTTTGATGATGAATTCCTCCTCAACCCTACATCTATTTGGGCGCCGTTTGGGACAAAAGTGCGTTTTCGAGTATATATATGTTTGAGCCAATATATTTATTAGTTGCAGCAATATATTCATTTTGTGTGCCGATATATTTATTTGTCGTTCCGATATATTTATTTTCTGAGAAACACAATATATTTATAGGTTGGGTGTTGCATATATACAAATTCGTGGTGTCCAATATATTTATTAATTCGACCTATTTCAAGTTGTCACGAGAAGGCGCGCCGGTAGCGTTCAACACATTCCGAGTATATGGCAACATGGCGTAGCCATTAGTTTAACATATCACGTAGTTATCTTCTTAATGTGTAGTACATACACTGGCTGATAGATGGCTTATATTGTAGATATTGAAAGCAGAAAACCAACTTTTTTGTAGCATGTTGTGTATGATGAGATGAGTAACAATCAATGATCAATCAATGCCCATTTATAATAACATAACCGAAGATATGTTTCTTCGTTATCTATCTTGTAGATAAGTAGATATCATTATATTAAGGAAAACTAATAGCAGTTGGTTTGTGTCTTAATACTAGAGTACAATTTAGTTCATCCGGTTGGTAGTTTTCTACGACCAGAAATGTGAAATTACGATTTTGTCAATGGTACTTCACGAAGTGAAATTTTACACAATGTTATTGCCAATGCATCATTCATTCGTAATCCTTATTGAACACTTCTAGCAGTTGCACAAACCAAACAGTAAACTCAAACTTGATATTGTTAGTATTTGTACACAGACGTCTGAATGGGTGCGTACCTAATATCTTTGTAATCTGCTACAACTATGTGGTTCAGTTATTTTTATCGTGGTCTTCTAATACTATTATTTTGGAACTTGGAGGTAGGAAAAAAGGTAATAGAACTCTGTAAGTTAGATAACTTTCCCAATCATTGCTTACTAATAACTACGCCATGTTGCCAAAAGCTCAGAACTGTACCAAGTCAGCGCGGCCGGCGCGACTTCTCGTGACGACTTGGGATAGGTCGAATTAATAAATATATTGGTTACCACGAATTTGTATATTTGTAACACCCAACTCATAAATATATTGTGTTTCGTAAAAATAATTATATCGGCATATACAATTAATATATTGCTGCAACTAATGAATATACTGGCTCAAAAATACATATATTCGAAACCACACATTTGTCCCAAGCGGCGCCTCATACTATAGAACGCTGCCGTGCATAGGCCGCGGCTTATACAGTCTATTGACAGATCCGGGACTGCTCAAATCTGATAACAGGTTAATTGCTCATGAAAATCTTCAAGATAATATCTTCTGGAGCAAATTCCCCCCTTTTCTTTTAGAACTTGCAATACTGGTATATCGATTGAAGCTTATTTTGGGAGGATTTCGCATGATCACCTCAACTGAAAACGAAAAATCGGAAGAAAATAATTCTTGAAATTTTCTCCTTTGTCTGATGAAAGAGTTCGTACTCTGCAATAGTTCGCTTTGTTTATCGTTTATATTATTTCTGTATTGTTCATAAGGCAATCTGTATTCCAAGAAACTGCTCTTGACAAATAGTTCAATCCTGAAATCCACAAGGGCGTTTTTAATAAAAAACAATTTAAAATTCAACACCTTCTATCGCGAAAAATAATCGGTTGTGAACCCATGATTATGGGACTTTTATTCTTATATGATGCAAGTCCTGCTGTTGCCTCTCGCACCCTGCACGTCATGTTTTTCTAAACAGGGTGTTTCACCATAAACTGGTCAAACATATATAGCCGTATATAACTTTGGGAAAGTCATTTTTGCCTTATGACATATACCCCGTTTACGGAGCATAAGCGAGATACAGGGTGTTCAAGTCAACTTTGAGCAATATTCTTATAACTGTGGTGATTTATACGTGACCTTTGAAATAACGGTTTTGCTCACAATTTTTTTGGAAAATATTTTTTTTTATGAATTCATATTTCTATCCAGGGCACTCTGGAGGCCTATAAGCATAATTTTGGCATCTGTAGGGTCACCAGTTTCTTTAATAAAAATTATTTAAGTACCCCGAGCGGAGTCTTTGTAAGGCTACAAAATGAATACCAATGGATATTTTTTCATTCTGTTTTCACTTCAGTGTTCAGAATGAAGGTGAGTTCAACTCCGAAAGATTTAAACACTTTTGGGTGAAATTTTTTTCTCACTGTAGACATGTAAAAAAAAGTTGAGTTTGAAACCCGAAAAAATTTTTCCACGAAAAATTTTAGAAAATTGAGTACATTGAAATAATGCTATCCAATTTGGCAATCGAAAACAAAAAATTCCAGCTTTGTAGGTTTTCCGCCATTTTGAAATATTTTTTCCAGAATTCTACACAACAATTGAATTGACCACACAAAAATACTAAGATGTGACAAGAAATCGTTATTTCAAAGATAACATATAAATCATCGCAGTTATCAGAATATTGCTCAAAGTTGACATTAAACACCCTGTGTTTCGCTTATGATTCGAAAACGGGGCATAGGTCATAAGGCAAAAATGACTTTCCTAATGTAATCTATACGGCTATATATATTTTACCAGTTTATGGGGAACACCCTGTATATTTATTTACTTTATTTATTTATTAATTTATTTATTTGAACAGTAAGAAGGGTTGAGGTGAAAAATATGATAACTACACGTGAGCGCTACTTCAGACTTTTTCTGTAGGCATAAATCAAATGCATTTTAATTTGTTATGTTCAGACCACTTCATTGGGACATGTTTCCATGCGTGAAAATCGTGAAATTATTGACACGAATGATTTTACCAATTCAACTCCATCAATAAGTCAATAAGTTCATATGTGAACCTCAAGCTCTAATTCATTTGATTTGAAAAACTTTTAATCAACAGGAAAGGGGTTGTCCTTATATTTGTTTTCACACGCAATAATTAAAATATGGTTTTGATAAGATCCGTTGATTTGTGAGGACCAGTTGCTTACCCAGAGTCGCATGTCCATTTGCGTCTAATTATTGACACACATTATTTTAGTAATTGCGCTTCATCACGCTAGTATATTAACTATACTTGAATATTAAAATTAATTTCAGCGTTAAGATAATCACAATCCGTGTTGGATAAATCTATAGAAAACTCTATCTAGACGATGACGGCAGTTTCCTGCATGTATTTACTTTAAGTCAGTATAGCTTTCGACGGCTTGGCTCTAAGTGAATTAAGTAAAAGCAAATCAATCCAATTCGTTAGAGCCGTTTTTCGAATACCTATGCAAAATTTATCAAATGTTTTCACTAAATGTTATTGAATTAACTCGGGTTAAAGAGTTGTGAATACATTGAATTTCCAGAAAACTTTTTATTTATGAACGACAATTGTTTTGCTGTACTGTGGCTTAATCATTCTGCACATTTGTATTGATATTGTCTGAAAATTTAATTCACCCAGGTTCTCAAGTATGCTAGGTATAACAGTAAAGGCGCAAACTGATGGACGCGTTTGTGGCTCAAGCGATGACGTTTGAGTTGTCAGATTCTCTTCCGCCAAAGTTTCGCGATTCTTTTTTGTAGTTGAATAATTTCCACTAGTTGAATAATTTCCACTACCAGAAAATGGCGGGATATTCAAAATACTCAAGAGATTGTTTATACTCTTTTGTCGTGATTATAAGGCAGTTGTTAACAAAACAAGTACTTACGGTATCTCTGGTACTTCGTCATATGAGGTTGAGGACAATGATGTATGAAGAATCATAAGTATATTGATTCAACTATTGTCTTAGAGGAATTATGTATTTATGTACCCTCAATTTCAATCATATAGTGACGATATGTGGCAATGTGAAATATGCATGTAATGTGAAGTCTTTTCAGCATTAAGGTGAAACTAAAATGTTTTTCATCACTTATGATAAATGATTATATTGATTTGGCTTTCTACCAAAAATAATCATTTCTATACAGAACAAACTATTCTCTTTCCATCCGTCCGCTATTTCTCAAGCAGTCGAACAGTTCAATGAAGATTTGTCCAGAATATTGCTAGATGAAAATGTGAAAAAATGGTTTTATATACACTGTTTGTATCGTCACAAACATTTTTCAGACTTTTATTCACGTCAGTATCTCTGTGCAACCCTTGTGTGTCCAAGCTGACTAACGAATTTTTACGCGCTTGTTCTGCGGAACAGTGCGTCATCCTTTCGTCTGTAATTTTCGAATTTTGAGCCAAATATTGTTCTTGAAGATTGGGTTGAATACTCTGTTCTCAAATTAAATTCTGTCCGTCCGTCTGTATGTGCTTTAACTTTCGAAGAAAAAAACCTAGCGACGAAATGGTCAGATTAGGTTGAGAGTCCAAATTTCTCGGTTGAGTTCGGTAATGGGTGAAATCGTTCGAAAAGTTCCGTAGTTAGGCCCATTTGAAACTTCAAGGTTGATTCCTCAAGACCTCATGAAGAAATTATTCGATCAGATTAAAACTTTGCGTACCTATCAGAGCTGTGCCGAGCACTGATGAAAAGTGCTCCGAGCACAAAGCACTAAGCCCTTTCGAAAAGTGCTCCGGAATCTCGAGCACTAAGCACTCATTTTTTGTGAAATGTTCGCGATTACCAAGCACTTTGAAAAAGTAATTCGTTTACACGAGCACCGAGCACTAAGCACTTTTTAATTTGAAACTTCGACTTTAAGACTTTTTCAGCCAGTTGTCTGTAATATTGGCATTTCGGTTTTTCGAAGTCGAAAAACCATAATAGGACCGACCATAATTCGGAACCCGAACAGAGCTTTTCTCCTTTGAGATTTATCGTGTTTACGACTGGACAGAATCGATTTTGACTACGGATTCTTCATTAGTGAGTCCATTCTAGGTTTAAAATTTCAAACTTACTGACCGACATTCGATCACTTCCAAAATATAGTTTTCGCCATAATGATATGCTGTCGAAATAATGGAAACATAAAGACATGGCTCAGAGAGTGCATGGCTTACGGCGAACTCAGTTTTTCGCTCATGTTCTAGGGAATAGCGTGCTATCGTTTGTTTGGTGTTTGGTGCGTCTGCAATTTTCGAATTTTGAGCCGAAAATGGTCTCAAACGACTAGGTTGAACCCACTGATCCGGTGTCAGAGTCGATTCTGTTCGGCCGGCCGTCCAACCGAGGACCCAATATCTGTCGAACGGAGCAAACTAGAGGCTTAAAACTTTCAGGATAGGTCGAGCATCCGAATGCCGCGGTTATGTTGGTTGATGGTCACAAGCGGCACAACGGTTTCAGCGTTATAGCTATTTGAAATTTTGAGGTTATTTCCCTAATATTGAAACTTGGCACTTAGTTGGGGCACGATGACACGCAACTGCAAAATTTTGTTGAGATCGTACCGTCAGTAAGATTGAAAAAATGTTTTTAACATTTTCTCAGAAAAATTTCCATTATCGGGAACAGTTCACTACATTTGAAAAAAATATGTTTGTACCTTGAACACCATATTTTATAGCAGTGTGCCAAATTTCAGTTCGATATGTTCATAATTCTCAGAGATATCGGGAAAAAATATTTGGAGGAAATTTGGATGTTTTTTTCTCAGTATCGTTAGTTTTTTCGGAATAACTCAAAAAATACGATTTCAATCACTGTGAAACTTAGTAACTAGTTCGAAAATGCTGATTTGTATCTTTGTGCGGAATTTCGTGATGATCGTGTCATTAGAACAATCTAAAAAAAAAAAAAAAAAATTCCTTTCAAATATTCAATATTCTGGGATCTGCTGATCATATTATCCTCACGAAATTCCGCGTGAACCTTCGAGTTGTCATTTTTCAATCAAATACTGGATTTTTATTCGATCTTATCTGTATTTTTGTTTACCTTCCTGATTTAATATCGATGAAAATACAGTTTCAATGAGCTGAGTTTCAGATCAATAGAACCCAAGATTCTCGATATCGAAATTATAGGACATTATATGGAAACATTGACAGGACATACTGTGAATATGAAATTTAGAATGAGTGTACATATCAAGAAGGTATAATTCGTGAATAGATATATCGATTCAAAATTTTATATTCCCAATATTCCCCAAAAAACGAAGATAATATCGAATTGAAATCCAATATTTGACGTGTTTGACTCCCTGATGATGAATCCGTGATCCAGATCCATGTTTGGCTGTTCGGCCGTCCGTAAACACGATTACTCTCCAAACGAAAAATCTAGAGCCCTGGAAAGTTGCAGGGTAGGTTCAGAGCCTAAATATCTCGGCAAAGTTCGTTTATAGGCATAATCAATCGGGAAGTTACAGTGTTATTGACGTGAGCATAATTATATATTTTTGTCCCATAACTTCTAAAATGGACAGCTTCGTGCCAAGTTTCGTGATGACCGTTTAATCAGAAGATCAAAAAACAATATTCATTTCTATTCTTCCCATCATATTACAAATAATCTGATTCAATTGATATTTATAGTATTTTAATGTAGAGATTGGTCATCTACCGTAAATGACTTAAATCACTCATCCAGGATTCAGTTAAGCTCAAGAAATATATTTTTCTCTAATATTCTAACTTTGCGATACTCTCGGAATTTCTCACGAACCTGCACGCAGTCATACTACATGAAAGAATGCAAAATATCATTTCAATCAGATCATTAGGTTCGAAATTATAGAGAAAAAAAATAATGAAATTTTAAATGTGAACCGGTCGAGTGTGTGACATACGAATACGAGAATTTAATAAGTATAATCCACGTGACTTCACGTCAGTGGATTTCTTGAGATTTTCAAACACTTCTTAGAACGGAATTCTAATATCTTCATGATCGAGATAGAATACGAAATATTGTATCTCGAATGTCCCAGCTGAAAGCTCACGCTTTGACATTTCGACTCTGAAAGCATTCTATTATTTTCATATAATAGTGGCACAAAACTAAACTTAAACACATATATCACGAATGTGTCGAATGAAGATCCTTGTATTCCTTGTCGAATGTCTCCAAACACCAGAGACAACCGATATATTAGTTCTCTTTGTCTACTGCAATCACGCGATAGCCCGACATTTTCCTGTTTCGACAAGTAGATGAAGGGCTTAGTGCTTAGTAATCCCGAAAAGTGCTTCGAAGCCCTAAGGTGCTCGGGAGCACTTTGCGGTGCTCGGGAGCACTTTGGTGCCCGGGAGCACTGCGGTGCTTGGGAGCACTTTCCGGTGTTCGGGAGCACTTTGCGGTGCTTAGGAGCACTTTTTCGAATTACTAAGCACTAAGCCTTCTCAAAAAATTCTCGAAGCACCAAGCACTAAGCACCGGCTTGAAAAAGTGCTTGGGAGCACAGTGCTTAGGAGCACAAAAGTGCTTCGAGTGCTTTCACGAGCACTAAGCACAAGGCTTCGGCACAGCTCTGATACCTATACATTATTCGAAGTACCAACGTGCAAATTTTCGTTGAAAATTTTTTTCTCCATGAATATTGACTAAATTTCCACAAATTTGGTACAAACTTAAAAAAAATCAGTATTTTACAACAACTTTTCAAATTTCAATCTGATCCGATGTTCACTTTTAGGGGTATGAGGAAAATAATGCCAAATTTCGTTCTCTCAACGTTATATCCGCAATAGCTCAAGAAGTACGGATGCCATCAGACTGAAAATTCGCAACCAGTAGAAGAATATCAACGCGTAACAAAGTGCAAAATTTTGTGTTGATCTTATACTTGAAAATTCGAACAATTGCGTTAAAGGACCTGATTCTTGTCGAAGATTAACAAGAATTTCATGTAGTTTCTAGATTCATCAGTGTCTACAGATACCGACTATAATATTGAGGTGAGACAGTGACGTTAGGATAACCTATTCCTCATAATCTTGCGGAGTCCACATCAACAAAGCATGATACGTGTTCGACCATTACGTGAACACACGTCTACGTCTACAGCCAAGAAATTACTAAATAATTCGACGAAAACTCAGAAGTTTGGACTCACGTACAGAGAGCTAACTAATTCATTGTTATTATATTTGGGAATTGAATTCTAACCCTCTTTGAACTGGAGCAAACATAAAGACAACCAGTGCAGAAGACTTAATCGCAAGAATGGGGCAGATAACAGATATCAACAGCGCAAAGTTGTCATATATATTCAAGTTTCCACCAGTGTGGCCTTCCATATGGTATATGTTAACGCCAAAATTGGTGTATATTCTAGTTTTTATAATTGTCTGGTTTAAGTAAGTTATGAATATTGCTGAGGCCATAGCCGAGAAATACCCACGTTTCAAATATCCCTTATTTTGTGTCGTTCTGTGGATAATTTCGACTACCTACTGCGTCAGGTATAATATTAAGACTCAACAAGAGAGAAACAGTCCGTTGCACAAGTAAGTCGTTTTGAATCGTTTTACACGTTTCGTTTCATATATGAGGCTCACCTAAATTTCTTTTGTCGTAATTAAATAGTTTTAGTTACATTTGTCGTACTTTTCTATTTTCAACAATTAGATTACGACAGGTAAATAGCCTAATATTTCGTTAAAGTGAACAAGTGTTGTTTATCAAGATTTAAATATCTAAAAAAAATAGATTAACACGTGTTCACGCATCGACATTGTACCTGAAGGAGTACATTCAGGTTCATCAGCGTATTCGGTGGAACCCCCTCCATTACGATTTTAAGTCGCAGTCGGAAACGGTCGCGACATTTTGGTCCTTCGGGCCGGATATTGATACCAGAAACATGGAGACAATGTGCCGATGCTTGAAACGTACTCATAAGGTAGAAAAATCATTAACGATGATATATTAAATAATAAAGCTACCGACATCTGAAGAGGATTGCGTCACATCTGTACATCCACATATAAATAAATTTCTGAAAAATTCAAAGTATCACTATTATAATACTCGGCAGAGACATGATAATGCTGATCCATATGAAAGAATGAGGAGAACTCAACAAGGTCCTATTTATACATATTGTCTACAACTTTATACCAAGCTTCCTATAGATGTGAAAATATTGAGTTTACCTGCGTTTACTGAAGAAGTGAAAAATTTCATTCTTGAGAAGACTGTGCATGATTTGACTGAGTTTTTGGGTCAAGATTCTGTGGCTCTGAAGTGTTTTATATTAATTCATGTTCTATGTTTTTTCAAAAGAATATATGTATATATATAATTAATCTGATTTTTTAACAGTCTCAGTATATTAAAGTTTGTTTTTTGATGGGATATAGACTGGATTGTGGAGAATTGATGAACTACTCTTCTTTGTTTTAACCTAGCTTTCGAATAATATTTTATTCTCCTTCGGGGTCTTTACAAAATGAGATTATTTTTATGAGTTCATTTGGAATTTAACTCTTGTTTTCTGACAATTTGACATTTCAACTTAATATTATTTAAATAGAAAAAGGCGTGAAAATTCAGAAAACAAGAGTTAAATTCCAAATGAACTCATAAAAATAATCTCATTTTGTAAAGACCCCGAAGAAGAATAAAATATTATTCGAAAGCTAGGTTAAAACAAAGAAGAGTAGTTCATTAATTCTCCACAATCCAGTCTATATCCCATCAAAAAACAAACTTTTGTATATATATATATATATACGATGTTTTTTGTATTTCTTGATTTCACATAAGTATCTTCATGATGCTTATACAATTTCACTAGGGAAGACATATTATCTTTGGGTAAATATTCGTAGATGTAAAATAAATGTAACATGTATTACAAAATATGTTTATCACTACGGTTTTCGAGAAATTTCGCGTGACATGTCGTTTTTTCAACATTTATCCCTGATATATTGGAAATATTCATAAGTTGCGCCATTTTCTTATTTATATTTGGTCAAATATTGTGCATTGGTGTCTCCCTCAAATGGTTTATCTGAAATCGAACTGTGATATACAAGCAGTGCTGTCGAAGATACTTTGGATTACGAACAAGACACTAGTTCTAAGTTGCTTTTCGATAGATTATTCAAACTTAGATATTCATACCCTAGATTTACTTTTTGAAAAAATATATGATACTTCTTGAGTTTCACTAATAGGTTGGAGTTTAGTAACTCATTAGATATAAATCAAGTGATGTACTTATTTCTTGACTCATTGATTTCATATATTCTCGAATTTCCTTGATGCCCGAACGAACTAATGGCAATTGAGATCTTCAAGAAAGATAACTGTGAATTTTTGGCATATGCTGATCTTTGCCAGAATAAAAAATATATTGGATTGTGTGAGTTTTCAAACAGATCTCGACGCATTCTTTGATTACTGTAAACAAAACAAATTACACCTGAATTTCGATAAATGTTAATCGCTAAGTTTCAGCCACAAATTCAATGCCATAAAATTCAATTATAGCTTAGATGGTGAAGCTTTGCACCATTGCACTGAAGTGGAGGATCTGGGAGTGATGTTCGATAGTAAGTTGACATTTGCCTTACACATTGAGTATGTTGTAGCCAAGAGCAATCGTATGTTCGGCTTTGTTTTAGAAACATCTAGGAATTCCACTTTCGCAAATGCCCAGAGCTCTATATTACGTCTATGTCTACAGTAGGGTGCTTCTGTTGTCTGGAGACCTCAATATGAGGTCCACAAGCACCGGATAGAAGTTATCCAAAACAATATTTTTAAGATATTTGGATTTTAAATGTCGTGGTGTTTTTAATAACTTGGCGGACACCAGGGCTTTGAGACGGAGTTACGGTTTTCATTCACTGGAGAGTTGTAGAGAACAAGCAGATACCTTTTTCTTGTTCAAAGTTGTTGAGGGGCTGTATTGACTCACATTACTCATTGTTCCGATTACATTTTTATGTTCCCTCAAGACAGCTTAGAAATAGTCCGACGTTTGAAATCATAACCTATAGAACGAATATGGTGTGTAATTCCCCATTAAATAGAATGGCTGCTCTATACAATAAAAGTTATCTTGATGTTGACATTTTTTTTTGTCGCTCAGATTTTTCAAAAAAGATATTCGGTGAATTGCTTGGAGTTTACGTTGAGTGATATAGATGGCACATTGGATTTATCTCTTATCTAGAATTTTGTTTTTTTTTTTGATGCTTTTCAATTCGTTTTTGTTCTTGTTACATGTATACTTAAAATTTAAGACTATCCTTGTTCATGTAATCTGTCGATATCAATTTGGGTTACTTACCCGTCGATGTCCTATTTGTTAAATAATAAATAAAAAAAAAACTTAAATGCAATTTATTTCGAAAACAATACGCTCAAAAAAAATTAAAAGTAAAAAGAAAACTATATATTGATATTAAATCTCACCAGACATAACAGTTAGTCCACTTTTACTGAGACTTCAGAACAAAGCCAGATTAAACTCTGAATAAAATAGAACAATGTACTAAAATATTGAAACTTACAACCCTTGTATACTACAGTTCATTCAGGTGAAATAAGAAGCTCAATGAAGTATTCTTCAATGACAGTAGACTCAATGAGTAGCAAATAAATTCAATTTCTCATTTATGAACGACAATTGTTTCGCCACACTGATGTGTCCTATATTTGGACATTCCATAAATAAAGTTTTGTGGAAGATGAATTTATTTACTACTCATTGAAAAATGGATTTCCATCAAGTAAAGACTGAATCCATCAAATATGTGTTTCAATATTACCACTAGTTCCTGAAGAATAAAGTATTGAGGCCACACTAGATTGTCGTAATTCAGATTGATGTATTCTGTCAGGCGTAGGATCAGCCGATTTGGCTTGGGACAAAGGAGTTTGGCCTGAAATTAGGTAGGAGACGGTAACACATCCACGAAGAGGATAATCTTATTCTGGACAAACCTGAATCAGATTTGCATTCCACATGACTCATTAGCGGGATTTAGCTATCAATGACAAAAAGAAGTTCAGGAAACTTAATCTTGTTTATGAAAATGCAGATATTTTGGGGTTGAAATACGAAAACTACAAATAACGTTATCATTTTATACAAATTAATTATAGCGCACTCCTGTTCTATAGAATAATCAAGTAAAAACGTCCTATCTTACACACTACTTGATAGATTTCGTTGCTAATTCACATAAATCTGCAGCCATTCTACTATATATGGCATGATTTTCAATTTCATCGAATAAGTATTTTTATAATGATTTAAACATACAAATTTTGAAGAGTTATATTACTGCAGTTGAATAACTATGGTGGCCAATTTCACGATAGGCCACAGCCATTATTGAAATTAATCAATAGTTCAAAATCATTTATCGATCAAAGCAGTATTTATTGATGAACGAGGATGCTAAAGTAACTAACAACTCCTCAGTCTGTACTTTTAATGATTTTCACTCAGGCACAGGCAAAACAGTATATGTGCCAGGCATGGAGACAAACTTAGGTCCGGTACACACATACGGTTTCTCAAGCTTCGGTGCCGTTGCGGTGCCGCACTCATGTGTGCATTTTACCACTAATGCTGTGTACTTCTGGACCGGACCGGACCGGTCCGTCGCCGGAGCTAGAAATACCGTATGTGTGAACCGGACCTAAGAGGTACGATTGTGACTAACAAGATATCAAGCTTAGCGTGTTGTTTGAAATATGGCTGTCAATAGGTCGCGCGATGTTATTTTTGGTCTCCTCCATGAGTATGAACCTCAAGTCACTAAGCGAGTAGCTCAGCTCTCAGCATCAAGCTAGTTTTGTTGTTATACCAAAGCCTTAGCCTCTGCTGTCAGAGAATTATTCCATTGATCTAATTTTTTATTTTCAGATAAATACAATACTTTATTCGTCACGATGAATTTGATGTTTAGAAAAAACTTCAGGGAGCAGAAAAGCGGAGGTATTTCTTCTAAGGTTGGAAAGTCGACGGTAGGAAGGCATAGCAGTAAAAGAGCCAGCAGAGAACAGGGATACTCACCAATGGATGAACACCACTACAGAACTCATCTGTTCTTCAGCCCCCCAAGACCTAGTTACGTCCCGGACGAACAAGATGGTAAGTTTGATGTAGAAAGGCTGACAGATATCGGTAGAAAACTTCGATCTCCTCAATATACTTCTGCTTCTTACTATGAACGGGTGTCACAAACGATACCTTCAGGTGTAAAATCTCAGAAGTTAACACGATAATTCATATCAACTAATAGGAAAAATAAACTGTTTTGTACTTAGTAACATTTAACTGATATTTACATCTGGAAGGAAAAAGTTCTTCCAGTTGATTTTATTTCGCCACGGTAAGAATGTAAACGTATTATCTTTGATAACTTGCTTGCGAAAACAAAAAATTATCTTTTCTTGTGGGGAAATCTGTTCATAACAGCCATGTAAAGATATACAAATATTTTCAAATATTCCTTTTTCCTATGAAGTGTTTATTTTATAAAAAGGACTCGAATTTTCATCATGTTATAGCAACTCTGAGAGGGGTAGCATTGTTGCAATCTAGCCTGTTGCCGAAGAGAAATAAGAGATAGCCGTGAAGAGCGACGTTATATTGTGTTCGCAGTTGAAAAGCCTACTAGTACCTACAGATAGTTTTAGATATAATGTCTTCATCCGCTATTGTTAATAATCACAAACTGTTTCGAGTTCGAAAACGTTAGAATTACATTCATGTTACTGACTTTTGAAAGGTTTTAACATTTTTGCAAATCGAGCTGCCGCAGAAAGTCTTCGCATGTGGCGTGATGTCCTTAGCGATAAATCACCGTTATGTCTGAGTATGTAAAATTACCACAGAAAGCTAAGATACTGTCGTGAAGAGCGGCGTGTTATTGCTTTTGGAGTTGAAAGTGTTACTAGTAGGTACAGATATTTCTATGATACTGGATATGCCTTTATCTACTGGTGTTAATCATCACGAATTGCTTCGAGTTCAGAGAACTTTGAATGCTTATGTTTTTTGCGACTTTGATAGGGGAAGTATTGTTGCTGATCGGGATGCCGAATATTAGCCTTCGGAACTTATTACTTCCATATACGGTCAGTGCTTCCTATGAGGGCGGATTGCTGTCGTGAACGTTTGAACTTGTGCAGACAACAGTGAAATTGAAAGGAACTATAGCATAATTAAGTATTTTTGTATTGTATTTTTTTCCGAATATCCTAGGCTTCAACGAAACCCCTCAGAAGCTTAAAGCTTGTGCGAGTTAGGATACCGGGTGTGTTCTGTGTAGGCTTTGTTACTAATTCCTTGCGCCACGTTAGGAACAGCACTGTTAATTGTTTACCCAACAGCGAATGGTTGGACGGTCCCCTAAAAACCGGAAAAGATATTTCCCGGCGAAGGGCTTGAACCCCAGACCTTACGATCATGGGGCTTGCATTCTAACCACTGAGCTACCGCCGCTCAAAGTCCTCAAAGACAATTCCGTCCAGATACGCACGATGACTATAGGAGTGCATGACGCCACCAATAAGGTTGCGATTCTTTACAGTGACAGAATATAGAACGTTCTTTCTCCTCCTTTTTTCAAAATATCAAGCCCATATTCTTGACCCTCAGGGAGATATCAATTGAGCGTTCATGAACGAACAATATTTTCAAATGTTCCAAATCATTCGGAACAACTTTTTTTAGGTAGATGAAACTAGAGATGGTTATCTATTATTCCCTTATGGGTGGAATCATCTTTCTGATTCCGATAAATTGAGATTTGAGTTTAAATTCAGTACAGGACATCAGAGCTATTTCTCACAGTTATCAAATGGCGCATGATCGGGATCGATCGTTTACTGTGTTGATTTCGAGGATTTCTTAAAACTACTCGAAATCGTCAAAATATCATGTTAGTTGGTTTTTCTTCTTTGATTTTAAGCACGTCCCGATTCACATCTCCTTCAGTGCGAATAGTAATAGTATATAAAACGATTGGCAAATGGTGAAAAGGAGCTGCTAACCAGACATGTATTTCACAAAACTGAAATGTGTATGGGTTTGTCACCCCAAGATGGTTTTGATCAGACATCAAAAGGACTTCCATTGGGATATATATCAACAACTATTTGGTACTGTTTTTCTGCATTCCGTATCTTCAACATCGTTATTTGTATGGTCTCACATTATTGCATTTGCCAAGTCTGTCAGAATCGAATTTAACATCTTCATCAGTGTGGAAATTAGTCGTTCTAGACCATTTTCGGGAACAAGTCGAGAATTCCAGACATTCGAGCTGAAAGATGGCACGCCGTTCCCTAAAATATGCGTCAAAACAGATTTCTCGTGAAGATTGAAATCTAACTGAAACTTAGTATAAAACTCGAAACCAATTTGAAATACGAAACCCTGGGACCCATAAGGGTACTCTGTGGAGCTCTCAATACCGGTAAATCGAAGAACAAGCCGGATGTATACTTGTGAAGCTTCAAACGTATTGTTTCCGACAGATTGTTCTTCGAAAAGGTCCATTTCTACCTTTAATGCAACGTCAATAATTGAGGGAAACCCGAAGATGATTGTGAACTCAAAATAAATTCAGAGTAGATAAACGATTTTATGTTCTTGAGAAATTAGTGGAATCATGGATGTCTATGTAAATGACGCTAGTTCTCGAGCAATCATTATAATGGATTATTTGGTGCCCGAAATCTGAGCAGATGACCAAAAAGGAAAATAACTATACATAGAAGGATTCTGTTCACACAAACTCTAAGGAGAGGTATATGCAACAGAGCTCGTGGATTAGAATCACTAATAGAGGACATGAATCAATAATTGGATGGTTCTCAGATAGTCGACGTGCACAGGTATGAACTATTTCTTTGGTTCCCAGAAATCACTACTCGACACAAATGTACCTGTTCAGAGGTGATGCAGTTGTTGTTCAACGTGGCGGTTTTAATGGACGTACAAAGGTTCTTGATGAATGGAAACAGGCCATCAACAATGTCATCACACCGACAAATCTCCATCCGACGGAACACGCTTGGTATAATTTCTATTTGTTCAAAGAAGTAGTTTAGTTTGGGTTTTTTGTCCTATATGTGAGACAGTGCACTTGAAAACGTTCAAGGGCATCTTCCACTCCTGTGTCCACCTTATGACGCTGTTAAAGTCCATTTGAAGTTCAGCATAATACAGTAGTGAATTGGTATATAGGTTTCCATCATCAGCAAATGAAGCAACCTCGGTGACAAGTCTCAAATAGAGATTGCACAAATATGCTATAAACAGCAGCGGCCCTAGGACCGACTCTTGAGGGACACCGCTGAGAACTTCGTGTTCCTTTGAGAGTGAAGAATCAACACGTACCTGGAAAGTTCGCTCAGTGAGAAAACCCCTCAACAACCTCAAAAGCTTACCCCCGACCCAGAAATGCTCCAACTTGTAAAGCAGAAATTCTATAGGTATTTTGTCAAAAGTTTTCTCGAAATTAAGGTAGATGACATAAACTGGCTCATAGTTGTCATCGTGTCCACTGATTCAGCCTGGTCAGGAGGTTTGTAAGTGTACATCTTCTTGGGAGAAAGCCATGTTGTTGTGCAGGCAGAACATTTTCCAGCAGAAATTTAGTTACAAATTCAGTTTGGTAATTATCTTTTACATGCATTTACACAGTGAACTCGTTTGGCTGATCGGTCTATAATTTTCAGCAAGATGTTTGTTACCCTTTTTATATATTGGTGTTACCACTGCACTTCTTCAGGTCTCAGGGAACTCTCCTGTGTCCATTATGCTGTTGAATGTCTCGGACAGTGGCCCTTTCAGTACTTGCACACATTTCTGAAGGAAGAACGATGCGATCCCATCAAGCCCAGGACTAGTAACTTAAGCATGCGGCTGCCCTCCGAATTATTTCGGACAGAACTATGAAACGAATTTTACACTGCGACTTCCTGTTACACCCATACAAGATTGCCATGGCCCAGGTATTTTCTCCAGCTGACAAGCTCACTACGGGATTGTTGTAACGCGATTCTTGAGGAGGTACCACTCACGTATAAACCCATTTCCACCTGACAGGCTGCGTCAATAAACAAAACTGCCTTGACCGGGCCGCCCAGAACCCTCGAGAAATTCATCAGAGACCTTCTCACAGTCCAAAGGTTACATTTTGGTGCGCCGTGTTAGCTATAGGTATCGTAGGCCATAACTTGTTTGAGAGACGTGGCGATGCAGTTACTGTGACGTCCCAACGATGTTTCAACATATTTGAATAATTTTTGCGGACGAAAATTAAGGGGTATGGGCAGGAGCACGTAACAGAGAGCTTCTCGTTCCAGCAGGATGGGGCTTTTGGCCCATACAGCCTGTAGTTCACGTGAGATTCTGCAAGACATGATCCCGATCGAGTCTTCTCCCTACGGGAGGTCCTTTCGTGGCCCTCGCGCTCTCCCGATTCAAGTCCGTGTGATTTATTCCTATGGTGAAATGAGGTCTTCGAACATTGCCTAGGACAGTCGATGACTTGAACAAGGCCATCCAGGATGAAATCATCCAAATTGACACCGCCAGGCTGAGGAGAGTTATGGAAAACTTCCACGAAAGACTCCACATGTGCGTGTCTCGCGAAGCCGTCATTTGGATGATATTATTTTCAAGACATGAATGAAAAACCTTGATCATGCAGGCTTTCAAAACGAAAAAGAATTTGTTCAAAATCTTTTCTCGCTTTTTTTAACAGCTCTTTTAAATGTACGAGCATAAGTTGCCATACTCTGTACTACCACAAACGCCATCCAAACGTATTATGCGAATCCCTTTGGCTTGCGTTGAGAAAACTGACTCCTGATGGAGCAAAAAGAGCGCTGCCTCATTTATTTTGAAACTAAGCCTGATGATTTCGAATTCCCTCAAGAGGACATTTCATTAGTTGATTCATCTTTCGATCATTTTGATGGATTTTTCATGAAAGTATGATTTGTTTCAACAGTTCAGATACATTCTCCGATGAGTGATTTTTTTATAATTAACGTTAACGATATTGTCCGGGTCGGAAGTTATAATACAAGAATTAAAACAAAGAGTCTTTCTGATGACATTGTTCAAACAATGCTAATAGTTTTGATGTTGGAAGTGTGGCCGGTTTCCTCGAAGTAATGTCTGCAGATCATCAGACCATCACAACTACCAGAAATAATTAATTACACAACAAAAAGACATTATCATTACAAATATACCACAGTTAATCATTATTCACATTTTAATGTACATATATTCAACTTTACACTATTATTGAAATTAATTTTTGATCGTAGATATATTCCACCACAAATTGATACAGTACTTAGTACTGAAGAGTAGTCCACATCTTTTATTTGATCTTCTACATTTCTGTTACTAACGATTGAATCTGCTATAAGACGGATCTCAAGATGTGTAGTTCCCCGCAATCAAGTTGTGAATTTAGATGATTTCATTAAAACCCATGCTACCATTTTCAAACCAACAATCTGAAAATTATTTTTTTTGAAAAATTTTTGAAATATTTTAAGTTCAATCAAATGCTCGAACCAACTCAAAAGCAGGTAAACTGGCAGCTATTCTAAATAATTTTGAGATCATACGAAATTAACTTGAGAGATAACAATAAGAATCTAGAAAAGCACTGACGTGAAGTCAGCAGCTTTTACGCGCTTGTTCACACTGCGAATTGGTGACTTGAAAATTCCAGTGAAATTTCAATAAAATATAAAAATTTAAAAAAAAAATTTTTTTTTTGAATTTTTCCATGGATATTTCTTCTTACTGACACTGTTCATCTTTCAACCACGTTTCATTCCGATCAGATGAATATTTTTAGAGTTATTGAAAAATCAAAATTTCAAATGCTGTAGCACAAAAACCATTCGGCAGATTTGGCCAATTAACGAACTTATACGAGATATTCAGGATCTCAACCTATCCTGAAAATTTCAAGACTCTAGGTCCCTCCTTTCGAAAGTTACAGCGCACACGGCCGGACAGACAGAATCAATTTTGACCACGAATTCTTCATCAATGAGTCCAACCTAGTCGTTTGAGACCAATTTCGGCTCAAAATTCGAACATTCCAACATTGTGATTTCGGGAGTATAATTTCACTTGCAAAATACGACGTGAACTAAAGTTGAAAGCAGGCATTTACTTGGAGAATCTCCGAGGAAATGACTTGTTCTCAGTATTAAAATGGGACTGAAAAGAACAGTTTTGAAAATTATTGATTATCATTTGTAGGTATATGAATACTTAAAAAGACAAATTAATAATAATAATATTTGCTGAATGACTTTTACCCTTTTAGATTCTCTTGGGCAGCTGGTTTCAGGAAGGTATCCATAGCTACAAATTATTTATTCTTCAATTTTGTATATTGAATGGCCTCCGACGATTAGGATGAACTGAATAAGTGGAGAATTCTGTGGAAAATTCATTTCTGCGCTCGGATCCGTAGCAATTGATGAATACATTCATTTTACTTTTTCAACACTCCTTCCTAATTACTGTATTCTTAGATTGTTTGAGAAAATGGGTTCAAAATATAATTAGACTTACTGCTGTATGACGTTTCTTTTCGGATTAAAATCTGCTCGTTTTTCAGCAACGATTTGGTTGGTCGATTCGAAATTAAAAATTGTATATCCAATCAGATTTAGCCCGAAAATTATTCTACATATTCGATCTGAATATGAATATTATCATTATCAATTATCTCCTCCTTCAATCCTTCAAAACTTTTGAAGAAAATGTATTCCAAACCGATCTCTCTTATTCTCGGTATATTCTATGATTTTGCCCGAACTAGTTCCATCCTTTTATCCTCAGTTCCTCTCTCTCTGAGCCATGTCCATATAGTTTTATAAGTCTATGTACGTTACTTTCGCATAACCTCAGAATTATTCGGATAAGCTTTTATTTTACCAGTTTTTCGAGATGTGTCGAGCATTTGATTCAACTTAATTATTCCAAAAATGTTTTAAAAAGAATAATTTTCAGATTGTTGGTTTTAAAATGGTAGTACAGCCAAACTACCGAAATATATCACCAGGGTAATTGCATGAAGGTTCCAATGAAACTTCAAGTTTCAAGACTTTTATTCCTCTTCTATCTGAATTTGATAAGGAAGGAAACAGTTCCTATGTCTAAGGATTTCATATTTTAATAAGAAATCCGCCATATACCGACCTTCACCACTGTGTGAAATCTCTAACCCCTTTTCTACATTGAAACTATGACATTCGTTAAAAAGATAATTCCCAAAATGAGAGTCATTTTAATAAGGTCGTAACTAAGTACTTTCAAATATTCTCTTATTCCCTGTTTGAAAGTTCTGTTCGTTTTTGCTACATATATTGCACCACATGCGTCACAAACTAGTTTATAAAGTTTACATTCCATTCTTCACGAGTATTGGTATAGTATCATTGTTGTTGAAAAATATATTTTCTAATGTTTTTGTAAACTTGGGAGCCTTCTTAGCTGTGCCACCCCACTCCAAAATTCTCGCAATCTTATTTGATAGGGGTTCAACATAACTCAGAGGCATATAGTTTTTAACTCCTTCCTCAGGTATACTCACTGTAAAATGTGTTCTTGGTAAACGTTTATGTATAATAATTTTTATGTATTCATTTGAACGATTCTTTTGTGCTATTTGTTTTAGGATGCAAAGTTCTTTTTGGTAATTTTCTTCATTAAGTGGTACTCTAATCAATTTTTCTAATAAGCTACTAAAAGCTGCAATTTTGTTATTCCAATGGTGTCTTGAAGAGAGATTAATTGAACTGTCAGTCTGTGTTGATTTTCTAGAAATGTCAAAAGTATAAATATAACCACAAGGACGAATATCTGTCGATAAATCAACTCCAATCAACCAAAATCTGTCAAAAGTTTACAGTTTTCTATCTTTACGGATTAGTCCAGGAAGATGGCTTCCTTATCATTCTGTTGCTCGATTAGAAATTTAATTGTGCTCACACCTCACACAAGTACCTGCCACATAATGAAGATGTCGTCTACATAACGGTAATAATATACGATAAATTTCCTATAGATGTAGTTTGTTTCGAAAATGTTTCCTTATTCAAAGTAGTAAATGTATCTATCTGCCAGGAAAGGATCTGCAGGGTCACCCACTGCAAGTCCATGTTCTTGTACATATATGTTATTGTTGAACACAAAAAACGGTCACGAATTCAACATGAAAACTATTAGGAAGACTTTTTGTTTTAATTCTTAATTTTTTTTAAACAATATCATCTCATCTCATACCTATTCATAATTGCATTTCTTTTCAGAATCATCAACAGGTAATTGTATGTTAGTGATTGGACTACACAATAAATTCCACTCATCACACAGGTATTTTAAATTCGCAAAGAAGCTACTGCTGTAACTGCTAGTGCGTAAGGCATAAGAAATCACAGCTGCGCTGTTCTTTTCACATCTAAATATAACACTTAAGTAGAATAATTCTAACTCAATTGCGGAAAACTTGGGCTTAGGCTCGGATAATTCTTGGCAGAGTATTAGTAGCTACATCAATTAATACATTTAACCAGAATGAAATAAATCACGAATAAAATTTTACATTTTGTACAGTAGCGAACTGACTTTTTTTTTCAGAGTTTGTAGCTAATTAAAACCTTTTTGTTTTATAATGTATTTATATTTATGAATAAAAAAATTGTTATTTATATTATCTAAATCAGAAGTTGTTGCTACTATTCAGATAAAGATGCAATTTCTTAGGTACTCAATAAGGTAATTCGATTATAAACTTTGTAATGTCCTCCTGAACATTATTCCAAAACAGATGAATTTCTTGAAGACTCAAAAAGATTAAACCTTCTGATTTGATTTGAATTATGAATGAAAAAATGTTTTTTTGCCATCTAGGGTTTTTTCTGGAAGGACAGAGGAAAAACTCATGGATATTGATATCAAAATCATGTGTCTGAAGGGTTAAGAAATGGTTCGAATGGAAAAAAATGGTTTCGGATAATATGCATATTATGCAGAGAAAAAAATTCAACCTTTGAGTAAAATAAAGTTATGATTCATTATTCAACTACATGAAAAAATATTCCTGCTCGTTCATGAAATACTAGTAATACACCTGAAAATTTCACAGTTCTTCCTTGAAGTTGGATTTCAATAAACGAATGAAAAAATCATTCAGTTCGAGGCATATCGCCGAAACTACAGGGCAGAAACTAACGAAACACGGGAGAAAAGTAGCGTCTTATACAAGGAAGCCCCTCCAAGCTTTTCACCAAGATCAAGGTATCCTCAGGAGTGACAATGAAGGGTTTAAAATTGAAATAAAGTTTTCCAAAAGTGTACCGACGTATTTCCGTGGAATTTCAATGATATTGCTGATGCAGAACTTAATCTGAAACGTTTAACTAAAATGATTTACAGTGAGTTCGCGAGTGATATACAGAATATATTTGGAATGTCAAATAGATATTTGATCCAATTGTTATCTCTCAGTTTCGGATAAAGCGGAAAGATATTCTTTATCTCCTGGTTTATCTATTCGTTTCTGAGGTTACCGTGAAAACAAACGCCATGCAGGCCGTATAGAATCAAGTTTGCCGTCGGATTATTCATCACCGAATCCCACCAAATCGTTTGAAACCATCCTCCAAAAACAAAAAGCAGAAATTATTACGCTGTGTTCCGTAGAATAAGCTCGAAAAAATGTATTATGTTTGTGGTGTTCATGAAATTTTCCAACCACAATGCTCCTCAATCAGTAGCTCTCTAATAAAGGGATATCAATAAGAGGTGTTATTTTGGTATTCAAAAAAATGCCATTTTTCAATATAAATGATCGGATGTTTATTTCAATATAAAGAAGAAGCTATGCCTTTAATAGTGGAAAATAACATCAGGCAAATTACCACCACTGCCACGCTTATAGGACCACATCATTTTAATGAAATTTTCCATAACCAAATCGCAAAGTGGCTACCCTATGTCCTCGGTAGCCTCACGAATTCCATCTTTAAGGTCTTGCATCGACGCTGGGCTATTGGCGTAGACCTTCTCTTTCACGTGGCCCCGAAGGAAGAAGTCGCAAGATGTTAAATCACAAGATCTCGGTGGACAATTGTGATCACCTCTTCGAGAGATAACACGGTTCGGAAACTTTTCCCGCAAAAGATCAACGGTTTTGTTGCTTGTGTGGCACGTAGCGCCGTCTCGTTGAAAGTAAACGTTGTCCAGATCAATACCATCCAATTTCGGCCATTAAAAATCATTAATCATCTCTCGATAGCCCAATCCATTCACCGTAACTGTTGCTTCAGCCTCATTTTCGAAAAAGTAAGGTCCAATGACTCCGTCGGACCATAAACCGCACCAAACAATCACACGTTGAGGAAAGAGAGGCTTTTCAACAATAACTCTCGGGCTTTCCGATCCCCAGATGCGACAATTTTGCTTGTTGACGAAGCCACCGAGGTGGAAATGGGCCTCAGCACTCAAACCCGAATCTTTATGCAAAATACGGTGTGATGACGTTTCAGGAATGCCAAATTCCAAAGAACGACGAGGAATAGACAAACCTGGGTTTTCTTCAACACTTTCGGCTACAGCAGCAATATTCTCGGCTGTTCTTGAGCGACGTGCACGGGTATTATTCTTCTCATAACTAACTTGTCCCAACAGCTCGAATTTTTCCACCAATTTCTTAATTGCGGTCCGACAAGGTGCTTCACAACGACCCAGAAATGTTCGAATTTTACGAACCGTCTCTGCAACATTTTCACCATTTTTGTAGTGAATTTTAATAATTTGAATGCGTTGTTGAAGCGTGTACGGTTCCATTTTTATTAATGACGTAGTTTGTACTTGTCAAATGTCAAAAAATGACAGCTTCAAAAGTGACATCTACCGAAATAGCGGGCTATTCAAAATAACACCTCTTATTGGAAAACCCTTCAGAGTCAGTAAATCGGTGTAGGTCATCGAATCTTAGGTTTTCTATTATTGCAACATGGCAAGGATTTTAAGTGATATAATTTCAATATGTGTCGCCACTTTCAGAATCAATGGACAAAAAATTTGGGAGCATTGGCTAGTTCAACCTCTGCATACAGTCGGATCGAACAAAGGGCGTGAAATATTGAAGTAGGTTTCAACGAAAAATTTCTTGAAGACATTTCAGAGATCTGTGGGGGTGGGTAGACGGCAATCTACCAAAATTTGTTCGCGTACATTTGGAATCACGTGTTTCAGTACACTTCATTTTCACTTTCAAAATGCTGAGATATTCTATTCACATTCTTCTCAGGGATTGTCCTCGGCAAACGCAGTTTTACTTCCTGATAGAAATATTTGGCGCGATCTTTTTTTCATATGGTCTTTACAAAATTCTGAACCAACCTCCCGCTATCATTTCTCAATCCAGTACTGAATTTCAGTTCGATGTGATCTGTGTTGAGACTTCGCTAAAATGTAAAGAGTTACTTTTATTCTATGATTCATAATTCTATGGATTATTATGTGCCATCTGATGTAGGAGGAGAAGATCCCATAGACCTATAAAACTATATGGACATGGCTTAGAGAGAGAGGAAGCGGGCCGACAAAGATGGAACTAGGGCGGGCCAACCCAAAGAATACGGCAAAAATAAGACAGATTAGTTTGAAGCCATAGACTGTAATTATAAGTTTATGTTTGAAATACATTTTTTCGAAATTTTTGCAAGTCGAAGTATTTCAAAGCAGATTTTTTGTTATTCCATTCTGAATTAGAATATAAAGACTGTATAGAAATTATAATACCCATTTTTTTGTGTTTTCGTGAGCTTTTTGAATAGAATTTGATTTTCTTCATTTTCAACCGGGTTGACTGGTGAATAATGGTAAATTTGTGTTGTGTCATTAATTGTACGAGGAGATATAAAATGAAAGTAAAATACAATAATTTGGAAAGAGAGTTGAAAAATCAAATGAATGTAAAATTGCTATGAATCCGAGGGTTCTTCACTATTTAGTGCATTCTAATCGTTTCAGACCATCTAACGCACAAAATTCAAAAGCTGCGTACACGCGAGCTACTTTCGAGGCAATTTGATTCGGCTTCCTCGCAAGTTTGGACGGTGTTGAGTGGCTGTTCAAAACACCGTATATACTTGTGAGGCAGCTCAAAGCTCAATTAAAGTGCTCCGGAAGCCGCTCAGCTCGCGTGTCTGTAGTCTGATGAGAAAAAAATCATTTGGAGCTCAGAATACCGTCCTGAAACAAGCGACCCAGGAGAATTTATAATATATAGTTATTGATTAATCATTTCGAATATTCATATCGGAGTTATGTTCACATTCATCACCAATTTTTTAAACTTCAATGTAATCTAATATACCAAGAAGAAGTCATTTTCCTGGAGATTCCCTAAGTAAATGCTTGATTTTATCTCTAGATTGGCGTCATATTGAGCGAGTGATATCATTCTTCATCTCACTCTCCATGCGCTATAGAATACCGGATATTTGTATCGTGTATATTGTCTATGGTCTGCCCGATCCAGTTCCATCTCTCTCTCGAACCTCTCACTTGCTTCATTATCCCCATTCGACTCTTTGGAAATGAATTCGAACGTCGTGTCCAGAGAGTTTAATATGTCTATGGAAGATCCCTGCTTACCGTTTACCAGTAATGTTAATGATTGATGAAACTGCATTGAATAAGGAACGTTTATTCAGAGTGTAACTGATATAGAAGAATAAATGAGTATAAGTTGATGATTGTAATATTTCGACCAAATTCGAGTTAAAGTTTACGCAAATAAATACACTGCTGAAGAATCTGCAGTTTCAGAAACATTAGAAAAATAAAAATTGAATAGGGATTTATATCTACGGAGTCATCGTGCCAATTTCATCGATTCACGAATTCGACCTTCTTAATCAAACCGAAAGCCTACTCTACAAATATTGAGTTTCTAAGTCGTTTCTTCGGGAAGTTATGTACCCATTTAAGATTTTATATTCGTTGATCGTATTGAATTGAAATCCACAACACCAACCAAAAAAAGACAGCTTAAAGTTTCATGCGAAATTTCGCAAATATGAAATATTTGAACAAAAATTTTAAATGTTTCTTTTAATTGATATAATCAAATCAAGGAAATATCCAAGGTATCCTTCACCAAGTTCCATTGGTATCTGATGAATTGTTCCTGAAAGAAAAAATTAGAAAAGCACTGACGTGAGATCAGGAGCTTTTACGCGCTTGTTCAAATTCATTGCCGAAGCACCTGTCATCTGTTCACGTATTGGCCCCGCCAAACGCTTGTATTTTTGAAAATATTTGGAAAATGTTTAAACGTAGCCAATAGCTGCGTGAAATTTTAGAATTCAGAGAAATTTCGACGTTTATAGGAGAAATCGGGGTGTCATTCCGCAGGCGTCCAACCATTTGCACCAAAATTTGCCTCCAGAAGTCACCCAGTTATATTCGGGGTATTTTGAGCTGTTAAGTTTGCGTGAAGTTACCCACACATTTCCACGTAGAGACGTCGATATTGGGATAGAGGGAAGGCATGCATTATTCGTAGACAGTGTTGCCAGATGTAGTGAGTAGATTGAAATGATAGATATCTCGATTCTGCAGCTCAAATTGAAGCAATAGTTTGAAAGTTGACTAATGACTTCATCATTCAAGAAAGCAGAAGCCAAAGTGATCGATAAAAACAATAGAGTCAATAGAGTATCCGATATAATATGATATAGATTTCCGTTAAACTATGGAAAAAATGGAGTATTCAATATGTGAACTGAAACCATCGAAACATTTTTCTGGATGGCCGTCAAACTAAGGAAAAAAAAAAGTGAAAATGAAAAAAAAAGTGGAGATGGATTCTGATGTCGAAGAGATGGTGATCGGAAAGAGGTGCCGCGTAAACAAAAATTGTTATGAATCGACTATTCAATATATGAACTGAATCCATCGAAACTTTTTTTTGGATGGTCGTCGAACTATGGAAAAAAATTGAAAATGGAAAAAAAAAGTGAGGATGGATTCAGATGTCGAAAAGATGGTGATCGGAAAGAGGTGCCGCGTAAACAAAAAGTGTTATGACTCGACTATTCAATATATGAACTGAATTCATCGAAACATGTTTCTGGATGGCGGTCAAACTAAGGAAAAATAAATGGAAAATAAAAAAAAAGTGAGGATGGATTCTGATGTCGAAAATATGGTGATCTAAAAGAGGTGCCGCGTAAACAAAAATCGTTTTGAATCGACTGTTCAATATATGAAATGAATCCTTTGAAACATTTTTCTGGATGGCCGTCAAACTAAGGAAAAAAAATTGAAAATGGAAAAAAAAAGTGAGGATGGATTCTTATGTCGAAGAGATGGTGATCGAAAAGAGGTGCCGCGTAAAAAAAATCGTTATGAATCGACTATTCAATATACGAACTGAATTCATCGAAACATGTTTCTGGATGGCCGTCAAAGTAAGGAAAAAAAATGTAAAATAAAAAAAAGTGAGGATGGATTCTGATGTCGAAAAGATGGTGATCTAAAAGAGGTGCCGCGTAAACAAAAATTGTTTTGAATCGACTATTCAATATATGAACTGAATCCATCGGTACATTCCTCTTGATGGCCGTCTAACTAAGAAAAAAAAAATTGAAAATAAAAAAGAAGTGAAGATGGATTCTGATGTCGAAGAGATGGTGATCGAAAAGAGGTGCCGCGTAAACAAAAATTGTTATGAATCGACTATTCAATATATGAACTGAATTCATCGAAACATGTTTCTGGATGGCCGTCAAACTAAGGAAAAAAAAAATGGAAAATAAAAAAAAAGTGAGGATGGATTCTGATGTCGAAAAGATGGTGATCTAAAAGAGGTGCCGCGTAAACAAAAATCGTTTTGAATTGACTATTCAATATATGAACTGAATCCATCGAAACATTTTTCTGGATGGCCGTGAAACTAAGGAAAAAAAATTGAAAATGGAAAAAAAAGAGCGGATGGATTCTTATGTCGAGGAGATGGTGATCGAAAAGAGGTGCCGCGTAAACAAAAATTGTTATGAATCGGCTATTCAATATATGAACTGAATTCATCGAAACATGTTCCTGGATGGCCGTCAAACTAAGGAAAAAAAAATTGAGAATGGAAAAAAAAGTGAGGATAGATTCTGATGTCGAAAATATGGTGATCGGAAAGAGGGTTCGCGTAAACAAAAAGTGTTTTGAATCGAATATTCAATATATGAACTGAATCCATCGGAACATTTCTCTTGATGGCCGTCTAACTAAGAAAAAAAAATTGAAAATAAAAAAAAAGTGAGGATGGATTCTGATGTCGAAGAGATGGTGATCGAAAAGAGGTGCCGCGTAAACAAAAATTGTTATGAATCGACTATTCAATATATGAACTGAATTCATCGAAACATGTTTCTGGATGGCCGTCAAACTAAGGAAAAAAAAATGGAAAATAAAAAAAAAGTGAGGATGGATTCTGATGTCGAAAAGATGGTGATCTAAAAGAGGTGCCGCGTAAACAAAAATCGTTTTGAATTGACTATTCAATATATGAACTGAATCCATCGAAACATTTTTCTGGATGGCCGTGAAACTAAGGAAAAAAAATTGAAAATGGAAAAAAAAGTGCGGATGGATTCTTATGTCGAGGAGATGGTGATCGAAAAGAGGTGCCGCGTAAACAAAAATTGTTATGAATCGACTATTCAATATATGAACTGAATTCATCGAAACATGTTCCTGGATGGCCGTCAAACTAAGGAAAAAAAAATGGAAAATAAAAAAAAAGTGAGGATGGATTCTGATGTCGAAGAGATGGTGATCTAAGAGGAGTGCCGCGTAAACAAAAATTGTTTTGAATCGACTACTCAATATGTGAACTGAAACCATCGAAACATTTTTTTGGATGGCCGTCAAACTAAGGAAAAAAAAGTGAAAATGAAAAAAAAAGTGAGGATGGATTCTGATGTCGAAGAGATGGTGATCTAAAAGAGGTGCCGCGTAAACAAAAATTGTTTTGAATCGACTATTCAATATATGAACTGAATCCATCGAAACATCATTTTGGATGGCCGTCAAATTAAGGAAAAAAGTTGAAAATGGAAAAAAAGTGAGGATGGATTCTGATGTCGAAAAGATGGTGATCGGAAAGAGGTGCCGCGTAAACAAAAATTTTTTTGAATGAACTATTCAATATATGAACTGAATCCACCGAAACATTTTTTTGGATGGCCGTCCAACTAAGGATAAAAAAATTGAGAATGGAAAAAAAAGTGAGGATGGATTCACAAAAGAGCGAGTGGATCAGTCACTTCAGGACGCAAAATTCCAGGGGAACAGGGGAGTGATTGCTCCAATGAAGGAAAAGAAAATACTTTCCAGAAAACCTAACGTAAAAAGATTTGTTTCACACTTTTAGCCTTCACGTAAATATAGCTGCTTTCCGCTGATAAAAAATGTCCTAGTTGCCATGCGTTATATCGCCGATACGTCGGTCCAGAAACTGTAGGAACTTCTGGACACCTGCGCAACTGAGTGGAAGCCCCCACCACACAACCCAACAACTTCATTTACGTTCAAGTGTTCAGACTGCCCATGTCTGAACAGTTTTGTTTTTACGCGCTTGTTCTAGGGAACAGCGCATCATTATTTCGTCGCGATATCTGTAATTTTCGAATTTTGTGCCGAAATTGGTCTTAAACGATTGGGTTGAACTCCCTGATGAGCAGGCATGTCATAAGTGCTAGATGAAGCAATGTAATAAAATATGATTTGGAGTGAATTTTGAGTAGATATAATATTCACCTCATTATTCTGAATGCGGATATTATTTAAACTATGAAAAAGACTTGTTTACTCTCGCGAATATTCTTGGGTTCAACAAATCATGAGGATTATTCAGGAGATCCAAATGGAGAGTGATAGATTTGTGCTCTAATTCAGATAATACTCCTGCCTAATCAACGCCATTTCAGCCTTTTCATAGAGAAATTCACCAAACAGGAATTCCAACTTATTATTCCAACGAGCAGTACCTACACTAAAAGTAATAAATATTTGAATAATCCGGCCTTATTTTGAAATATGAAACTTTGAATTAAATGTGAATTATGGAGTTGAATGTCATATTTGAAATATTATTGAACTTCTGTGAGATTAAACTGGAAGGTCGGAATTGTATATTGTCTCCTCATGATAAACAATTAGATGGTTTTACTTGCGGGGCGTTGATTCTATATTTCTTTGAGAAGATTATAAATGGACAATCATTAAAAAATAACATCGATATAATTCAATATCGAAATCACTTAAAAAAGAATATAATTCAATCATCCGATACCATGAAAAATAAATGTTTGTACTGTGCGAGAAAAATCAATACAATTGATCATTGCATCAAGAAATGTTCTAATTGCTTCAGAATATTCCACGAGACTTGCAGTTCCAATAGGAAGCAACCCCTCTCGAATATAAATATCGCTGATATATGCGAACTATGTTCATTATACTGATGATATAATGTCAACATTATTTATGAGTATCTCCTTTTGGAATAAGGACTTACAGGATTTCATTGTGGATTACGCCTACTGGGGAGACCTCACAAAAAAACGCGCCCTGTGCTCTACCTCTGAGGTGGTGTGGAAAAGAATAACTTTCACGAATTTATGAAATATAATTTACATATCACATGAATACCTATACAAGACTATATTAGTTCATATAGATATTGTGTATTCCATTTCTTCAGTATCGCAGCGCTGTTCCCCGATTTTCATTATGGTTTATTATTAAATTTTATCTACCTCCACCTTGTGCAATTTTTTTCCATAGTTCGACGGCCATCCAGAAATATGTTTCGATGGATTTAGTTCATATATTGAATACTCTATTCAAAACATTTTTTGTTTACGCGGCACCTCTATCCGATCACCATCTTTTCGAAATCAGAATCCATCCTCACTTTTTTTTCCATTCTCAATTTTTTTTCCTTAGTTTGACGGTCATCCAAATAAATGTTTCGATGGATTTAGTTCATATATTGAACACTCTATTCAAAACATTTTTAGTTTACGTGGCACCTCTTTCCGATCACCATCTTTTCGACATCAGAATCCATCTTCACTTTTTTTTCCTTTTTCAATTTTTTTTCCTTAGTTTGACGGCCATCCAGAAAAATATTTCGATGGATTCAAATCATATATTGAATAGTCTATTCAAAACAATTTTTGTTTACGCGGCACCTCCTTCCTATCACCATCTTTACGACATCAGAATCCATCCTCACTTTTTTTTTATTTTCAATTTTTTTTCCTTAGGTTGACGGCCATCCAAAAAAATATTTCGATGGATTCAGCTCATATATTGAAAAGTCGATTCAAAACACTTTTTGTTTACGCGGCACCTCTTTCCGATCACCATCTTTACGACATCAGAATCCATCCTCACTTTTTTTTTATTTTCAATTTTTTTTTCCTTAGGTTTTCCTTAGGTTAGGTTAGGTTAGGTTTTTTCCTTGATCCAGAAAAATGTTTCGATGAGTTCAGTTCAAATATTGAATACTCCATTCAAAACAATTTTTGTTTACGCGGCACCTCTTTCCGATCACCATCTTTTCGACATCAGAATCCATCCTCACTTTTTTTTCCATTCTCAATTTTTTTTTCCTTAGTTTGACGGCCATCCAAAAAAATGTTTCGATGGATTCAGTTCATATATTGAATAGTCCATTCAAACAAATTTTTGTTTACGCGGCACCTCTTTCCGATCACCATATTTTCGACATCAGAATCCATCCTCACTTTTTTTTCCATTCTCATTTTTTTTTCCTTAGTTTGACGGCCATCCAAAAAAATGTTTCGATGGTTTCAGTTCATATATTGAATAGTCGATTCAAAACAATTTTGTTTACGCGGCACCTCTTCCGATCACCATCTCTTCTACATCAGAATCCATCCTTACTTTTTTTTCCATTTTCAAATTTTTTTTTCTCAGTTTGACGGCCATCCAGAAAAATGTTTCGATGGATTCAGTTTATATATTGAATAGTCCATTCAAAATGATTTTTGTTTACGTGGCACCTCTTTTAGATCACCATCTTTTCGACATCAGAATCCATCCTCACTTTTTTTTCCATTTTCAATTTTTCTCCTTAGTTTGACGGCCATTCAGAAAATGTTTCGATGGATTCAGTTCATATATTGAATAGTCGATTCGAAACAATTTTTGCTTACGCGGCTTTCCTTTCTGATCACCATCTTTTCGACATCAGAATACATCCTCACTTTTTTTTTATTTTCAATTTTCGATGGATTCAGTTCATATATTGAATAGTCGATTCAAAACAATTTTTTTTACGCGGCACCTCTGTTCGATCACCATCTTTTCGACATCAGAATCCATCCTCACTTTTTTTTCCATTTTCAATTTTTTTTCCTCAGTTTGACGGCCATCCAAGAAAATGTTTCGATGGTTTCAGTGCATATATTGAATAGTCGATTCAAAACAATTTTTTTTACGCAGCACCTCTGTTCGATCACCATCTTTTCGACATTAGAATCCATCCTCACTTTTTTTTCCATTTTCAATTTTTTTCCATAGTTCGACGACCATCCAAAAAATGTTTCGATGGATTCAGTTCATATATTGAATACTCTATTCAAAAGAATTTTTGTTCACGCAGCGCCTCTTTCCGGTCTCTATCTTTTCGACATCGGAATCCATCCTAAATTTATTAGTCATAGTTCGACGGCCGTCGAAAAAATTTTTTAATTCATTTAGTTCATATATTCTATACTCTATTGAACAGAATTTTCGTTTACGCGGCACCTCTTTTTTTCCATAGTTTAACGGAAATCTATATCATATTATATCGGATACTCTATTGTTTTTATCGATCACTTCGTCTTCTGCTTTCTTGAATGATGAAGTCATTAGTCAACTTTCAAACTATAGCTTCAATTTGAGCTGCAGAATCGAGATCCAGTCTACTCATTACATCTGGCAACACTGTCTACGAATAATGCATGCCTTCACTCCATCCCAATATCGACAGTCTCTACGTCAGAAACCGTGGCTGGAAATGTGTGGGTAACTTCACGCAAACAGCTCCTAAGCACCACGTGGTATTGGTTACTCAAATAGAAAGGAATTGTGACATACAGGGTGTTTCATTGGTAAATGACTATACGGTAACCTGAGGTAAAGCTATCCTAGACGAGTCCATAAAACCCACATATGGTAGATCTAATCTATTCCATAACCAAGATACAAGGCGTTTCTTGTATTCATCAATATTTTCAATAACTCATAACTTCGGATTTACCCAGTATAATCCGTTGATATTTAATACGTAGGATTTATTTATACAGCTAAATCGATTCATATTCAAATAATTGAAAAATTCCAGGCCCGTATTAAAAAAATATGGTAGTTTTGTCAAGCTGAGATTCAACACCCTGTACATTGAAATTTCTGAAATTGATTTAAAAGTTTGAAAGAAGTAAAAAAATTTCTATTTGAATCAGTGAATTTTTTATCCCGCATGTTAAATTGGTTACCGAAAATTTCACGGAAAGATTTGATTCAATATTGACATTTCACTAAATTCTCAGAGAATTCGAAGTTCATGATTGAATTGAGAAAATTTCTTGTCCTACTAATTTGAAATTAGTGTTTTATGTTATTTCTGTTGGAAAGGCTATGTTGAAATGAAAGAAAAGTTTGTCTTTCTTATGCAATTTCTTTATTGGCAATAAAATGCACTTGGAAGGTTTCTTCACTCAGTGTTAAATGAGAACTAACTCTAATAATCTAGGAAGAATCTCGCATTCCTCAAAACATGAAATGTAAGCTTTCCTTAATGGTCCCTCGGCTCATGCACGTGTTTAAAGTAAACATTCTGAAGAGGCATTTCTACTCGAAGTCAACTATAATAATCCTAATCTCGGAATTCAATATTTCGGAGTGAACAACAAATAAACGTATCAATGATAAACTAATGTGACTCAATGTTTGAATATTCAACAGGGAGTTGAAAAATCAACAATTTCGAAGGATTATTCCAAAAAATTCCAAGAAAAATATCAATTTTGAAAAATGTATCGGAAATTAACAACAATTGATAATTAAATAAATTAAGAATTAGTGATCTCAAAAATGAATCACTAAAAAAGTTACAGAGTATCCCTCTTTGTTGAATTGTAATGCTAGCTCGTCTCAAAATATTACTGACAGTTTTTTTAACATGTCTGGATTAATCTTTATTTCGTCGGCTTCGATATATTTCCTTCCTATCTCCTTATTTCCCTACTCAGACAAATTTTCTGATCATTTTAAATATTTCCAAATTCAAAAATTATCGACAGGATTTAAATCTGGTGATCTAGTTGTCCAGGTATGCAGTCAACCACTGCCTATCCATATAATCGCAAAGATCTGATAGAAAAATTTCCAGACTCTCAAATGAGGTGGACCCCTGCCACGCTATGAAGACATTTCTGCACCGGACCTTCGATTAATACAGGTAGATGCTGCTTTTCGAGGGAACCTAAGTACATATCATTCGTAGGATATGTGGCTCGATCAATTTATTTTTATGGAGTGGACACGATACGTTTATAGGAAATCGGTACTGGATTTCCGTACCTCATGATCAAAAAAAACTATCAGTGATATTTTGAGACGGGCGAGAATTGAAATTTAACAAAACGGTGTTATTTTGAACTCATTCTGTGATTCATTTTTTAGATTCCTAAATCTTAATTTATTCAATTATTGATTGTTGTTAATTTTGGATACATTTTCAAAATTAGTATTTTTTTTGGGATTTTTTGAAATAATCCTCCGAAATAACATTAAACACTGATTTCCAATCAGTAGGATAAGAAATTTTCTCAATTCCACCACGAACTCCAAATTCTCTGAGAATTTAGTGAAATGTCAACATTGAATCAAATCTTTCCGTGAAATTTTCGATAACCAATTCAACGTGCGGGATAGAAAATGAACTGATTGAAATAGAAAATTTTCTGCTTTTTTCAACCGTTCAAATCAATTTTTGAAATTTCAATATACAGGGTGTTGAATCTCAGCTTGAAAAATGTCCCATCTTTTTCTTACACGGGCCTGGAATCTTTCAATTATTTGAATATGAATCGATTGACCTGTTTAAGTGAATCCTACGTTTTAAGTATCAACGGATTTTACTAGGTGGTTCCAAAGTCACGAGCAATTGGAAATATTGGTGAATACAAGAAACACCCTGTATCTTAGTTATGGAATTGATTAGATCTATCATATATAGGTTTTTTGGACTCGTCTAGGGTAGCTCTACCTCAGGTTACCGTAAGTTTATTTACCAATGAAACACCATATATATTTTTCCAATGTCTCTGAAAATGAATATCTGATCGAACGGTAAATTGAGGCACTATTGTTGAATTCTAACTTCTAGGTCTATGCCTCATTCAATTGAAATTTTATAGAGGGATATTCACAAAAAACTGTTTCTAAGAAAAATTTTTGAAATTTTCCAAAACTTTTTTAAACTTTCTCAATTTTTGAAGGTGAACTCATTTTGTGCTTGTATATATGAATGCTTATACTTTCTTGTTCTTTGAAGGGTTTCACTTTTTCTTCATTTTTCAGTTCACAAAATTCTGGAGTCCGACTGGTTTCAGTAACGCGGCCTTTTGAATGTTTTCTGCTTATGATGCTGTTTTTCAAGGACCAAGTCGAAAGCTTTTTAATGTGTCATCGTTACACGTCATCATCGGATATACAAAAATTTTATTGAATCGTAACTGCTGCAAGTCACGAACAATGGCTGAATTCGACATATCTGTCAATAAGAAGGCAATCGTACCGTTCATTCTGATTTCATTTTGTATATTTCGTTGTGAAATAATGTATAGCTATGAACATTTCCAAGTAAAGAACCGAAGGGACTGGCAGAATTCATAGTGTGACATTCTGAAGAGTGTATGTCCAATATCTGAAGAATGAAATAAAAATAACCATACCAGATATCACAAATATTCTAGAAAAGCAGTGACGTAGATCAGGCATTTTTACGCGCTTGTTCAAATTCGAACCCATTACTATCATAAAATTTGCATTAACCTTCACGCCGTCATTTCTCAAAAAGTACTAAATGTCAGCTCCATTCCATAATGATTTTTGAAAATATCGGGAGGATAATATTTCGAATCTACGTTATGATGCGGATTCCTCACATTCTGGAATTCCACCATCGTAGCTCCAAACCTTCTGAAAATATCAAGTCTCATTTTTCCAAAAGTAATCGTTGATAACATAACAAGTTATGTACGTATTATGGAAATGTTTACACGTGAAGTATCAAATATATTGCTGTAAGTGTACTACACCGATGTTTTTCACCTTCATTTATCTCTAAAATTCTACTTTATTTTCTAAAACATATTACATCCATTCAACAGACATATTTCCAAGTCAATTTTGTGAATGTTTTCTGTAATATCATTTTATTCAGAATTTTGCTACTCTATCGAATGAAATGATTTTCAAGACCATGCAAAAATCAAACTCTCAATGACAAACCGTGACATGAAGTTCTGTCATATGAAATCGAAGAGATGCTTGTGTGACAAATGGAAATTTTTTACGACTCTTCACCAACATTTCTTAGTAAACGAAAGGAATGAGGAATTAATAAATGCATCCACGAAGCATTCTTTTCTTTTGGAAAGGTACCGCCATATTTTGGCAGCAAATCGAGATTATGAACTATATTTTACATTTTCCATCGAAGCTCATGTATTTCGATGAATTCACGATTTTCTTAGAAGTAGACGGTGCTTTTTTGAAGTTTTCATTCTTCTTCTATCCATCCACATCTTAGCGACTTTCTGATTTCATCTCAAATATCCGAAATTAACCCCTTCAGAACAATAGCCGGTCCAAAATTTTCTCCTGATATCCTTATATAAGATATCTATTCTTTTTTGTAAAGCTGCAATATCGCAGTTACAGCGACCTGATGCGACAAAAGGATGAACGTCATACACATCGATCAAAGTATCCTGCACTCGAATGTGGGACTCGCAAGATGCTCCTGGCAGATGGCGCGCTGTACTTTTTTATACTGCAGCGGTCCGTCTGAAAGGTAACAAGTATCGAAAGATCTCTCTGCGGTTTATCCAAGTTATGTTGACCTGACGTCCCTGACGATCAATAACAATTGTGAAACTGCTAGTCATTCTACTCGGATCCGCTTCTTCGGTGTAGGTGTTTTGGTTGATTAGATGAGAAGCTCTGACCAAGGGGGGAAATTTGTTGATTTATCGACGGATATTCGCCTCTGTGATCATGTTATTTATTCAATATATTCGATAAAAAAATTTGCCCTGCCTTTGAACTCTATATCTCCCAGCAGTGTTTCGAATTTCAGTTTAATACAATTATTATTTTCCGAGATATTGGCAAAAAATAAATTGAATTTCAAGGTTTTTACTTCGTTTTTTTCCGGAATAACTCGAAAACTACTGATTCAATCGAAAATGAAACTTGGCACTATTTTGACAATGATGATGACTAACTACATAAAAGATTTCGTGATGATCGTGTCCAGGAGTGGACAAAAAAGGTCTGACGAAGAAGAAGATGAAGTGTCATTAGAAGAATCAGAAAAATTTCAAGTTTTACATCAAATTTTCCTCACCTAATTCTGCATGAACCTTCAAGCTGTCATTTTTCAAATCAAGTACTTACTTTCGATTCAATCTTGTATATAATATTTTTAGAAATATTTCCAAATCAATTAGTTGTAGCTGGGTTTGAACTTGACATCGTTCAAACTAAACACTACCATGCGATTTGCACCAGGGCTCTCAGAAGAGAGATTTTAGGTATGTTGAGATACTGCGACATCTTATGCAAAGATCTGGAATCCTGAAATTTTCATCGGTTGTTTGGTTCCCTTACACTTTGGTTGACGGCCTTTTTCTTGAGAGGGTCCAGAATAAGTTTTCCAAACCTGTTGGGCATTACAACTCATTAATTTGCCGTAACTCTCATGCGAGATCGGCTGAGATTGTCTGCATTTAAATCAAAACGATTTCCTGCTGATGTTCTTTTCTCAGCCAGTTTTTATCGAGACTTTATAGTTGCTCCTGAGTTGTTGTGTCAGTTCAATTTGATTGTTCCTCCTAGTTCATGAGACGAGCTGATTTTATTCGGGCCTGATGGCGTTGTCAAGCACAAATTACGGATTTCGTTCCCCAATACAAAGAATTATGAAAAATACAAATATTATTGATGCTCTAGGAGTTGATATTCAAGGACCATTATCGGAAATTCAGAAGAGATTTCTCAACCATGGTCCGATTTTGTGTTTCTGTATGAGATCATTTCATTCGGTTCAACGTTGAATAATCCTGGTTTTTGTTGCTTAGAATCTCATAACTGTGTTCCTATGTTTTTATTAACTTTGTATTGATATTGTATGTTGCCTACATTCTAGATTGAAAGGCTTTGTTGTGAAAGGTTGCGTACCGATAATAAATGAATAAATAAAGAAATTAATTCATAAATATTTTCCAAGAAAATGGCGGATGAAATTTCAAGTTGCTTTGCTTTTCTCAAAAAGTTACCCATTGAAACTTTGTTCTTTCGGTCCCTGGTCAGTTTGCTCAAGTGAAACTGAATAAGGTAAATGTGAATTGTGGTTCTCTTTATAATAAGAGTAGACTTAGGCTTTACCAGTTGTCGTTCCGGTTATAGACTTTTTTTTTCGGAGTAAGGTGAAGTCTGTTACACCCTGTATACCAATTCAGAATTTCATTTCTCCAGTTTTTTTGAAACTTCTGATAGGATTAAATTGAAATCTGGGACTTTTAAAATTACACATCTTTAGAGGATCATTCGATTAAAAGATCGAAAAATGGTCGAACAATGATCCTGAGAAAATATTACTATTTTTTTTCCACCAATAAGATGACTCTTCAAATTGAAATGTGTCGTCTTTTTCAAACCCCTAAGCAACCAATTCTCGGTATGTCGCATGTCTTCATAAAGTTACTGTGTATGCGGATCAAATGACTACATTGTGTGAGTAGTGAAATATCTCAGGCTCAAGAGTAAACGATATTTGCAGGATAGTTCGACAGCAGAGTTCGACATATTATGCATGAGTTGTATCCGTCATTAGTTGGCAGGACGTACCGGAAATATTGAATCAACCTCTCTATTTTCTATTACACGATGCTCCTTGTTTATTCATAACATAATCTTACGGCATCAGTCTGCTTGCGAGTTTTCAGCGGAAACCAGCGATAATCGAATCGGGAAATTGTACCATAAGGAAAAACAGTCACGTGTTTGTTAGTCGAGCTAGTAAGTTAACAATAGATTTGAAGATGCTTTGTAATTTTTAGAACATATGTTTGAGATTTCTTCCCGAATTTCCTCTGTGCCAAATTTATATTTGATCTCACAGTGTGACGTAGGTTCGGATTCAAATATTCGAGTTATATTTAGATAACTTTAAGTGGGGTTATTTTTCAAATGAAGAATATTTGTTGATTAATGAAGCCATCATGGAGAAAACAACAGGTATAACACAGATGTTTTTATTGTTTTGACGTGGTCAAAATTGTTCTGGCTCGGCCACTAGAAAGCCAGACAAATCTTTCCTCACATGAATGAACCGATCATTCGCGACTCATCGTTTCCAGACCAACAGTTTTCTCAGATAGAGCGTGATATTTCCAAAGAATGTATCGTAAAATAAATAACTCGAATCTTTTAAATATATTTCGATTATTTTAATAGAATAGGCAATCACGTTAAGAGTTTATATTGGTAGGAAACAATGAATTGATAGAATAGAATATTCCAAAATAATTTGGAACATGTATGAGCATTGTTCAAACAATATACCTACTATACTTCATTCATGAAAGTTTAACACCTTCGACTCTGTATAATAGGAGAAGTAAGGTTGGAGCCATTTTCCCGTCAGATAACAACGCGGCATTGTCAGTTCTACACGAAGCTTGCAGTAATGAAATCTGACAAAATCAAACCATAGTTCCTGATAAAAATATGTAAAAATTGGCTACGCCTCGTCAAATAATTTTGCCTTCGACGATATTTCACGAGTGCCAACCTGCTTCAGTTTTAGTTATGGAAACTTGATAAAATATTTCAAGGCCTACCGACTGACTTTATACTGACAACTGCTGAATTTCGAGCATGCATCGATGTCGTGGGTACATTATTCGAGGCTTTCGGAAACTGAGTAATTTATCCAGATTACTCAACTATGGAACCCTTTATCTGTGAAGATAAGATTACCCTTATAAGTGATCGAATAAGTTTTCGAAACTCCCTATTGATATTATTTATTTTCCATTGGGAGAATTCCTGGAATAATGAGTTTTTGAGCTGCTTGATGTTCTAAGAGTATTTTTTCATACGAAAATGATTATGACAACTTATTTTTCTATAACTTTTCTAATTATGGACCTCAAACAGCATTATTATTTTTTGGGATTGTGTTTAAGATAAGTGTTGATAATGTGACATGACACATATGTGTTATTTTCAGTCGAATGATTTCATGTTCATGTTCATTTGTTTTTACGTGATATCATTTTGTCAAAAGATGTCTTCGATGGATCAGTGGTTGGATTCAGCGATAAAGAGACCGATGTCAAACTCGAATTCTGCTCGACCGGCCGTTGCTATGATAACTTCCGAATGGTACCAGCTAGAAACTAGAAACTTAAATATAGTATATTGCTTGTCAGAATGCGACGGTTAGGTTCGCTTATGGTAGAACCCGACTCAACGGTTTCAGAGATATACTCATGCGAATTTTCGAGGTCATTTTCTCAATATACCAAATACTACCTACTCAGGTGATTGGATTCCAGTTCGCATTCCGTTTCAGAATAAATTCATACAATTGTATGAAAAATTCAAATAGGATCCCATCTTCAGTAATTTTACGCTGGCCTATCCATCAGGTTGCTATCAGAGTTATGACAGACCTTGATATTGTTATTCAACAACAGTGTGCCATATCACACTGGATCCAACTTTGATTTTATGGAAATATGAAAATAAATAGATGTAATTTTGTTTTGATATCCCCAATAACTAGAGAACTACCATTTCGGAATCCAATTTGAATATGTGCGGGAAAGTCTCACGTTACTGGTTTTCTTGAATATTGTAGGGTTGCTTATTATTTTCATTTTTATTGATGCAAATACAGGAACAAAACGTTGGTCTGAATAACATCAAGTTTATTGACTCCTAAAAACTTGAAAATAAAAATTAGGTGTAGATTGCACCATTATTTATTTATTTATTTATTCAAATTCGAAAGACTATATACAGGTGACTTGCCCGATTACATGTTATAACAACATCATAACAATAGTATATGTTACCTTAAGGCCAACTGAAAGGAAAAACAAATACAAACTTATTATTCATTCTACAATAACGTCTCCCATTAGATAATTTTTCCCCATGCTGACACGGAGACACTAAAAATGCTGAAAATGTCAAACTCACAACAAAGTGTGTTCAAGTGGAGGTATTTCAAAGTATGAGCGCTGCAATATAGAGGGTGCCACTAGGTCTCTGTTTATTATTCTGAAGGTCAATATAACATCCGCCAACTTACGTCTATCAGAGAGACTGGGCAGGCTTAAGCATTTTCTAGCCACTGTAAAATCATGATCCCTTATATAAGTATTCGAATTCGGAACGACAAAATTTTTAAGAATTTGTTCTGTATCACTTTCTTATCTGTGGATGAGAGGCAAAATTGAGTCTACTCGATACGAAAGAATGGAGAAGTGCAAGCATCGATTCTTCGTTTTCGAAACTATCACTATGACGCAGGATGAAGCCAAGTATTTTATTTGATGTATTAATAATTTGATTGATGTGCTTGTCAAAAATGAATTTTGAATCAAAGGTGACTCCCCAATCACAAGTGTGAATAATCTTTTCAAGCTGTTCATTATTTATGGAATATTTGTGGTAAATCAGATTGACCTTGGAAGTGAATGTGATCTTATAACATTTTTCAAAATTCAAAAAAAGAAGAATTTGTGCACAGTAAAAGCGTTCTATTTTGATCTGAAGCAGGTAACAATCTTAGACAGATTGTATCTCTCTATAAAACATTAGATCATCGGCATATAAAAGAAAATCGGAATACCAGAAACAAAGGAATGTGTCGTTAAGATAAATTACAAATAAAACTGGTCCCAAGTGGGGGCCCTCAGCCACTCCAGAAGAATTTGAGTAAAGGTATGATTCAGAGCCATTAAATGTAATAAATTGTGCCCTATTTCGAAGGAAGATTCCAGTCACTTGAGCAAGATCTCGCATAAAGCAACCTCCGCAAGCTTCCTAACCAGCACAGAATGGCTGTTTTGGTCAAAAGCCATACGGAAATCGGTATACATGACGTCCACCTGAGCACGAGGGTCAAATCCCTCCTCCAGGTACTCCAGAAAGGTGATCAAGTTTGTCTCGAGATTTGTACCTTTCAAGAACTCATGTGGGTTCTCAATTATTATATTTTTGACATGAACGGCAAGAGATATTTACAGACCAAAGATTCAAAAACCTTTGCCATTGTTGAAGGTATGCTTATAAGTCGATAATTTTTGACTAGGTCTCTAGGACCAGACTTGAATACAGGTATGTGTTTCGAGATGTTCTATTCTACTAGGAAAGTATCAGTACATAGCGATTTCTTGAAAGTTAATGTCAGGGGAACAGCCAAGCTTTTAGCACAGTTTTCTTGAATCATAGGAGGTATATAATCTGAACCTGGTCCCTTGGAGATATTAACTGTCTCTAAATAATTGAGAATCTCATCTGTACACGGTGAAATTTATCCCAGATGAAGTTGAATTATATTTATTACATATATGATCAATGTTGGAATTGTTTCCGATAAACGGTTCATAAACATATGCGCCATCCACGCACGTTTCATACGCAATGTCAATGGATATGGGAGCTAAATCCACAACACAACTCGTTAAGGTGCATGGAATATAGGAGCATTATTGGATCTGGCTGAAGTCCCTATCAGGAGGATCAGGAGGATCCTATATATGATAAAAATAATAATAATAATACTAAAACCTCAAGGGCTCTGAATGGTTTTCTAGAGTACGGGCTTAGCGAAACCTAGGTACTCAAGCTACCTGGCAGTACGTATAAAATGCAAAAACAATGAAATGTATAATTTACTGAGCAAACGGATGAATCGGCATTGTACCACCATAATACGATCTCCCTCGGATGGCGACGTAAGCAGTGTGATACTGAGTAGGGCTACTGCAACAATGCACCAAGAGGAAACTACTGTCAACAATCCTCAACCCATTCTTGATGCTTCAAGGGCAACGCAAGTCACTATGCCTGCGAACACGAGAGCTGGGCATTCTAGGAAGCGCATAAAGTGGGCCCAAGAAATGAATTCCTTCATTATGCGCTCCTACTACAAGATCACACATTTGGAATCAAACATGTCAGCTTACCGATATGCATTACATTTTGAATTTGTAGAAAGATATCCCAAATGACAACATATTTCTGAACAGAGAATATCGGATCAAAGGCGAATTATTGTGAAGAACAACCTACTTTCTCCGGACATCTTGAAGACTATACGAGATCAAGTCCTTTTACAACAAAGAAATGAGGATGAAGTTAACATCGAAACATATTTACAACAAAGCCAGAATGAGATCCAAGACATGGAAACGAACAATGATGGGGAAGAACCCTCTGACTCAAGTGAATATGATCAAGTGGCAAGATCCCAACTCAATATAGCCATAACTGAATTAAAAGGAACCAATCCAAACAAACACCCAGAGCTCACCAAGCTGAAAACCAACAACAACTCCAATATCATTCTGGCTAGTATAAATGCAGCGTTTCATGGCCACGCTGAAAGCTTGAACAACCTTGAAGGGTTGAACAACCTTGAAGGGTACACTCTCGTGTACTGTGAGGCAGTGGCAACAATCAGTATACACAAACAACAGATCTTCACTTCTGAAGTCCGACACAGAAGAGAGCCATCAGAAAACTTTCATGTCAAACCCGATTAGACAAAGACATCGACAAAATAACAGCAGAAATAGGCCGACTTACTGAGTTTATGCATAGTGAATCCCTATCAAGACGCTTGAAAGCATACGTGAGAAAAATTCCGAAAAGGGTTGGTTCCCCCAACAGAGAGCCTGATCGCAAAAACATATCGTTATATATATGGACACTCTGAAACAGAAACTTCAAGCGAAAGCGAACAGACTCTCCAGATATACGAAGTGCACTCAAAGAAAACAAGCATAACCAATTTTTCCACAACAACGAGGCAAACTTCTATGAACAAATCACCAAAAGCTCAAACAACATTACCGGAGCAATGCCAGAGGCCCAATCTTTGAAAGATTATTGGTCTTCTCTGTGGTTGATGCCGAAGGAACACAATGAGAATGCAAAATGGATCAGGAAAGAGAAAAATCAAACAGACATTACTCAAATGAGCTTCGAAGAAATATCATTGGAGGAGGTAACGATAACATTGAAGGAAGCTACAATATTCATAACTTCTGGCTTTTAGTCCTATTTTCGGAACCTCAACCTCCTCAAATACTGTATGCTATGGATTTCATTCAAGAAATCCCCCATCCACAAATTTCAAATTAAATTCTTTGAGAAAAATATGCAATGCTATCTCTAACGAAACATTTTGTAGGAGTTAATAAATATGATCAATACTAATATATCGTAAATACCAACAAATAACGAAATAAAACGTTTTTTAGGTAAAGTGATACCCCGAAACATAATTTTAGGAAAAGCACGTTACCGTACCGAATAGCAGATTAATAAGAGAACTGAAAAAAAAAATCTCACCCTGAAATATATCCATCAATTCCATCGGACCATATTCTACTAACAAAATATTTCGAATCTGTTAATGGTGGCGGGATAAAATGATGATGCACGTGCTTCATGGTTGTAGTCCTCCGTCTTTTCATAAAGGGAATACTATTCTGAAATAAAATTAATATAAGCTAACTCAAACTGCTCTTGATACTTATAATTTGTAGAAAATCATTGGTAGGTACTAAGGTAAACTGTTTTACTTACTTAGGTTATATGAAATGAGCCAGCACATAAACCAACAATCAATCGCAAAGCAGTTAGGGCACTAAGCGGAGATGACGACACTTAGCAGGAATAAGATACCTAAGATTTAGTCTATGAAATCTGCCATGAAGAAAACCGACAAACAGTAGGGAAAAGTTGGAGCCATCACCTTGCGTTTTGATGCTCACTATTTACGAGTATTACTAATGCCTATCGTTTATTGGTCAAGCCCCTGCTGCCACAGAACGACTGCAATAGATAAACATTTGTTTGGGACCATCGAAAGTATATTGAATATATTTATATTCAATATACACCTATTTAGGTGTTACTGGTGTTGAATATACTCTATGATTGTCAATGAAATGAAGTTTTCATTGGGAACAAATCAATATTGCTGAACAAATTCGGAAAGTTTCTCGTAAATATACGTAGTTAGACTGAAACTGATCATGTAAAATGTGAAGATGATTTGTTCTGTTGAAATATTCCACAGAAAAAAGAATTTAATATTCCAATTATTCGTCTATAAGCTGAAGAATTTATTCTTTATATTTGCCTGCAAGGAATTATGCTAATCGGAAATATGGCATATTGATATTCAACTAATAACAGTTTAACATATCCATAAATTATACACAAGTAAACGTTTCTCCCAGTGAAATGACGATTTGAAGATTTGAGTGGAATTTCAACGGCAACGGAATTATAGTTTCTGAGATACAAAAAATTTCTGAAATATAATTTTTTCAATTTTTCTCTCGATACGTTCCTCAAGAAGCATAAATATTTTCTATATTTTTTTTCAACCCATCAAATATACATGGTATGCCCTACTCAGTGAATGGAAGCATTTTAGTACCGTAAACGCGGGCTACTTTGGCCCTAGGGTCCTTCTTTGGCCCAGAGTGAAAATAAAATTGAACCGTCTCTAGGTACCTTCTGGAAACAGACTTCGAAATAGCTTTTTTCTACAAGAGTACACTACCATGCAGCGACTGACGTGCGCGAAATTGTTCGGTAGTTCCCCATATATCCAGCATTTGTGGATTGTTCTCCTTTGTCAAAAAACGCAGTTTATCGAACTCCTAATCTTCCACATGAAAAAGGAGTCCTACGTCGACTAGAAGTTTGGTAAGTTTTTTTTGACAAATCACTTTAATAATTTGAGCAGGGGTATAATTGTATTTGTCCTTCTTGTTTCCGTTTTGATCATAATATTCAATAATAATAACAGCTCTGGTAACCTCAAAAGTAAGACCTTCTAGAGCCCAGCATTTTTCTGGGCCAAAGTAGGTCTTACTTTTTGGGCACTTACTTTCTGTGAAATGCACCTTTTCTTAATGCATTATTTGGATTTTTTTATTGCATGTGTTCGTTCTCAGAGTGATGAAGATGCCGTATAACTACAAACGATAGCTATGAAGAAGAGCTAGTATTTGCTAGTCACACGGACAAAATGTGCGAATTTGGATTCCCAATTGATGAACTCGATCTGAGATACATAGTAAAAAATTATGTAACAAGACAAGGGAAGACTATTCAATGTTTTTGTAATAATTTGCCTGGCCGTGACTGGACCAAATCTTTTCTCAAATGACATCCCCAATTGACAGTTAATCTGAGGTATAATTTGAGATCTGGTTCCAAGAAGGCTGGCATATATCCCATCAACAAAGAAGAAATTTTGAAATGATTCTAATAATGTCTCAGTAAATTGGAAAATGGTAGGCGGAACCATTATTCAACACTTGGAACAGAAAAGGAAAGAAGTGGTCAAGCCCCGATCAACAAAAAGACAAAAGCTAGATGTTCCAGCTGGTAAAGGGTTAACAGCCAATGATATTCTTCACTATGAAATAAAACGAAAAAATCAACAAAATCAGAAGAAATAGGAAAAAAAAAGAAACAGAAACGGGAAAAGAGGAAAAAACGACAGTTGGGGATCAGGAAAAAAAAAGAAAAGTTAAGGAACAATACCAAAATAAGAAAATCACTAAAAATTATGAAGCCTCATCAACGGACCTGAAGATATACCGGTAGTGACAACTACAGTCTTGTTTTATCAGGCTACAGTGACATGGTGTTTCCAAGTGGAGAAGAGTTGCAAACTATTGTCAGTTCCCAAGGAAAACTACAAGGATTTGAACCAATTGCATCTACTTCCTCAAACGCCAATCTCGAAACTGTTGGCAGTCCGGCAAAAGATGGCTCAAATATTAATCTGACTATCTCAACCACTTCAGACGGCATGATTTATCGAGAAAACATTGAGAAAAATCTTCAGGAAGGCAATTTTGTTTAGGTTGAATGGAATGGGATCAAGAGTTGGAAATGGCCCAGACAAAAAGATTCATTGTTCTACTAATTGAAAGATATAAAGAAAATAATTTAATCTCCGACACTTATCAAAAGAAGACTTTTTTCTATCTTTGATAACATATAGTTAATACATATTTGAATTTCTGCATTATTTTTTTGAGGAAACTTGGTTTAACTTGGTTTGAAAAATAGTTTTCTTTCACTGAAAAAGGCTATTTCGACGACCCCATCTCCTTCTTTGACCCGAGATATTCATAACATGCTCAAAAGTAGATGAAATCAATATGGGCCAAAGTAACCCCAACCCATGTGTAATATTGGCCCAAGTGAAAAATTGAGAAAAAAAACAAATCTTATAAAAAACCATCTAAAAAGTCTTATAAATTTCATAAGAAATGGTCTAACTCTGTAATAAGCGTTTTCAGAGCTAATAAGTAGGAAAATACACAAAGTTATTGAGAGTTGATTGAAAACTTCACAAAAAATGGGCCAAAGTAGCCCAGGTTTACGGTATCGAAAATATAAACACTTTACACAAAAATACCAACAAAATAAGGCACACGTAAAGATATATAACGCAAAACATTTTCAACAATGTCAACAAACGTGTACACATACATATATATATATATACATGTACATGTATTAAAACAGTCCTCCTGCGCCTTAACTGAATGGTGGAAATAAACTATAAGAAATGCTCATTTTGTTAACACAAAAATTAAGCGTCCTTGGGGGCTGGAAAAAGACAGACCTTTGATATTGTTCTTGTTAACCCGCCATTCTTAGTTTTCACAACAACTACCCCAACTCTGTAATCATGGCCTAGGTAAACTTCAGAATACGTGCCTTGCACCAATTATTATCCTTGACGAGAACTAGATCGTCAACCTTCAAATTTGAATATGGATTTTTAGGTTCATTTTGTAGGGAGTTTAAACAACAGAATACCTAGCTCCTCCAGAAGTCTTGATGAAGGTTCGTAAAAAATTTTCACCGTGATAATCAATTCATCAGCGTGGCAATGAGATCCTTTTCGATAAATGCTGTGAGGGGTGCTCCTATTGGGAAATGACTTGGTGTCGAGCAACTCAAATCAGTAAGGTCCTTCAAAAAAAGGGAAAACTATTCGATACAAATAATCCCCATAATCCTCTCCAATGATGGTTATGAGGGGCGATTCAACTTCTAATGTATGCCCCTATTGCTCAAACAATTTTTGATTGAATTCACGTTATCCTTCAATCTGAAGTATTCATGAAGTTCCCCCAAAATGTTACCTGTGCCGAAAAAGTTGTCGCGTTATCGTCACAAATGCAAGATGGGCAGTTCCTGTGCGAAATGAACCTTTCGAGTGCAGAAATGAAAGCGTCGGTAAAAAGATCGCTTACGAACTAGATATGACTTGCCCTTGGGACCATACATATAAGAATACAAACATAACAACCTTGAACGAAACTGACCTTAGGAGAATCTGTCATATTTTGTTGTGCATTTTTTGCTTCAAACCTTCAGCAAGTTATGCATGTATTGATGATTCTTATATTTCCTTAGGTCCATTCAATGACCAGAATTTTAACCTGAAGTTAGAAATGACGGTCGGGGGCCCTGCTTGCTAAGGTTTTTCATGTTCTAATTTCAACATTGATTTCAATTTGTAATTATTCGATGGTACTAACAAAGGGTGTCTTTGGTCACATACTGCACAGTAAAAACAGCCCGCCTAATCGAATGATTTTATAACAGTCTAAAAACGGATTCGATTTATTAATATTTCTATCCTTGATTTGTGAACCTTTCTCGAGGTGAGACCATATAGGTGAAAAATGAGTTTTTTGCATGACCCTTATGATAACAGATAGACTTGGAGCTCAGAAATCTTCAGTCGGCCCTCTATTTTTTCCGATGATCGACAGTTATTGCTGAATCTCAAACAATATGTCAGGGTACGGTGAAATCTACCGAAAGAAGAGAAGGTCCTCGATAAGATTTGCAAAGCAGATTCATTGGATTTGTTTCTATTCTGAAAGGTCAATTAGTTCCATCAATTTTCAAAGTCTTATAAAGCGGTTTCGGAACCTTGACCGGATTAACACGGCTAACCTACCCAGATCATTATAAATGACAGATAGAGCGCCCAACATCTGTCATTTGAGTGACCCGTGTAAGTTACCCGCGTTAATCCGATCAAGTTTCCGAAACCGCCAATAGATATTGATCAATCATGATAATAACAAGGCGGCATTAAATTCGAGCTTCGGGAGTGACAAAGGAGGCTTGAAATAATATTATGAGTGGAACTAACGCATAGATAAACGAAACAACTGAAAGCTTTAGTATTAGAATCACAATACCCAATACTTCAATAACGAGAGCGAGGAATTTTCAGTGTTTTCAGATAGGTTTGCCACTCGTCAGGATCATTCGGAATATAATTGTCCTCCCAATCAATTTTAGGTGGCCATGTTTTCTGCATGAATTCGCAACTACTGCTAAGCGATACGCCTTCTGGCGATAAAAATTCGAACACTTCCAAGCTAGTAGTTTTTCGACGTGCCTGTTATTCTAACGTAATTTGCTTACTTTTGGAGTTCATTTTTGAGCTTTTGTGCTGTTCTCCGAGTTGAAATTTTAGTATACCGAAAGTGTTTGTAATATTCATCAATCGATTCGTTTCTTTCCAATTGAAATTTTTTATTGTATTAATTGAAAATGGCATCCTCCCGAAATGACTATTGTTGTGTGCCTCAACTCAATGTTATTCATGGCCAAAGAAGGAATTTTTTTCCAAAGCCAAATGAAAGTAAAGTTAATTTGGAAACAGTATTTGGCAGGGAACTCAATGATAGAAGAAAGGCTTAGCTTTAGAAATTGAAGATTGGAAAACAGGTCACGGAATACATGAAAGAATGTTCACTGCATTTCTCTGATGTTTATTTTCATAAAGGTAAAATGTATTCATTTCGAAACAACTTCATGTCATGATGTTTTCAGGTGTTAATAAAAATTCACATACTACACAAAATCATATTCTAAAAGAGTGATCTGGTTGAAAACGTGACAAAAAATTTACTGTTAGAGTTGATAATAGCTGAAGTTATTCATATAAATACATTAATACTTTTCATTTCTATATGTAGGTAGGTTGAACCAGCTGTGACATTTTTCATTTTGTATGTGTATCTTGAGCTTCTGTAATATGAAAATTAAATCAATTATATGTCTATCTGTTTCCTTTTCTTTAGAAATACGATGCAAAAGAACTAAAGCAGAAAATCTGTTTTCATTTTATTGATTCACTCCTTTGTAAACAATGGGACAAAGGGCATTTGGACTGATTCTAGATTTACCAGATAATATAGCCTGCATTCAGCACTTCTTCACATAAATAAGAGTCCTTAAATTACTTATTGAGGTGCCTATTTTTCCAGAAGTCAACTCAGATATTGCTTCATTTCGATCCACCAAGCAGCATACACTAAAATAACACCGAACTTATCCTCAAGGAACGATTCAAAGTACGATTTTATATCGTGATCCACACGAAAAGTTCCTTCTCAAGAAATCTTACACAAAATTATAATAATTTCTTTAAATATTAAAGCTCTGCTTAATAAATATTCGTTCTCCACCAAATTTCTAAGGTTTGTTTACATAAAACTACTAGCTTGGACAGGTTCCGAATTTATCCGTTAGGGCGCTGGCATCTTCGCAGAAGTTCCCAATAGTTTCAATCTAACTATGAATGGTGAAATTAACTCTTGCGTTTTGTGAGAATATTTTATTTCCGAATTCTGGCAAAGTGTTTGAAAAGTCGTCATTTCGGTGATTCCACATCAAGCCCAACACCTTATATGGAGAGTGGAGAGTCTGATATTTTTATAGTCTAATTGATACCATCCATTCTGCTCTTGAATAGCATTGAAAAATCAAAAAAATCTTGCGATGTCCATTTTTGCAATGAAAAATGTGCAGAGTTATAGAAGTCTTGGAGTTCTCCATATAAAGGGTGTTTTTGTTTTAGAGTGATAGAACATGTAATTGAAATAAAACACATTTAAACTAGGATTGGAGCCAATTTTTTTATTTGAAAGATAATTTCATGACATTTATGTTCTAAAAATAATTGCCGGTATATGTCCACCACGACTAACTCTGATAAACCGCATTCGACCAGACCAATTTTGAACTACTTTTTCGAGTAATTCAGGCCTTATTCCATCAATAACACGAGTTACATTGGCTTTCAAAGCGTCTATTATTTCTTGTTTATCAGCATAAACCAATAACTTGACATCACCCCAAAGAAAATAATTCAGTGGAGCTATGTCGCATGATCTTGGAGGTCAATTAATTGTACCATTTTTCGAAATAATGTTATCGCCGAGACTTTTTTTTCAATAAATCTTTTGTTTCGGTAGCACCATGAGGTGTAGCACCATATTGTTGGAACCCAAACACTTCTGGGTCGATACCATTAAGATTTTGAAACAAATAGGTAATTATTGATCACCTATCTGTAACGAGCACCATTCATTGAAACATTAGCCCCAGCATTGTTTTTAAAGAAAAATGGATCGATGATGCCTCCAGCGTGTAAAGCACACCATACAGTGCATTTTGCAGGATGTAATGGAACCTGCACAACTTCTTGAGGATCGTTTCTACTGCATATATGGCAATTTTGCTTCTTTACGTAGCCGTGAAACCAGAAATGAGATTCATCTCTAAACATAATTTTACGATAAAAAAATGGATCAAGTTCAAGCTATTTGGGGGCCCAATCAGCAAACGAACGTCGCTTATTATAGTCAAGTGGCTTTAGTTCTTGAACCAGTTGGATCTTGTATGGGTGTAGACCAAGATCTTCACGCAAAATTTTCCATGTGGTGGATGCACAGAGTCCATGTCAATTCAGTTCTGACAGACAGTTGCCTTGACGACCGATCGTTATTTCCAAATAGCGGCACCTTCAGTGGAAAAAACGAATTCCACCGAATTCCCCAACATTGGCGAAACAAAAGCGCATCTTTCAATTTACCTTATCTTCTGTGCATCCTAATCATATCGAATGTTCTATCACACTAAAAAAGACACCCGATATTTTTTTCAAACCTCCTTAAGAATCTACGCCACAGATGAACTAATCCTTGTAGCATTGTTTCATGGTACAACTAGACGCTAATGGGTGAGGGCTCATGTTTTTCACCGCTAATTCCTTTAATACAGGAGTTGCCAGAAATAGACACGACTTTATATATCGTGAGTTACGGAGCATTGTTCAATACATTTAAGTTCTTCGCTTGGGGAACTTCTCCAAAGTATATTTTGAAGATGTCTCCGACCTGAATTGTTTATGATATCACGAAACATGTTTTCAATGTCGGCAATAAACGCATGAATATATGTTCTGAAATGTCAAAAAATATCAAAAAATTCTGATCGTACAAAAGAACTCTTCAACATTGAATCGTTCAAGGAAATTCCAGAAGTACTTTTTATGTAGTCATCAAAAACAACTCTCATTTCAACCCTCTCTCAAAACGCAGTGATGAGGTAAAAATACTTAGTAACATCTGAGTAATTTATTTTTAAGCTTTGCAAAGATGTATCTGTGAGGTCAATCTGCTCCTGAGAATCTTGCATGGGCCCATCGCCCACAGGAAGAGCATCTGAACCAAAGCTCATTCTCCTCAAATTCTCTGCAAATGATGCATTTTTCATCTGACTGTTTCCAGTGCATCTTAAATCAGGAATAAAAAATTACAACTTCGGACAAGCGGTCCGAAATAGTTTCTTAGCCACCAGGTTCATGATCAGACATCTGGATATCGCCCAGTTCATCGTCACCAATAATGGACTCTTCACCATCCCCCAGATGACCCACTTTCGGAGTTTTTTTTTGGTAGCTTTCTCTTTGATTTACCTGTTATTTTTCTTCCATTCATTTTTCCTGTTGACATTATTTCTTCTTTTGCTTTCAATATCTCAAGCTTTTCTTTATTAGGGGTTGACGTTAGAATTTATTATTATTATTATTATTATTATTAAAAGGAATTACAGAGTAGAGGCATAAGCCTATGAACTCATAGAAATGTAAAACGTTGAACATACAACAAATATGGAAAACAACGGTGAAGAAAATAAACAGCAATAAACACAAAAGTATGTGAGCACAAATAAAATGTTCAAGCAGAATATTCAGATGCGAGACCTGCCAGGAAGCCAGGTATCAAGTCGGTTCTTGAAGGTATTAACCGAGGGTACATTAACGACGTCACTGGGTAGTCCATTCCAGACACTGAACACTCTATTAGAAATGAAATGTTCGCGGCACTTTGCACGAAAACTCTCACGCATAAGTTTGAAGCTATGACCACGAAGATTGTTTGTGTTCAGCTGGTATATTACGACCTCTGTTTTTTTCCTTTTATATCTTTTCTGGTTACGGTTATCTATCTTGGCTATCTCTTTCTTTTTATATCTTTTCTGATTACGGTTATCTATTTTGGCAACAGGTTTGGGTGAACTTCGAGAAACCGGAAAAGAACCAATGACACTTTTAGGCCTAATTTTATTTATTTAAGTCCCAGAGCACCCAGCGATTGGTTGCATACATTCAGGTTCTAGAACTGACTTTGGTTTGGCCCAGAGTATCCAGCTGTTGGTTGAATACTTTCTGGTTCAGGAACTGGCTGTCTGTTTGAAGATTCTGCATCAGGTTCGTTTACTAAGTGATTTAGATCACCAAATACATTAGGGTTCATTGGAAATATTGCTCCAGTTTGAAATCCCTTCATTGCTTTCTGTGCTTCAGCTACTTTAAGATACTCCTTAGTGAATAATCCAGGTGAATCATTGTTAGTTATTTGCTGATATTCATGACTTTTCATGAATAATGCGCATTCCATGTTGTAGGATTTTTCAAGTGGTTCAAAAAAGTCAGGTCCAGTGGATGGAGTCGATGTGATGTATGAGGAGGCTTGTTCCTCCCCACAGAATCTGCACTCGTCAGTTTCTGATAAGCTGATTCTAATCATGTGTTTCCTCAGGCGACAGTGTCCTGTAAGGAAACCAGTGAGGAGGCGTAACTTATTCTTACTGAGATCCAAATGAATTTTGGGTCTAGCAATTTCGAAGTTCCGAAGGAACTTTTTAGAGTGTTCCATTCCTGGAAAATTCCTCCAGAGTGCCCCTCTTTCATTTTCTTCTTTCTCCAGGAACTCTTTCTTATAGTTACATTTGCCAATATCACAGAAAGGTTCTGGGCCAGTAGGTAGCGTTTGTGCTCCCTTTCTGGCTAGAGTGTTGGCCTCTTCATTTCCTTTGATTCCTGAGTGCCCAGGAACCTAGACTAAGGAGACCTCAGGGATTCTAAGGATAGCTTCATGGACTACCTTATTGATCACTAGATGTAGAGGACTGAGATCTATGATGACCTCAAGTGCTCTAGTCGGGCATGTTCTCATAGCCCCAGTGATGCAAACACAGGTAAGCCTTTGTACCTTGTCGAGTATTTTCCTCGTGCTTATCTGCCCTGCTTTAGCAAACCAGACTACTGCCCCGTATGTTGTTATCGGTCTTACAATCATGATGTACATCCGTCTCAGTATTTTAGGGTTACACCCCCAAGTTTTGCCGGATAGTCTTCTGCACACCATTAAAGCCCTTATCGCTTTACTAGCAGTAATTTTAACATGCTCATTCCACAGAAGCTAAGGGTGATTCGCAGCTAATTGACTTCAGACTTCCATTCTACAACAACTCCATTTACCGAAATGGACTTCATAGCTGGAAGGTTTCTCTTCCGAGTAAAGGGAATTACTGTGGTCTTTGCTGGGTTGATTTTGAGACCCACTGATGAGCACCACTGCTCAATAATTCTGAGGCCCCCCTGCAACAACTCACAGAGGACATCCTCGAATTTGCCTCTTACTATTAGGACTATGTCATCGGCATATCCTATGCATTCGAAGTCAAGCTCCGTAAGCCTGTGCAATAGTTCATACACTACCAGGCTCCATTGGAAGGGGGATAATTCTCTTCCTTGAGGTGTTCCGCGAGTAGTTTTAAGAGAGATGGTCTGACTGCCCCCCAATGTCCCAGCTGTCCTCGTCGAGAGCACCTCATACAACCATTTTATAATGTTATCGTTTACTCCTCGCCTTACAAGTGCCTCTCTGACAGACACATGTGTTGTGTCCCGCCTGTACGCATGCTGACAGTTGTGAAGTTGCTTTTTCTCCAGATTCTCCGTTCTTATGTAGTTATCTACTACCTTCTCCATCGTTTTGAGCAAAAACGAAGTTAGGCAAATGGGCCTACAGGATCTGGGATCACTCCAGCCTTTTTTCCCTGTTTTTGGGATGATGTTTACTTCTGCCCTTGTCCAATTAAAAGGTATTTGGCCCAATGCTATGCTGCTTCTTGTGATTTTCAGCAGATGGGGAAGAATCTCTTCCGCTCCCTTCCGCAGGAGTACAGGAAACACACCATCTACTCCTGGTGATTTATACGGCTGAAAAGTACTAATTGCCCATTCCAGTCGTTGTCTTGTAATTACTTCCTAGCAATATCCCAATCATCCTTGCCGGATTCCTTGGTGAACTCAGTTGCTGTTTCAATACTGCTTATGGGTTCACTACCTGGAAAATGTGTTTTGAGAAGAAGAATCGATCGTTCCTCTTCTCCCTCAGTGTGTGACCCGTCTGGCTTTTTTAGTCACAGTAAAGGGTTGGTGCCCCCCTTTGCCATGACTTTTTGAAATCTGGCTGCGATGGAAGTGGAAGTGATATTTTCACAAAAAGCTTGGTAGTTAAGCCTTTTGGCCTTCCTTATTTCTTTATTATACTATGTAAGTTTCTCGGTGTTGTACTGCCAAATGTTATTCCGTCTTGCCCTATTGAAGAGCCGACGGACCTCCTTTCGGAGGTTTGACAGGTTCTCGTTCCACCAAGGTGCATCCTTACTGGGTTTAGCTTTGGTGAGCGGACAGCTGGAGTCAAACGCCTCCATTATTGCCCTACTAACCTGCTCTACCCTTGAGTTCAAATCGAAATGACGGTCATCCCCCACTGTTTGATATTGATTTAGCTGGTTCTGATTTTCTGTGTATAATAGTAGAGTGTCGTGGACTGTATAATAGGATGTCTTTAATAGACAGGAATTGGTTTTAATGATCGTTTAATCGAGAAAAATAGCTGATATGTACATCAATCGACGTTCTGAGAAGAATTAAAATATTTCAACATATACGTTCCTCTTCAAATGAGGCATGTTGCCACTATCATTTAAATTTCTGAAAACAACAGAATTCTTAACATAGCCCCTCCTTTGAAGGACTTCTTCAAAATTGAAGAAAAAAACAAATATTCAAAGTAACATGAAGATCAAAGTGAATTAATAAATAATTATGAATGAGATCAATAGAAAGTAAATAGCAGAATATAGTATTGATTATTCTATTAATCAATTGTCGATAGAGTCCTGTAGAGGTAAAGGACACAAGTGCCTCACAGATCTTGTGACAAGTCCAGTTGGAGTGCAAAGTTCCGCTATTCGAGAAACGCCATCTTTGCCATCGAATAATCTTGCTACTCGTCCAGTAGGCCATTTTACAGGGTGGTTGATAGTCCTTTTTGCGCGCATGTTCTAGGGGAACAGCGTGCTATCGTTTTGTCCAAATGTCTGTAATTTTGGATGATTGAGCCGAAAATGGTCTCAATCGACTAGGTTGGACTCACTGATGACGAATCCGGTGTCAAAATTGATTCTGTCCGGCCGGCCGGCCGGCCGTCTGTAGACACGATAACTGTCGACAGAAGCAAGCTAGCTACTTGAAACTTTCAGGATAGGTTGCGCATCAGAATGCCGCGGTTAGGTTCGTTAATGGGCCAAATCGGTCGAATAGTTTCGGAGTTATAGGCACTTGAAGTTTTGAAGTTATTTATTTTTTATTTCAGAAACTACTCAAGCGATTGGATTCAAACTTGGCAGTTCCGTGGAGTATAACGACGCGCAACTTTGAGCCAAATTTCATCAAGATCATATTGTCAGTAAATTTGAAAAAAAATTTTTTTCGAAATTTTTTTACAAAAAAATTTTTTTTTCGGAAACCATTAATCATATCCAAAAAAAATTATACTCACACTTTGACCTTCCAATTTCACAGCAGTGTACTAAATTTCAGTTCGATACGATCATAAGTTTTGGAGATATCGGGAAAAAATATGTCAAATTTCGAGGTTTTCTTCTCGATATCGTTGGTTTTTTCGGTATTACTCGAGAAATACTGATTCAGTCCTGATTAAACTTCACAGCTAGTTTTAAGATGCTGAAAGACAACTTTATGCAAAATTTCGTGATAATCGTGTTATTAGAACAATTTGAAAAAAAAATTTCTATGATTTTCTCATCATATCATCCTCATTAAATTCTGTATGAAACTTCGAACTGTTATTTTCGATGAAGTACTGGATTTCAATTCGATCTGATCTGTATTTTTGGAAATATTGGAAAAATAAAATTTTGATTGGGTATATCTACGGAATCATTGGGTGGATTTTACCCATTCACGGTCAGCCCGACGGCCGACTGCGTAAACACAATAACTTCCGAAAGAACCAACTTAGAAACTCGATATTTGTAGAGAAGGTTTGGACCTTAATTACGAAGGCCGAATTCGTGAATGGGTAAAATCCGCCCAATGATTCTGTAGATATACCCATTCAAAATTTTATTTTTACAATATGTCCAAAAATACAGATATGATCGAATTGAAATCCAGTAATTTATCAGAAAAAAATTTCAAAAAGCACTGCCGTGAAGGCAGCAGCTTTTGCGCGCACGTTCAAATTCGTTGCTGAAGCGGTCATCTACATTGAACATGCGCGCAAAAGTTGCTGCCTTCACGGCAGTGCTTTTTGGACTTTTTTATGAGGACTAATGTACCAATATCCAATTTCACTGGTTCGGTTTTCCATTTATATTGCTGATGTAATTGTGATATATACATTCTGGAGAATTGCTGCCAGAATCGTTGATACATCTGCTGAATGTATTGAATCCTCGAAAGTCTATAAGACTTGGTATTTGTCCAGTCATAGTCGGGAATAGAGGTCATTATACGACTTATGAGGAAATGGGAAGGAGAAATAGGTGTTAGATCATTTGGATCATTCGACATTGCATATAATGGACGTGAATTCAATATATCTTCTATTTGTATGACTAAGGTGTTAAATTCTTCAAAAGTAACATTATTATTCAAGAGAGTTCTTTTTACATGAAATTTTGTACTTTTTACTGCACTTTCCCAAAGTCCACCATGATTAGGTGTATACGGTGGAATGAATTTCCATTTTATATTCAAACATGATGTTGAGTCAATGACAGTATCTTCTGATTTGAACAGAAAATTACCTAGTTCGCGCAATTCATTACTAGCTCCAACAAAAGTGCTACCATTATCAGAGTGAATAATAGAAGGAATACCTCTCCTTGATGTGAATCTTCTCAGACATGCTAAAAAGCTCTCTGTTGTCAAATCAGTTATGCATTCAATGTGAATAGATTTTGTACAAGCACACGAAAATTGACAGATAACATTTGAACAATTTAGCTCCTCTACCTTTTTTGTTCAAAATCCAAAAAGGGCCTGCGTAATCGATACCAATTATTTCAAATGGCAACTGGGGCCTAACCCTTTCATCAGGCAAACTTGACATTGGACTTGAAAAGGGAACTGGATTGAATTTAAAACATCCCAAACAATTTCTAATAGTTTTCTTCGCTAAAGTTAAACCACGTATAGGCCAATAGAATTGTCTTATTGAAAACAATAAAGATTGAGGACCAGGATGCAGAAGCTGCTGGTGTTTGTACTCAAAAAGTAATTTTGTGTAATTATGTCTTGAACACATAATATAAAATAGGATGTAAATCAGTTGCTTTGAGTCTGCCTCCAACTCTTATAACACCATTTTCATCAATCGATTTTTCGATTCTAAAAATTTTCCGCATTTCAACAATTTCAACTCTGAGGAAAAACTTTCTGACTGACATAATTTCACCAATAAAATTTTTGCATATTTCATTTCATCTGTTGAAAGTGGTCCAAATCTTTTACTGTTATTGATTTGAATGTTATTCATAAATCGAATACATTGTGCTGTAACACGATGTAATCTGTTCAGATTGGAGAATCTATGAAATAGAGAACATCTTTCATCATTATTACTTGTGTAAATTATGTAGACCCTTTTGAGCTCAGGCAATTCATTTTTTGGCACATGAAAAGATGTGATAGACCACTCCTCACAAGGAGATTTCAAAAACTCTGGTCCATTCCACCACAGTTTATTTTGTAGTATTTTTTCGGGCATTGCACCCCTTGAAGCAATATCTGCAGGATTTTCGATAGAACAAATGCAATTCCACATAAAACTTTTCGTTGAAGACTGAATTTTAGCCACTCTATTCGAAACGAAGACCTGTAATGAACTTGACTCAGTATGAATCCAAGGTGAAGCCACTTTTGAATCTGACCACATAAAAACAGGTGTTCTAGCATCTATTGCATTCGATACCTTTTTCATCAATTCTGCACCCAACAAGCAGGCGCACAATTCCAGTTTTGGTATAGTAACAGAGTTCAATGGTGCTACCCTCGTTTTGGCGCAAAACAACTGAACTTTATAATTTCCGAAAGAATCAGAACTCCTAATATAAATGCAGCTTGCATATGCGTCTTTTGAAGCATCGCAAAAACAATAAATATCAATCAACTTATGATACATAGGAATGGAACCTCTTGGTACAAACAAGTTATTCAAAGTTTCTAGACTAACTTGAAAATTTAACCAAAATGACTTGAGTTTTTCAGGAACTTCGGTGTCCCAAGAAATGTGTAGTGACCACAATTTCTGAATCAGTATTTTACTGAGAATTGTCACTGGACTAATTAGTCCTAAAGGATCATAGATTTGTGCAGTAACTGATAATATATATTTTTTAGACAGAACTGGCGGAATCGAAAGTTGTCTAATTTTGAAAGTAAATTCATCCGTTTGAACCCTCCATTGAATACCGAGCGTTTTACAACTTGATTTGTCTCCCAATTCAAGCACCGAATTGGAAATATTCATTTCCTCAAATTGTGAAACTATATCCGCGTCATTCGAGACCCATTTCCTAAGCGTAAATTTAGCAGAATCAAGAATTGCGTAAATATCGTTACATCGTTGTTTTAGTTCCTCCTTATCATCAGATCCAGTAAGTAGATCATCCACAAAGAAATCGTCTAAAATAGTCTTACTAGCAATTGGATATTCACTGATATACGTTTCAGCTAAATATTTCAGGCATTTAATCGCTAAGTATGGCGCTGATCTTGTACCATAGGTTACTGTATTTAATTGAAAAATTGAAAATTCCTCGCAATCGTTTTCTCTCCAAATTATTTGTTGTAGAGGTCTATGTTCATTATGCATGAGAATTGGCCTATACATTTGACAAACATCGGCAGACACCACGTACTGAAAAACTCTAAATCTCATTAAAATATCTACCATATCATTTTGAACTTTAAGTCCGACATACTGTAAGTCGTTAAGAGACCATCCAGAGGTAGTTTTAGAACTACCATCGAAAACTGTCCTCAATTTGGTAGTGATACTTTCAGTTTTAACTATGCCATGATGAGGAAAAAAAAATTGAATAGAATTTGAGGGATCTGTTACTTTGCTCATGTGACCTAATTGTATATACTCATGAATGAAATTAACATATAAGGTTTTGAAAGTTTTGTCACTAAATCTTTTTTCTAAGAATTTGAATCGGTTAATTGCATTTTGTTTTGAATCACCTAATAATTTTGGAGAGTGTTTCAAAGGATATCTGACAATAAATTGGCCGTTATTATTTCTTGTGGTGTGCCTTTTAAATATTTCTTCACATTGTTCGTCATCATATGACATAATTTGTTTTCTACTAGAAATATCCTCCAACTCCCAAAATTTCCTAAGTTGATCATCCTCAGGAATATACACTTTGGAAAAATTACATAAAAAAGTGGTAGTCTCAGGTAGGATTCCTGTAACTATTCAACCAAATTTCGTATTGTGTAATGAAGGCATATCTTTTCCGAGCGAAATTTTACCGTCTTCAAGTAAGTCCCAGAAAACATTAGCTCCCAACAGCAAATCAATTTCAGCTGGAGCTTCAAAATTCGAATCGGATAATTGAATGTGGGTTGATAGATACTTTTTGAAAACATCAAAATCAAAAGAGGGCATCAGAGTTGTGATAATAGGAACAACGAAACATGAAATAGTCGAATTGTATTCAGTGAATTTAGAATGAATGCGAATAGTACATTTTTTACTTAATTGCGAACTCATTTGGTTGATACCAATAATTGAATGATTAGTGAATGATAAATAAATATTGAGTTTCTTAACACAATTTTCAGTTATTAAATTCGTCTGAGCACCACAATCCAATAATGCTCTGAGTGTAATGAACTTTCCATTGTCATTCAAGACATTGCAAGTAATTGCAGATAAAATAACCTGATTAGGTGAGGCAAGAAAATTGGAATCTGCATTTACCACTGTGTTTACATGGGAAGATGATGTAGATGTATCATTATGATTATTAATAGTTAGATGTAATAGAGAATTGTGCTTCCTATTCTTACAAATAGTGCATGGACCAAGTTTACATTGTACTTTCGTATGTCCGGTGCGTAAGCAATTGTTGCATAAATTTAAAGTCTTGACCTTCTGAATTCGAACGTCAACAGGTAACGCCAGAAAATCGGAACATTTACAAATTGTATGGTTTTCCTTTTTACAGTAGTTGCAAAAAACTTTGTTGTTCGCCGAGAAGAACATGTGGGACGTATTATTTTTACGCGAAGGAGAATCGGGTTTGTGTCGATTATTGATCTCTTGAGTCTAGTGAATCGTTTATGCATTGCAAAACATCGGATTTATTCTTTAAAAAATTAGTAAACTCGTCTAAAGTTGGCATATCACTGTCGTATTTGAATTCTTTCCATTCTCGAAGAGTGTTTTTATCTAATTTATTTGCCAACACATGAATAATAAAGGAATCATATAGGTCTTCCTTTGATAAATTTAATGCATCTAACGCTGTCAGATGTTTACAGATTTCATCGAGGATTTTTCGAAAATTGGAATAATCTTCTTTATGTAAGGTTCTTTTATTCAAACTTGATTTGAAATGGCTATTGACTAAAAATTGTTTTTTATCAAATCGATCGCATAGAAGTTCCCATGCAAGTTCAAAAGGCATAACCGAGTTGTCTACACCTTCTACATATCTAGAAGCATATAACCATCTAATGAGGCCTTTAACAACTGATATTTTTGATGTTCGTTCAGATTCTGATTTGATGAAATAGTAGACACAAAATTATTTTTAAAATTAATCCAATCTTTGAACTCACCAGAAAAAGTGGGCAATTTAACCTTTGGAATTAAAACATTTAGTAGAGGATCTGAATTGCTATGTTGATGAGGTAAACCTGATGTACTATGAGAACGGCGTAATTTATTTTCTAAATATTGCATAAAAAAGTCTTGAGCTGAATAATATCTTTCCTGAAAATCTTCTCTTTCTAAAAAATTTAATTGTAATTGTTCATCCGTGCACATAGATTCTATCATTGATTGAACATCATCAAATTCCGACAGAAGAGACGAACTATCTTTATGTCTTAAATCTACCTCAGTAATGGAAATTTGTTTATCTGAAGTTGAATTTTTAATATTAGTTATGAATTTCTCTAAAAAAGTGAGTTTTTGCTTAATAGTACCTCGTTTACGAATCAACACTTTCATATCTGCTTCGGACATATTGTAATGAATGTATAATTGAGTAAGTATACAATGATTTTGAGAAAATCTGTTGTATCAAATCGCAAAAAAAATATCGAATGATCCAAATAAATGGAAATGGAAGGAAAGTAGGAAACAATGGTTAAACTGGTATATAGTCACCCATGTGCTTCATAGAATACCTGCAGAACAGCAACAGCAGTTTTGTTCTTGACTTATGACTTTTTACTCTGTGTTTTCCTCGTTAGGCTGGGGATGGAACTACCTGAAGTTGAAGAAAGTTGAGGAATGATCTTGAAATTTCTTCCTGTGAGAGTTTGGATACAGCTGAACAATATTTCTGGAACCGTTATCCTCCTTCTTGATATGGACTGAATTGAAAATCCGGCCGATGGATCAAACTTATGTTTGATATTGATTTAGCTGGGTCTGATTTTCTGTGTATAATAGTAGAGTGTCGTGGACTGTATAATAGGATGTCTTTAATATAAGACAGGAATTGGTTTTAATAATCGTTTAATCGAGAAAAATAGCTGATATGTACATCAATCGACGTTCTGAGAAGAATTAAAATATTTCAACATATGCGTTCCTCTTCATATGAGGATTCGCAGATAAATGAGGCATGTTGCCACTATCATTTAAATTTCTGAAAACAACAGAATTCTTAACACCCACATCAATTTGTTCTAGATTTTCCTTTAGATGGTTTTTGTAGAGGAACCAATCTGTCTTTCTAGGATTTTGAGTCGCAGGGAAATAGGTGTTATCTCCCTCCACCCTGAACTCTATGATCCTATGATCAGAGAGTGATGGTTCGTCCATCACCGTCAAAAAAGTAATGTTTGTCCTTGCCGCAGAATTGAAAGTATTCTTACAATAAACTCATATTGCTCCTTATGCCTTTATACATATTTCATATTATCAATGAGAAAATGTTCCACATTTGTTGAACTCCTTTCATATATCAGTGAGAATTCATGATTTCAAAGATCTGATTGATTTTTCGGGAAATAGTTTCATCAGATTATAGCTCAATTCATTTTATTCAGCGGAATATGGACTTGACAAAGTGACCTTAACGCCATCATCGTTTACAGACAATATTTGACAATTCAAGGACCGCGTTTTGGACCCAAAATTTTAGTAATAATAGGAAAGTTTCGACACCTGATATATTCTATGCATCTTGTTCTCAACTATCAAAGTGGAAAATAACTGATAGAAAGGAATCTAATGGGCAATATTCACAAAGAAGACCTAAATATTCAATTCTGCCAATTTAACATTCATTTTATTCTCTTCTGGTTGAGCAACAGGAGTGTTGAATTTTTTCTGTTGAGAAATGTATTGGCTTATTCTTTTCTTAATTTCAGACAAACACTGCCACTGATACTTGGCTATTCCCCTTTCTTCGCTATCTTCAGAATCATCATCACAATCAAAATTCTCGTTTTTCATATATTCAAGTCTGTACTGTATTCTATGACAATTATTGAAAGCTTCAATCAACCAATCACGCCTTGATAAAAATCTTCGATTACAATTCCCTAGTTACCTTTATTTCTGTTCATATATCTTTCAAGACGACAGTATTCGTCCGCGCCGTTCTTTTCTCAATTAAAACCACAATTTAACCTCTGAATCGATAGGAAATAGTTCAAATATCGAAACAGAATCAAAGAAATTCAATAATTTTGTATGAGAGAATAATGAATCATATCAGAAATTATCACCAGCAGATTTAATCCAAATAAATACGCAAAAAATTTAAATGAATCAAGTTCTCAAAAGGAAATACAAAACCGTGAAAGAAATGTTATTAAAGGTGGGTAATCAACAATATATATTCGAATTCGGCAAATATGGATGGGATGGCATTGATCAAACCAAGTTTTAAAATGCACGAAGAGTTAAGAAACCGATAATCAATACAACAAATACGGTGAAATAAGGCTTAATAAAATGTGGGAAAGATGGAAATGTACCTCCTCCTGTGGTTCAATCACAAGTTCACTGTTTCACTTTTTATAGCGGTAATTGTACAATCAAAACAACTTGACCTGTTTTTTGTCACCTAAGGAACTCAAGGAACGCAAAAATTCGGGAGACTGAGGTTGAAATCTTTACCTCCATTTTCAGATCTTCGAAGTTTCTTACGTGAAAACGTGGAACAGTTGGATTATATATTCCTTCGTTCCAAAATATTATAGTACATCTATCTAAAGGTTTCCTGATTTTTGCACAATGTTCATGTAACGGTCCTCTGGAACGAGGCGTTAAGTTCATACATTGAACAGTTTCTATAAATTTCACTTCTTGAGAGACAAGAATAATTTTACATGTGTTCAGTTGTGCTTTCATTTTTCGAACGAATTCTTGAGGAGAAGTGGAAAACATGCGCCAGGTATTTTGTGTGTTGCCATCATAGACCTAAAATACCATGGACGGAGCTTTAAAGAGAGAGGATTGCAACGTACATAAGGGAGAGATGGAGCTAGAAGAAGCTAATCTATTCTAGCTCCATCCTCTTTTGAACCCTTCATATTTTTCAAGATTCCAAGCCCTTTCTAGCTCACCTTTTCATCCCTAGAAATCGCATATTCGTTCTCTCTTACAAGTACGTTTCAATCGATTCAATCTGAAATTGACGTAAACAGAAATATTAAGAAATTGAAACTTTTTCCACATTGGGTGGATTTCATCCATTCGGCCTGGGAAATTAAGGTCCGAACTAAATATACACATATCGAGTTTATAAGTTGTTTATTTCGGAAATTTTTGTGTTTACGATCGATCGTAAAAACAAGGTCGATTTCGTGAATGCGTATGAAATCCTATCAATGATTTCTTAGATATATACCCATTCAAAATTTCATTTTTCAATATTTCCAGAAAGACGAATTAAATTGAATTGAAATCCAGTGTGTAATGTGGATTTGTGGTGATTTCTAAAAATATGACTTTTTCAATGAATATTGTATATTTGATATAAATCATTATTTGCAGAACCACGTTGCGGACCGATGACAGGGGCGGGTGGGGAGCCTCTTATGCAATCGACTATTTCTCCCCCGATGACAGAGAACGACTTTCCGCAACCCTTGGTAGTTCGTAGTCCATCGGTATCTATGCTGAAGTGGCCACAAACTCCTTCACCGACGAAAACAACCCCTTCAAGACAAGTAAGTGTCCTTATTCATATTTGATGAAGCGAGTGGAATATAGTTACTGTTTGTGAAAATCTTGGATACAATACCTTTACGCTGAATTGAAGACAAAAATATTTCTTTTCAACATTATATTTTACCAACAATAAGTATCATGTTCATTTACAGTGAACATACTCCTGCTCATGTAGATATATAGCCTCGATGGAAATACCAAAATATCAAAAGATTTTTTCCACTCTACCTCAGTTATGTAATAGTAATAATAATAATGATAATAGTTAATTGATATTAATATTGATAATAACAGCAAAATACATATACACAATCACATGTGTTACACTATGGCATATGGGAGTGATGCGAATATAAAAGAATTGTAAGACCCAAATAAGCTCTCAGGTGCCTGTGTTTGGATCACTTCACATCATACAAAAAAGATATTTCATGTAGTGAATGAAGCCAAAATATCGCCGAATTGAAAATTTCAAAACTCGAACACAAAAAAACTTCGAACAAGAAAAAAAACATAAAAGTTATAATAGTCCGACAAAAAACATCATCCAAGGAAAGACCGACAGAACACGATGAAATTAAAAAAACAACCTCCAAACCACAAAGAAATCTAAGGATCCATAAGATCATGGAATTCCTTCCTTCTTACAGACAAAATCCACGCTTTCACCCTCTTCCTGAACAAACCCTTGGATTTAATCGTCTTCAACTGAGCAGGCATCATGTTCCTCAATTTTGGACCGACAGCAAAAAAGCTCTATGGCCAGCCAATTTCTTTAATCGTGATAATACTTCTTTGGCGGCCAATCGCCCTCTGGTGTGGTACCGGTGTAGAAACAGCGACGATGTAGGTGCACCATAGGAACTTATGATAATAATATTGAAGATTTCTATTTCAGCACACTATGATAACAAAATAATACACAAAAATAGACAAAAATTCTGAAGAAGGCGATATTCCGTGCACCAATGCAGTATACTGTTCAAATAACCTATATAGTAGTAGTATAGAGTATCAGGATAATATCATAGAATATAGAAAGTGTTGAAATTTAAGTGATTAGTCCGGGAATGTGATAGGGCACGCATCGTATTGGGATTATATATTTTATGTTGAATTTGCCCATTTCTTCATAGTGTATTCTTCTAGTGACCAATGAACTTCAGAATTCGAAAAAATTCAGGACCTTATTGAAAATTTGAAATTTCTTTTAAAACGTCATTCGATTCACCCTGAATATAATTTTCATAACTCTATAATATATAAAATATATTAACCGAAAAGAAAAATTTTATATTCGGCAATAAATAAATAAAAATCGTGACTACACGAAATTCAATACTACGGCAAAGAACTAAGTTCCAAGGAGAAGAGGCCGAATATCAAAGTGGACTTTTTCTAAATATTTTTTTTCATCGAGAAGAAACTGAAAGACCAGTCAAGTTTCAACTGATTCAGTAATAGAAACGATTTCGGAATTGGAAGTACTCGGCAAGTAGGGTGCTGAAAAGCTGGCGTGGGTCGCATTCGAGTGCTATAATAGTTCTCTTGCATCAATTTTTTCAGCATTGGAATCAAATATTCTTTCCATTAGACTGCAAAAAACTTTAACCGCCGTCAAAAACTTTATTTTTCAAATGACCTTTTAAATTTGGCTCCGCATGTCGGATGTTTAAGAGGACGAAACTTCGCCGCTTCCGTGACATACCGGGATATATCCACTCTCTCCCCTTCTCGTGTACTTTTCTCTCTAGCAAGCCAATAAAATAGAAGGCGATTTGACGCGTTCCTTCCGCTTCGACCTTGATTCCCGATTTGACCGAATTAATTAATACCGAATTATTAAAAATTCGCGGATTGTTGAAGTGTGTGATAGCATAAACTATCATTTTCTATCGATATAGACTGAGAAAAACATAAAAATATGATCATTTGTGTTACATGCAAGAGACCTATTGTGTCCTCCAACGTTTATCAGGGCTCTTCAGCACCCAGGTTATGAAATGGGGTCAACGAAAATTTGGATGCGTACTCCTCATTTTGAAATATTTCTATGCCCGTAGCTCACCTCGTATAATAATACAGTATCAGTTGCCACAACAATCTTTCAAGTTCTCATCCAAAACATTCGTAGCGAACAACAACTATACATTAATGCTTATTTTTTCAAACTTTCAGGTGAGCTTCAATAATTATGGAAAGGACAATATAAATGAAAACAACAGAACACTTACGAATTTAGATAGAGATTGTTTCATAATTCCTGTACACAGTTTAGATCGATTTCTTCCCGAAGGAGTGCCTATGCCCGTAGGTCTAAAGAAGTGAATCATTTGATTAATATTTACACCAGCGATTTCTCTTGATTTGCAGAAACCACTTCCGAACGGAAACAGTCCTGACAAGAAAAACTCTAATCTGCATGTGATGGAGGTGAGTCAGACTTATTTACCGATATAGGATTACATGGAATATAGCGTAGTGTTATTGTTGCCGAGCTGATCTTCTAATGAAAACCTCAGAAACTATATGCTTGTGCCAGGTAGGAGATCTGGTGTATTATGTGTGGGCTTTTTTACTGTTTCCTTAACCCACGCCAGTAACAGCACTTGAACTGTCCTCTGATAACCAGAAAATTTATTTTCCTTCCATGTGTAATACCACACATGAGTTCGTTTTAATGGAGGCGAGCAAATATTTCAGCAACCAAAAACCATCTAATTTATTTTGCGTTCTACGAAAATCGAGATCTCAAGAGTTTTAAACTTCGAATAAGACTTACTATTGTGACGAAGCGTCCCTTTTTAGCGATCTCACGTCATAAATTGTCCGATTTGACCACCCTAATAATTGCCCAGCCTTGCATAAACTTAGTTCTACCATTCAGATAGGTCAAGGTTAGGGTTGGGTAGTGTATTTCGATCGCGTATTTTTCGTAAGATTGTCGGTGTGAGATTGCGTCCAGTTGATCAATTAAATACCTATGTCCATTTTCGAAATTGTAAATTCGGTCGTTTCGACATTCTTACGCGATGATGGGCCTTTCCACTTCGATTTTTCGGATCTTTCTATAACCCGAAAATTCCGTTTTCTCGATTCCCATTCAAAGTGTCGAGCAGTATAATCGCGGTACCTCTGCGATGCAGCAGAGTCGGTGTGAAAGAAATTCATCATATTGTAACGTTTTCTTGGTTTTCAAAACGTTTAGAATATTCAAACTATTTATTTACACTATTTACACACTACTATTCCAATAACTAAACAAGTATTTCTATCAAAGTCTGTTCACAATTTGTATCCACACTAATTTATTTTCACTGAACTCTTTCCGCTACGAATCACTCTGCTGAATTGGTCCTGTGCTGCTCCGCGCCTACCTTTTTACCACGTGTGGAATTTTCAGCAATTTCGAGAATGCTCTAGAGTGAGGCGGGTGACTCATAGACTGCTCGGGCATTCTGGAGCGTTCAGCAACATTCTAGAATAGACAGGGCCGTACTCGTCACACTGTCCCCTCCTTAAGCCTGTTCTGTCCCAGAACAGATTCCCTGAATTCCTCGGAGGACCGTGTTGAAATCTGCAATCGTCACCATTTCTACAGTAGCCCTTCTGATGGAAGTAACAGTCTACGGTTTTGCTGGACTTTTCGGTTTGTTTTGGGTTGAAATTGCATACCAAGATCTGTATACCTGTCTTTTGGAAGACTACTTCAAGCATGCTTCGCACAACTCGCCAATTCAGTTGATCCAGTCCACAACCTAGTTTGGGAACAGCTAATTTCCTAATCCCAAAGCATTGAAGCTCTTATTTCAAGCCATGCAATGCTGTCCATAAATTCTGGTAGGTGGGCTTCTGATATGAGTATTGTTTGGTGACTACGTAGTAAATGAACCGACCCTATGACTTCAGTCTCAGGCATTTGCCGATTCTGGGCTGCTGTCTCATCAGTTCCTCTTGGCGTCCAAATTTATTTCTGAATACTCTTGCTATTCCTCTACTCATCCTTAGATCCGCTGCTACACAATGAGCAAGAGAGTATTCCTCGGGAACTGTAAACAGGTCTTGATGAACTTCCTTTGTAACGCCATACCGTGCAACCCTGGAGTTTCCTTGGTGGATTCTTGAACCGAAGATCTATATGCCATGGTGAATAGATGCAAATACTCATCCCAGTCCCGCTGGTGGTCGGAGACTACCTTGGCAAGATGTTTTCCCATGGTCCTATTCATTCGTTCTACCATCTGATTGGGGATGTAGAGCTGTTGTTCTTGTCTTATTAATCCCCAATTTCCTACAAACTTCTTGGAATAATGTCGACTCGAAATTTCGGCCTTGATCACAATGCAGCTCTAGAGGTATTCCAAATCTGCAGAAGAATTCTTTGACCAATTTATCAGCAACCGTACCTGCCTCTTGATTAGGAATACCGTACGCTTCCACCCATTTGGAAAAATAGTCCATGGCTAACAATATGTACTTGTTTCCGTGATCGGTTTCGGGAAAGGGGCCCGGGATGTCGATAGCTACTCGTTCCATGGGAGATCCGACGTTATATTGTTTCATTGGGGCCTTCCCTCTGCCGTAAGGACCGTTAGCTGCAGCACAAGCTTTACATGTTCTACACCAGTCTTTAACGTCTTTCTTACAGTTGATCCAATAAAACCGCTGCCTAACTTTCTCCAACTTCTTAGTAATCCCGAAATGTCCACCTGAAGTTCCATTATGTAGTCTGGTCAAAACGTCTGTCACTCGACTCTTCGGCACAATCAACTGGAGCCTCTGTTCAGATCCATCATCATTCTCCCAACAACGCTTCAGAAGACCTTTATCGATCTTCAACGTTTCCCATTGTGCCCAATACGACTTAACATTTTGACTCAGTCTAGATACTTCTTCCCAAGTAGGTCGTCTACCACTCTTCTTCCAACTCAGGATTACTTTCAAGTCTGGATCTTCTTCTTGTGCCCGTTGTATTTCTTGGGGTAGCCACCAATTACTGTGGTCCGTCTCACATCAGCTTTGTCTTCCACACGTGAGCAATGGCTGCAATCCTCGGGGCAGGGCCTTCTTGATAACGCATCGGCATTGCGATGGGTAGCCCCCGTTCTATGTTCGGTATCAAAGTCATATTTTTGCAGTCTTTCAATCCATCTGGCCACTTGTCCTTCCGGGTTCTTGAAGTTCAGGAGCCACTTCAAAGCAGCATGGTCCGTTCTCAGCAGAAATTTTCTTCCGTACAAATATTTGTAGAAGTGTTCTACGGACTTGACGACTGCTAAAAGTTCTCTTCTGGTCACGCAGTAATTTCGTTCTGGCCACCACCTTGCTGAAATATCCTATCACCCTTTCTTCTCCATCTTGAACCTGCGATAGAACGCCCCCGATGGCTGTATTACAAGCATCCGTGTCGAGCACAAACTTCCCTTCAGCTCTTGCGTAGCTTAAAACTGGAGCTGTGACCAGGGCCTTCTTCAGCTGTGCGAAAGCTCCAGCGCAATCATAGGACCAAATGTACTCCTGTCCATCCTCTGTTAATTTTGTAAGTGGTTTGGCAACTTTGGCGAATCCAGATACGAATCTCCTATAATAGGTGCATAAGCCTGAGAAACTTCGCAATTCACTCTTGTCTGTCGGTATAGGCCATTCCTGCACTGCTATGATCTTATCCGGGTTGACTTTCACGCCCTCTCGAGAAACTACATGTCCCAAATAATTTACCTCTGTTCGGAATAAATTGCATTTCTTTGGACTCAGCTTTAGGTTAGCTTCACGAAGTCGCTGGAAAACCTCGGATAGGTGGTGTAGGTGGTCTTGGAATGATTAAAACACTATCACATCATCTTAGTACACCAGGCATGTCTTCCAGGAGAGTCCCCCCAATATAGTCTCCATTAAACGCTCAAATGTGGCAGGAGCGTTGCATAAACCAAATGGCATCACTTTAAATTGCCACAGACCCGTTCCAATACTAAAGGCAGTTTTCTCTTTGTCTCTTGGATCCAAGCCAACCTGCCAATACCCACTCTTCAAATCCAAGGTGGAAAACCAACGTGATCCCGAGAGCGTATCCAGTGTATCATCTATTCTCGGTAAGGGATAGCTGTCCTTCTTCGTAACTTGATTGAGCTGCCTATAGTCTACACAGAACCTGGTGGACCCGTCCTTTTTCTTCACTAACACTACAGGCGACGTCCAGGGGCTATTGGATGGTTCAATGACACCCTCTCTCGCCATGTCCTCAATAATCCGTTCAGCCTCTTCTCTTTTTGCCAGAGGAAGACGTCTAGGGTGCTGTCGGATGGGTTGTGCATCACCAGTATTGATTTTATGCTGCACAATATCGGTCTTCCCTGTTCTTTCGTCAGTGGCGAAAACGTCGGAGAATTTCTGAATCAGTTTTCTCACTTCGGCTAGTTCATAACGGTCACCAGCTCTTCAGTATTCTTCTGGTTCTGCGAGACTCCTGCAGTACCAATCCCACCAGAAATATGGTACACTGGTACTCCGTGTCCAATCGAAGTGTTCTTCTTCAGTGTGACTGGAAACATGTTCATATTCAGTAATCGGATGGGAATACTATCTGTTAACCTTACCAGTGTCTTCCCAAGTAACAGTCCTTTAGCCAGTATTGCATCGTCAGAGGGCTCGACTACTTTAACGCAGCCATTTCTCGTAACATCATCACAACTACCAATCACTATGCTTTCAGTTCGACCTGGCAACGTGATGTCCTCGGTCAATCGAATCCGATATATCTTGTCATCCACATCATTGAACGGAATCTCTTTATTTCCCAGTCGAAGAACATCATTCTTCATATAAAGTTGGCATCCAAGTTTCTTGACGAGGTCCAATCCCAGGATTACTTCTTCTACTACTATATACTATATACTATACTAGAACTTCGTGCCTTGTTCTTGTATTTCCCAATTCAATAGTGGAGAGGACCGGTCCATAAGTTGGTATTTCCTGTCCAGACGCAGTTCGAAGTTTGATCACAACTGGACGAATCTTGAATCCTTTAGCTATTTCTGGACGCACAATGGTTCTGGTCGATCCAGTGTCTACCAGGATTTTCACATTTCGACCATTTATTTTTCCGGGAACAACTATGCTTGAAGAATCCGTAGACATGATTCCTCGGATTATCACTTCAGGGGCATCTAAAGCTTGGGTCGATTTATGCCCCTTATCACCGACCCTTTTCAGTTTTCCTGCTGTGGCTCTTTTTCCATTTTGGGACAATTTTGCTTAATATGACCACTTTTATTGCAGTACCAGCACACAGCGTCCTTTTTCTTAGTACGTAATAATCTGCTAACTTCTTCTCTGATGATTTCTTCAACAGGTCGATCTATTTCTTGGACTTGTCTCACACGAACTTGTCCTCTATGAGATGCCTGCTTCGCTGCCTCGAATTCTAAAGCCTGAGCTAAAGCATCATCCATGGTTTTAGGGCGTGCAAGTCTCAAGGCTTGTTGTATTTCGTTGTCCTTGATCCCATCTACAAAGGTTTGGATGGATAGCTGTTCAAGGAAGCTGTCTGGAGCAGTTGGGTACGCCAGCCTGACTAATATAGCCACATCTGCTTCAAACTCCTGGAGATTGTCCCCTGTTTTCTGCACCCGGTTCTTGATTTGGGCATGATAAACTTGTTGTAGATGAGCATCACCATATCTCATCTGGAGTTTCGATGTAAGAACTTCATAACATGCTTGTTGGCTCTCCGGAATCGTTTGCAGAATGTTGAGTGCCTCTCCTCGTAGAGCTATTATCAATGCTGTGGCTTTTTCGTTACCGCTCCAACTGTTTGCCATCGCAGCAGCTTCAAATTGTTTTTGGTATGTCGAACAGCTGTGTAATCGTGATCAACAATCATGAATTTATTCCTAAAAGCTAAAAATCTTAGGAACCTATTTTGAACACTCTCCAAGCGCTGTGTGTAGCATTTATATCGCATGTTCCACACAGTGGAAGCAATATTCAACCTTCTGTGGACAAAATAATAATGAAGTGTCAGGAGTGTTTTATTTTCTCTAAATTGCACACTATGACGAATAATGAAACCCAGCATTTTAGTGGCATTATTCAAAACTTTTTCGATATGCAGATCGAATATACACCTTGAATCCAAAATCACGCCCAAATCCGAAACATTCAAAATCAATAACATTTGTATTTCTGGTGAAAGATATCTTAAAATACTTGCCAAAGTTCCGAAACAGGGAGGTCCCTTTACAGTATCTTTGGAGACGCATAAAATTTCCCAAAACGTTTCCGCCGGTCTGGAAAACTTCAAGTCATCAGCAAAGAGAAGAAATTCACAGTGTCGAAAACACACTCCGATGTCGTTGATGTAAATTAAGAATAGCAGAGGGCCCAAATGCGTACCCTGCGGTATACCTGACGTATTTCTGAATGCTCTCGATCGACCACCATTAATAGGAACGTACTGGGAACGATTTAAAATGTACGACTCCACCCATCTCAAAAGATTACCACATATACCCACTTCTGCAAGACGACGCATCAACGAAGTCTGAGATAGTTTATAGAAGGCTTTACAGAAATCAGTCTATACCGAATCAACCTGAATGAAAGAACAATGAATACCACATATGCATTCTGAATGTGAGATATTTTACGATCTACTAATCAAACATTATGTTCCTCAAAGAATTCTTCATGAAGCTAAGAGCTCTATTTTTTTCAATTCCAATACGATCTGGTCTTCATTTTGAAAATAGATATAGGTGAGGAATCATTAGGTGGGTTTTAGCAATTCGCGAATTCAGCTTTCAAATTCAAACGCCTAACGTGCTCTACAATCATCAAATCTATCAGTTGATACTTCCAAAAGTTAGGTTTACCATCGGCAGTTAGACTAGCCGCAAACACAATAACATCAAAAATAAATTACTAAGAGAATCGATATTTATAAATTATCAAGTAGGTTTGTTGCTTGATAACAAGGGCTGAATTCTTTAATTGGTTAAAGCCGCCCAATGATTGGTATATACACACATTCAATTTTTTTTCAAAATTTCCAGAAATACAAATCGGATCGAATTCTATTTCTTAATTGAGAAATAAATATTTCTGCGGAATTAGTGAGGACCATATAAAATGAGGATATCTAAATACGTCCATGAGGAAGTAAAGCTGAGTTTGGCGGGACGAATTCCTGCATATGCAGTCGACTCCTTCGCCAATGAATTTGAAAAAGCTCATAAAAGCTCCTGACCTCACGTCAGTGCTTTCTTAGAATTACATTTCATCAGGGTGGCCAAAGATTATGTACCCATTATGAATTGTTGCGAATGGTACGCTCTGTATATTTTTGGACGATGTGTTGTAGAAATAAAAAGGAATATTCTTTGTTTTGATCTCTCTATAGAGATAATTGCAACCAAATTTAGTGAGCAATGATCACAGAATTCAAAAATAAACTTGAGGTAGTTTCTTTCGAATATTCTGGTGAATAGGAATTGGTTCGTGGAGAAAAGAGCACTCGAGTAATAATAAACTAACATAATCACAAGGACGAATATCTGTCCTTAAATCAACAAATATTCCACCTTGATCAGAGCTAATCGTCCAATCAACCAGAACATCTACATCGAAGAAGCGGACCCAAGGAGAATGACTACAGCTGTTTCACAGTTAATACTGATCGCCAGGCCATCTTACCTTGGATAGAACCACTGAGTAGGGAATCTAGATACTTGTCACCTTTCAGATGGAATACTGCAGTATGCCTACGTAGAGCGCGCCATCTTCCAGGAACATCTTGCGAATCCTACCTTCGAGTGCAAAAAACCTTGATCGATGTGCACGATGTTCATCCTTTTGTCGTATCAGATCACTGCATCTGCGATTTTGCAGTTTTATAACGTCCGTCACGACTTTGGAAACACTCAGTTCATGTGGTTTTCCCACAAGATGTAGATGTTGTGGTTTATTGGATGATGAGCTCTGATCAAGGTGAAATATTTGTTGATTTATCGACAGATATTCGTCCTTGTCTTCACTGAGTTAAAATTACAGATTTTCCGTGGAAAAATGCACAGCACGAATTCCAACACACTTGCTCATCGAGACAAATCGCATTAAAAGGTTCGTGCCTTTTTCAGCTGACATATGTATCGAAATTCTACTACGCGTGAAAGGCATGATTGTTGCAGCATATACAGCACGTGGTACCGTAAACACCCAAACTTTCTCCCCAGAAAGTCGAAATGTAGTACGGGTTTTTGTTTTTTAAGTCTGAGCTCGCCCGGTTTCACATCTCTTCACTTAGTATAGTAAAGATTGATTCAGAAACTTTAATTGAATGTTTCGTATAGGTAACTAATTATTCAAATGGGTTTCCCGTGAAAACCAATTATTTTGCTGTTATGCTTAAATATTCATCTTCAAATTGCATTGTTTCAACGAAGTAATTGATACATTCCAAGTGGTTGGAAATATTCAATGCAAATATAGACAAGTTTAAGATTCATGCAACATTTCGTGAGGATCGTACGATGTGAATATCACAAAATCGTGTTTATCAGACTAAGCTTAGTTGAGCGCGGTGGATGCTTAGAGGTCTGATTGATCTAGCTCTCTAGAATTCGAATATGTATGCAAAAAGGGCTGAGGTCACAGCACTGCTTTACTTTCTTTTCTTAATATTGAGAAAAATATTTGAAGTGATATCTGCGAAAAAATCTTGCGGAAAATAATTTTCTTTGACTTTGACTGTATTATATGTATTTCCACACGAATAATTCGAGCCATTGTTTAATTTCAGAATTGTTGAATCGATACTTTCTCTCGTTGACCTTGAATTATATCCTGGGTGGGACTAAAGGACTGTCCTGAATTATTTTGTGTTGGTCTACATGATCCTCAAACTATCAAAATTGTTCCTTTCTGAGTTTTGATCTGAATTTATAAATAACTCAATTTCAGGTACCCGATCCAAAACTATGTATCTTGTGTCACCTAATGAGTCCTTTGGAGCCTGTTGACCCGGTACTTGAGTCTCCTTTGGTTCAACCTCTATTCAAGCAGAGACTGACTGCAGGGGAATTATTCAATGAAATTGGACAGTCGAAAACCGCCCTTACCGGAATGCTTCTTGCAAACATGGAAAGAAATTGTAAGTACCTAGACTATAACAACTTATAATTTAAAATGAGTCTTATTCGATAAGAGTAATAAACAAATTCTAAATACATTAATTATGAGAAATACTTTTTAATACCAATGAATACTTCTCGACATCGATTTCTAAGGATATAAAATATTGACGTAAATAAACGGTATATGGAGGATACAATCGAAATTATATCGACTGATATATGATAATTTGGATCAAAAATTCAAGGAAGGGATAACACAACAAACATAATAGAAATATAATAATTCGTAAATATGATTCGTTCAAGCAACGATTAGAGTGATCCGTGATTTCAGCGAAAAAACTCACTTTCACGTACTTGATATAATTTCGGCCGAATGCCTACTATTTGCTGAACGACATTAGCTATTGGTGGATTGAAATCGCAAAATGATCTATTGTCGATTGAATTTGCCCTTGAATTACACACAATATTTTACTACGATTTATTGAATTAAACTTGGAAGTAGAGTTCGAACAACTTTTTATGGCAATCACAGACGCAGTAGGTTAATGTCGCGAATTTAGCGACGCTTCCAATTTCAGGTGGTGTACATATGTCAATAGTTAGAAACTTGGATAGAAAATAATTATATACACTTGTGTGTTTGTCCAAATTTTGTCAGAATGGTGTCATCAAATCGTAAAGAATATTTCAAATATCTCATGAATTATCTGTCGGAACTAAGATTTTCACAAATTGTGCATGAGATTTTTGAAAAAATTATAGAAATTCATGGGTGAAATCGAATTTCTTTAAATCATTCCAATGACAATATCACAACGAAATATTGTATGAGATTGTGCATCAGCATTTGCCAACTACTTTCCAAGTTTCATTGGTTTATTTTTCGACCTTTCGTCGGCGTTCGATACACTCTCGTTTGAGTTCATACTCGAAAAGTGTTATAATTTAGGATTCAGAGGAGTATTCTTGGACTGGTTGTGTAGTTTTCTTATTCAAAGAACTATGTCGATCAAAATAGGCGAATGTTATTCTGAAAGTTGTCATGTTGGTTCTGGAGTTCCTCAGGTCTCCGTGCTGGACCTCTTCTATTTTTATTGTTCAGAAATGACTTGCCTGTGTGGTTAGCATGTTTTCTGTTAACATTATTTGCCGACGTTACTTCTGTGGTCGTTTCTGCCCGTAGTCGCGAGGATCTCCAGAGAGCCTGCGAATGTATTGCGAGGAATTTGTGAATTGGTGTCGTTCGAATAATAGAAATAAAAATATTTATTCACAATCACAGTCATTGCATTGTACTTAGTTAATACAAACAATAAAAGGAAAGCAAGTCAATAATTAATAAGTCTCTGCAATCATGCATTATCCAAAAAGTCCTTTACAGAATATGGTTCACAACTTATAATCAGTTTGTGAACTTCCATCTTGAAAGATCCAGCGTTCGTAAGTTCTTTAATTTCCTTTGGTAGAGATTCAAAAAGTCTTATCGCCATGTAGAACATATTTTTTTCAGTCAGGCTTCGGGAATGCAACGGATAGAAGTACTCGATTTTTTGCCTGGTTTCATTTTTATTCCGACATTCTTCAAAATAATGATTGCTCTCTGCAAAGAAACTTAGGATTCGGTAAATATATAGACCAAAACATGTTGGTATGTTGTTCTTTTTAGAAATCGGATCTTGAATGTTGATAAAACTGTCTGCATACATTCATGTTTGAAAAACAATGTGAATAGTAATTTTAGTGTGAAGTTTGGTGATGAAATTATTACAACATCTGAGTCAACCAAATTCCTTGGAATATATGGACAAAAATTTGTAATGGACGACTCACATTGACGTTTTAGGAAGAAAATTGAACAGTTCATTTTTTACAATCAATAGAGTCAAGAACCTGTTACCCATGAGCTGTGTAATTACCGTATGTTATAGCCTGGCCTACAATATCTTGCTTTGGGGAAGCGGTTCCGAAGTTTCGAGGGTATTCATAGCAAAGAAAAGAATTATTCGATCAATGTTCAATCTTGGTACGTTGGAGTCCTGTAGACCATTTTTCATTAAAAACCAAATATTATCCTAACCTTGTATATATATTTTTAAATGTGTGTTACACGCTAAAGAGAATGGAAGCAAATGGTTAAAGTTATCATATCATCATAATTATGAAACGAGGAATTCGCAAACATTTTTGATAACTGAGCATAGGACTCATAAATTTGAAAGTTCTTCCTTGTTCCGTAGTATTAAATTTTCATCTTCCATCTTCTGCTAAGTCCTTGAACTTGAAACTGTTTAAGTCTGAAATCAGGAACCTTCTGCTCAAGAAATGTTTCTATACTGTAGAAGAATATTTATGTGAACCCTTATAGTCACTTAGCTAAGTTACTATTGACCTGTCCTATACACGATGTAGTGTGTCAAAGGATGAAATGAAATTATTATTATAATTATTAAGATCAGATCAGAATTTTTCAGTTATTTCGGAAATAATAATGATGATAATAATGCGTATTGAAGAACGGCTTTTTTCTCTCTCTTCTAGACGGCTTAGAATTTGAAACCGTTATGCAAATTTTGCTCTGTGAGAGCATATGAAATACTCCAAATTTCACGGAGTTTCGTTTTTAGGTGGCAATTCAATTCTTCAAATTCGAATGAAATACAAATTCAATATTGCTTATTCTTACTTACAAAAAAAATCATTCGAAAAAAAAATTCGAATAATAAATAATCAATCTGCGATTTCACCTGTATTCTCATCCATTTTACACATTACCATACCCAAAAAGCACCTGGGTCCATATAAATGGCTCAGTATACGATTGAATAATGCACTAATATTGAGTCAAAAATTTCACTCAAACAAATGAAGCCTAATCTGCTCACTGTTAGCTAACTAAACAAACTATTCGTGTCAGATTTTTTTTCAGCCACAAATTCGGAAATTACAAACGTTTGTACCGAATAATGAGAAGCGTCTTTGTGAGAACAAGCTCGCAAACACCTTTGAACCGATACCTCCTCTGAAACAAGCACAGCGTTTCATCTACACAATCTCGAATAACTGACTGATCCTCATCTTCTAAATTATATTTAAAGTATTATTCATTTCAGCAGAGTTTCCATTCGTTACGTATTATGTGATAAACAGTAACCAGACAAATCCTGTGATGTTCTACAATAATATTCGCACTGCCAGCCTTACGAAATTCGACCCGCGGACCATCAAATACACGGCAGCTCACACATTGGATCTATATACCGAAGTCGCATCGATATGTCGTCCACCGATTCACGAAATTGGCATGTCGCTGTCGAAAACGCACACGCCCTCAACTGGTTACATGGTTTCTGTATACAAGGTTTTCGAGGGAGATGACAGAGAAAAGTTTGAAAGAAACTGGTTGTTTTGGACAGGAGCAAGAATGATTTACAGGTGAGATTCTAATTTCAAGAACATCAAGAGATCTCTCTAACACCTTCGGTTCTGAAGCATACAGTTTAATTTGTGTTGCCCCGAATATGGGTTATTCTATGACTCCTATTCTATCAGCGAAAGTAGTGATCACCTTCTTCAAAGTCTGTTCCCTTGCGTACACCTAGCAGTATGAATAGAACAGGTGGGTCATGGTGGAGAAGAGCGAGGTGGCGGTCACGATCGATGTCGTCATCCATGTAAATCAAACAGATTGAAGTGAATGGTAAAGAACAGAATCGGTAAGTCGCGGTGCAGGTTTTCAGCGATGCTTTTCAGGAGGTTTACATCTATGCTTTTGAAAATAAAATAACTTGTTTCATATGGATGCCTACTGCGCGGTCTACAAGGATGCTTTCCTGTGATTGGTGCGTTCATGGCCTAATTGTCATCACTCTTTATAGCAAATCGCAAAGAATGATAGATATAATGATGTGTTTTTCGGGCAATTTGAGATTGTGACAGCTTACAAGGTTCAAACTGAATATAAATACGTTACCACATACAATTCGGCTATACACCAAGATACAAATATCGCTTAATGGCTCATTGAAAATGTCTGAAAGTCTTGAACGATATCAAGAAAGGAATAGTCAATATGCCTCGAAGCAAGTTATTAACATCGGAGTGTCCCTTTTGTGCACTTTCAATGTTCATTGATCTGTGATAGCCCATAATTGGCCGTTACTCACAGAACTATACGCATGGAATGAAATTTCTCACAAATGTGGGTAATTTGAAACTCAGGTACGTAACATCGATCGCGACATGACTGCGACCTCCACCTCGACCGCGGCCCATTTGTTCTGTTCTTACCCTAAGCTTCCTATATAGATACACGTTTCGATGATATATTGAATATGGCACCACTGCAAGGCCAAAAGTTCTGCAACCAAATATACAGGTCCGGAAAAGACAGTCGGTAAGATGCTCAACTCAACGTTGATTTAGATCGGTTTCAGAACCCGCTGGACCAATGGAAGAATCAAAATCCCAGCGCGATGCCATATCGAAAAAAACTCTGTTCTCTTGAAATAGTAGAGTGGTGAGCCCCTCCAGTGCCATGCTACGAAATCGAATAAACAATTAGTCGCACTCCAAACGTGAGATGCGTTAGACCGTAGATAAGATGAAAAGCATTACGACAGTAACCATTGTATGCAAGGAATCCATTCGTAAATGAATGACACGAATAATAATGCTCTGTGAAAATGAGTACCAAGGTTCTTTTTCGCCATAACTGGTTTGAAATTAAAATAACTTCTACGAAAGTAAGGAATTGAAAACAAAAAAACTAAATTCTGAAAAATGCGAAATTGGAGGTCGACAAATTCAAATTAAATGTTTGAATAATCCACCATGTTGAGTCGAACGTAGACATATCTTTTCATGAAGAAATAATCTAATCTGAGCGGATTCGGCATAGTTGCTATTTTGGCACAGAGTTGGATTATTTCGAGACAAAATTCATTGATATCCGTCTCTCTTTCAATGTGTTGTCCATATAAAAATGACACGGTCCGAAAAAGTCGTCTTGAAATATTGTGTGACGATTCTTGAGTTGTGACTATGATGAATAGAACAATCTGACAAAACATAAACAAATTCAAAATGACAATTGCCGATTTACCATTGCGTAATATACGCTCTGATTGATCGATTGGTGGCGTTTGTTTTCTTACTAAATCATCAGACCAAACTGGGGAAACCAGTTGTATTGCATACTCTCGCCACCGACACAAAAACCACCAATCAACGAATTAGAGCGTATGACACATGCGAACCAGTTGTATTTCATACTCTCGCGATCGACACAAACGCCGCCAATCGACCAATCAGAGCGAATGACACAATAGTAAATCGGCAATTGTCATTTTGAATTTATTTATATTTTCTCAGATTATTTTTTACTTATTGATAAGTGCGTTAAATCTTTTTGTATTAGCTTCGAAGTAGATTCACAGGTACTCTTAAATGGGTTCCTTTTGTATGTTGCTTGGATAGTGCAGATGTATATGAAAATCAGTGTTAGTGTGAAGAAAGAAAGGGCAGAATCCTACCTATAAGATATAAACTTAATGATACTCAAAAGCATATAATCTTTTTCATAATTGTCTTTCAATTATTTTCACTAATCTTGGAGCTCTGTATTAGAAATTATGCGTAAATAACTTAGAACCCATTGCAATTTACCTCTAAATTTTAACTTTGTTTTACTATTAGTAACTTAAAATCTCGAGGATCTTTTGTGTCATATCGTGGGTAAAGTATTTTGCTGAAATAAACAATAATATTATATCAATGGTTATTCATTTTTGGGATGACAAGAAACGTAAGCAGTGGTATCTTTCTGATTCATCGTACATATATGTTCCAATGGCCATTGACAAAATTTTATAGGACACCCAACAAGAATTATCAAAAAAAAAAATTATTGGGAAGACTTGACGATGTATCAGTTGATTCTGTAAAATAATTTTACATTTCTTACCTAATAATTCCATGTCACTCGGACTATATTGTGACGAGTACGGCCCTGTCTGTTCTAGAAATCTCCGGACATCTGTGCGGCCCTTGCCTGGTAAACTTTCTGGATAAAATCCAACAATCGCTAGAAGTTCCACGTAGTGTATAAGGAAGGGCGCGGATCAGGACAGGGGGTCATTCAGCGGAGTTCGCGTAGAAGGTATTTAGGGAAAAGTTACAAGTGAAAATAAATAGTGTGAAAATAAACTGTGCATAGACTTTGATAGAAGTAGTTGTTGAGTTACTCGTTATTAGTGTAAATAAGTGTAAATAAATAGTTTAAATATTCTGAAAGTTTTGATAAATCAAGAAAACATTACAATATTATAGAGAAAAATCGAATGATAGTGTAGTCGCCAAAAATTACAGTGTAGGTATATTATTAGAATATGTTCCACTAAAAGTTATACAAAACATACTATGGCAGAAATTCATTCATCCAAATATTTCTTACCATATATGCTGTCTGATGTCAATTCAGTTCTGACAGTGTTGCCTTGACGACCAGTCGTAATTTCCAAATAGCGCCACCTTCAGTGGAAAAACGAAATCTAGTGATGTGCCCAGCATTGGCGAAACAAAAGCGCATCTTTGAATTCACCTTATTTTTATGCCTCTTAGTTGTGACCATCTTGTAAAAATCATCGAAATTCATTTGTAGCTGTCGGACTTATTCATTTAATTGTCTAAAAGCATCAGATATTTGGCAGCGTTTAAGATACCATCAATTACCAAGTATTCCTGTACAAACATTGAATTTTTGAGGATACTGCGGGTATGCAAGGAAATACTGCTCATTCTTCCTGTACCAATATCTTGCTACTGATGGATTAAGGTGAAACCCATCAGTGAATATGATGTAGGTTAGAAATGAAGCTAATTTCCTCATTCTCTTTTTCCATCATAGTTTGACAAAATTATATTCGTATGGTACGGTCTTCTGGAAAATTTTTTGATTTTTTTGAACCTAAAAACATCGGTAACCATTCCTTTACGAAATATTCCGAACACTGATATAGACTTGTTCGGCAATTTGTTCACTACCACAAAGTGCATTGGTTTCAACAGCAGCAGATCCATCTACTTCTTCTTTCAGATAATTTTCACTTATAGTTTTTGGTGGTTTATTTATCTTGCTATTACTGCATGTTTGTAAATACCCAAATTTCCCGAATTTGTCGATTGTTTCGGAAATAGCGAACCTTGAACGTATTGGCCTATTTTCAGAGGCAACACTAAATTAAGTTAATTTCTCTCCAATTGATTGGCATCCAAAAAACTACCTATTTTATGATTTGATTTTTTTTCACACTTAACACTCGATTCATCAGAAATCTGCTTCTGTTTCAAACGATATGATCTAACGCATCTCACGTTTGGAGTGCGATTAATTCTTTATTCGATTTTGTAGCATGGCATTTTGACATTGCGATTCTTCCACTACTCGATTGTATTCTGACCGTCGTCTAGATTAACGCCAGGTTTCGTATCTTTCAGACTGTCTTTTCTAGAACTAGTAGGTGAACAGGTTTTTTATATTCTTTTATCGTTCTATTATGAGGAGGCTATTAACAGATCGAACAATTCATTTCCATGAGATCCTCTCAAGTTTCACCAGTAGACATCAATCATGGGATTAAAAACCGGTACGTTCAGCACAGCAACCCAGCCGAATCTTCAGCCAAGCAGATTACACCGAGGCAATCGCAGCCTGAATATGCTAAAAATTTCAGTTGCTAGCCTCTTTTAACAATATTTTTTTCTACACTCCTTTATTACTAGTTGATTTGACGTTTGTTGAGAAGTGCAGTAAATCGCATTGGTAGCAGAAAAAAAAAATTCAGTGAGGTGTAAGTATATATAGATGAATGAGCAATTATGAATCTCAAAAAAAAATACTACAGAATCTCATAATTTAAAATGAATTATTTCACTCCTACGATTTTCTGAATATTGTCGAAACATTAGGAAAATGACAAGACAACAGAACGGAAAGAAACCATTATTGATATCTCGAGAAATGGTCGAAATGGACCATGGGACAATATGACATGGAAGAGTAGAAATAAAGAAAACCTAACGAGACTAGAACTCACGCAAATTCGGCTCCCCCTGTTGTTGTAAACCAAAAAGAAAGGCTAAGTTACTGTTAAATATCAGATATTTATACTTCTTTCATTCTAGAGAAGCCGAGAATCAGAAAGCAATAACTGGGCTTGTGTATCACTTTTGATTCATCAAAAATGCTAAGATGTTAGTCGAAACTAATATCAATAGCAACAAAGTATTCATGTGTATTCAGTTCGGTGTTTCAAATAGGTTTTACTAGTAGAGCCCATCCATTAAGTAATAGATTCGGATTATTGGACACATCAATTGTGATGGTAGTGCAGAAAACATTGACATCACTGTCATTGGCAAGACTCGCAAAAAGGAACCTGGATCGATCACTTACTGTGTCGATTTTGAATTTTTTTCAAAGTTAGTCGGAACCGTCAAAAATTACGTAAATCAGTTTTTTCTGTAGATCTATCCTTCAACTTCTGCCGAAATATCGTCCAAGTTTTCTTTTTCGAATACTCATTCCGATTCACATCTCACTTAATTTATATTACTACGTGAAAATTTTGACCTGATTAACTTATTTACAGGTATCTCCCACCAGCAGCAGGACTCAAGAGGATATCACTGCACAAGTCGGTTAGTCCCAAGGGAGACAAAATGTACCTTCTGCTATGTGAATGTTCGAATCTGTTGAATGACATTACTGTATGGGCCTTACTTCTACCTGCATTGAGAGCTAGGTTAACTGGTTATACTGGAATCTTCAAGCCAATACAAACTTTTTGAGTGAACCTTGAGTTTGGTATCTCGCAAGTGTTATTTTTCGGTTATTTAAATGTGAAATACGTAATTTTTTTTAGAAATATTTTTGTGAATAGACTACATTAGATCACATAAATGACTGTTCGACTGACCATGAAGACATCGTGTCCACAACATTTAAGTTTCATGATTATCTTACTTGTAGAAATTCAATGCTTCTTCTGTTTTTTTTTTATTTCCGCAAGTGGGTTCTTATAATGAGGTAACTTAATAACCTCTAGAGTGCCTTTTATTCTAAGGGAAAAATCCTTCGATTAATAAGGTATATTACCATCATAGACATGCTTATGAAACTAATAATTATATTCATTTCATGTGGAATAAAAATGCAACAAAAATCTTCGAAATTCCATAAAAGATCGAGTCCACAGTGGATTCCATAATTTTATCGAATCAAATACTTCAGTTGTTGAAACAGTGCTCGGAGGGTTCATGTTAGTTGTCTGAAAGATCTTTAATTGACGGAAAATTTTCATCTCCGCATAAAGCCTCTCCCTTAGTGATAAAACTTTAAGCAGTTAGCGGTTTTTGGAAAATATCCATGGTCCAATCAAATTTATTCTACCTGCAGTATGACCACCTATCGCGTTGACGTTTACATAATTGTGAAAATGATTTTGTGAAAGAGAGGAGCCGACCTGCGATATCACGATCCTTCAAAACAGCATATAAATTTGGTAGAAGTGAAACAAAAACTGACCTGTTTCAGGATTTTGTTGCCAAATATTTTTCTTCTGAGAAAATGAATTTTGACGCGCACTGTATATTCTTATAATACTATCCCATTGAAAAGACAACTTTTAGTCGTCGAATTATATCACGTCTATTTTGGCGTTCTATTTTGCGACATATACTGCAATGGTCAGAGAAGTCCGGGACCAACAATTACAGAATTATAACGTCGATCTGACAACATTTTGGTTCGCCCTGCGGCTTATGAATAGAGAGCACATAGGTCCTCTTAGGACTTTGTCTCACACCTTAAAAAATAACTTTAACGTCTCAGAATTCATGTTTTTATCTAGAATTTGGGTTATCATCAGCTGTAATATGATCCTCAATGGAAACAACTCCACTGAACCTACCATAATCTTTCTTTCCTCATTTGGAATTGAAGCACAGGTTTTTTGTTGCATCTTTATCAAACGAATTCTGTATACTTTTTCGAAAACTAACGAAAGGATGATCAATAATGGAATTGAAAGATATTCTTCAAAAAAAAACCAATGGAGCGAACTCAATGATGAGGAGAACGTATAATAGCTAATGAGTAAGTACAAACCTGATTCAGGAAACGCGTGTATTCAGTGGGTAGGTAATATGAATCAAGTGGAGTTGTCGCTTCTGGTTCTCACTGAATAATAAGATTCGCCTGTTTTGATTGAACTGCAATATCGTTCCTTAATCAACCATCAATAATTCTCAAGCAAATTATTATGTTCCATTGAGATTTAAGTATTCGCCAGGGTATACTTTCCAACTTCCTCTTATAATAACTGAGTTCCCACAGTTTTTGACTGTTCATTATAATTTACAAGAGATCGTTGGAATCTTATAAAGGGCATTTTTCATATGGTGATTTCATGTTTTGAATTAAACCTATTTTAAGTCAATCATTGTGACTGAAGAAATAATAAGTAGTCAGTTATATATATCTTAATTCATAAATTCATCAGGCGTATTTCAGTGACTGACCACGGATTCGATGTGATTCAACTATGAACCAACTTTTGCAACACTAGCAAATATCTTTACAAAGATGCAAATGAACAAATCAATTTTTGAATTGAAAATATATCAGCCAAAATTGGTTCTATACTTACGCAATGGAGATGACATTTTTAACTGCATATTTATATTGAAACAGAACCCTACAGTTTAACATTCCCTTCGTAGATATTCTCCTATGTTGAAATTATTCAACTGATTAAAATAATTAAGGATCGGAAAATCAATGTTTTTTCGTAGAAGCACATTGAAAGTGCATGAAATGTTCAGTTCGGAAACAGAAAAGAGGATTTTCCAACTTCGGGATTCTAGTTTTCAAATCTTCCAGTCAAAATTGTTGTCTTCATCAACAATATCTTGTACGTAATACATCCCAATTTCCGAAACTTCCATTGAAATTTCTATATGATCATTGGTAAGCGAGATATCGATGATCAGAAGTAAACTTTCTCCATTGAAAACATCTTAGTGGAGATGCAAATGAATAAACGTGCCATCAGCTTCATACTGGAGTTTACCTGGAAACTTACCGTGGGCCCTAAAAAATGTGCATAATTTTACTCGCTGCCCTCTAATAAAAAACAAAAAAACATTGTCTCATAACCTAGTTCCTAGAAAGTGTTGACTGAAATATTCTAACACTAGAGTTTTTGATCTACAAAATTATCATTTTTTTCCGAAAATACAGTTGAATATATCCGGAAAATTCAGGAAATTTTCAATTTTTCCATTAATCTATTGTTCAAACTTCCACCAATGTTACCATAAATATCTCGGAAGTTAAATAATTAAGCAGTATCAGAGCTGATTTCAAGACGTCAATAAATCCAAAGTGTCATATTAACGTTGTCGAAATAATAAAGGTAGCCCTAAACAAATCAAACCTCACTCACAAGTGATGCTCACTTGTTTGATATTTATTTGAATGACATAAAGAAATTGGTGAAAACCTTAAAATTGACATGATCGAGAACTACACAATCAAATCTGTAATTTTTTGAATTTTTCATTGAAGGGGGAAGGAATAAAAGGTCCGTTTTCATATCAATTTCAAACAACTTTGTGAGGAGTCAGAAATCATTAGGTTGTTTATAACCACAATCCTACCGGGAAGATTGAAAATCTAAGAAAGCACTACGATTGTTTTCACCATTTCGATTTGAATTTTCCAATGGGTTGGACTCTTAAATATTAAATTGAGTTAATTCTTATACAGATGAATAAATTCAAAAATATTCCAGATTCACAAAATTTGCTTGCCAATATTATTCACGGTCATGGGCGGATGTAGGGGGGGGGGGGTGGTACACGATATAGATACATACAAACTACTATCAGTGTGACCAATTTTGAAACAGGTTCATAACTCACACATATAGTTTAGCTGAGAATAATAGAATGCATATTATTCAAATCCAAGTTTATTTATAACAGTTAAACTGCTGAATATTACACTCCCTCGCTCATTGCTAAAGGGTTACGAAAAGATAGCATGAATGAAAATTACGATTCTATCAATTTAAAAAAAGATATTATGGCCAATTGCCCAATTTGACATTCTTCGAGAACTAAAAGCATTGAATACATTATTTTAGTTACCTATACATATCTCACATACATAATTATAAAGTTGTAATAACGTCGAGTCAGTCAAGCAGTACAAAAACAACAAAGATATTCTGTGTGGATTTTCGCAGCACCTTTCATATATCAAAAGACCAAATGAAGTGTGCCTCGCTTATAGATTAGACTAGCTGCCAAATTATTTCATGAAAAAACTCGAAATCAGATACAATAAGTACGCTATATGCCTTTATAGTAATAAATTAGAAGTAAGCAAGTTGACTAGTCATATGAAATAAGTACATATCTAACACATTGGAACCAATCTTTCCTATCGAACTAATCAAAAATAAAAGAGATATTATTTGTAAAAAATAAAAATTTTATATTTGAATTTTTGAAGACGAAATCATGTAAATCCTATAATTCAACTGGTTTCCTGAAGAGTTTCGTTTCTTTGGAAGAAATGTATAAGCAATATATTTCACCAAAATTTCACTTATGAAATGCCAAATGCATTCAGGATTGTATTTTTCTCAATTTCGAACATTTATGTATATCTTGACAAGTGTGCCCTTATTGCTATACATTGTAAATTCGAATAAAATAAATGCGTTATACCGAAAAACTACTCTTCTTTTATGTTCCCTTCATTCCAGTTTTGCTATAAAGCTTTTCAAGATGATAAATGGTCGACAACAAAAATCGATTTCAAGCGATAAAACAAAAGCTCCGGTTATAATTACGGTTATCCAAACTAACATATATGCAAAGGAAAATATGTCAATGTGGATAACCGTAACTATAACCGGAGCTTCTGGTCCATCACTTGAAATCGCTTAATATCGGAAAAGAATTCCAGACTATCAAGTGTGCAGGCTGGATTAAATTGGATTTCGAAGGGAAATTCCTATTCATGTACTCAACAGACGAAATCTGATGTCGGCCAATTTTCAAGAGCAATTCATTGGCGAAAAACGCAACTCTATAGCTATCACCGTTACATAGCTACCGGATGTTTTTCCAAATGTTCATTTCAGAAATATTGCTGTAACATTTTTCTGTATCTGTTCTGTGTATTGCTGATTTTATTGGTCATTAAAAACCAGCAAAATACATCCTTGTGAGACATCAGAAAGATGATTCCGCAAAAACCAATTATGTATGACCGCATATAGGACAACAGCTATTTTCTTCAAGATCCGCCATTCTAGATTTGACAGACTATAAATATATTCTATCTGACTGATGTGAAATTAGAACGAAATAACCACAAAGCAGTGCCAGTAAAATCGACTGTCAAAATTTACTGACAAGTACTGGCCAGTATCAGTAATTTCGGAACGCTTCGTACTGATACGAACAGTTACCAAAGCAGTGCCAGTAAAATCAACTGTCAAAATTTACTGGCCAGCAATATCGGAACTCAACTATAGTAGATCTACATTACATTGGGTATTGTGATTTTATATTTGATTCCAACTTTGATCAACTAGCTGTCAAGCTGTATTTCAGACCAAGTCGTAGTTTGGCATTTTCTATTTTTTCAGAATTATCAGTCTTGTATGGTCCTGAAAACGGAACGGAATATACATATGTGTCGAACTTATTGTCTGTTGGGAAATTTTGCTGGAAATGCGAAAAAGAAGTTAAGAAACCGTGGACTGTTACTTTAAAAAAAACGCTGCAAATTTTACACAAAGGTTTATTATCTTCTCAGCTTAATGTGCAAATTCTTTAGCGATATTTATCACACTTTATCGTCGAGAGTACCACAAGTGAGAAGTTCCACAGTGAAATAAAATAATTTTTAAGATCGTCCGCCAATATCAGCTAGTAAATATTATTCCCATAGCGGGATTCAGAGTTTTTCTGAAGAAATTCTGAAATGCGAGCAGCCGTATCAAGCCTCTTGCATTTCGAAATATTCATTCATTTCATTTCTTATTTCAATTCCTACATGGCTGGAAAATTTAAAGCTTTCCAAAATTGAATCAGAGAACTAAAAAAGAAATTTTCTAGTTAGACGTAACAGCCAAAATTTAATGTTAGGTCAATAATTAACAGTGCTATGTCAAGGTTGGCGTAAGGATATAGTTACAATTTCTACCCAGAACGCACCCGATATACTAACTTGAACAAACTATAAGCCTAGGAATAATCAACAAAATGAAATACCATACAATGTGACCAAATCTAACGAAAGTTAGACAACACTGAAACAAATTTCGTTGGGAATCGTTGTCAGAAAAACCCCAGAGGCTGTCCAAACGTAAACTCTTCATAGCGATTAATTTTTCTTCCAGTGACTTCGTGACGTATTCACGAAAAGGGTGAGAAAGTGCAGAGTTAATTCTTCTCAATTGGTATATTTCATTTCCCGGATATTGTTCTACAAAATTTCAGAGCAGAATTGCTGAAATTGCCAAACTGCGATCGATGTACATGAGATTTGAAGTGTTGCATTATTAACGATATCCACAGTTTCCATTCCTAATGATGACGCCTCCTCTTTTTTAATTTAGCTACGCCCCTGAGTTTCATGAAGCGTTCGGTAAGCGGGCTCTTTCTTAGTTGAAGTTTTGAAGATCGGCGAAAAAATAAAAGATTAACGAAGATAGTCAATCCCCAATCACCAATAAATGATAGGATGGAAGTCAGCGTTCTCGATAATATTCACATGGAATTATTTCAAAGAACCAATAATAAATTCTCTGAATGAATGAGACCACTTTTATGCTTAAAACCAAAATCACGCATATTTCAAGAAATAGGTATGTGTAGGTACTTTGTTAGATTCTATGAAATTAAAAATCTTTCTAATTCATAAGTCTTTTGCAGGCGGCTAATGAGTGAGTAGGGTAGGAAATAAACTCAATTTCATAAGGTTTTCCAGAATAAGATTAATGTAAATAGATTCGTATAAACTTACAGGTACACAAATTTTCAAACGAGTCAGGTGAATATTTCTCGATGTATTAAGAATTTGTTAATCAATCTTTCCATCTGCTTTGAATTATATGTGATTCCCGATGAGAATTTGTCAAATTATTTCCAACTGATTTGAATCATTTATTTTCGGGATATGACAATTTCCAGCGTTCTTCTTTACAGCTCGCAAACCACTAGTCGTAAATCATTCGAATAAATTTTTTTTAGATTGGGTTCTGCTACAGTAATTAATCTTGAAAATTTCATGAAAATTCGATCATAAATTTTCGAGAAATATTTTTTTTCTCCTTTCAACCCCTCGTTTCGAGCCCCTGAGGCAAACCGATCCTGCTGAAAAGCTTGGAGGATCAACCCCGAGTGACACACGATTTTTCTACCAAGTTTCAAGGATTTCCGTGCAGTACTTCCAGAGAAAAGCCCCGGACAATGGACGGCAGACTGCGGACTGGGGACGGACGGATTTTTTTTATGCGTTTAAATCTACATACTCCAAAACGTAAAAGGTGAAATTTTCAGGGTTTTTTTTTGTTGGTCGATCACTAAGGTTTATTATTTGATTTTATCGAATAATAAACCAAAAGACTTGAATTCCCAACTCTTTACGAAACAGGATAAATTAAACCAAAACTAACAACTAAAACTTCTTACCTTGAGGTGGGTGAACTCGGTAGAATGGATCTTGGAGCAGTTCTCACACTCCAGAAACAGATTGATTGAGCTCAACAATTGAACGAGAGGTGGAAGATCCCCTTTTGGATGAAAAGCTAGAAGTTATCAGTTCGATCCCACTTATCCTTTTGAATGGCAAAGAGCACGCCACTGGACACTGAACGTGAATTTGCCACGAGGGAGTCATTTAATTAGTTCTTGAAAAAGGGACACTGATGTTATGTTGGACACGATTTCACTTTTAAAAATCCGAGATGAAAAATATGAAAATTTTCAAACTCTTGAAAATAATTGAATGTGTAATAGTAATTATGGATGCAGATTTGAATAACCGATCTTTCGTATAGCACAGCTGTTCGAATTTGCAGAAATTAACAAAACGGGGGTATTTCACCTTTGATGCATGAACACGATTAAAAACCGAAATTAAAATTGACAAAATTCAAAAAGCGTTCCCTCGGCGTGAACATTGTCCTACCCTTACTATCACCAGGTTTAATATCTTGCTCCTCTTGAATCTTGCAAGGGTGAAATCAATTTTTTTTTCGAATTGAATGCATTTTTTTTTGAAGATCTACTCTCTTTCGTACGGACTGACTTACATTATCCTGTACATTTTTTTCGGTAGCTTGAATTCCGTAATTTGTGCGGGTCATCTGGCCAGGATTTCTTGTCGAAGAGCTGTTCATGTTACAAGATTCAAAGTTTACGTGATTGATGCCCAAATCCAAGTCAAGATCTGAGATCTGATTAGATCATGGATGCGGGAGTTCCGGGCAACACGTTCGGCAGAAACGAAATCAGAAGAACAGAAAAGGACATTGAACTAATGTTATGAAAACCCTAATTTTCAGCAGCATCTCGTTAATAGTTTCTGATATATCGAGAAAGTTGAAAAAAATAATTTTCAATTTCTAGTAGCAAGATCTTCACAAAATTTTGCATGCATCTTCACATTTGTACTTCACAACTGCAGACTGAGTTTCAATTCAATCAAATCGGCATTTACCGATTCAGAAAACAAAATGTTAACTGGCTATAAATAACTCTGAAACTGTTGAGCATATGTTTTTCATTAACGAACTTATACGCTATGTTTCGGCTACGAACCTACCCGGAAAATTTGAAGACTCTTTGTATTTTGTTTTTCTTCGAAAGCTAGAGCACAGACAGACGGGCGGACAGGCGGAGTTAAATTTCACCGAAGATTCCGCTTCATGTATTCCAACCCAATCGTATAAGACAATTTTCGGCTCAAAATTAAAATCTTACAGACATTCGGGCAAAACGATATCGCACTGTTTCTGTTCCCCAGAGCAAGCGCGTGAATATTGGTAAATTCAAATGGATTGGATATTCTTCCCCATAAAAGATTAGGTCTCAATTGATTCATGCAATGGCATTATTGCATCAATGAAAGAGGAAATAGTTAGATTGCTGAACTACAGCTGTTGCAAATTTTCCTGTCATATTATTTCAAGTCGGTGTCTGTCCTATATGAAGGTCGAAGTAATTACGAACTATTCTGACCTTGACGACATTTCATAAGTGCCAATTCGGCTCAGTACTAAGGATTGTTCGTTATACCTGCACGAACAGAACTCACCGAACAGTATCAGTGGAGTTAGTGTAGTTTATGCAGGTACAATGAAAGGACCTCTAGTTACAGAATAGGTCTCTTGCATGTAACACGAATTATCATATTTGCATGTTTTTCTCATTCTATATCGATACAAAATCATAATGTATGATATCTCACACTCCAACAATTCGCGAATTTCGAATAATTCGGTATTAAAAATCGTCAAATCGGGACGCAAAACCAAAGTGGGTGAAACGCGGTAGTTCGCCTCCTACGTCACTCGTTATTCCACGATGCCCCGATCGATACAGCTCGACGCTGTCTATTGGCTTGCTAGACAGAAAAGTGTACGAGAAAAGGGAGAGAGTCGATATATCCCCATACGTCACGGAAACCGCGAAGCTTCGTCCGTTTAAACAACCGATATGCGGAGCCAAATTTAAAAGGGCATTTTCTCGTTAACCATTTAAATTTTTGATGGCGGATAAAGTTTTTCAGTGTTCTTATGGATAGAATATTTGATTCCAATGATAAAAAAAATTCATGCAAGAGACCTATTCCAAGGACTACCGACTGATAAAAATGAAAGGTTGGCTGATTATCCTGGAGAATCTGAAATTCGTATTTTACTCTCCAAAATTTGATAGCGGCTTTGGTTTGTCTATCAGATCGATAACTTCCCTAAAGGTTTTTGTCTCGCTCCTTGGTATTGAAGATACAAGCGAATAATTTGATGGGTCCAATAGATCAAGTAAGAGGAAACACAGATCTTAATGAAAAATACAGAACATGAACAGTTGAAAGTTATAATTTTAATACCTTCAGATATGGAACACAATATCATCAATATATAATATATTTTTCATAGCACACAAGAATATATTTGTTATGTATAACAGTAATTCCTGTGCTCTTGGAGAAACATTTCTCATTTTTTTCTATTATGCTATTCTTCTGTAACATATTCGGTAATAGATGAATTGAGTGAGTCAACATTATGCAACAACAGTCGTTATTTTATGAATATATCAATGAAACAAGGCAACCCAACCCCTCTTACTATTTGTATAATTGCACATACAATAAAAACAGGTTTCGAAAGTATCAATGTTCTTGACTGGCAAATTGACCTGCTGCGGGGCGGGGCATTGAAAAATCTTTGATTTATTCACATTCCAACCTCTATATATAAACGTGTAATTATATTAAGTTATGAATATTCTGATAGAAATGTACATTAATATGTTTATATAATACAATAACCAACAATACACCAATTTACCAGAACTTCTCCTTGTTATTGAAACCAAATTCCAAGAATTGAACCTTTCTGAATTGAATAATATTTGCTATTAGTCGAAACATAGAGGAACAGAATTGAACGGAAGGATTGGATTTGATTTTTCCTCCATGAGAGCAGTAGCCATTGCACTACTGGCTTTTTCATATTCTCCAAGTGCTTTTAAGACTCTTCCCAAATTATACCTGAAAACGGAGAGATTTGAATAGTTGTCGAAATTACGTCAACGTTTATTTCTGTCAATTTAACTTGGCGCGTGGCTTTATTATAAAAAAAAAGTTTTTATTTCAACTGATATAATTTAAATCACACCAGAATTGGAATGCTGTTCCAAAAAATGGTAGGTAATGCTGTCAACAAATATAATTCGCAACATCGCGAACCGTATTTAAAAGATCGCGAAACAACTTTGAAAGATCGATATCTCGTTAAAACTAGAAATTTTTGACGGCGGTTAAATTTTTTCAGTTCTATTATGGATAGAACAATCGATTCCGATAATGGAAAAATACATGAAAATTAGAACACAGAAATTTATGACACTACTGCATTCTACTCCACTATGATCTAAGAAGAAAATTCTAAAAAAAAACAGTCCCCAGAAGGAGCCTTTGTGCGCTTGCTTAAATTTGTAGTCAGAGTGATCATCCATGCAGGTATTTACACCGCCCAACATAGCTTAACTTCCATACATACATGAGTAGGCTAATGAACTGAATTGTACTTCATGCTAAACTGATTTCGGCAAAAAAATTTCAAGAACTGTTCATTACTTTCTAACAGTATGGCTCTAATAAAATTAAACTTACCACGTCACGTGATTTTTTGGTTCAATTTTGGCAGCTTCTCTCAATGTAGTTTCCGCTAATCCTTGAAGATCTAAATAGTGATAAACCAATCCTAATTGTTGAAGTGATGTCACATGTTGAGGATTTATTGCTAGGGCATTTTGTAAGCACTGTCTAGCTCCGGACCAATCTTCTTTATGCATGTGTAATAAGGCTTTCTGAAAAATTTATTGAGAATGAATTGCATTAGAACCTTTATTATTAGATCAGCAAAGCACCAAGATTTATGTGTAGGTGTTATATGAAAAGTCGAACTTTTATTATTCCAATACCTTCTGTAACTTGAACAGTGATTCAAACGAGAGTATATAACAGAGGTTATGAATACGGTCATTAAATAATACAGATTTTTCTATACTACTTTTTTATATATACTTTCATTTTTCCCAAACGAACAACCCTTGAATGACAACATTGAAATTATATCAATTGGTATACAGGGTCCTGCAATAGTGCGTTAGGCTTCCATAGCTGCCAAACCAGACGTTTTAGGAATTTAGTTGAAAAGCATTCCCTTTGTACTTTCAATTCTGCATCTCGGGAAATTATTTTCTGATATACAGGGTGTTCCCAAATGAAATTATTCAACAAATGAGTGATTTTTTGAATGGAATACCCTTTTTTGCATATTTTCAATGTCCTTCAATACCTCTAGCATGATGCAAAATATCAGGGATATATTTCCAACGATACGGATCTTAATCTGAAAAAACTGCAAAATTTCGACGAAACAGTAGCTCGGTAAAAGCCCTTTACTGATTTCCAGAAGCGAATGAAACATGAATTTGATCAGAATTTCTCTTAACTTAAGAATTTGCCTAGTCATCGTTCCTAAATGATCAACCTCTTCTATACAGGGTGTCTGTTATCAATGTCCAAATATGAAGAATTTCAAATTGTTTTATCTCGATTTTTTCAAATGTAACATCCTATATTTTTTTTCATGATGATGTACACAGTTTAAAACCTTACATTTTTTCAGAAGTAACCAAAGAGCTATTTTTACTCCTGCGTCCAGCAGGCACGAAAAATGAATTCAGAACGGAAAATTTCATTCAAATATTGGATATAAAAACAAACGGGCGTTGAAAAAGACAAAGAAAAATTGTGTTGATGACCCAAAAGATGTTCAAAGTGTCGTCCGACTCTCTTAAACACAAAGCGATCCAATCGTTGAATGACCCACTAACACTCATCAGCATGGTTGGAGTAATGCTTCGGAAAGCAATCACGATCATCTCTCGCATACTGGAAGCTGTTGTTGGAACTTCATCATACACGATTCCCTTTATGTATCCCCACAAAAAAAATCTATTTTGGTGAGATCCGGTGATCTAGCAGGACATCTTGTCGGTCCGCCCCTACCAATCCATCTATTTGAAAACTGTTGGTCCAGTAAATCCCTCACAGGACGAGAATAATGAGCGGGTGCTCCATCATGCTGAAACCATATTTCATTTCGTATTTCCGTAGGTATCACCGCCAACATTCCGGGAAGAATGTTTTGAATGAAATTCAAATATGCAGCTCCCTCTAAATTTCCTTCGAAAAAATGAGGGCCTATCACATGATTGCCGATTACTGCTCCCAACACATTCAATCCCCACCTGTGTCGATTGTCTATTTCCCTTATAATTCTTGGATTTTCTACAGAGTAATAATGAAAATTGTGCCTATTGACGTCTCCGGAATTGTGGAAGGTTGCTTCATCACTGAATAAAACAAATTCAAAAATGTTCTGTTCAATTTGAAAACTTGCCCAGTTCAGACGTTTTTCAAAATCGCTATCGGTAAGCGCCTGGTGCATCTGAATGTGGTAGGCATGTTACTTATTCTTTTTGAGGATTCTTTGAACTGAACGCTCACTTATACTACAGGCTACACCAAGCTCCCTTTGGCTTGTGTGTGGATTTTCAGTTACAAGCAGTAAAGCCTCGAGCTCCTTGTCTTCGTTAGTGGCCGATTTTATCCTCTCTTCATTTTTATACTTGACATCTCCTGTCTCTACAAATCTGTTTAAAAGCCTCCTAAAACTCGATGTGGATGTTTTCTTTCGGGATATACGACAGCATAGGATCTACTGGCTAATAAACAGTTTCTGTGGCACTGCCCCAACATGAAAATCATACCAACCATTTCATATTCACCAAAATTCATCTCAATTTATTGTATTCGGAAATAACTTTGAGCTTTGAAGAACAATATTTTGATCAATAATAATAATCGATGTACTTGATAACAGTTTCTGTAGCACTGCTCCGACATGCAAATATGAACCATTTTATGAATAATAATTTTTTTGGATGCCGATAAAACTCTGTAATCGTTAGAATACACAAGTTACCAATAATACCTATGAATGTGTTACTTATTCGGACAAACATTATCATTTTCATGTTGAACTTCAAGGATTATGATTTTGGAAGGGTTTTAAAGTTTTTCGAAAATCGGTCATTCAGTTTGGTTTCATTGTGCGACTCATTTAAAATATCCGTTAGTTATTATGTTCATTATTCCTGAAATTTTTGATTGAAATGTCATTTTTCGTGTCTGCTGGACACAGGAGTGAAAATAATCCTAAGGTTACTTCTGAAAAAATGTAAGCTTTTCATTTGTGTATATCATCATGAAAAAAAATACAGGGTGTTTCATTTGAAAAAATCGAGAAAAAACAATTCGATATTCTTCATATTTGGACATTGATAACGGACACCCTGTGTAAAATAGGTTGAACATTTAGGAACGATGACTAGGCAAATTCTCAAGTTAAAAGAAATTCTAATCAAATTCATGTTTCTATCGCTTCTGGAAATCGGTAGATGGCTTTTACCGAACTACTGTTTCGTAGAAATTTTGCAGTTTTTTCTGGATAAGATCCGTACCGTTGGAAAATATCCCTAATATTTTGCGTCACGATAAGGGTATTGAAGAGCATTCAAAATATGCGAAAATATAAGGGGTGTTCCATTCAAAAAATCACTCATTTGTTGAATAATTTTATTTGGGAACACCCTGTATATTAGAAAATAATTACCTGAGATGCAGAATCGAAAGTACAAAGGGAATGCTTTCCAACTAAATTTCTAGAACGTCTGGTTTGGCAGCTATGGAAGCCTCACGCACTATTGCAGGACCCTGTGTAATGACTGCGGCCAAAATTTTGAGAGGAAGTAACACAAAAAATATAATAGAAACAGTGTTTAATCTTCTATCTTAAAATTATGAACATAGTACATCTGAAGACGATAAAGTATATTGTAAAATATCACTACCGAAACATATTATGTGAAGGGATTACCTAAAAATCTGTATTATTCAATTTCAATTCAATTTCCCGACCATGTGTGCAATTCAAGGTATTTTTCTTCGTCTTCCAGTGCCCTGTCCGTTTATAGAACGTTGGCAATCATATTGGCCACAATGACTTTGTATATCGCAGCTCGGAATAGTTCAGCAGATGTTTTGCGGTACCACTCTCGATTAGTTCTATTTTTTTCCTATTCGTTGTTGGACCACTTCATTTCTTATTTGGTCCATTCAGCTTATTGACAGGATCTTTCTGTAGACCCACATTTCAGATGACCCCAGCTTCTTCAATAATGAGTCGTTCGGCGACCAACTTCTACTCCGTTGAGCAATGTGGAAAATATATAGCAGCGTGTTAATTTTTGAATTCTTTTTTTTTATTATCAACTGCAAATTTAGAATCTACTCTACATGAGTAATAAGCAAATAATCTATTAGAATTAAGTATTGGGGCAGGTGTCGTCTAGCGACGACTCTCTGGATTGTTGATGTTTTTTCGCTTTGATGTGAGCTTTCCAGGTTGATTTTCTATCCAAGGTACTCAACTTCAGACTTGGTTGGAACGGCGATGGGGTTCACTGTGACCTGGGGGCATGCTGTCCTTCTAAGAGTGAAAGTGATGTGGGAAGACTTGCTGCTATTCACCTTAATTTTCCACTGGGAGAACCACATTTCCAATAAATCTAAAATTCAACGTGCTCCCTTTGTTGCGGATAAATCTTTTTAATTTAAGGAAGGCGGTTCTGGCTTTTTCGATACGGATCTTTATTTCTTTTTTCATGACCCAGTTTTCATTGAAATTAGCGCCCAGGTATGTAATGTTATTAACCTTTTCCAGCTGTGTCCCGTATGTCCTGATTTGTATTGTTGGTATTGGTGTTTTGCTGACAACCATAAATTTGGTCTTTGAAGTATTGAGTCTTAACCCATACTCGTTACAGGATTCGGTTACAGCGTTTAACAGTATTAGAAGTTCCTCCTGACTAGCAGCAATTAGCATCGAGCCGTCCGCATATCTCAGATAATTATTGATGTAAATTCAGTTTACCTTAATACCAAGGTCCACTTCGTCCAAGGCTTCTCTGAAGATGAATTTCGGGTAGATATAAAATATTAAAGGACACAAGATGCACCCCTACCTTAGTACACGTAGTATTTCAACTACCTCTTATATGTTGAGGCAGAGTCGGATGTTTGCATATTGATACCAATAAAGATTCCCACCTGCTGCAGTATTCAAATCGTTTCGACATGCTTGACCATATGAAAGGCCTCAAAGTCAATAAAACACATAAAGACTGGATGTTGCATGTCTATGCATCTTTGAACTAAGACCTGAAGGCTGAACAATGCTTATCTGGTTTCAAGGCTATTGATAAATCCAAATTGTGCTTCATATCATTACAAGTGTTGATAGAAGCCAGTCGGTTGGAATATTCCCCGATTCGTATACTCTGTTGAAAAGGCTTGGGAGATAATGTTTGCCAGTGTTTCCGAGTATTTTGATAATTTCATTGGGTACTTCATCTAGTTGAGTTGCCTTTCTATTTTTGGACAGTTTTATAGCTCGTACCAGCTCATTTAATGTTAATTCTTGTCCAGACGTCATATTGTCCAATATTATTTCTGTTCTTTCGACTTCAAACAGCTCTTCATTGTATTCTCTCTGATCATGTCTTGTTTCGATAAGGAATTTGGAATTAACGAACATGGTGAATTATTAGATAATCTGAAAGTAAGTATAGATCCTTTTGTTCATTGACTACCAGGTAGCCTACGTGAACTAACAGGCCGGAAAGTTGCCGTCGTTGCTAACAGAGGGCCACGAAAAAGCCCAACCGCGGATTGATCACCGATAATTTAGTTACTTTCTATTTTACAATTTTATTTTGAAATGCTTTCATTCATAATATCAAAAAGAACGTTCGTAAAGTAGATGTACAGCATTTCGTTTATTTGCAATCAGAATAAGTATTATTCGAAATTTCAGTGTCGACTGCGGTTTAATATCTATCAGACATTCAGTGTAATGAAAAACATTTATAAATAACGAATGAGAAAAATTGAAATTATTTTAGCCATCGAAAACGATAATGAATACTTTTGCTCCTGGCGTTTTTGAGTTTTTTGCTAGTTTCTTAAAGAATATTTTTGATAATATGATGTCAGTGGGTTTCAATCGTGGTGATTGTTCAGGTAGGAGTGGAAATTTAATTTTGTTTGTGTATTTTCCTGTCTAAATTTGAATTTCAATTGAAAAATATCTTGCATCGTTTACGTCTTTAAGGTCTACATTAGCGTGAATGCGTCGCGCCAGGCGCCTACGGTTTGATCGATATCTCTCCCTCAAATAGTTCTTATATTTCATTGGAAACCGGTTCCGATTTCTGGCTTTGCATTGACTTCAGCATTAGTGTGTTACACGCAGCCTTGGAGTGAAGGTGTCACTTGGATGAATTTGATATAAATTCTGAACAGAACTATTATTGTTTCAAGTGTTTTTCAAAAATAAAGTTATTGAATTAGTTTGTCGAAGTGAAGTTTTACGCGTTCAAGTGACCGGCCTTCCAGTGTCGGTTTCATGCGGCGTTGTCTGACTACTGTTTTCCAGGCTATCTCTAGAGACGGCTGTGGTTTATCTTATAAGAAATAACCTCAATTATTGTTGTGATCCGCTCAAGTGGACTGGAAAAGTTTGAGCAACTAATATGTGTCATCTTGCATTGCTTTATTCAAATACTTTAACAATTTCGGACAATTCAATTACTCTGATGATTTATATTCATTATTATTTCTTTCTGATGAAAAACACAGGAAAATTATATTGCAAAACATTCTAAAATAGACCGATGATCCAGTAAATTGCAATTCAATACAGTGATTTACTGGCTTGATTGCCCGAATTCGTCCAATCAACTTGATCGACCGTGAAATAAAGTTCTCATGTTAATCAGTACTCAAAAATATTTTGTGAAACCCAAATAGTGCAATCAACGGCCGTTGATAGACGGTTTGCTGATCGAGCCGTCAAATCCTTAGTCGTCAATTAAATTAGATTGTTGAGCACGAATAGTGTTGATCGGCCGATTAAGCGCTTGATTTGCCCGATCAACGGTGATCGAGGCTTTGTGAAACCGATCGACAGACTTGATATATTTATTGAGCTCACTGCGAATAATAAATGCCACTCCATTATGATGATGCCTGCCATCATTCCCAGAGTAGTGCACCTCGTGATCGTCTATGGTGCATCTGCCGGTTCGAAGCCATCTCTTCTCGTTGATGTTCGTTCTCAAAAGAATATATATATATATATATATATTGCTATGTTGAGCCTTTTCATCTCTCTTATAGTATTGTGTGCTTTGCCGGGTTCATATAGGCTCCTCACGTTCCATGTGTCTATTTTAATTCCCGATTTTATGTTCATTTCTCCCTTCACAGGGGTTTGGCCGGATAACGACCAGGGAGGCCTTGTGTGGTTGTACTCCCCTGTCGAAGGTCCATAATCAGTATTGTTTTTTCTGTCATATGTCGATGCCATTATGATTTTACAAGGAAGCAATAATGAGGTGGTTTTTCCTTACCGCTGTACAGACCCCGTTTTCATGGATCCCACGCCGCCGTCTGCTCTCTGTTCTACAACTAGCAGAAATGTATATTATTCTTTACTTGTAGTCAGTTTTGAGAGAACCAGCTGCCGTCCCTCAATGCTAGTCTTAGTCCACCCCTGGTATTTCATTTTCCTGGTACAACCCATATCTGGGAGGCTTTTCCCTATCCGCCAGCTGGGGGGGCGCCCGACGGAGGACTAGCAACCCCTCTCACGGTATATAAAAGATATGTCGAATGTGAATGAATGCGGGTAGTTCAGTTTAGAATAATGTTGTATTATATGATTCTTCATTGAAGTTACGTCTCCTAGCGGTGAGTTATGAACTTCAAATCATCTTTGTCGACTTCATTTATGAGTTAGTAATATAATCACAAGGACCAACATCTGACGATAAATCAACAAATATTCCACCTTGATCAGAGCTAATCATCCAATAAACCAAAACATCTACACCGAAGAAGCGGCGTCCAAGGAGAATGGTTACAGCTGTTTCAAAGTTTTTACTGATCTTCAGAACAACTTACCTCGGTAAAACTACTGAGTAAGGTGGTCTGAAGATCAGTAAAAATTGATAAACAGCTGTAACCATTCTGCTTGGACGCCGCTTCCCCGGTGTGGATGTTTCAGTTGATTGGAAAATTAGCTCGATCAAGGTGGAATATTTGTTGAATTATCGACAGATATTCTTCCTTGTGGTTATGTAGGTTCATTATTACTGGAGCTCTTTTTTATCCATGAACCAATTCCTAGATGTTTCGGTTGGTTGGATGATTAGCTCTGATCAAGGTTGAATATTAGTTGATTTATCGACAGATATTAGTCCTTGTGGTTATGCTCATTATTACTGGGGTTCTTTTTTCCTCTATAAGCCAATTCCTATCTTTTATTTATTAGGTATAGAATTCCTTTAGAGACCTCTTTGGGAATACCAAGGTGGCGGACACATGGAGATTCAGAGTTCGCTGTAAATATCTGTATCTATAATGTTTCCATGGGTGTGACGTCTCAAAAAATTCGTAAAAGTATACACAATAGCCTGAACAGATATCGCCAGGACATCGGCTGAACTTCTAAACTATCTGTGTACTAATATGGCAGTCCATTTGAAAGGTCGAATTCGTGAATAGGTAAAATCCGCCTAATAATTTCGTGGATGTACCCATTCGAAATTTTATTCCGGTTTTATAAATACAAGTTCACGGATCGATTCATCAGAGGCCGACCATATACTCCTATGTTTTCTTACCATATGCATTATATGATGGCTCAGTGGATAAATTTGCGTGGCTTCCATTATACACTGCTGCACATCCCCAGGTTGGTCAAGAGCCAAGTAGAGGTTAGCAAGAAGAAGCCAAACTTCAAGTTGTAACATCCAAGCTCTATGTGGTCCTGGTCTTGGACTGAAACTACTCAATGAACTGGCTACTTCACTGAGTGCTTGTTCTATTCTGGAGGCAGATGTGTTTTGTAGTCGAAGGGAGCCTGGAAGTGTGTTCAATATAAGAATCTTGTCACCACTGATAATTGACAGCGGATGCTTTGATTACTGTGCTACTATGATCTTACTGTTCGTCTATTTATGCAAAGGAAGAATGAATGAAGCGATTACAGGGTTTTTCGCTTTCTGCTAGGCATAGTAGAGTGCATTCACAAAAAAATATTCACAATTTCCCTGACTCCACAGTCAATGACTAATATGAACTTATTATTACTGAATTATTTGTGCACTACACGAATAAAAATACTTGACGTGCACAATATACAACAATCAATAAATCATCAATAATTTATTTAAATAGCCTATTGTTTGGATTTTGTTCCTGCACCTAAAGCTAGCTTGTCTTGCCTGCGCTGTGAGGATATAGTCAATACTATAAAAATTTTAGAATGGGGGTAAACATCAGGGTCATTAGTAAAGAGACCATTCACAAAATGCCAGTGCAGAGAATAATATAAATCTTCATTATGTGAGTGCTTTGCTCCCATACCAGTTTTGAAAATGAAAAAAAAATCTAGAATGAACACTGAATTCTTGTCGAGAACTTAGAAATGTATTGAAGCTAGGAGTGAACTAATAGAGCAAGACTTTCGATATTTTATAAGAGCTGAAAGTACGTCAGCATATATCCCCAACAAAGGTAGGAACCATGATCCACTATGAAGTTCAGACCATAGTGGCTTTAGCAGATGTCACGAGGCATAGGTATGCACTAAGGCAACCTACTTTCGTTGAAGTACAGAGCACAATTTTTTTAATTATTTCCTTCTGGGGGGTATGAAAAGTCAGTATTTCTATTGACAGACAATGTCCATAGTGGTGATCCCTTGCCAGACCTTAAACTTCAAAAAATCGTAATTGTACTTTCGTCATTTAATGAAAGCTGAATTTCATATATGTCTCTTCTGTAACTATAAGAAGATGTTTCCTCAAATGCCAGACCATTTTGATAGTGGCAACACCTTCGCAGACCAATTTGAAGGGTCGCCGTAGGTACGAACGCGTGTCGAGTAAGTACAATTATTTGGTAGTTTTACTTGGAAAGTTTTCTAGGAGTTTTGAAAATTCGTGATTGCAAGGATTGCGACTTGTCCTCTCCGAATTCAACTCTGCCGCCTAAAGCCAGAGTTATTGTAAATATCTTCTTTTTAGCTTGTGTTACGATGAAAACATTCCGATACAACATTAGAGTAGAGAAAATATCCTACAAGTTATATAATTGCCAATTTTTTTCGTGATAATAAAGGTTTCCGAGTCTTGGCTAAAAAAACTCCTTTCTACACCACCTTCGTGGCTACGAACGCGTGCCAAAAACACACCCCTTCTAGTTGCGGCTCGAGTGATATAGCATAGAAAAAGAGGTAATAATAATTCTCTATTCTGCGGATACAGTGAGTGACATCTTTCGTGATCCTTACTGCACTTTGTGCTTTGAAACTGTGTTCGAATGTTGGTAACCATATGTGAAAGACGTAACAAATTATCTACAAAGATCTTTGGGGGACGATAGGTTAGTTCATAATGTGAATAATACATTGTTTGTTCATGAGTTTCCTTTCCCCGTCAGCCGGGTGCTCTTAAGTGCACTTACAGCAGGCATCACGAGATATGTGGTTACATAACGAATCTGAGGGGCAATATGAATTGAAGTACCTCTGCTGGCGTCAACTATCTGAAATTCGCCAAAACGTAATATTTTGGAGATGCTGATGAGCCAACCATGTTATTCACATCATGGGTTTGTATCTTTCTAAGGAAAACCTATTTTGTGGTGTGATTGAACGGTCCATGTCTATATGTCTTTTCTCACACATTAAGAAGATTTTCATCTAGTCTTTACTATGATTACAGATTTGCATCTGCTATCTGTGCTTCTCAGTACGTGTACAGAAAGGGTGCTATGTGCTATATATTAGGGGCGTTCGTTTATTACTACTTCAGACTGCTCGGATTGCTCCTGAGTCGTTCGGTAATTACATCCAGATGTAATCTGACCACAGATGTCAAACCCTTCGTCAAAAACAAAATCAGAGCTACTCGATAACGATCTTTTTCGTCCGAATCATGGACAAGATAGGAGTTTTTTGGTGGAGCAAAGCGTTTTTATCTCACAGAATACAATTATATCAAATTTGACATTTTGTTGATATCAATTGCCCAGAAATAATTTCTGTTCAATTTTCATCTCGTGTTCGTTTTTGTCCTTTGGACAAAAGTAATTTTTTGAGTGGGAATGTATTCAATTAGCTGAATTGGCGTTTGTCCAGTCCAGTTAATTTTGAGATGCAAAATACATCTGAAATGCTAACCGGCGAGAATTTTTATGTTCAGAATTCCGTTACACTTAGGCCTTCGTCTATCTAAAGTATTCTGGTCTTAATGATAAATCAACAATTCCCTCCACTAAGGACGCCTAATTTAAAGAGGCCAAATAACTTGATATAATACTCAGACAAGATTATGAGAGCCAAATTTTTATCGATGGTAAGGTTTATATCACTTATCATTATTTCGCCTATTTTTATATGAATAAATAATGATTTAAACAATTTTCGGTGTATTAATATAACTGTGAAACATTCTAAGGGATCTTTAAACTGTTGATTTGAATATTGGGACCCTGTTTCTTCAGCAAGCCGACGAACTGTGCGTTCGTCGTCCTCTTCATCATGATAAAACATTATTTGATATCCTTCTCTAATTAGCGCTAATAAAGTTATATTTATACTGATTTTTTCCAACGAGCTGAGAAATAAATACTGCGGAAAATAAAATATGTGATTGAAAATTTTGATTTGACATCAGTCATTTATACACAGAACCGATGAGATGATATCAAATATTCATAGTCTGTGATTCTCATTTCATCTGAGTCGTTCGTTTACTTCAGATAAAATCTGATAAATTCATCAGATCAGTGGTCACGTGACCAAATAATCCGTCACTTTTCGGATGCAATAAACTAACGCAGCAATTATGTTGTACGCATAAACGTAGAGACGCTGACTCCGCATCAACACCACAAAATCAGTTTTCCCTAGAAGAAGACAAATCTATCTGCTCCATTAGTATTTTTCTCGCGCAAAAAGGTAATGGAATACACTTGGCTTGATCAAAATGTATTTTTCATTATCTCATTAATATCTTCAAAATAGTAATTCGAGTGATTTGAGTGAAACAAATATATTATCCTATCTACTTAAGGATGGAGTTTGTTTCGGCATTACTGAAACTGCTAAAACCACTGTAGTCTGAACTTCATTGAGGAAAATGGTTCCTATCTGTGTGACTTTCTTGTAGTTAACGTAAGCGTAGGTTCTCTCATTAGTATTGTCCCTTAGAATTGTTTTGTAACCACATATCTCGTTACGCCTACTGTAACTACATTGAAGAGCACGCGGCTGACGTGGAAAGGAAGCACATGAACACACCATGTATTATTCACATTATGAACTAACATATCTTCCCTCATAGATCTTTTCTTATTTACTTGACGGTTCGAATCATGCACTATCTTATTTTGAGGATGTTATCTGTGTTGGCTAGGTTAATGTTAATTTTCTGGATAGTAATTTACCTTCAGTAAAATATTTCGGACCTATGCTTTCCTCTATCGGTATCCAACAACTCATTCGGGGGACACCTCATATAACCCCAACTTCGGAATTTCTTATTGATGTGATATTGAGCAATGAAGCATTGTTGATTCAGCTTTCTCGTGCCCATATGGTGTTTCTTTGCATAAATGTGTAGCTTGTAAAACTACCGAAGAAGCCGATGATTGAACCGCGGATTGTGACTATCAGAGATTGCAGAGAGTTCAATGAGCAATTGCTTTTCGACGACATTACTAATGCAGGTTTTTCGATAATCTTTCACATGAACGATGTTGATGATGAATTTTTTTCGGATGCACTGTCGGATTTATTCGATGAACATTTTCCCGCTAAAATGATAAGGATTCCGAAAAAGCATGCGCCATGGATGACAGATAGAATAAGGGAATTGATAAGGGAAAGGCACGGCTAGAGCACGGCATAGAAAATATGAAACTGAGTACGGTAAATTATACTTCAACTAGAGAAAGGCGATTATATTTTCAATATACCACTACGAATACTTCAAGTAAGGAAGAATAGAATAAGCTCAAATCGGGGAGAGATCGAGTAATTCACAGTCAGCTGTAAATTTTGATGAATCCGATGAAATAAATGATGATTTTCTGAAAAATACGTGTCGTTCAAATAGTATTTGATTATAATAGAGACAATCCGATTTGCTCAGAACAGTTTAGTTTTCGTCTTCTTGATGAAGACACTGACTTACAATTCTTGAAGAAACTCAAAAATAGTGCTCCTGACGGCGATAAACATTCGGTATCTTTTATTAAGATCTGTTGTCCTCTTATCCTTTCATACAAGGTGAACAAGACGTTCACCTTGTTGTTGTAGAATTGAAGATCAATTCTATTTTGATTAGTTTCAAATTCCCTACTTCATGGAAGCACGCACAAATTATGCCTATTCCTAAAACCGTTATCCCCCAGGAGCTCTCAGATCTGAGACCTATCAGCATTTTATCAGGGTTATCCAAACTGATGGAAAAAATAATGGCTGACCAACTTGCCGAATATCTGGAAGACAACTCAGGTTTGCCAGAAATCCAGTCAGGTTTTCGTCCTGGATATAGTTCAACTAGTGAACTACTGAAAGTAACTGATGATATCCTGCGCTCACAAGATTACTCCAAGTGTATAGCCTTGTTGCTGCTTGTAGGGTTTTCGACACGGTAAAACACGATATTCTTATAGCTATTCTAAAATCTTGTGGAGTCTGCCGGGATGCGCTTAAGCTCTTCACACCCCGGTAATGTGAGCTCCCGGAAGGCCAGCTCCACGGGAACTCTTCATTCCACCCCGGTCGAACACACTGTCGAATTTTTTTTATATTTGGACAGGCGAACGTAATGATAGGATCGTTGTATAGAGGAATAAAAGAGCAAGGAATAAACAATTTTTCGTTCACATATCGTAACTCTAAGGTCCAATTCCAAAATAGAATTGTAGGATTTCATGCCAGCGAAAGGGATTTTTGTGATTTTTTTATTCTCATAATAAGCGGCCAAGAATAAAACCTAGTACATCTCATAGAGGAATGAAAATTCCATATATGAATAATTTTTCATTCATATAGATTACCTTTGAGGGTCCAGCTCCAAGGACCGAATTGAAGGTTCTCATGCAAGCCGATCAAATTTTCGTGATTTTCATGTTTTCAGAATAGACGACCAAGGAAAAAACTAAGTTAATATTATGAAAGAATGAAAGAGCTATAAATAGTTAATTTTTCGTTCAAATAAGTTAGCTATAAGGCCCCAGCTCCAAGATTCGAATTGTATGATCTCATGCCAGTCCAATACAGGGTCTTTCACGAGGAACCTCACCCATATTTATACGGGAAACTACTGAACGTATTTTCATGAAATTCAGCACTTATAAGTATTTCACGATGCTGATGAAATCTAAAATATTTTCAAGGCATGAGCACCTCCGGTTTTTCCGGAAATGACGTCAACTTCCGTTTTTCAAATTAGAACACCATTTTTTTATTGCAGAAATAGATTCCATAGAAAATTTCAATTTATTTTGATGTAACATTTTTCAGTTTTGGTTGGAAAATTCTCTCTGAGCGGGAAAAATCGAAAAAAAATCGAAAATAGAGCTCCGCTGAAACAAGAATAACTTCGAGGTTTTTGGATGGAAAATTTTCATTTTTGGGATTTTTCAAGATGTAAGATTGATGTATCCACTTTAAAAATCGAAATCGCGATTCATGATACAGGGGGTGAAAAAATGGCTTTCAAAGTTAGGGATGACAAAATCGTGAAAAATCAATTTTTTCAAATTAGAACCCCATTTTTTATGGCAGATATTGAATCTACGTTAAAAAATAATGTGAGTGTATGCATCACACCCTTGCCCTAAAATGGATATTTTCTGAGTTATTCACAAAAAACTGTTTTTCGTCTTGAATTTTCAGCTATTTCTTTTCCCTTCACGCCAAAAAGATGAAATTTTCAGGAACTGTTATTTGAACCATGCTGTAGATTTTTCACCCCTTCTTGAAACCGACTTCAAGTTACTATTAGGAGAACCATGGCAAACTCTCGCAGTTATAACTAGAGAAGATGCTCAAAGTTTTGACCGTTAATTTCTAGACATTTATTTATACGTCTCAGGAATGCTTCGTGCGTTGCTCTTCTTATTTCATCGGCAGGAAGAGATCTGCAAAAGTGTTTAAAAACCAAATTGAGTTTCAAAACTATGAATCAAAAAATCTAAACAAACCTGAACGCATTTCTGACTCGTTCTATGCAGTCCTCTTTATCAGTCAGGGGAGTTGAGTAGACAATATTTTTTATCCTACCCCAAACATAATAGTCTAAAGGAGTTAAATCGGGAGAACGTGGTGGCCAAAGATGTGGACCATTGTTCGCCAACCCTCGATCTTCAAATAGCCTGTAGAGGATATTTGACACATTGAGTGAATTGTGTGGAGGCGCGCCATCTTGTTGATACCATAAGTCATTATGGTTCTGTACTAGCGGCTCAATTATTTGAGTCAATATGTCAGAATATCTATCTCCTAAGGGGGAACATTCTTTAAATAATGCAAACATGTGTAGTGTTCTATCTTACCAGTTGAAGTCCCATCATAAATGTGAACATCGAGAATTGCATTATTTTTGATGGCGCAAAAAACATTGAAACTCCAGGTCTCTTGAAAGTTCCATTGTCTGAAGTGGTGGTTGTTCTCTTCATCCCAATAATGAATGTTATGCCTATTGAAAGAACCATTCTTTGTGAATTTAGATTCATCTGTCCAAATTATACAGTCCAAAAAGTTTTCATTCTCTTGAAATCGAATCATCATAGCTTCGCAAAACTCTGTTCTCCTGACGAAATCAGTTTCCTTCAAATGCTGTACCCTATTGAATTTATATGGGTGCATTTGTTTTTTTAATATTCTCCAAACACTCGATTGAGATAATCCCAGATCAATCTCGGCATCTTTGAGAGAATTTTGAGGATTCACACGAAAATATGCAAGAACTGTAATTTCGTTGTTCTCATCTTCTACTACACTTTATTCTCTGTGTGTAGTTTTCTTAACGAAAGATCCGACATTTCTCAAGTTTGTCATGGTTCTGTTAATGGTATCTCTCGTTGGTCTGGGTCGGTCAGGAAACCTCTCAATGAACAGTCGAATCGTTCTATCTACAACTTTATTACATTCTCCATGAAGTAGAATGAGATTTAAATAATCTTCATTGGTAAAATTAGGCATAGTGATCGATTTTATAACTTAATACGAATTATCACCAAATTAATAGTAAACACAAAATGCTACTGAACAAAGAGGAACATGGTAAGTTTCTGCATATGGTTCATAAGGAATTATTTATTTATCACTGGAGAGAAAACCGATTGCCGATTAGTTGAAATAAAGAGGTTTCCGATACAAATTCGAATCCAAATTCGCCATCTATTTAGGAACAACCTGTAACTTTTTTCTCTTGCATATTAGGGTAGTAAAATCTAAAACATGGTTTAAGTAACAGTTCCTGAAAATGTCATCTTTTTGGCGTGAAGGGAAAAGAAATAGCTGAAAATTCAAGACGAAAAACAGTTTTTTGTGAACTCAGAAAATATCCACTTTAGGGCAAGGGTGTGATGCATACACTCACATTATTTTTTAATGTAGATTCAATATCTGCCATCAAAAAATGGGGTTCTAATTTGAAAAAATTGATTTTTCACGATTTTGTCATCCCTAACTTTGAAAGCGATTTTTTCACCCCCTGTATCATGAATCGCGATTTCGATTTTTAAAGTGGATACATCAATCTTACATCTTGAAAAATCCCAAAAATGAAAATTTTCCATCCAAAAACCTCGAAGTTATTCTTGCTTCAGCGGAGCTCTATTTTCGATTTTTTTTTCGAATTTTCCCGCTCAGAGAGAATTTTCCAACCAAAATTGAAAAATGTTACACCAAAATAAATTGAAATTTTCTAAGGAATCTATTTCTGCAATAAAAAAATGGTGTTCTAATTTGAAAAACGGAAGTTGACGTCATTTCCGGAAAAACCGGAGGTGCTCATGCCTTGAAAATATTTTAGATTTCATCAGCATCGTGAAATACTTATAAGTGCTGAATTTCATGAAAATTCGTTCAGTAGTTTCCCGTATAAATATGGGTGAGGTTCCTCGTGAAAGACCCTGTAGATTTTCGTGATTTTCACATTTTTCAAATAGACGATCAAGAATAAGAATTTGAGTTTACTTCAAAAAGAAATAAATGAGCTACAAATTGTTAATTTTTCGTACACATTGGTTACATCTGAGAGTCCACCACAAAGGGCCGAATTGTAGGTTCTCAATTAGGCCCAACAATTTCCGCGATTTTCGTGTTTTCAGAATATGCGGCCAAGAAAAAAACTTAGGTAGTATTATGCAGGAATGAAAGAGCTATACATGGTTGATTTTTCGTTCACATAGGTTACCCCTGAAGGCCTAGCTCCAAGATCCGAATTGTATGATGTCATGCCGGCCGATTAGTTATTTGATGATTTTCTTATTTTGCAACTAGGCGGTCAAGAATGAAATTGAGTCCATATTATTGAGGATTGAAAGAGCTATAAATTACGACATTTTCGTACACATTGGTTACATCTAAGGGACCAGCTCCAAGATTCGAATTGTATGATCTCATGCTGGTGGGATGGATTTTTATGATTTTCATATTTTACAAATGTGCGGCCAAGAATGAATGTATTATTATTATTATACAGAGTGTAACAGCCAAATGGAATAAATTCGATAACGAATAAATGAGAGGGTGTTAGGAAAAACGCTCGGACACGTCGATTTGTAATTTTAAATGCGCATAGTTTTCAAGAAAATAAAATTATATAGGGTGTTCCATGCGACCGTGGCCAATACCAACTTTCTTATTTCAAATGTAACCCCCTGTATACTATTTATTTTTTGGATTCTTCAGAAAATTCTAGACATAATTCATGTACAATGTCCTATACCTATCTTCAACTTTTTCGGAAATATTAAGTGTTTTCAAAAATGTTGAGTAACGTTAGAAGACAATTCTACACCAGCTTAGCATGTTGCCAAGACGTTCGCGGTGAGCATTTTGAACATTTCCTACATTGACATTAATGTTTTTTTTTGTTTTTTTTTTAATTAATAAGAAATAATCAGTATTACTTATTAGGTGTTTCAAGTGTAATTACCGAATTTGTGAAATAAAACATTTTTTATTTAAAACGTTGATTTTTGCACTAAATCTGAAAACACTTAATATTTCCGAAATAGTTAAAGATAGGTATAGGATATTGTGCATGAATTGTGTCTAGAATTCTCTGAAGAATCTAAGAAATAAATAATATACAGGGGGTTGCATTTGAAATAAGAAAGTTGGTATTGGCCACGGTCACATGGAACACCCTATATAATATTATTTCCTTGAAAAATATGCGCATTTAAAATTACAAATCGACGTGTCCGAGCGTTTTTCCCAACACGCCCTCATTTATTCGTTATCGAATTTATTCCATTTGGCTGTTACACTCTGTATATTATAGAGGATTGAAATCATGAAATTTTCGTACACATTGGGTTACTCCATGGGTCCAGCTCCAAGAGCCGAATTGTATGATTCCATGCCAGCGCGAAAGCTTTTCGTCATTTTTCGAATAGGCGTCCAAAAATGAATTAAGTCATGTTAAAAAGGATTGAAAGAGCTTTAAATCGTCGAATTATCGTACACATTGGTAGCCTCAAAGGGTCCATCTCCAAGAGCCGAATTGAATGATTCCATGCCGGCGCTATGGACTTTCGTGGTTTTCATATTTTCCGAATAGGCGGCCAAGAATGCAATTGGGTACGAAAATTAACTATTTATAGCTCTTTTAATCTTCTATAGAATAGACTCAAATTCATTCTTGACCGCCTATTCAGAGAATATAAAAACCACGAAAATCTACTCGGTCGGCATGGCGAATCATACAATTCGGCTCTTGGAGTTTGATCCTTCGAGTAAATCAATGCGTACGACAAATTAACTATTCATACCTCTTTCATTCCTGCATAATATTAACTGAGTTTTTTTCCTTGGCCCTATTCTGAGAACATGGAAATCACGAAAATCTGTTAGGCCGTCATGAGTTCATTGGCCCTTGGAGGTGGGCCCTCAGAGTTAACAAATTTGTACGAAAGATGAACTATTTATAGCTCTCTTATTTTTCTATAAAATATACTCAATTTCATTGTTGGTCGCCAATTCTAAAAAATATGAAAATCAAGGAAATCTATTTGGCCGGCATGAGATCATATAATTCGGATCTTGGAGCTGGGCCCTTAGAAGTGACCTATGTGAACAAAAAATTTTCTTCCTTTGTGCATAATATTACCTAAGTTTTTTTTCTTGGCCTCGTATTCTGAAATCATGAAAATCACGAAAATCTGTTTGGCTAGCATGAGATCATACAATTCGGCCCTTGGAGCTGGGCCTTAGAGGTTACCTATGTGAACGCAAAATTAATTATTTATTGCTCTTTCCTTTCTGCATAATGTCAACGAAGTCTTTCCTTGTCCGCCTATTCTGAAAACATGAAAATCACGAAAATCTGTTCGGCCAGCGTGAGAACCTACAATTTGGCACTTGAAGCGGACCCTTAGAGGTAACCAATGTGTACGAAAAATGAACTATTTGAAGCTCTTTCATGCCTCTATTGAATAGACTTAGTTTCATTCTTGGCTGACCCTTTTGAAAATACGAAAATCGCGAAAATTGTTTTGTCCTTGGTGCTGAACCTTCAGATGTGTACGAAAATTTAACAATTTATAGCTCATTTATTTTTCTATAAAATAAACTCAAAATTTTTCTTGGGCATCTATCCGGAAAAAATGAAAATCACGAAAATCTATTCGGCTGACATGAGATCAAACAATACGGATCTTGGATCTGGGCCCTTGGAGCTAACCTATTTGAACGAAAAATTTACTATTTATAACTCTCTCATTCCTTCATAAAATCAACTTAGTTTTTTCCTTGGCCGCCTATAATGAAAACATTTAAATCACGAAAATTGTTCGGCCGGCATGAGAACCTTCAATTTGGCCCTTGGAGTTGGACACTTAGCATTCATCTCCAATAGAGCTCAATCTTCATATTAGGTACTAAACTTCAAATATGAAACCACTTACTTGAATCTTTATCTGACATTTCTGTAGGGTACAACTGAAATATTGATCTGGTATCACTTTTTCTATCACATTCTGGCATGTCCGAATTCGTTTGCCCTTCATAGAGATTCTTCCATAATTCCAACATTTGTTTAGCAGTTGAGAGAGCTTTCTGAAAGAAATTTTCAATGAAAAAAAGTTTTGGCTTTTGAAACGGGTATTTATACTCAAGTTACTTTCGAAATAAATGATATATTAAGAAAACAGTGAACCACAAAGATAATAGTATTGAAAGGTATGTAAAAATACATTTCTAATGTGAACAGTCATGAGTTTCTATAATCTTCATTATGTTCTTAGTTATATATACTTGTAAAAACTTTGATGGGTCAGTTTAAATTTCGTTTTCGGATATCACATAACATTTCTCATTTCGAATTTTATACTATATGGTAGAAAAAGTATTCCTTTTGATTTCAATTCAGGTTAGTAATTAGGAATTAAATTTCGAGTTCGATTCATTGGAAGGAACTACTGACCTGATAATATAATAACGTGCCCAAGCAGAAAAATTAGAGAATTCAGATGTGAAGTATATTCAGATGGGGGCTGCTAATTCAACCAGAGGTGCCAACACTAGATACTAGAAATAATTTTCTTTGGTTACTTTTCTTTCTTGGAGTTCTTCAGCTTTTGAAACATAAAAGTTACTATTGCATTTATTTCAACTTCGAATGAGGAAATATTTTTCAAACTTCTCCAGGATCAATAAGATATCATTCAAAAATATGCTAATACTTAGAATCCAATTATGTGATTTATATAAGCCTACACAGAACTCAAGCGATATCCTAACTTCCACGAGCTATAAGGCGATTTCTATAAATCTAAGATATGCGGCAAATATAATAAGGAGAAACATAATCTTAAAAGTATGTTCTTGGTTCTAAAAGAGAAATGAATAGAAACCAGCTTGGTTTTCATCAGTGAGCATGATATAAGTAAAACAATTTTCAGGAATATGGAAATGTATTTAGCTCTCAACTTTAATCAATATGCCGACGTTTCGGAGATACAATTATTACTCCTTCTTCAGGGCTAAAAAGACGAATGTAGGCATAAGTAAACATTCTGGAAGAACGCTTAACGAAACAATCACAAAGAACATGATACCAACCTCAAGATTACAATTTGTTGGAGAGTATACATGTATGCTAAATTAATAATATCGAATATTGCACGATATCAATTTTGGAAACAACATCGCCACAAAGACGTTAACAGGAATGTCAAATATAACACATCATATTCCTAAAATTTTTTTACTTATATTAATAGAAACGTTCTCGTTCATCTATCAGTGATAGCTATCAGAGTCAGAGGAACTTTTTTCCAAATATTTGGTCAATCCGCATGGGGTCTGGTAACTTTCTGTTTGGATTATCCAAGAATTACTGTTAGAAAATAATGCGTAAAAAAGCTCTTGGCACTGTATCATTCTTTTTGTGAAAATTTGCGATCAACAATAACAATTTCTCTCAGTTAACTCACTTCAGGTCCATCCTCGTGTATTTCTAGGTGTGCTTTCAGGTACATCAAATTGAGACAGTCAGGATATTCCTCCAGCGCATTATCTACTATAGCAAGAGCAGATTTATGTTCTTGTTCAGCTGACAAAAGTAGAACTAATAAATGCAAAGTAGCGGAATGTTCAGGATGTAGATCTAATGCCATTCGAATATGGTACTGTGCATCACTGAGTTGATCCGAAAGAGCTAAGAGTAGACCAAGGTAATAACGGCAAAGGTGGTCATTTGGTTCCAAATCGTTAGCACTAAAAAATATAAAAATATTTTAGAAACATCCACGTTAATAATTAACTTAGTTGTCGGTCACTCGTTCATATGGTTTAGCATTCTGCCCAAAAATTTAGAACAAATATATTATATCTATAACATTAGATACATTTATTTTTGCGAGCTTATTCTAGGTAACATGGCGCTACCACTATGTCACAATGCCTGCAGCAATGATGTGTTGATTTCAAGCCGATAATGATATGAAAAGGTTACAGTCGACATAATTTCTTGGTGAACAAGTTTAACCATATTTAAAATTGCGGTGATTCAATGTAGATATATTTCATTACAGAAGTGTTGATGCAATTAAAACACTACCTTTTCTCCGTATTCTATAGATACTCCTTATGATATATGTATGAAGAGATACACATTTTCGCTTATTCGATTGTAAATTTACAATACAGTTTAAGAACTACTGCTTTGATTCTGAACATTTTTTCTCGAATGAGGAGCTGAGCTTTTTTTCTTGAAGGCTATACGTTACATTTCATTTCTTGGAAATTTCAAGCAGCTAGCTTTGGGCAAACTTAAAACAACTTATAACTAGTGATGGGCACAATCGAATGAAAGCAATGGCTTCATTCAATTATTGACACCTCTCTATTCTCTCGAGATGTTTTCAACGATTTCGAATCTCTCTCATCGGTTTTCGGGTGAGATCGGTACTTGAATGTCAAAGAGCCCCAATATTGCCGAAACGGCAATCGATTGTGTTGTGATCTCTGGAAATAATAAATCCTCTTGATGTTGCGTCGATTGTTGGCCGATTCTTTCGAGATGTTTGGATGTCTCGATTGTAGCTTCGAGATATTAACAATCGATGCTGGCGATTCTCTCGCATCTCCGACTACTGTTTTTCATCACTCGAATGAATGAAACCTCTCGGTGTTGAGTTTCGATTGTAGCTACGACAGGTTTGATTTACTTGTTTAACAATCGATGCATGCGATTCTCTCGTATCTCAGGTTTGATTGATTTGATGGATTTCACTTTGAGCTTTAAATGCGTTAGCAATCTGTTCAACTTTAATTCGTTACATGTTTATGTTCACTTCAATAATAGTATCTCGAGAGCAAGCACGGGATATGATCAAACTTTTTCAAATTGATACGAATATATAAAACTAATTCCTATCTTGTGGAAGAAAAATACTTGAGAATTCATTAACAGAGAGCATCATTTCTGCACCTTTTTAAAACTGTTGAAATTCGGGGTCATTAAATATACAACCCCAAAACATTCATCCCAAAATATGAATTCTCTGTAAAGTTATTTGCAAATTTACAGTGAATTCCTCGAAACCTTCAAGTGTTCGAGATTGAAAATCATCAATAAAATGCCTCCATAATTTCTCTATTTTCTCGTGAAACATTTTAAGAATAAATCGGAACAACCTTCGAAGTTCAAATGTCGTTATTTTTTTCACTCTTCAGTAATCGTAGTCGTAGACGCAACTTCAGAAAGCTATTAGCCGGTACTAGTCAGATACAATACAGTAATTCACCCCACACCTAAGGGGCGAGAATCCAATTGAGACTATTCGAGAGGTGGACTTCGGGAATAAATAGATTGCTGAAACCTCTCGAATACCAACACTTTCATTGTTGAAATCATTCGATTGTGTCCATTACTAGTTTTAACATTTGCTCTACCAAGGTGGTTTATGCATAAACAGCATAATTGAATCATTGTTTTCTGTGTACAGACATCTCTAGAATTCGATACTTGACGATACGCGAATATGTAGTGAATACGTGAAGTGAAATTTTCGGTAGTCTATAATCTGTCGATTTTAGGTTCAAGACCTTCAGTTATTGTTTGATTTTCATCAATTTTCGGCACGAAATGTCAATCTGACATTCGCAATGAAAATTCCACAAGCGTGCGTTGTGAGGTGATAGACTGCGCTGCTATTGTTTATTTTGGGAGGTTGGGTTGGGCGTTGTGAGATGACACATGACGCTGCTATTGTTTGGGTGCGTTTTTATTTTCATCGAACTGATTGATCGGTGATCCACCCCCCTCTCTCTTCTTTTGTTCTTCACCACGGTCGGCCGTTAGGCCGACTGCGTAAACACAATAACTTCCGAAAGAAACAACTTAGAAACTCGATATTTGTAGAGAAGGTTCGGACCTTAATTACGAAGGCCGAATTCGTGAATGGGTAAAATCCACCCAATGATTCCGCAGATATACCCATTCAAAATTTTATTTTCCCAATATTTCCAAAAATACAGATGAGATAGAATTGAAACCTAGTACTTCATCGAAAAATTACAGTTCGAAGGTTCAAACAGAATTCAATGAGGATGATATGATAAGAAAATCACAGAATTTTTTTTCAAACTGTTCTAATAACACGATCATCACGAAATTTTGCAAAAAGTTGTCTTTCAGCATCTTCAAACTAGCTGCGAAGTTTTATCAGGATTGAATCAGTTTTCCTCGAGTTATACCGAAAAAAGCAACGATATCGGGAAAAAAAAACTCGAAATTTGACATATTTTTCCCGATATCTCCGAAACATATAATCGTATCGAACTGAAATTTGGTACACTGCTGTGAAATATGAAATTCCGAGTGGAATTTTTTCCGGATATGATGAAAGGTATCCGAAAAAAAAATTTGTTGGAAAAAAATTTTGAAGACATTTTTTTTAGATTTACTGACAGTATAATCCTGACAAAATTTGGCTCGAAGTTGCGTGTCGTTATACTCCACCTAATTGTCAAGTTTGAATTCAATCGCTCGAGTAGTTTCTGAAATAAAAAATGAATAACTTCAAAATTTCAAGTGGCTATAACTCCGAAACTATTCGACCGATTTTGCCCATTAACGAACTCAACCGCGGCATTCCAATGCGCGACCTAACCTGAAAGTTTCAAGGTTCGACAGTTATCGCGTCCACGGTCGGCCGGCCGGACATAATCGATTTTGACACCGGATTCGTCATCAGTGAGTCCAATCTAGTCGTTTGAGACCATTTTCGGCTCAATCATCGAAAATTACAGACATTTGGACAAAACGATAGCACGCTGTTCCCCAAGAACATGCGCGCAAAAATGCAAATGGCAGCAAACAACTGAGACAGTGTATATACACATGCTGTTAGAGAATCGAATCGTTGTAAATGGGGCATAAAACCATTTAAAAGCCCCTTCTTGAAAGAATAACATATTCTGCATCAGTACGGGGAAGTATCAATTCAATGATTTCTCTAAATATCAGTTAGTGCAATTCATTACTCCAAACTCTGGTTTGAAGACCAGAGAAAGAAGATTTGAAATTATATTTTTTTTCTGAAGATTGCAATGAATTAATTACTATCAATCATTATTTCGATAAATCATCCACATAGGATAGACCAGAATATCTCCGCATTCACTTGCAACGAAAATATCACCCCTTCCAAGAATAACTAGAGTATGTTCTTTACAATTTTGGAGACTGGAAAAAGTGCGCATATTTGTGTATTGAATGTTCACGTTTACCCGTTTATATTTTTTTCAGGATGTCATATCAATCTTTGAAACTATTAAACATATAAAAAGCTATTCATCAGCAATGTTCAGTGAAAAAAAATCCGAATTAGTACTATTTCAGAGACATGGTATCCAAAACATCGAGGAAAAGTAGCCATGAGGATAATATGATGAGATGCTCCAGAATATTGAGTATTTGAAAAAATAAAAAAATTTTAATTTTTTCTTCAATTTGTTTTGATGACAAGATCATCTCGAAATTTCGCACAAAGTTGTCAATCAGGATTTTGAAACTAGATGCTAAGTTTCATCATGATTGAATCAGTAAGTTTTGAGTTATTTCGGAAAAAAAACAACGATATCCAAAAATTATGATCGGATCGTATCTCTCAACAGAATTCTGCACGAAGTTGCGCGTTGTTATACATAGTTTTCGAGGTATCCGAAAATAACCTCAAAATTTCAAAGAGCTGTAACTCCGAAACCTCTTGGCCGATTTTGCCCATTAACGAACCTTCGCATTTTGAAATGCAACCCACTCTGAAATTTTAAATTCGATAGAATCCTCCGTACGCCCCTAATCGTGGTGACAGACGGACGGCCGGACAGAATCGATTTCGACAACGGATTCGTCATCAGTGAGTCCAATCTATTCGTTTGAGAACATTTTCGGCTCAAAATTCGTAAGTTACAGACATTTGGACAAAACGATAGCACGCTGTTCCCCTAGAACCTGCGCGCAAAAATTGACCGGTCACAATGTTTTCTGGATAATTGAAAACGTCCTGGCGGATTATCTTGACGACATATCACTAATGCCTGAATTGGATTGATTTCGTTTCTCCATTCACATCATTTTCGTTTTAAGGTTGGAGGCTCTTTTTCATCTTTGCTTGAAGAAACAAGTGTTGTCCCGCAATGTTCCGAATTGGGTCCATGGCGCCTATTCTTGAATCCAGGGAAGAGAACGAATGATCGAAAGGGGGCGTGTCTAAGAGTTTTTCAGGGAAATGGTATTCTTGAAATTAATGAGTGCTTCACGGAGAGCGAGCGATGAATCTCTTACGATTTGTGATGGAACGATACATAGAACACGCTAATTATGTTTCGGGTATTTGACAATTTTGATCTGTTTGGCATTAAGTCTTAACGATCTCAATTACCTTTCACTACAAGATTTCTGTTTTCACTCGAAGATGGACATGGCGAGTGCAGTTATGTGGGAAGTACTGAATGAGGATGTTGAAGATGCAGAGCAACAATACGAAATAGGTGTCGATGTGCTTTCTAAACGGAACCCGTTTGATCTATCTGATCAAAATTTATCAAAATGTTTAGATCAATTAAAGGTCAACTCGGAACACTGTAATTTCATTCCAGTTTTTTTTCATATCCTCCCTTGTATAATCTTAATTTAAGCGACCTATGTACATTTCAGGTCTTTGTATAATGTAGTCGGTGGGCAGCTCCTTCTGTTTATAGTTAATTGGAAGTGATCTTTTTTTCCAAATGATGATCCATTCAACAATTTTGCGAAATACGCTCCCAACTCTTATGACAACTGTATGATTTCAAATTTGAATTATGACAATATATCACAGAAATATAGTCTATGTCGATGCATTATACATAAAGTTGGCTACATGAATGAAGTTAACTTCAAGTCTGTCGAAAATATTTGTTTTCGATTGGTTAGACCATTTGGCATAATTGTTCGTCTATGACCGCTCATTCGGACTGCTCCCCATCTTGACTGCGATGGTATAAACGTTCTCTATCGTTCCATCATAAATGCTTGCGTATCCTTGCCAACGGCGTCGAAACGCCCATTTTTTCACGTTCGTTCTCTTCCCAGAATTCATGAACAGCGCTCCTTGATGTTCAAGAATACGGAATTGACATCTTGACAAATGGGAGGAAGGTCGAACGGGAGATTGTGCCATAGAGAACGCTCTATACCATCGGATTTCAAGAATAAGACCCCTCTACTGTTTCTGATGTATAGTGCTGACTAACCATCGATCCTACAGAGTTCCTGTTTTTGTTATGCCGATGATGTGAAATTCGACTCAAAATAATCGAATGTCGTCCAGCTGTAGGCCGATCTCGATGCGGTGCTCAAATGGTCATGGTTCTCCACCTTGGTAAGAACAAGCCTCAACATCTGCAGGGAGTGGATGTTGAATTCGTTAAGCAGTACATTGGTATAGGAGTCACGATCGCGCTTGATCTGTCTTGGAGTTGTCATGCTGAGAAGGTCTGTGCACAAATGAATAAAGCTCTTTATCTTATACGGAGAGCCTATCCACGTTGCTCTGTAGAAACTTGTGAATTGCTGTACACAACATAAGTTCGACCTCATCTCGATTACGCTGGTTCTGTCTAGTATCTTTCCCTGGCTAAAGACCGCCTATTTCTGGAAAGTGTGCAGCGTAAGGCCACTAGGATCCACTACAGTTATGGCGTCCTTCATATGAGGAAAGGCTGCAAATTTTCGGCTTGAGTAGCTTTATGGAACGTCGCGATCACGGTGTGTGATAGTGACGTATAAAGTGACGCACAACCTCTTTGGCAGTGATCTCGGTGGTTTGTTTACTGCAAATGCGGACCATCTCCGTAGCCACCGTTGAGGCGTGAAGTGTTTAGTTCTTCTCCGATGCAGAACTTGCAGTTCAATAAGTGGAACTCGACTCCCGCGGAAGTCGCGCGCGCAATGCCCACGGTCAATTCTGGAATAGGTTGCACCAATAGACGACTTCGGCCCAAGTTGCCAACCCACAATTTACTTAGCAAGTTTACTTTTACTGGGGAACGGGAATTTCAAGACAAATCCGACATGACAAGGTTCGCGTTATTTATAAATACCCGTAAAACATGCCTCGGTTCTTCAAACCAGATAGTTCCTTCCAAATATAGGTTTTTGTTAAGATCGTTCCCGATTGGCTGAAATTTAAGTTGGGATTCCTGATTTCATGCAAACAGTGTCAATTTTCATAGGATACGTTCCGAAAATCAACTCTGTTGTTTCGGTTGCCGATTTTCCGCTCCGTAAATATGAAATATTCGGATGGTTCCTGGAACAAGCGCGTGAAAAAGGTTATTTACGGAATCTGGTTGATGAAAATGCGGTCGATTTACTGTCACCAGAACGATTTTCTATGGTAAATATCCATAGCATAGACCAATCATGTTTACTTTAGGTTTGTTTTGGTTCCGAGTTCAGAACCACAGACTATTGGTCTATGCTAGAACCGTCCCGAACAGATCTGAACTCGGAACCAAAACAAACCTAAAGTAAACATAGATTGTTCTATGCTATGGATATTTACCATAGAAAATCGTTCTGGTGACAGTAAATCGACCGCATTTTCATCAACCAGATTCCGTAAATAACCTTTTTCACGCGCTTGTTCCAGGAACCATCCGAATATTTCATATTTACGGAGCGGAAAATCGGCAAATGAAACCACAGAGTTGATTTTCGGAACGTATCCTATGAAAATTGACACTGTTTGCATGAAATCAGGAATCCCAACTTAAATTTCAGCCAATCGGGGACGATCCTAACAAAAACCTATATTTGGAAGAAATTATCTGGTTTGAAGAGCCGAGGCATGTTTTACGGTTATTTATAAATAATGCGAACCGTATCATGTCGAATTTGTCCTGAAATTCCCGTTCCCCAGTGAAAGTAAACTTGCTGAGTAAATTGTGGGTTGGCAACTTGGGCCGAAGTCGTCTATTGTCGTGATTTGTCATATAATGTTTTTGGAGTGAAATTATTCTCTTATTGCGATTTTTCTGGTTTGTTTAATACATTTATATTATTTGTTATCACACATGAATTTGTATTTGATTTTCTTCTGTTTTGAAAGTTTAAAACCTTCTGCCTCCTTTGTTATATTTTCATTAATAATAATAATAATGAAAATAATAATAATATCAATAATGATAATTAATAATAACAATAATAATAACCTGTTTTAGTTGTGAAAACTTGATTAATCCATTTCAAAGCCTATCGACTTAATTTATAGAAGTAAATGAAGTATATTTGAACAAGATTCAGGAGTATATGATCACATTGAAGATTTTCTCTGTCTTTCACTTTCCTGCTCCTTTATCTTGGCGCTATATGGAAAAATGTCAACTGAAAAGTGGCCCATTTGGAGACAGGAATCTCTGGTTAAAATTATTATTCAATTTGAGGAGTCACCCTATATACGGGTCCAAAATAGATATTTCACAAAATTCATTTCAATAATTTTCAATTAAACCAACGATGTTGGCGAATCCCCACAATAAAAGTAAATACTCTTGAGCCGCCAATGGTCAATACATGATTCCTTCGACATTAAGGGTGAATAAATGGTCAGTATATGTTTTTAAATACACTTTCTTACGTCCTGTGAAATAATTTGTATATCTGAAATACTGAAAATGCCATTATATAAGGAATTCAAAAGTGTACCTCCTCAGTTGTGACAGCGCTTTCAACCTCAACTCATCCTTATCTTTCTTCAGTAGACATGCCTCTGCCAAAAGATGGTAACCAATTCCAACATACAAGTATGCTCGACCAAGAAAACCAGAACTATTCTCCATATCTTTCAAAACAGCTTCTCTTGCATATTTCACTCCTTCCTGGGTTAAGTTCAAATACTGATAACACAATTTAGCAGCTAATAAATAATTATCTATTGATTTCGGATCTAAACGAATCACTTCTTTCAGTACAGAGAAACCTTGACTATATTTTCCAATGGAAATAAGGGTCAGAGCATTTTGTTTCCATAAATATAATTCTTCGAAGGCGAACTTCATTGAGCGTTCAAGAGACTGCAATAAAAGTTCACTTCATTATTGGTTACACATTACAGTGTAGTATTAATGAATCAAATGAATTCAATATTTTGTAATTGGATGAATCTAGAAACAGTTCCATTTTACTGTTGACCCCGAATATTTTTTGAAATGAAAGCAATACTGAGTTTGCAAAGCTTTGTCGGGTTAGCAAGATTTATACCGGGAGTCAGAGGAATAAGTTTCACCCCAAAAACAATCTTCATTTTGCAGGATTTCGTATTGAAATTTTGAACACAGATAATTCAGATTTTTTCCCATCGACTGAAGTGATTAATATGTCTATGACTTTCGGTCTAACCGGAACTTTAGTGTGAACTAAACTATATTTTTGCATATTCGATTTCTAGGTTGAATTTTGAGTGAAATGCCGTCGGAAGAAAAAAAAAATTACAAAAACTGTTTTTAATTAAAAAGTTTCTGTTTATTTTTTGACTTAGGTTCGATTTTAATGCTTAATATATGAATTTTTGCTGTTACAACTGATCATTAAAATTTATTTCCACAAGAAATTGACCACTCGGACAGAAGTTACACGTATCTTGTTTTAGTCTCATGCGAGGGATGATGCTTCTGCTCTAACTCAGTCTGTTTTCCAAGAAACTGCCCTTGTCAATCGGCAAGGCGGTTTCCATAAAAAAAGCAATTTTGTTTAATTAAAAAAAAAATCTGTTTCAGATATCGGAAGTGAAAACCCAGAAAAACCTAAAAAATGACTTAGAGATTGTTTATACTCGTCTGTCATGATTATGGGCACTCGTTAATACAATGAGTAGTCAATCATATGCGGAGGTCTAGTACAACGGATGAGGAATTATAAGTTAAGTGAAGAGTGTTTTTTCAACTATTGTCTAAGAGGATTTATGTAGTTATGTACTCAAATGCAATCATGTAAGCACCATATATGGCTGTTTGAAATATTCCTTTGATGTGATCTCTCTTCAACATTTAGGCGAAAACGAACTATAATCTTTCACTTATAATAAATTATTTATTTTTATTTATTATATATTTATTGATTTACACATCCCCACAAATAATCATTTCTGCAGAACGAAAAGCGTCTATTAATTAAATCCCTTGAAAAATAAAGGTATAAAAACAATATCTGAACTTGTTGAAGAACCAGACCCACATGAAGATAAATTTATACAATTTAAAATTTGACACTTCATGAACAATCGCACGGTTTCATAATGGCAAAATAACACAAATAACTGATGTTGTGCAAAAAAAACGCATGATTTTTTTTTGAGGCGTCCGTAAGTACTAGCCTTAAGATTTCCTGAGGACCAAAATACTTTCAATGACTGCCGAGGTCGATTAGTAACATAAGGATACCGAAAAGAGCTGAATTAGTACTCTCTTTTCAATGATTTGTATGAACGGAGTATAACTAATCATGATATGTTTTATTTGCAGCAATCGCAATTCCATTTAGTGGGCATTCAAACGACATATTAACTGTGGTGATAGCTACGGTTGTTTTGACGTAATATGATGGGCTATCGTGATGACAATGAAAAAGGAGAAAATTTTAAAACTTTCATTTGCCAATTCAAGATTTGATATTTAAACAAAAAAGCTGTTTCGAATATGTTGAACAAAAGGGGACTGTTTCGTTCAAAGTTATTTATTCAATACGAATGATCAAAATTGAGTTTATTTTCTGAGGATGTTATAATGAAATATTTGTAATGCGACTGAAATTGATTGTCTTCATGAAAATGATTCGTGCATTTTCGTATTTTTCGTTGTAATCAGATGAGCCATGTTATTGTAGCAGAACAGTAGTAACTAGCACTAAAGTTAATACTTTGTTCGGGAGCCCACCGACTGCAGTAGCTTTTGCTGCAACGAAAACATATTCACTGAAATATTTTTGGAGCTAATGAGTTCATAACTCATAGCAAATTCAAATCTATTCCGAAATGTATTTTCAGGTTTGATGAGACTGCAAAAATAAATAAGATTCAATTAGTTTCATGGGAAAAAGTCGAATATTTCTTGAAATCAAGAAATTTTTAAATCAAGAATGACTGTCAACTATCGTTCATCTATTTTATGACATTTTTTGTTGCAATCACCTCTTAAAGTTTAACAGCTTCAAAAGTTTACACCATGTATGGTTCTGTTTCAGATATTGGCAGAGTATGAAAAAGTGCTTTAAAACGTGTTCCGAACACATGAAAACTGTATTTATTTTAATGGAGAATAAATATGACAACAATGAAGCCATTTCCAATTATAAGTGTTGGATTTTACGAGTATCTAAAAACTGAAGCAGCAATTCACAAATAATTTTATAAACGAAATATCACAAAAAAGACTCTTACATCCCAACTGATTTGACGAGTTATTCAGTTTGAAGAGTTGAGACATATACAGGGTGTTCCTTAACGATATGCTAATAACTAAGAAGGTGATTCTTGGAGTCATTCTAAGAAAAAAAAACTTCATCCGATCCTATGTCATAAACTTGCTAACTTTGGAAATACAGGGTCGTAAAGTTTTCAGGAAAAAAAAAGTTTTTTTTTATAACCACAATGATGCAATTGCTGATATGTATTTCTATGAAATTTGGTACACGAGTTCACTGCATCAAGACACATTTTTTTATGTACAAAAATTCTATTATTTTCACCAGTGGCGTCTGTATGGGTTTCGCATTGAATATTTTGGAGAGATACATGGTACGACACTGCTTTTTCTAAAATGAAACATGGTTCTTGAGATTCTCATTCATATCTGAGCGAATTTGTTTGCTTGATTCTACTTTGTCCGGCGCATGGTTTTCGATATAAAAAACCTGACGTGAGGTCAGCAGGTTTTGCGCGCATGTTTACTTTTGATGGAATCCTTTGATCTACGGAATAATTGGGCGTATTTTACCCATTCATGAATTCGACCTTCGTAATCAAGCCCCAAACCTACTTTACAAATAACGAGATTCTAAGTCGTTTCTTTCGGAAGTAATTGTGTTTTTACGCCATTAATCCAACATTTCCACCTAACGGCTGACCGTAAACACAATAACTTCCGAAAAAAACAACTTGAAAACTCGATATTTGTAGAGTAGGTTTTAATAACGGAGACCGAATTCGTGAATGGGTAAAATCGACGTAATTATTCCGCAGATATACGCGTTCAAAATTTCATTTTCCCCATATTTCCAAAAATACAGATAAGATCGAATTAAAATCCAGTAGTTCATCAAAAAATGACAGGTTCATACAAAATTTAATGGGGTTAATATGATCAGAAGATGACAGAATATTGAATCTTTGAAGAAAAATTTAATTTTTCTTTAAATTTTTCTGACACGATCATCTCGAAATTGTGCGAAAAGTTGTCCATCAGCATTTTCAAACTAGATACCAACTTTCATCATGATTGAATAAGCATTTTTTGATTTATTGCGAAAAAAAACAACGATATGGAGAAATAGAACCACGGAGGTTTACATATATTTTTTCCAATGTCGCCGAGAATAATGACCGTATCGAATTAAAATTCGGTACACTGCTGTGAGTTGAAGCCCGAAATTTTTACCAAATGTGATGAAAAGTTTGACAAAAAATTTTTTTTTTTAATTTACTGACAGCACGCTCTCAACAAAATTTCGCGACAAGTTGAGAGTCCTTATGGTCAATCTTACTCCCAAGATTCAATCCAATCGCTTCAGTAATTCTCGAAATATCAGGGAAATAACCTCAAAACTTCAACTAGCTATAACTCCGAAACCATTTGACCCATTAACGAATTTAACCTTCGTATTTGGAAATGCAAGCAACCCTGAAATTTTCTAGTCAATAAAATTCTGCGTACGCCCGTAACCGTGCCTACGGACGGACGGCCGACCGGACAGAATCGATTTTGACACCGGATTCGTCATCAGTGAGTCCAACCTAGTCGTTTGAGACCATCACGCAAAAATAAAAATCGTTTTAGTTCAGCATCAAATGTCATAGGGTGACCATTAGCAGCATGACAGAAATGAACGAGAATTCCAAAAATAATATTTATTTTGAGAAGAACCAGTATTGTACCCTTTTTCTCGAAAACCATTCAATGCGAAATTCGTGCAAACGCTACTGGAGAAATTTGAAAATTGTTCACCAGAAAATGTTTTTTGATGCAGTGTGATTGTGTTTGTGAAAATAGATTTATTTCTGGAAATTTCAGGGCCCTATATATCAAAATTTAGCACGCTTACAACATACGTTAATATAAAATTTTTTTTGAAAGGGCTCCAAGAGTCGCCCCCATGACCATAGCATATCATTAAGGAATTATATTTAATATATTTAGTAGGAACAATTATTGGTAAAGTAGATTATTTTGACAAGTTCTTTGAAAACACTATACCTCTTGGAGCAATGCTATTTGACCCCATCTGACAGTAGCTATTGTCAATAAATCATATACTCTAGTTGCTTCTATGTAGGCACTTAACCTTGCTTCTTTGAATTCAGGCGATTGGGATAAAACTGCATTTTTAACAGCCATAGATTCAGCAACAGAAAGAAGAAGGATGACTTCTTCACATTCATTTTTTGGAATAAACTGTAAAGAGTAAAATTAGCATTAATTTTTAATTATGGAGCTACTTTACCTGACTGAGAGATGCATAATGTTTAGGTTTCCACAGGGATGCTTTTTGAGGCATCATCAGAGGAGATACATAGTTTTCTCCTAGTTGACCTTGAAGTAAGAGTTCTGCTAGTTGACACATGAATTTCAGTCGTATTCCAGTGATTCCAGCACATTCTATAGCACATAGGGTACTTCTATATCTTTCAAGAGCTTGTTCGGGTTTACCTTGTTGAAGAAGTAAGAGAGGAGCATTCTGCAATGCTTGTTCAAGTACAATACCCAGTGATTTCTGAATACCTAGTGGTTGTGGGGAATGTGTTCCACCTAATATTGCAGGAAAAGTAAATGTAGTACATGAAGGATATGCACATATATGCGGCAAATAGGATATTACTTGGCGAAATCTGACAATTCAATTGCAATGCAATTTTGTGTTATAATACTTTGACAGCGTATGATGATAATGAACACATTCAGGAAAACATGTACATAAAGAGTTGTCCTGTTTTGTTCAGATATACAAAGTGCTCTATAAAGACCACATCCAACTCGGTAGCAAAATAGGTTTTTACGCGCTTGTTCTAGATCAAGCGAACAAGAGAGGTATAACTCTTCCAAAAGCTTGTGTTTTTTTAATTTTGAGTCGAAAATGGTCTTGAACGGTTAGGTTGAACTAGTTCATGAAAAATTCGGAGTCAAATTCAACTCCATCCCCCGTCCGAAGGTGTCAGTTAACACGATAACTTCCGAAGTGAAAACCTACCGAGTTTATATTTTTAGGGAGGCATTGCAGCCCAAATGCGGCTTACAGTTCACTGTGAAAAATTGTTTTCTCAACAAACCAAAAAATACTATTCCGATCCAATTGAAACTTGTAGGGTAGGAGTAATATAGTGCCGACACTCAAACTAGTTTATTTGCTAAATAGATGCTGAAAACGTTGGGAGTTACTGATTCATCGATTTTGTTTATACTAGTACCAGAGACCAACAAGACGAATCACTTCATCGCTATAGGGAATCGTCTCATTTTGACTTTGACTTGAAATTAGGGCGATAACCAAACATCCTTCTCCCTCAAAACAACTGTCAAACGAAATTTTTTCGACTACTATTCTAGTTTTCAATAACAAACTTAAGTCCTAGGGCGCCCGCGCATTGGTAAATTTTTGTCACCGTCACCGGGGTCTTAGTACTAGTATTGACGTGCGAGCACAAGGCGACGTAACAGTTGAGTGAATTTTTGTGAGCGAGATCAGCTTCGGTGACAAATCTTCACCTGTCATTGACAGGTGACGATTTTGGTGACAGGCTGTCACCGAGGTTACGTTAATATATGACATTTCTATGTCTGTTATCTTTGCAGTTGAAAACATTCGAAAAAGTGACATTGGCCGCATTCAGCAAAAGAGAGCCATTGCTACTCATTCGCGCTACAGTTAAGCCGCGTATAGACACGAGAGCTGAGAGCCTTGCGAGGCAAGTTAATTGGGCTGCCTCGCAAGTGTGTACGGTGTCGCGAGCCATTTCAACAACGCGAAACTGCCTCACAAGTGCCTCGAAAGCCGCTCAGCTCTCGTATCTGTACGCGGCTTTAGGTACCCGTAGAGCCAAGTGCTAAATGGTGTAGCTCCCATTTTTGATGATTGATCATAGCTTACCCCTGTTTGTCTCTGTCTTTCCCAATATTTACAAAAATACAAATCGAAATGATGCTAATGTTTCCTGAAATATGAAAGTTCAAAAGAAATATCTTCACATTTTTTATTTATGTGTGTGCGTATCCGCTTTCTACAACTAATATCAAAGTTTCATCTCGATTGGATCAGTATTTCTGTAATTCTATAATTATTTCATTCAAAATTATATGTTGATGCATGATGTAAGTAAAACATGGTGTGCTCATTTTCTCATCACTGATCGTATTTACCAATAATGACGTCACTTTTTTCATTAAAATTCAAGGAAATATATATTCTGTGATTTGAATTTGAATTAAAAATGGGACGTCATCATTGGTAAATACGATCACAGATGAGCACACCATGTTTTACTTACATCATGTGTTGATGTTTCCATGTCTCCAAATTTCAAATCAATGTCACAAAAAAAAATGTCGAAATGACCCTAAGCAACATGTTATCGCAGATGAGCACAATCGAAGAATTTTACCAGCAATGGCTACCGCTTCCAAACGTGTTCCCGAGATAGCTCCGCGTTCAGCAGAAAGAGCAGAGAAATTTGGTAACAGTTCCGTAACTGTTCTGTCTGCTGTATGCGGCCATCAATCCACCAAAGGACAATTTCAAATATCCCATAGGTACAAGAGGCAAATGATTTCAGCAGAGTTATCTTTTCACTTTGGTGTTCCAAGCTAAATGAAGAACAGGAAATTTGTCTGAATAAGGCTCGATTTGAACGAAGAAATTGCATTTAGTTCTCCAGCCATGAAAATTTTCAATGAATAATTACACTTAGCATTTAGAATTGTTTGTATTGACCAATTCCTCTAGGTCACAAGGAAAAATCAGGAGTTTGGTTGTATTCTATTGGCGAATGCAGATAAGCGCTACACCCTCTGGTGGCTATCAGAGTAACCCGATATAGTCCGATTATCGTGGACTATATGGAAGTGGAAGTTAGAAGAGATTTAAAGAAAATAGAGAAACTTTATGCATTTTCCTTGACGTTTGTGTAATTTTACGTAGTGTGTTCAGGGGAAAGAGGAAACTAAACTGTCTCTACCGACAGATTTCCACAGCTCGGTGAAAAATTTCAAGTTTGGGTGAAAGAAACTTCCCTTAAGAGCAAACAATACCTCGAAATTATGGGGTAACTTTTGGAGGCCAAAATTCGTCTTTTCCGACAAAATTTCTGGGTGCATATGGTTGAAAAAATAGTAAGAATGCTCAATCTTGCAAATTTCTTATATTCAAAAATTTTAGGGAAAATAAAAACTGATATGGAGTGAAAAATGAAAAAAATAAATTTCACTGCGCATTCTCACAACATTCTCAAAAAATATTCTGAAGGCTGCAGAACGGTATCCTGTTTTCTCTTATTAACGTCGAAATTTCACGCATTCTAATATTTCTCGCAGTTAGTGGCAACTTTAAAGGACACAGACTAAGGGCAGATGCATGACCTTGAGATATTAACGAGGTTATATGAAACTTTCATGTGGCTATGTTGCCGAAATCCACGAGGCCATAATTTATCAGCCGGCGGTGGTATTTGCTCTTAACTAATTGTGAAGTGTCAATCCGATCGCATAGGCAGTTCCCGTGATATTGAGAAAATGTACTCAAAATTCAAATGGGTATAACTCCAAATATGTTTCGCCGATTTGGCCCTTTATAAACCCAGCCGACGTATCCTGATACACAACCTTTCCCTAAAAGCTATCAAGCTATAGTGGCAACAGACATACGGCCGGATTCTTCTGTGAGTTCAACCTAATACATTTGCGGAGAAAAATTGAAGACATAAGTGCAAAGGCACAGTTGCCTCGAACATGCATGCAAAAATTAAGGATACAATTAAATTAAGTGAAGTTCCCACATGTCATATTTATGCTGGGAAGAGAAACCTACATACACTTTTTCCTTCCTCAATGAAACCACCAGGTGAAATATCTAGGATTCATTTGAATAGAAAACTCAACTGGAAACATCATGTGAGCAAAAATCGGGAACAACTAAATCTCAAGGCTGGAGGAAACAACTGTCCCATTGAGAATAGATTTAACCTTTTGCCGAAATACCAGGTACATAAATAAGAAGCAGTGCTTAACCCATTTGTACATATGGCGTAGAACAGTTCAAGATAATCACAGAGTAATAACTTATTCCACATGCAAGTTTCATTGACAAATTGATCCTCTCTTTTTAGTTTTGCTTTTACCCATATAGCTTTCATGAAAAATTGACCGACAGGTTTATTCACTATTTGTTACCTAGGCTTTATAATTATTATTATTGCTCATATCAAAAAAAGTTTCATATAAAACTTTGTAACGAGAGCATTTCCATAAAATTCTATCAGAAAAACAATGGCGCCCAGATTTCAGTAGAAATGAAAAATATTTTCGAATTGGATAGCCTGTATATCATTGAATTTTAGAATTATACTTTTTGTTTCCTGATTCCTAAAAATATCTCTACGCTTTTTGACTTTTTTAACGTTGAATATAATAATGAAGTTGAAATTTCCACAGCTTATTTAATGAAATTCATAGTTAGGTTTTCCAGGAGAAACTAGTGAAATCAATTTTGATGTCTCATTTCTAACCTGTACTCCATAGTTTTTTACATTATTTTACGGACAAACGGTCATACTCAAACAACTTTTATATGATACTTCTCTTTTTTTTGGGCAATAATATCGATGATAAGTGATAGATGTATAAATGATAGGTAAAGATAAAAACCTTTGCAAAATATATTGCACACGAAAGAAATTCAATTCCAACAAATGTTTCATAGAACTCAAACTTGATGGAGCATAATTCACATCAATAATTTCATTGTGGACTCTCTAGATATATTTGGATTCTTGAAGCAAAAAAACTATTCTTTCAACTACAATTTCAATTGAACCTTCAAACAATATGATTGCGTAAATACGAGAGATATATTGACTGGTGAATAGCTTCCGTTTTTCTTTTCACAGAAATTTTCATATTTTTTTCATTATAATTTACTGACAAAACGAACCCAACAAAATTTAGCTTGTAGTAGCTCATCGGTTTTTGCATAATTAATAACCAAGTTTTCCTGGGGTATTGAGGAAATAAGATTAACAATTCAAATGACTATAACTCCAAAGTGTCTGGCCGCTTGGCATTATCGAACTCAACTTTCGCATTTTGATAAGCAACCTACCCTGATAATTTCTAAGTCTGCACAGTTTTCCGTTCGCATGTAATCGTGCCTTCCTGGTTCAGGAAAAAATTTTAAAAATTATGTAGTTGGGCAAAGCCATATTACATGCACGCAAAAGGACATCAATAAACCTAAACATTTCAAATGTCTAACATATAAGCACCAAGCAGATATGAAAACGGCAACGACAATCTACAAAACAATGCATACTTTCACTTTTATAAAACCAGAAAGAGAATTTTAACCAGAACCGACTCAATTTGGCGCGCGTGAAATGTCAAAGACAAAATAATTCAGCGTGACGTCAAGCCTAGGATGCACAGAAGATAAGGTGAATTCAAAGATGCGCTTTTGTTTCGTCAATGTTGAGGAATTCGCCAGAATTCGTTTTTTCCACTGAAGGGCGCTATTTGGAAATTACGACAGGTAGTCAAGGCAACTGTCTGTCAGAACTGAATTAACATCAGACTAGATAATAGTTGAGTTCCGATATTCCCAATCAGTACTGGTCAGTATCAGTAATTTCGAAACGCTTCGTACTGATACAAACAGTTACCAAAGCAGTGCCAGTAAAATCGACTGTCAAAATTTACTGACAAGTACTGGCCAGGAATATCGGAACTCAACTATAAAATAAAAAATATCTAGACCAAAGAATTTCTACCATATTTTGCATACCTTTCAGTTGAATATTTTATTCTAAGAATTAAATTTAAATAGGATTAGAAATTTCAGATGATGGTAAATTAGACCAAGCTATCAGGAAGAGGAATACACTGGGGAAGAAGAGCCATCACGAGACTCAATAGCATAGTATGGGACCAACATATATCCAAGTCGAACAAGCACAGGATATACAATACTATAATAAAGAGTATCATAACGTATGGAAGTGAGGTATGGCCACTGAAAGCGTCTGTAGAAAGAACCCTCGAAGCAACAGAAATGGATTTCTGGAGGCGTGCATCAGGAAGATCAAGGTTGGACAGATTTACAAATAACAGAATAAGGGAAATTATGGGGGTAACTCATACAATAACGCAGGACATCAAGATCAATCAGCTCAGATGGTATGGACATGTACGAAGAATGGAGGACCAGCGACTACCAAAACAAATCCTTGATTGGACACCACAGGGAAGAAGAAGAAGAGGACGCCCAAGAAAGAGCTGGAGAGAAGGAATTGACAGGGAGATGAGGGAAAGAGAATTGGGTGAAGATCTGTGGATGGATAGAGAAGCTTGGAGAGTAGGCATCGGAAGACGTCGGAGAACGTTCTTACACCGATTTATATATATATATAAATTTAAATTTTGGCTAATACACTATCCCACGATATATATAGTAATATAGTAAGCGGGGAGTGAAATTATTAGGTAAGCAATGTGAAATTATTTTACAGAATCTACTGATACATCGATATAATGCGATAGGTTGTTCAAATAAATTCATATTTTTCCAGATTTTGCACATATACAACGAAAAGCGGTAAAGCGGCGGGAAGTTTAGGGAAGTTGATACAGAAAAAGCATCATCCTTACTTTAAATCAGACACAGAGAATAAAAACTCATTGAATGGGACATATTATAAAACCAGTTCAATTTGAGTTCTTTTCCATTTAAATTCATAAGGCTCACAATTAGAAAGCAGGAGTTTTATTCAATGGTTAATTTTATTTCATCGGATTTGAAAACCGAGCTTTTCTAGTAGAACTTGATAGTAGTAAATTTCAATGTCAAGTTAATGAAAATTCTTAAACAATTCATGTAGGTATATTCAATAAACAACCAAGAAAAATAAAATACATTCAATGGTGAAAATGATATGCATTATTGGGAGTGATGACTGGATCCGCGATTAGTGAAAATGATTGAAAGACAATCATGAAAACAATAATATGCTGCTGCTGAGTATCATGAAGTTTATACCTTTTATAAATAGAATTCTTTCTTAATTTGAACACTTATCTCCATATACATGCACTCTCCAAACAAAATACGAAAGGGCCCCCATTCAAAAGTATCTGAGGATCCACCACACATTTCTACGAAGTTAACACAAAAAGATTTCACGCACTTATCAATCACTAAATAATAATCTGAGGAAACATAAATAAATTCGAAATGACAATTGCCAAATTCCCATTAATAGTGTCATGCGCTCTGATTGGTCGATTGGTGGCATTTGTGTCGGTGGCGAAAGTATGAAATACAACAACATTTAGTAGGAAAACAAATGAAAATAAGAGCACCATTGTTCTGTGCATCCTAGTCAAGCCTGATATATTTTTACTAATGACTCTATGGTTTGGTATGATTACATACGTAATTCCGAGATAAAGAGACTTAATGATATATCCCAAATGTTTATCGGACAACGTTGTGATAGACTAACCGTGGGTTTCACAAAGCTTGATCATCGGATTAACGCTTTAATATTCTGTGGTATTGCTAAAAATGAACTGAATTTGAACATAGAATTGTCTTGATCAGAACAATCAAGTTAATCAGAGCTTTGTGAAACCCACCGTTAGTTTAATACATAGTGTTTTTCTATTACACCTATCCCCGATCAACTCTAAGCTAATTTTTCTTTAATATACACTGTCACACTGGCAAACTTATAGAGCTTACCGACTGACCTGAGAATGGAGTCTAGACCAATAATTAAATATGGACATCTCCTATATGCAAATTACAATAGATAATATAAATGGCTGAAACTAAATCCCTCAGGACAATTAAGAATTTGAAATAAAAAGTGGAATCAATCAAGAACTTATCAATTAGTTTAATTTAAAATTCCAGAAGAGATGAAAAGACACCAGAGATGTTCTTGTGCAATTCTTTTGTACTCCAGTCAATCATCAACATGGAAAATTCTCAACCAATACCTTATTAGAAAAAAATGGAAGCTATTAAGATTGATGTTCTACATATAAACAATTTTTTTTTCAATCTGATAATGGTGCAATTTGAACTTATTGGGCTGAAGCTCAATTGCCTCGAATAGAGTTATTTGTTAACTTTTGTTCAATCAATAAAGGATTTATATGAAGTAAAGGCCACCAGAAACCTGAATATTTCGAAATTGGGATTTAAAGTTGGTTCACAAGAAAGTATTACACATTTTGTATTAATAGTGCCAATTCAACTTGGTTTCTCTAAGAATCCCTTCAACAGCTAAATAAGCTTGAGCTAGTTAGGAGACCAGGTGTGTTTTGTGTAAGCTTTGTTATGTTTCCTTACGGCACGTTATGTAGAGCACTGTTAATAGGTCTCTTGCATGTATTTGTTTTATTATTGGAATCGATTATTCTATCCACAAGAATACTGAAATAATGCAATCGACGTCAAAAATTTTTCAATTTCCAACAGAAAAAGAATCTTTCGAATTTGGTTCCATATATTGGTTGTTTAAACGACCGAAACTTTGCGGCGCTCCGTTACGTAACGTGTCACATCCACTCTCACTTTCTCTTCTTGTGAACCTTCCACTATATCAAGCCGATAGACAGCGTTGGCTGTATTGACAGAATTGTGCTGCAACGTGTAACGTTTCACCCAATTTGAACTTGCATTTCTCAACCATTTTTAACACCGAGCTATTGATTACCCAACAGCAAATGGTTGGACGATTTCCTGATATCCAAAAAATCTTTTTCCTGGCCAGAGGCTTCAATCTCCCACCTTTCAATCATCGAGCCAAGGTCTTACCCCCTAGATCACCCCCACACATGTTATATGATATCAGTTGTAAAAACTTGTTCCAATAGACCCAGGAACAAACTTGAAGGAAAGTGTATTTCGCTTACTGGTATTGAGTGTTGTTACCACAGCATTCTGATTTTGTTGCTCCTTGTCAATCTTTTGCATATATAAAAGCCCTAGATCTGAAGCTAAACTGAAACATTTGTTGATTTCGTCCTCTTTTCCAGCTTTCTTAAATTTAGTGGGAGCCCCATCATCTTTTTGAAGACACAGACCTTGAATTGCATATGATTCTGCAACAATACGAAGACTTCGTCTAGAAGTGAAAAAAGGATTATTAATATTTGCCGAGAATAAATCAGAATAGAAATACAAAATGAGCATTTATACAAATGAATTCCAGAATCGCAGTCGTCTTTGAAATATAATAATTTCTGTACAATTTTCAAAGTTTTGGAAACTGAACTTTGCGGCAAACAATAATTTGTAAATCCAGGAATTAAACATAATATGTGCTGGCCTTCAGTGAAGGGTGGCAGAAAATAAATTTCAGCTAACTGTGATGGAATAATCATTTCAAGACACTATATAGTTTTACACACCTGAATCACAAATGAGTATGATGTAAAATGGTTCAACTTGTTCATTCCAATATACTAACAAATGTTAAGAGCATACACTTTTAGTGATGCAAAAAAAAATTGGAAAATTTAAATGTACAAGGTATTATGTTTGGACACAAAAAAAATTCATTTGTGAATTTTATATATAAATATTTGGCATGATAAATACTTTTTTCTCTCAATCAAAGTGATGTAGATTGAACTCATTGGGCTGAAGGACAATTGCCCTAAACATATTTATATATTTGTTTGCCTATCTGCTACCAGTTTTCAGGAAAAGAATGTCAAACATCTCATTTTATGTAGTCAGCAAATGAAAACATTTCATATAATGGCATATCAGCATGAATTCAAGGTTCCAATATCAGTATGTTCTTGTCTTTTTATAACTGAAGTTCGCCCAGCTTGATCCTCCTGTTGAAGAGTTATTTGCTTCAATACACGCAAGCATTGTACAGGATATACATTTCACATTATAGTAAGAAGTAAATTCTTCAGTAAAAAGGGCATACTTTCATTTGGAAACCCATAAATGAAATGCATACCAGATATTTCAGCATCACCAGATTAATATCATAACATGGATTTGAGCCATCAAAACTAATAATGGAACCATGAATGTATCCAAAAATGCAGAAGCATAATTAATCATTTTGAAAATTTCATTTAGCATTTTGTTCTCAACAACGGCAGTAAATATGATAAAATTTCATGAAATCAAATTAATAAATAAGACAGAGAGAGATATCATAGGTAGTCCAACTCCCTACTATACCTCTTCTTTATTATATGTCATGAACTAGAATACAGCAGAATTCTCTTTCATATTTTTTTTCTACCAATGGCACACTCTAAAGAGAATCTGGGGGATGAGGAGAAACCGAAAAAACTAAATCTTTAATATCTCTCAACTTGAATTTGAGACCTTTGATGAATCATGTTCATAAGACTTTAACTCTTGATATTGTACAAGTATTTAGGAATGAATACCCTGCATAAAAGTAACTATCAGCAGTTGAAATCTTCGCCTTTGTCATGTATTATACTTGGGAGTTTTTGAATAGAAAATATAATTTGTTGTTGTTTAAACAGGCAAAGCTGAAATTCCTCTTAGTCTTCATTGAAAAAACTTACAGTGGTAATTTCTTCTCAGAAAGGTTTGACAAATCGGCTGCCTTGAAATGTTTTATTCCTTCCGAGTATTGGCCACATGCATATTGCAATTTTCCAAGTAGCAGATGAGCATCCATGGCAACACCTGCCTGAAAAGGGATTCTTGATAAATATTTCACATAAGTTATTGATCAGATACCTTAATTCCAGCATCATTTGTAACTTGATGAAGATATCGTTTAGCTTCTATAAGTGAGACCTTAGCCCTGGAGATATTTGCTTCAATAGGTGGCCATTCCTCGATGTAGTTTTCTAATTTGCCTTCGCCGATTAAAAAGTCACAAAGGCATACTAAAATTTATAAAACAACTTCACAGTCACATATTTTAGAAAATACGAAAATGACAACTTGCCAAATTCTGGTGTCTTCTCTTTAAGTTGATCAGCTAGCTCAATTACTTTGGACCAGCTACCTTCTTCCCTATTTTTCTCAATTTCAACCTCTATTCTAGTGGTATTATTTGTTTTTGCCCCTCTAGCTGTCATTATTGTTGATGAATTTTCTAAGGGAGGTCTTAAAATAAAATATTCATTTAGTTGAAAATTGAGTATGGAAAGTTATTATTATTATCCTTGGAATTTGATTCTTATTGACATATTTTACTATTGTTATTCCATGAATACATGACGGATGACACATATCCATATAATCAGCTGGTTTTAAATTATAACCATAGAATACAAATAAATATAATCATCATGTAAGTAAAACATTTTCAACATCATGCATCCAACCTACAATGATCTAATATATATATATTATATACATGATATAAAAACATGATGTGCTCATTTGAAAAATGAATGACGTCAGCAAGATTAAAATACAAAGAGTTGTATATTCTGTGCTTTGAATTAGCATGCAAATTCAATTTCATTTTTCAGATGAGCACACCATGCTTTTTACATCATGATTATATAATACAGGGTGTTTCATCATAATCTACCAAGACACTTCCTGGGGCAACCTGAAAAAGAGAATTGAAGTAGACTTTGCACAAATTATTGAGTTTTTAAATTATAAAGTACTTACCATAAATGTCGAGAAAACTAAATTTGTTGCTTTCACCAGCTATACCCGATACTTACCTCAGTTGCCTAATTTGAATTTGAATATATCAACCACTCATAGCCCACCTTTTCGCAACTACTTCTAAGCGATACGCTCTCTGGTGATAGAAATTCGAACACTTCCAAACTAGTAGTTTTTCGACGTGCCTGTTATTCTAACGTAATTTGCTCACTTTTGGAGTTCATTTTCGAGCTTTTGTGTTGTTCTCCGAGTTGAAATTTTGGAATACCGAAAGTGTTTGTAATATTCATCAATCGATTCCTTTCTTTCCGATTAAAAATTTCGATCGTATTAATTCGAAATGGCATCCTTCCGAAATGACTATTGTTGTGTGCATCAACTCAATGTTATTCATGGTCAAAAAAGAAAGGATCATCTAGTGCCTATAGTTTTCATTTTTTCCAAAGCCAAATGAAATTAAAGTTAATTTGGAAACAGCATTTGGCAGGGAACTCAATGATAGAAGAAGGCCTAGCTTTAGAAATTGAAGGTTGGAAAACAGGTCACGAAATACATGAAAGTATGTTCACTGCATTTCTCTGAAGATGTTTATTTTCATAAAGGTAAATTACCTACAATGTATTTATTTCAAAACAACTTCATGTCATGATGTTTTCAGGTGTAATTAAAAATGAGAGAATTTTGAAGGAAAATGCTGCAGAGAAACTACCGAGCACTTCTGCAACAACCTAATTCACATACTACACAACATCATATTCTAAAAGAGTGATCTGGTTGAAAATCTGACAAAAACTAAATATAATGTTAGAGTTGATAATAGCTGAAGTTACTCATATAAATACATCAATACTTTTCATTTCCTTATATAGGTAGGTTGAACCGGCTGTGACATTTTTCATTTTGTATGTGTATCTTGAGCTGCTGTAATATAAAAATGAAATCAATTATATGTCTATCTGTTTCCTTTTCTTTAGAAATACGATGCAAAAGAACTAAAGCAGAAAATCTGTTTTCATTTTATTGATTCGTTTGTTTGTAAACAAAGAACAAGTCATATCATTTGGACTAATTCTAGATTTATCACATAATATAGCCTGCATTCAGCACTTCTCCACATAAATTACTTATTGAGGTGCCTTTTTTTCCAGAAATTCAAGTAAACTTAGATATTGGTTTATTTTGATCCACCAAGCAACATACACTAAAATAACACCGAAATTATCCTCCAGGAACGATTTAAAGTACGATTTTATATCGTGATCCTAACGAAAGGTTCCTTCTCAAGAAATCTTACACAAAACTATAATAATTTCTTCAAATATTCAAGCTCTGCTTAATAAATATTCGTTCTCCACCACATTTCTAAGGTGTGTTTACATAAAACTACTAGCTTGGACAGGTTCCAAATTTATCCGTTAGGGCGCTGGCATCTTCGCAGAAGTTCCCAATAGTAATAACAGCCGCAGATACTGTGAAATATTTGGGAATATATATCGATCATAGACTTCAGTGGAAAAAACAAGCAGATAAAATTGTGAAAAAGTTAAGGTCCCTCATTCCTAGATTCAAATTTTTCAGAACATTTTGTACAACTGACCAAATGAAAGTGTTGTATTATGCACTTTTCCAGTCACACTTAACATATGGGAATCTAGCATGGGGAGGATTGATGAATGTTCATTTAAAAAAAATTGAAACGACACAGAGATGGATATTGAAGGTAATGTTTTTCAAGCCGTTTAGATATTCCTCAGACTTGCTTTATACTGAGAGTGGATTATATGACTTGAGACAGTTATTTTACCAGTCACTCATGATAAATCATCACAGTCAAATTCATAAAAATCAACAAATAAAACATATACATAACACCCGATATAAGCTTTATTCTACGATGGTACTTAAAATAAACAAAACAATAGGACAGCGGAGTTATATATTTTTGGGACCGCAAATTTTCAATAATTTACCGGTAAATTTAAAAAAGATTATAATTCCAACAGTATTCAAGAAAAAACTGCGTAAATATATCGATTCAACACCTAGGCTCTGTATACACTCACAGATTGATTTGAAAAATAGCAACACTTTTTAAATTGCAATTTGTTAAACTTTCTCTTTATTGTAACTTTTTTGTAGGAATGTTCATGATTTGAGTTGAACTAGTGTTGTCCATAATGTAAATCCACCGGCGGATATCTATCCATGTGGATTGAATTGTTTGTTCAGAGATTAATTTACTGAAAATTAATGTTCTTTTATATTTTGTTCTTTCTATCTGAATAAACATTATCATTATTATTATTATTATTATTATAAACTGGTCAAACATATATAGCCGAGACGTATAGATGACATTGCGAAAGTCATTTTGGCCTTATGACATACACCCCGTTTTCGAAGCAGAAGGGAGATATATGGTGTTTAATGTCATCTTTGAGCAATATTCTGATAACTGTGGTGATTTATACGTGACCTTTGAAATTTGAAATAACGGTTTTTGTTCACATCTCAGTATTTTTTTGTGGTCTCTTCAGTTGTAGTGTGTAGGATTCTGAAAAAAATATTTCAAAATGGCGGAAAATCTACAAAATTGGAATTTTTGTTTTCTATTGCCAAATTGGATAGCATTATTTCAATGTACTCAATTTCCTAAGATTTCCAGTGAAAAAATTTTTCCAAAATTCAAACTCAATTTTTTTTTACATGTCTACATTGAAAAAAATATTTCATTTAAAATAATAATAATAAAGTTTATTTGATCATTAAACAAGAACACTTAATTCATATTCACGTTTCACGAATAAACCCGAAGAAGAAATTGTTGATATCTTTCGAGGTTGAACTAACCTTCATTCCGAACACTGGTGTGAAAACAGAATGAAAAAATATCCATTGGTTTTCTTTTTATAGCCTTCCGAAGATTCCGATCGGAGTACTTTTTATATTATTATTATTTTTATTTAAGAAACAGGTGGCCCCACGGATGCCAAAATTATGCATATAGGCCTCCAGAATGACCTGGATAGAAATATGAATTTATCAAGAAAAAAAATATTTTCTGAAAATCTTCGGTGGAAATCGAACTCTCCTCACATTCGGGAAATAGGATCAAATTCGATTAACTACCGTTGCTTGGTAGCGGACATCATTATAATCAGAATATATCAAATTTATAATCGGATTATTGTAAGTGGAGCGAGTTCGATTCCCATCAAAGTTTTTTGATATTTTTTTTTCTTTGAATTCATATTTCTATCCAGGTCATCCTGGGGGCCCATTAGCACAATTTTGGCCTCCGTAGGGCCACCAGTTTCTTGAATAAAAATTATTTTAGTACTCCGAGCGGAATCTTCGTAAGGCTATAAAATGAAAACCAATGGATATTTTTTTATTATGTTTTCACACCAGTGTTTAGAATGAAGGTTAGTTCAACCTCGAAAGATTTCAACAATTTAGGGTGAAAAATTTTTTTCACTGTAGACATGTAAAAAAAAGTTCAGTTTGAATTTAAAAAAAATTTTCTTACTGAAAATCTTAGGAAATTGAGTACATTGAAATAAAACTATCCAATTTGGCATACGAAAACAAAAAAATCCAACGCATAAATCCCCACAGTTATCAGAATATTGCTCAAAGTTGACATTAAACACCCTGTATATCTCGCTTATGCTTCGAAAACGGGGTGTATGTCATAAGGCCAAAATGACTTTCCCAATGTCATTTATACTGCTATATATGTTTGACCAGTTTATGATGAAACACCCTGTATATATTATTAGATCAGTCATTGAGAACCAATGCTCTAATAATATAAATCTACTATAATATATATTACTTATTAGATCATTGTTGGTTATTACCTAAGATGGTACTTCTATTTTATTTTCAACATTTTCAATTTGCTTTATTCCTACTTATGGCTGGTATTATAAAAATTAACTGGAACTTATCTTTATCTTTAACTGACAGTTTTGACCGTTTAGGGCTGGTATTATAAAACTTAACTGGAAGTTATCTTTAACTCTAACTGTCAAAACTTTTGTTCTAACATAACTTATGTTAGGACATAACTGTCAAAACAGTCAGTTACAGTTAAAGATAACTTCCAGTGAAGTTTTATAATACCGGCCCTAAATCATTAGACGACACTAATAAACGCCGGTGCCCCGTGAATGTTCGGCAATTTCCGATAACAGTCGGTACGTTGACAACAAAGGCGGGATTCCAATTTCAAAAATGATAAATAATAAACATAAACAGTGAGATGAGAGTGAATTCTGAATGATCTGAATTCATTAGGGCTGGTAAGTAAAGCTTGTAAACTTGCGGAGACCTTAATACAAGCGGAGAATGATAATGAAGTCATAGACGTAGGATTTGGAGAGAATATTCTCTGGTGGTTAAAATTTTTATAAATTTAAAAATGTGTTTGAAGGAGAATGCAGAACCTTGTACTGTAGGATATGCAAAGTATGTATTCATCTTTATTGTTGTGAATGTCCGGAATATGCCGTAAAACTATTATGTATAAACAGATACATTTAGTAAGCTTACATAAGCAAAGGTTGGGATGCAATGTTGATTTATCAGTATAGATGTTATGCAAAAATGTCAAACTGCATGTTTTCTTTATCATTACTGCTTGTGCTAACTTCTACTAGAGAATGAAAATGATTTTAAACTGATGATATTGTAGATACCTATACAGAGTGTAACAGCCAAATGGAATAAATTCGATAACGAATAAATGAGGGCGTGTTGGGAAAAACGCTCAGACACGTCGATTTGTAATTTTAAATGCGCATATTTCTCAAGAAAATAATATTATATAGGGTGTTCCATTTGACCGTGGCCAATACCAACTTTCTTATTTCAAATGCAACCCCCCGTATATTATTTATTTTTTGGATTCTTCAGAGAATTCTAGACATAATTCATGAACAATGTCCTATACCTATCTTTAACTATTTCGGAAATATTAAGTGTTTTCAGATTTAGTTCAAAAATCAACGTCTTGAATAAAAAAAATTATTTTATTTCACAAATTCGGTACATTACACTTAAAACCTAATAAGAAATACTGATTATTTCTTAATAATTAAAAAAAAACAAAAAAAAACATTAATGTCAATGTAGGAAATGTTCAAAATGCTCGCCGCGAACGTCTTGGCAACATGCTAATCTGGTGTAGAATTGTCTTCTAACGTTACTCAACATTTCTGAAAACGCTTAATATTTCCGAAAAAGTTGAGGATAGGTATAGGACATTGTACATGAATTATGTATAGAATTTTCTGAAGAATCCAAAAAATAAATAATATACGGGGGTTACATTTGAAATAAGAAAGTTGGTATAGGCCACGGTCGCATGGAACACCCTATATAATTTTATTTTCATGAAAACTATGCGCATTTAAAATTAGAAATCGACGTGTCCTAGCGTTTTTCCTAACACCCCCTCATTTATTCGTTATCGAATTTATTCCATTTGGCTGTTACACTCTGTATATTAGTATAAACACACTTGTTAAAATATGTATTTGGTTCAAGTTTCCCCTATAAGTTTCTTTGAAGTTTTTTCTTATGGGTTGGTAATAGAAACTTCGGATTCGAAAAGTTTTAAATAAATCTTCTATGTGTAATATATTCATCTTTATTTGAGGCGAATTTTGGCGCTGAAACCACAGCTTACTACAGATTGTGGTTACAAGTAGTTACTTGGGTTACCACATTTTCGCGGAGCTAGCTATGTAACTATGACGTATTGATGACGTCAGGCATACAATACCGCATAACCTTCCTCTTGAGCAGGGTTACTCGTGTGGTATGTAGTTCTATCTCTTTCGAAAGAGTGAAATGGAATGAGTTTATGAACAGAGATTCGAGAATGAAAATAATTGGGGTTCATATTCTATGGAAGTTTCAAATATTTTTAATGTTCATATATCGTTATCGGGAAAGAAGTCACTCCTCCTGTAGTTTTGTACCGGTGCAAAAATTTTTTTAGATTGCATTTAAGCTTGTATTAGTTGTTGTTTTCAGATTTTAAAAAGAAAGTGTAAGAAATTTTAATTAATAATTGCTATTGTGAAACCAATTATGGTTCAGAAGTTGCAGCTATTGATGAAACATTAAATTATATGCTAGATAGTAATTGGTCCTATGTATTCAAAATTCACATTGAATGTGAGTTTTTTTTAGCACTTCTATAAGTGAATGCTCATTTCAAGTAACATCATTTCGTTTTCACTCCCTGAAGAAGTTCCAAAAGTAGGAACTAAAGCTAGGAAATATCAATAAAGAATACACTTGTAGTCCTTATTAATTTATTTGACTTCTTTCCCGATAAATTAATTCCCAACGAAGTCGAGAATTCTACCCAATTTTTAATGTTCATTTTTGAAACATCTGGCAGGTTTTTTTATTATTGTTTTTGAACGCTTGTTTGATAAGAATTGAAACAATTTCCATTCTTCTAAATAAAAGAAGTCTTCCGATACAAGATAGTATCGAAGTTCTCTTTGGACACAGAATAGAGAAGTAATACTTCTCTATTCTGTGCTTTGGAGTTGACAGACATAAGTAAGAAAAAAAAGTGAGGTTCTCTTTGAAGTTGACAGACAGAAGTAACTACGTAACTATGACGTCACGGGTAACTACTAACTATGGTTACCTGTGGTTACAGCGCCAAAATTCGCCTTTGGATTTTAAACTTATTCCCCAAACCTATAATCACTTATTTATAGCATCCCATAAATCATATCATGACATAATTATGGTGTGCACATGATTCGATATTCAGTTTATGCTTTATGAAGTCGTTAAATTTGTATCATTCTTTGATGAAAATAGTCTTATTTCACAGGCATATTCTTTTTGAAGGTGTATTAAGATAATAATAAATAGAAATACAAGTTATTGAAAAGAAGTCATTCATTTTTTTCGCCTCTCAACTCTGTAAATAATCTGATGATAAAAACCTGAGTGGGACTCTCACTAGTCCATCATCATTAAAAAATGTAATTCAAATATATACTAACAAAGCTTGATTTTTCAAATTTTAATCCTGAAATTAATTTGATGACATTAATTAATGTATCAAAATACCAGGGCCCCCGTAAGGGCCACTGGCGCCTGTGTGCAAAAAAAGGTTTTGGCGGCCCTTAAGGCAATTTGGATCATTTTTGGGCTCATGTTCTAGGGAAACAGTTTGCTATCGTTTTGTCCAAATGTCTGTAATTATCGAATTTTGAGCCGAAAATAGTCTCAAACAACTAGGTTGGACTCACTGAGGACGAATCCGGTGTCAAAATCGATTCTGTCCGGACAGTCGTCATCACGATTACGGTACACGGAGGATTCTACCTACTTGAAAATTTCAGGGCTAGTTGCATTTCTCATTGCAAGGGGTGTGTTCGCTAATGTGTGAAATCGGTCAAACGATTTCGGAGGTATAGCCATTTGAAGTTTTGAGATTATTTCCCGGATATTTCCAAAAACACAGATAAGATCGAATTGAAATCCAGTATTTTATCTAAAAATTACAGTTCAAAGGTTTATACAGAATATCGTGAGGATAATATGATCACAGAATATTGAATATTTGCCGGACAGAATCGATTTTGACGACGTCATCAGTGAGTCCAACCTAGTCGTTTGAGACCATGTTCGGTAAAAATTCCAAAGTTACAGATATTTTGACGAAATGATATCACGCTGTACCCAGTACACGCGAGCAAAAAGTGTTTAAATTGTATTATCCCTATGGGAAAACACGTTATAATACCATTGAGATATAACAATGAGAATTTTGATTCCGAAATTTTCAGAAATTCGAGTTCTTCCGTATGTTCATTCATGAGAGGATACGATTGCCACAATATTTCACTTCATTTGATGGAAATACTAAGATTCAAGGAGTTCTATGAGAAATTAATGTGTAAGGGCGAAATACATGTTTTTTGTTGGAAGATGATATTTCGAATTTCAAATCAAAATTGAATATTCTCAGGCCGTTCCGAGGCTTGCTAAATTCTGGAAGCAGTAGTAAGTATATTGGCCAGTAGCACCACGATATGTTATGCGAAATAATAAAAATTGAAGTTAACGTTCAAGTGTTAAAATACTAATTAAACAGTTGAATCATTTCGATATTTAGCCGAATTTTATGCAGCTAAGAGAATTAAAAGTAGACATTTCCTCAACAGGAAGGATAAATAATTAAGTGGTGATCTAAGGTCGGGGAGTGGAAGGGAAGGAACTGTTTAAGGATAAAACCCACTTATTTTGATTTCCGCCAAAACTACAAGTCCTATGGAAAAGTTGTAGGTGACAAAAAGATATAACCTTTTTTATTCCTTTTTTGCACACATGTTTTAGGGAAACAGCGTGCTATCGTTTTGTCCAGTGTCTGTAATTTTTTAATTTTTAGCCGAAAATAGTCTCAAACGACTAGGTTGGACTCACTGAGGACGAATCCAGTGTCAAAATCGATGGTGTCCGGCCAGTCGTCACCACGATTACGGCCGAACGGAGGATTCTATCTACTTGAAAATTTCAGAATTAGTTGCATTTCAAAATGCTAGGGTTGAGTTCGCTAATGTTAAAATCGGTCAAACGGTTTCGGAGTTAGATCCATTTGAAGTTTTGAGATTATTTCCCCGATATTTTGAACTACTGAAGCGTAAGAAATGAAATTTGGCGGTTAGTTGGAACATAAGCACATACAACTTTTGCAGAATTTTGTTGAAATCGTGCAGATCGTGCATATTTGGGAAAAAATTTTCTCAAAATTCTTTTTAAAATTTTTTTTTCTCGGAAACTGTGTATTACATCCGACAAAAATTTTGGTCGCACTTTGAACTCTATATTTCACAGCAGAGTATCAAATTTCAATTCGATACGATCAAAAGTTTCGAAGATATGGTGAAACGAAAGGTCGAATTTCGTAGTTTTCTCCTCGATATGGTTTTTTTCCGAATATTCAATATTCCGTGATCTTCTGATCATAATATTCTCATTATTTTCTGTATGAACCTTCGAACTGTAATTTTTCAAAAAATTACTGGATTTCGATTCGACCAAATCTGTATTTTTGGAAATATTGGGAAAATAAAATTTGAATGGGTATATCTGCGGAATTATTGGGTGAATTTTATTTTACCCATTCATGAATTCGGCCTTCGTAATCAAAGTCCAAACCTACTCTTCAAATGTCGAGTTTCTAATTTATTTCTTTCGGAAGTTATTATGTTTACGGTTCGGTTCTTTCAGTGAACGAACCTGCTTAGAATTAAAACGCCGCTGGCGATGAATCGCTTTTATAGCGCTCCAGGCATTATTCATGTCTGAAAAGGAAAAATCAAAGCTACCGCCTGACATGTTCTCGCATCATGGGAATCGGCATTAACTGGATGATATAATAATGACATTTCGTGTGTATTTATTCATAATCCTATTTAATTTCTGAAATTTTATTTTGAAATATTTTTGCACATTCTTCCGATATTTTTTGGACCCTGGGGTTTTGGCAACCCTAAACGGTGGCGCCCGTGTGCATTGCACACTTTGCACATATGGTAGCGGGGGCCCTGCAAAATATCAAATTCCATTTATTTATTCTGGAAAGTTATGGACTGCAAAGACGTAATCCTTTGATGTCTGTTAAATTATCTATTTTCCATGTAACGAACTGGAATTTTCGTTTTTTATTATCATCAGAAATGATTGAATTTTGCTTAAGTCCTTGAAAATAAATATAATTCTGAAAAAGAGAAATATATGAAGCAGCCATTATAAAATATCCCATATGAAATATTCCCTATATCTTAGGTTCACAATCTTTGGCCGCCTTCCAGGGGAGTCGCGGGACATCTTCGAATTCGAACATCCGACTCTCATCAGAAATTGCCGAACATTCACGGGGACCCGGCGTTTATTAGTGACGTCTCGCCCAGCCTGTGCTGAGTGGTGGTAAGATCAAAGAGAAAAAGAGAATTGAATATACAAGAGCGGCCATCAGGGAGAATTTTGTATATATAAAATTCTATTCTCAGTGGCGGCCACCGTGTGACCGTATCGTGAACGCGCTACCGAATATGCGCTCCTATTCCCCCACTCTCTGGTGCCCTAACGTCTCTTCATCGGGGCCGCTTTATCATGGTTTCTACCGCTTTCACAGGTGCTATTCGCATTTATTTTTATTTCTTTCATGTTTTTACGCGCTTGTTTTAGAGAACAGAGCGAGTTATCATTTCGTCACGATGTTTGTAATTTTCGAAAATGGTCTTAAACGATTGGGTTGAACTCCCTGAAGAAGAATCCGCAATCAAATTTAATTCTGTCCGTCCGGCCGTGAGTGCTGTAACTTCCGAAAGGAAAGACCTAGAGACTTGAAATTTTCAGGTTAGGTTAAGATCCTAAATATCTCGGTTGAGTTCGTTGATGGGCCAAATCTGCCGAATGGTTTTTGTGTTACAGCTATTTGAAATTTTGATTTTTCAATAGTAACTCGAAAAATATTTATCTGATCGAAATGAAACTTGGATGGAAGATGGAAAGTATCAATAAAAAGAATTATCCATGAAAAAATTTGAGAAAAAAATTATTTTTTTTTGAAAATTTTCATATTTCATGTAAATTTAATTGAAATCTCCAAGTCGCCATTTCGCAATGTGAACAAGTGCGTAAAAGCTGCTGCCTTCACAGCAGTGCTTTTCTAGATTTTTGAGTTGATAGATCTATGACAATTGATTGAACAATATGGTATTAACGAGCATCATGTAAAAACATGGTGTGCTCATGTGCAAAACATAGATATAACAAACCATGGATGAGGCCTGTCAGCTTGCACTGTGTAATCATATGTTGCCGAGAGAGATAGAGCTAGTGGTGGCAGAAAGCCCGCGTATTCCATTTAAAAAGCATTAAATGCGTATGAAAATTCTGTTTTTTATGCGTTTTTCCTGAGAATTTTCGGAGCAAATATGAAAATAATGAGAGCTTACATTGGCTAAAGGATTATTTGTTTTTATAACTACAAAAATGAATTACTGAAAATAGCAGGAATTAGATAAAAATGATTGATGTAGGTGCTTTTTTCTTGGCGCAAGCTTTCGAGATTTTATTATTCCTTCATCAGAAGAACTAAAAATTTACAATGCAGTAGGAGCATTAAAATGAAAGATTATATTATGATATAGATGTATTATATTTGACATCAATAATAATTAGTAGGTGAAAATATTGCTGAAAAATATTGACTTAAGCCGAAATGATATTCTATATTCATTTCTTGATTCAAGGATATTGATTAATCAGAATTTATAAAATCTAAATAAGTCATATGAAAAAATGGAGTTGAGACCACCTATATATATATATATATCTTCTTGAATTCATTCTTTTTTCATTTCGTGCAATTCTATTTTTTCAATATCTTCTTCGAACTCTATTATTTTCTGATAAATTATTCTCAAAATTTGGTTCATGTTGTTCTTTGTTCTGTTATCACAAAAATGTACTAAGTAGGTACTCAAAATTTCAAGGACATCACGGAAGAAAAATAAAAAACCTATAGAAGAACTGACGTGAAGTCAGCAGCTTTTGCGCGCATGTTCAAAAAATAAAACACCAAAAAACAACACTCGCAAAAGCTGCTGACTTCACTTAATTGCTTTTCTAGGTTTCTTCGAGTTTTCTTGAAATTATTCCGGAAAATCAACGATACCGAGGGAATAACCACGAAATTTGACATATTTCTTCCCAATATCTCAGAAAATTATAATCGTATCGAATTGAAAATTGGTACACACAGATGTGAAGTTTGAAGGTCAAGGTCAGAGCACATTTTTTTGGAATATGATCAATAGTTTCCGAAAAAAAATTTGTTTCGAAAAAATTTCGAGAAAATTTTTGTTATATCTACTTACAGTAAGAACTGAAAAATATTCGCAAAAGTTTCGCGTTGTTTTGCTCCAACTAACTGTAAAGTTTCAACTCAATCGCTTCATCAGTTTTTGAAATATCAGGGAAATAACCTCAAAATTTCAAACAGCTATAGCTAACCGTTTTACCGATTTAGCCCATTAACGAACTTTACCACGGCATTAATTCTGATACACGGCCTACCCTGGAAGTTTCAAGTCGCTAGCTTGCTTTGTTCGATCGTTATCGTGTCCACTGTCGGACGGCAGAATCGATTTTGACACTGGATTCGTCATCAGCGAATCCAACCTAGTAGTTTGAGACCATTTTCGGCACGAAATTCGAAAATTACAGACATGAGGATGAAACGTTCCCCTAATAAGAACATGCGCGCAAAATGCCGATTGATATAGCCGTGATGTTTAATTGAATAAACTTTCGATTTATCCAAAATCCAATGTTGGAAGAATTATTCAACATTTATTAACATTTGAGATTTAATAACTTGATTCATTTGAACAAACTCTAGACAACACGTTTCTCTTTCCCTCACCGCTTCCATTGTAGGTTATAATTTCTATGGTGCAAAATGAATGACGTCAGCTAGTTGAAAATACAAGGAGTTATACAGTGCGCGTCAAAATTATGGAACAAATTCATTTTCTCAGAAGAAAAATATTTGGCAACAAAATCCTGAAAAAAGTCATTTTTGTTTCACTTTTACCAAATTTTTATGCATTTCTGAAGTATTTTTGTTGCACCCTGTGCCATCCCCATCGACCCTCTAAATTTTTTGAATTGGGGAAGTAGGTCATGTGGTAGGTATACTTTTTTGGCAAGGTCTTTGCATCTTCTTTACAGGCGTGCAAAAATTTTCAAGAAAAAAAATTTATTTATGTATTTTCAAGTTGTTCTGAGGCTATTTCCACATCAGATTTAGCTAATTTTTCTGCTTGTGGAAAAATTATCGGAGAGGGGTCACGCTTTGAAACTCTGATTGAAGATTTGGAAGATGCTGATGATTTTTTATGAGGCGAAAATCCGGAGGAACACGACTATGATCGGTTTGTTTACAATTATCCCTCCAAATCACTAGAATCCATTTTCCTTTGAATTCGGGATCTTAAGGAAAACGATAAAAAAAAAAGTTTTTTTGACCTCGGTTCTAGCAATTTTTCTCACTATTATTGCGTTCGAAAGCGTTAGACACGCCCATTCTTTCTATTGAAATCAATCAAAACAAAAAGGTTCAAAATGTGGCACGAGCTGTGTGACATGTTGCGCCGTCTTGTTGAAATCACAGCTGCTGCACATCATGTTTCTTCAATGGACAAGTTGGTCCAGGTTGCCAACCCACAAACTTCGTCCAAATTTAATATTACTGGGGAAGGGGAGTTTCAGAACAAATTCGACATGATAAGGTTCGCGTTATTTATAAATATCTGTAAACGGTGCCTTGGCTCCTCAAACAGGATAATTCCTTTCAAATATAGGTTTTTGTTAAGATCATCCCCGATTGGCTAAAATTCAAGTTGGGATTCTTGATCCCATGTCACTGGTGTCAAGTTTATATAGGATATGTTCCGCAGATCAACTTGGTTATTTTGGTTGCCGGTTGTCCGTTCCGTAAATATTTATTGAAAAAAAAAGGTTATTTACGAAATTTGATTGATGAAGAAGCGATCTTTCTGACACCAGTACGATAGTCAATGTTCTATGGTAGCACAGAATCTTTATTCACTTTATGATCCATAGAACATAGACGAGACAACAATCATAAATGAAAAATTGTGAGTATGGTCTATGCATGATGTTTTTTCACATCAGGGGTCTATGGATCATAAGGTAAATATAGATTTTTCTATGCTATGGATATGTTACCATGCATCATGTAAAAAACATGGTGTGCTCATCTGAAAAAAAAGTGACGTCAGCAAGGTTAAAATACAAGGAAATATAAATTCTGTGCTTCGAATTTGAATGAGAAATGTGACGTCATCATTGGTAAAACGATCACAGATGAGCACACCATATTTTACTTACATCATGATTACCATGGAACAAGATGCATAGAATATATATTCTATGCATCTATCCATGGAATATTGACTGTCGTTCTTGTAAAAGAAAGATCGCTTTTTCATCGATCAAATTCCGTAATCAACCGTTCTTTCAAGGACCAATCGAATATTTCATATTAACGGAACGGAAAACCGGCAACTGAAATAACTAAGTTGATTTGCGGAATATATCCTACATGAACTTTACACTATTAACATAAAATCAGGAATTCCAGCTTAAATTTCAGCCAATAGGAGATGATCTTCACAAATACATATATTCCGAAGGAATGATCTTGTTTGAGGAGCCGACGCACCGTATACGGATATTCATAAATAACGCGAACCATATCATGTCGAATTTGTTCTGAAATTCCCCTTCCCCAGTAATAGTAAATTTGGACAAAATTTGTGGGTTGGCAACTTGAACCGAAGTCGTCTATCGAGGAACGAAAGAGTCAGTAATCATGGCTCTATAGCGGTCACCATTGACAGTAACATTCTGGCCAGCATCGTCTTTAAAGAAGTGCGACCAATGATTCCATCAGCCCATAAAGCACACCAAACAGTCAGTTTTTCTGGATGTTAGGGTGTCCCAACATACACTTGAAAATTATCTTCACTCCAAATACGGCAGTTTTGTTTATTGACGTAGCCATATTCAACCAAAAGTGAGCTTAACAAAATTGTGTTACGAAAATCGCAATCAACGGGAATTTGTTTTGGGCCCTATTGAGAATATTTAATTTCAAATAATGTACATGTAGAGTCATCTGTATTTGATAAGCCAAACTATATTTGTTTTGAAATGCACGCTTTCGCCATGTTTCATGATGATGTGAAAATTAGTCGCAGTCGTTGGTAAGGTTCATTGGAAATAGCAGAATATTTTCCGAGTTCTTTATTGAATAAATAATTAAAATGAAAACCAGGGCTTTGCCAGAAGAATTCTCAAATTTCAGTCTTTCTTACGCAGATGTACTTTTATGCATCTTTTGTAGTGTGGTATACTGAAGATCATAACCATTAGAATTCAATTATTACGAATCAATTCGTAAATATGTACGAAAACAATTTCCCAGTACTATTCGAAGATTTGGCAACGCCGCGCTTTATTTCTGTTCGTCGTCGATAGTCCCTGGGACTGGGAGAGGAACCGTTTATGAGAGCCCGTTGATAACTCCACACGAATGGAGTTCGGATCTCAACTTGACTGGATAATTCTTAGGGGGTTTCAGGAAGATGATGAAATGCAATTATGCATCTATTTCAGGGTTTTCCTTCCAAAATATATAAGAAAATCATCAAAACGAAAATTTTGTCCCAGGAAAGAAGTTCTCTCATCTGGTAGCACTTACCATCATATCAGCATAAACATACTAGAATCATTGCAACGACTGAATTATAAATGATCAAAATCATTATTTCTAAAGCCTCACCAGAGAACCGATATGTTTTTATCCCTGCAGTTTTTATTGACATATCCGGAGGTTAAACAATAATTCATCATTTCGAAATATTGTTTATGTGATACCAGATATCACAGACCTTGTAGTCTGTGATATTAGTGAGGAAGCCCATACTTGCGTAAGTAAGATGATGTGAATGCTCATGTATTCGACTTCGACTAACAAAAAAACTCGTGGTTTCAAAACGAAATTTCTGTGATTGGAGTTGCGAGGTGTCCCTTACTTTTGTTCGATATGAACAATTCCGTGCGGAGAAGGCTCACATATCATTCAGAGACATAGTTCCAAAAATTCCAACCCGCTATTTCTGCTCGATTGGATATGTTTTTTTGGAAATACAGGGTGGCAAATAGCAAATCGATATGGGTATATCTACGGAATAATGAGTTAGATTTTGAATTAATTTCACCTATTCACGAATTCGGTCATCGTAATTATTCCGCAAACCTGCTCTACATATGCGAAAGTTTCTGTGGGTAGGATCGGCTACTACTGACCAAAAAGATAAATTTCTGAAAGTCAGGGACTTGATATTTGTGTAGACCAAGCTCAGTTTCGATAACAAATTATGGGTTCCCATGAATCAATTATGAATCGTCACGTAAGGTTTTCCTGTTGGCAATATATATACTTATAACTTAATTTTCCCATTCTTTTATCTGGTTTGTACAACGGTGTATGAATTTCCTGAAAATAATTGAATGGAAAAGTTAGAGAACACCCAAAAACCCGTTTCGGCCCTCCATAGAAGAAATTAAAATTTTTTGAGACTGAGCTAGGACTGGGTAATCAACTTCGAACGATGGATCGTTCGAACGACCGTTAATTCAACACAGAAGACCTTGGTTGAGTGTTCTATGACTCGATATTTGGTCAACAGATTCGTAGCCTGATATTGTAACGTTTTCTTGATTTTTAAAAATGTTTAGAATAATTAAACTATTTATTTACACTTATTTACTCTAATAACGAATAGGTCAACAACTAATTCTATCAAAGTCTACACACAATTTATTTCCACACTATTTATTTTCACTGATCACTTTCCGCTACGAATAACTCCACTGAATGAATCCTTGAGCTGCTCTGCCTTTGCCCTCATATCACTCGGGGAACTTCTAGCGATTGCGAGAAGCTTCTAGTCAGGATGTAAAAAACATGGTGTGCTCATCTGCAAAAAGAGTGACGTCAGCAAGATTAAACTACAAGGAAAAATATATTCTGTGCTTTGAATTTGCATGTTGTTTCATACGTCATCATTTGTAAAAACGATAAGCACACCTTGTTTTACTGACATCATGCTTCTAGTTAGGCGGATGACGCAAGACATCCGGAGTTTTCTAGAACACTCTCGAACAGACAGGGCCGTACTCGTCACGAGATTGAAGGCCGAATAGGTGAATAGTTGAAACCCTTCCAATAATTCTTAATTCTATATATTCGAATTTCTATTTTTCCGGTTTTTCCAATAGGTCATATCCAATCGCATTCAAATCAAGTTCCTGGCTCGATAATGAAATTTCGCGAGGTTTATGTCATACGATCAGAATATTCAGAAATCGTTTCATGACGAATCAAAGCTGCGGCTGATCTGACAACGTATTTCAGCAAACGCGCAAAAGTTCGTAACTTAACCTCAGTGCTTTTCTTGAATCGTCTGTTCATTTCATTCTTCAATACATTTATATGATCGATTGTTATTGAATTTTTGCCGATTCTCTTTTGTTTCGATGCATAATGTCTTAGAATCTCCAAGCTTGTAATGGTCTCTTGATATTCTCACGAAAGTTGGCTACAAAAATCATGGAACACAATTTACTCAAATTGATTTATTTTCTTTCAGTGAAAATGAATGGCATTTCAGAACATAAAAACATATCACATCTTAATATTATCATTTCTTTTTATTTAACTCATTTTATTGACAACCCTCATCGGCATCCACATTCAAGAACAACCATATCCTTATAAGCGTATCTGTAGGTGAGAACTCCATTATTATCGATATACAGAACTGAAATGGAATCGAGACTGGTAGGTACACAGCATGATCTCGGAGTTCTAGATGGCGATACACTGTGAAGTAATGCTTGAACTATTGCATGCTTTGTAGGGCTCAGATGTTCTGCAACTGGGTAAAAACATTTTCCCTGGCATTGGAAGGCCTGTAATATTGCAGAGCTGATTTGTTTATCACTATAATGCAAAACAGCAACACTTAATAATTCATAATAAGCTAATAGGGTATTGCCAAAGTGCAAGCGAGATTGTGATATCGTGTGCCGTCTTCTCGAAAAAATTCAATTTGACCATTTGGGTGACTAACTCAAGGGGTGGTCATAGTACAGGTAGTCAAGTGAAAATAAGCGCGTGAAAATTCCAAGAAAGCACTGACCTGAGGTCGGTGCTTATGCTTGTTCGTTGCCGAGGCAAATTTTTACATATTTAGTACCGATATTTCCGAATGTAAACGAAATTTTCATTTCACGGTTCCCACGAAATTTGCGCGTTCAAATCTGAACAATTCGGTTTTTCTTGAGGTATTGAGGAAATAACGTACAATTTCAAGAGGGTATAACTATCAGACAGTTTGGCTGATTCAATCGATGAACATCAGATATTAACGAGATTTTCGAGCAACAAACCTTCCTTGAAAAGTTGAAGTCGAAAAGGCATTCGAAGATTACAGACATTTCACCAAAATGATAAAACGCTGTCCTCCACAACAAGCAGCTCAAAAAAGTATTCTCGATATAAAATGCCGACTGATAATCTGTGATAATACCTGCTTTTATAATCCCGAAAATAATTCTCTGATCGTTAAATACCATCAAAGTGCGATGAAATTTGATATTCTACGCCTAGTTTAGAATCGGGGAAGATTTCAACAAAAAATTTGTTTCAAGCGTTCACGAAAATTTTCCAATTTCATGAACTATTATCCTAGTAAATTTCATCAACCTGTTTTACTATCTCAAAGGTGCTCAACAAAACATGGAAAATCGAAAAACCTGTTTGAAAGAATTTGCTCGATAAAAACAAACAGAAGATTTTCATTGACTGCCAACCGCAGCTTTTTTTCCAGATAGATATATTCATATGGTCCTCACGATATTCTGCATTAACCTTCAAGCTATCATTTTTCAATCGAAAACAAGAATTCTATTCGATCCGATATTCATAAAATGAAATTTTCAATGGTTTCATCCATGCAATTATTGAGCGGATTTTACCCATTCAAGAATTCGAGTTTTGTGATCAAGCCCCAAACCTACTGCACACATACCGGCTCTTTAAGTAGTTTTTTTCGGAAGTTATTATGTATACAGTCGATATTACCACCTTTCGTTAATACAATTACTACTGAAAGAATCTACTCAGAGACGTTCAAAGCAGGTTTGAAGTTAAATGCCAAATTCTCGAATTTGGAAATCGCACTCGATGGTTCCGCAAATATATAAGTACGGATTCAAAATGCTATTTTCCCAATATTTCAAAAAAACTTATCGGATAGAATTGAAATCCAGTACTTGATTGGAATTAGACAGGTTGAAGGTTGATGCAGGATTCCAGAGGACCATATATGGTTAGAAAATGTTGAAAATTTTTCAAAACTGTTCCGATGAAACGATCGTCACGATATTTTAAGTTAGTTTGCGCCGCAGCATTTGCCTAGTAGTTACCTAGTTTAATTATGATTGGATCAGTATCTCTTGAGATGTTTCGGAAATAACTACAATACCTACCAAAAAAATAATAAGAAATTTGACATTTTTTTTCTAAGATCTCCGGAATATAAAATATCCGATGAAACTGAAATTTGAAACATTTTCATTAAATACTTACTTCTAGATCTACGTCAAATTTCATTGAAATCTGATCAATCGTTTCAGAAAAAAATCTTGAAACTTCTGGAAAAAACATTTATCAAAATTCTTCGCTGGTACAATCCTCACGAAATATTGCAAAAAGTTCAACCCTATATAGGCATTCTTCAACTTACATCGAGTTCAAATCTAATCTCATCACTTCTTAAGACAGAAATAAATAGCTAATCTAAAAATTTCGAATAGTTGTAAATTCACATATTTCGTTCTATCCCTCCGGATCTAACAGAAATTGAAGCACTGCGGTTAAATGTTGAAAGCAGAATATGTGCCAAATTTCACTGAAATCTCATGAATTGTATCGGATAAAAAATTTCGAGAAAGATGTAGAAAAATACAATGGAATTGGAATACAATCCTCACAAATTCCTGCATACGGGTGAGCGTTGGTATTATACAACCCGTTACGAAGTTTCAATCTGATCGCGTCAGTGTTTCTTGAGATATCGAGGGAATATCCTCCGAATATGTCCGAAAATAAATACCGGAAGAACATTTGAATCACTGCTTTTAAATAATGATCTGAAGGTATGTGCCAAATATTTCCGGAATTGGATCAATAATCTCCGAAAAAAAAATTTTCCGAAAAATTTCTCGAGAATTATGAAATCTTTCAATATCAGATTAGATTAGATTCTCACGATATATTTGCTTTCAGTTGCGCGTTGGTATTCTCCAACTTATTACGTTGGTTCAATCTGATCGCATTCAGTACTTCTTGAGATATATCGACTCCAAAATTGAGAGTGGTTATAACTGCAAAACCGTGCAGCCGATTTTTCCCATCAACGAACTCAACTGAGTTATTAAAGCTCTAAACCTATCCTGGAAATTTCAAGAATTTAGGTTCTTTGCTTCGAAAATCGCATAGGTTTAGCCGGAAAAAATTAAGTTTGACCAGTCATTCTCTTTCAGGGAGTTCAACCTGATCGTTTGAGACTTTTCAACTCAACATTAAAAAATTACAGACAGAAAATTAAGGTTTTTTTTCTTTCAAACTTCGAAATCTATATTTTTGCATCAGAAAAATGTCGCCGCTATTGATATGAAGAAATATATCTACCTAATTAATTATAATTGAGTAAATTTAACTTGCACACATATTTCAAGAGAATTTCAATCTAATGGATTAATTGTTATGTGATTCTTTCAAGATATTGTCCTCAGTCACTGATTATCAGGAAAGAACTGAAATCAGTGCCGTATTTCGAAAAATCAACACAAATTATTAATTCATTCGATTGATACTCTCTTGAAACAAGTGTGCATTTCACAGTAAAGTTTAATTAATCAGACTGAATTATGTATTTATTCATGGCGATATTTTACTGATTCATGTGAAAAATATAGGTTTCAAAAATTCCCAATGTTCTGAGTAGGTACTGCCCTGAAATTTTTAAATCACATGACCCGTTTCTAAGGTTGGTAAGGAATGATGAAATTCACTAAATTTATTGAGAATCCCTTAGCTGATTCCATGGATAAAAATTTGGAGTAACATTCATAAATCACCTAGTATCTTGGCAACTAAGGCCTTTAGATATAAAGCAAGCTAAGCTACTAAAAGGTCTGGGGTGACACGACAATCCTGTATATCTACGGAATCATTGGACCTGAGCTCCGAAACATTGCTCGATAATGCAGCGTTCAGAGGTTCCCGATTGTGAGAATAATGTATATTGAATATTATATATATATATTGGTAAAATTAGGCATAGTGATCGATTTTATAACTTAATACGAATTATCACCAAATTAATAGTAAACACAAAATGCTACTGAATAAAGAGGAACTTGGCAGATGTAATTAATGATATCTATCATTAAAAAAAAATAATGTAAAACATGGTAAGTTTTTGCATATGGTTCATAAGGAATTATTTATTTATCACTGGAGAGAAAACCGATGGCCGATTAGTTGAAATAAAGAGGTTTCCGATACAAATTCGATTTCAAATTCGCCATCTATTTAGGAACAACCTGTAACTTTTTTCTGTTGCATATTAGGGTAGTAAAATCTAAAACATGGTTTAAGTAACTGAAAATGTCATCTTTTTGGCGTGAAGGGAAAAGAAATAGCTGAAAATTCAAGACGAAAAACAGTTTTTTGTGAATAACTCAGAAAATATCCACTTTAGGGCAAGGGTGTGATGCATACACTCACATTATTTTTTAACGTAGATTCAATATCTGCCATAAAAAAATGGGGTTCTAATTTGAAAAAATTGATTTTTCACGATTTTGTCATCCCTAACTTTGAAAGCGATTTTTTCACCCCTTGTATCATGAATCGCGATTTCGATTCTTAAAGTGGATACATCAATTTTACATCTTGAAAAATCCCAAAAATGAAAATTTTCCATCCAAAAACCTCGAAGTTATTCTTGTTTCAGCGGAGCTCTATTTTCGATTTTTTTTTCGAATTTTCCCGCTCAGAGAGAATTTTCCAACCAAAACTGAAAAATGTTACATCAAAATAAATTGAAATTTTCCAAGGAATCTATTTCTGCAATAAAAAAATGGTGTTCTAATTTGAAAAACGGAAGTTGACGTCATTTCCGGAAAAACCGGAGGTGCTCATGCCTTGAAAATATTTTAGATTTCATCAGCATCGTGAAATACTTATAAGTGCTGAATTTCATGAAAATACGTTCAGTAGTTTTCCGTATAAATATGGGTGAGGTTCCTCGTGAAAGACCCTGTATTAACCATGATATTTTCTCTTATCCATAGAACATTATTGATTACTATTGTCATAGGATCCCATTATACCACTCACCTCATAACCTTTTGGTTGGACAATCCACTCATCATAATTTATTTCTGCAAAATCCACATACAAGGGTTTGCGTTTACAGATATTTCTTAATCGTTTCAACTTTTTTCCGTAACTCTTCCTTGAAACCAAATCGTCCCAAATACTATTACTTTCTTCTTCGTAATCTTCATCTGTAAATCTCTTTTTCCTTTTCTTGTTATTTTCTTTTTCTGCTCTCAGTTGTTGATCTGCGTGATGACTTGAATTTGAAATATAAGAGAGTATCAATATGGGATAATCGTGGTCCAAATCATCCTTGTCTAGTGGAAGTAATGATAATCTCAATTCATTTTCTTCCTTGATTTTTATAGAGATGACCGAAGACATTGTAATAACAACTTGCAAATTTTTGTTACGGACTTTGTTGATATTCAAAATATTGGCAACTTGGTTTGTGAGATTGAAAGATAGCCATGTATTGTTGGAATGGTGTATATGAAGTTCGTGGGCGTTTTTAAATTCCTTCTGAAGTTCATCGTATACGAATAGTGATATCCTCTTTTGAATACCTGTAACAATTGATTTTAATATCAATTTAATATAAATCATTACTATGATTATAACGACTGAATGATTTTGAGCCTTCTGCTCCATGTTCGTAAACTAACTCTCGTACCCAGAAGGTCTAAAAGAAATTCTAGAAAAGAACTTTTACGCGCTGGTCCAAATTCGCTGCCAACGCGATAACCTATCGATATATTGACCAGGCCGAACGCAGTTTCCCTTTTTGATGAAAACAATCAGCGATCTTTTTTTCATATGGTCCTCCCCAACCAGCAAAGTTGTCGTATAATTCTGATGATTCTCGAATTTTTCATTTTATAAGTATTATATTGAACTCTCTAGAATGTCAATTCTTTATATAGATGCTAAATAAATTTCAATCTGTTGTGGACATCTCAAGTATTTTATAAATTTATCACGAAAACGTTTATATGGCCGAATCATAAAATATCTTATAAAACTGTTTCTATACTATTTCTTAAGGGGACTATTACTGACTTATAAAACATAAATATTTATACAATTGAATTGTTTTTTAGTGGGTTTATAACATTTTCCTAGGATATTCCGGCCTTCGGTATAAATTCATTATAAAAATGTTTCAAATTTGCTTTGTATGAAGTTACATTATAGTTTTATAAAATAACTTTTACTAACAGTATGCTTTTATAAGATAATTCATTTTTTCGTGATCGCATGAATATGAAATGCATTTGGATTGAATATTCGATATCTTTTGAATCTATAAATAAAATTGAAAATTATTTCCGATTTCGTTGGCATTTACACTTACTTAATGTAAAAAAAATTTCTAACCCTACTTTTCCTGTAACAGTGCGTTTGTTATTATTTCATTTTCCATGACAATAATGAAATATTATCTGAATCGCATTTTGAGAAAGGTTATATCGAAATAATGAACATCTTAAAGATTTCATGAAAATCTATATCTGAAATTGAAAGTTATAGGTATTTGATTTCGTCGAGCATGTCCACTCACTAGTGTTGAGAAAAAAATTTGAGGGGTGGTACTTCTAATCAATCTAACCACACTTTTCCTACAACAGTTGGGTTCGTCATCATTAATTTATATTAATGCCGTGACGATAATAAAATATTATCTGTATCGAATTTTGAGTCAGGTTACGACGAAAGAATCAACTAATTTTCGTGAAAATCTATTAATGGAATTGGAACTCAATCTTGATTTTGTAAGGCATATCCATTCACTGGAGTTTGGGAAATATATGAAAATGAGAAGTCAGGAAGAGCTTTTGATTCTAACCACACTTTTTCTATATCAAATCAGCTGCGATTCCGCCAAAGCGAAATTGAAAAATATGTCACAGAGGTTATAGCTGCGATTTGGGGACCCTGTGTATGTTTCCATCAGTCACCAAGGCGATAGTGTTAAATATGTTTCATAGCAGTTGAATAGTAGCTAAATTATTACAGAAACCTTTATAAAGATACAAAACTATTTAATAAGATGACGCCATTAAAGATGGCAGTATTTAGGATGATAAAAAATGACGAATCTGAAAGTACTGGAATATACATCCGTGTTGATATTTGAATCACCTAAGAAAAAAATTGGGTTGATAATGATGTTTCGCAAACATTGGTTCATATTTTGATAAAAAAAAATTATAAGACCCACGAAGCATTTTAATGTTTTGTTCATTTATTTATGGAAAACGTTCGAAAACGTTTATGATATACTAATATTATGCTTTATTTCACAATGAAATTTAATTCGCATCAATATTTTCGTTCCCCATTTCGGGAACTATGACTCTTAGTGCATTAACATATAAATAAAATGGTTTCTGCTAAAGATTAAAGATAGGCGACGTTCAATATTTTCCCATCGACTGTCATATTCCGAATTATTTCTTGCAACTGAAAGAAATAATTAAAAAGTATTTCGATTTTTTAAATAACATTCCAGATTACTCTTTTATTTGAGAACAGGCATGTGAAAAACCTTATGAAGTTCCTATAAAACAGTTTTAAAGCTGCTTTATATTTTTCTTGTAACTTTCAGGCTTTATAAAATCTCGAGGGTCGCAAAATTGTTTTATAAAATGTGCCAATTTTGTATTTATAGTTATTGTTTGAACGCATCAGAAACATTTCCGAGAAGACAAATATTATATAAGCATTTGGCTGAAAACGTTTCTGCAACAGTTATAAAATATGAAATTGCTAGTTGGGTCATGAAATGTTGAATGAACCTCGAGCTATAATTTATCGATCAAGTACTAGATTTAAATTCGATTCGAGCTGTATTTTTGGAAATAATGGGGAAATGAAAATCTGAATATACAGGGTGTTTCACCATAAACTGGTCAAACATATATGTATAGCCGTAAAGATGACATTGGAGAAGTCATTTTTGCCAAGATGGATAGAACTATTTCAAAGAACTCAGTTTTCTAAGATTTTCGTAAAATACTGGGTGTTCGGTGAACCTTGAACAATATTCTAATTGGTGATAGACTAGCCTACGGCCACTCGAACATCGAAAAATTTTCAGATAAAATTTTCACCGTTTTCGAGATAATGGGCATTTTGGAAAGGATCGCTACGTCTCGTTGATGTTTTCTATACCATATTTCTAAATTGAAACTGTTTTTTTCCCGAATATTGTTGATGAGTGTTGCTTTTGGCAAGTTCGAAAAAGTTTTCTAAAGTTCATACAATTTTTCGAGAAATGTGGATGGAATGATAGATTTGAATTCTACCTATTTATTTTCTCGTGAATTTGACCCGATTATCTGAAAAAATAAACAATCACGTGAATGTGGATATTTACTGCAAAAATATGCGCACCTTGTCAAGTCACCAGAATTGTTTCTGGAAGAGATGTTATTTCCGTTGCAAGAGAACAAGTAGATAATCTAGTATGTCCTCAAATTTCAATATTGTGACGGAAAACTCTTCTGTCTCTAATTTGTCGAAATTAATTGATGGAATTATGATTAATATAAATGAACCCATTGCTTAGGAAGAAGGACCTTTTAAATGGTGTTGTGCCCCCTTTACAATGGTTCTCTGCTGTAGCATGTGGATACAACTTTTCGATAACTTCTCGACATGTAACATGCCAGTTGTAGTAAGTTGTTGCTTCAACTTGTTCTATCAAATATATTAAGTAAAGTTACTCAAAATATTTTAGTTCATTGATCTGGGAGCTCTAGGTTATTCACAAAATCTTAATTATAAATCCTCTGCAAATTTCATTGAAATCTGATGAAAAGTTTCTGGAAAAAAATTTAGAAATCAAAATTGAAGAATTTTTGAATAGAAATAAATGTTTTTTACCGGAAGATTACTTGGTGATGTAAGAATCAAGAATATAGAAAAAACATGTATGTTAGTTCCCGACGTTTTGCAAATATAGTTTCTATCATCAGGCATCTACAAAAAATTCATGGAGCATCATGAATGAAATATGTTATAGATTGTGTACAGAAATAAATTGCAATTTATAAATAGAAATGACAGACTACAGAAATATCACAGAAATAATAGTTTGGCATAGTTTGAATGAAAATAGAAATATATATATATATATATATATATATCATATGCTTCGGCAACGAATTTGGACATACGTGCAAAGGTTTTCCTAGTTATTTTATGTTTGTCCGTCTCAGGGCCGTACAATATTCGACTTATTGGTGGGGCAAAATAAATTCAATTCACGGCATTTCAACTTTGATCCAAGGAATTTTTAGATAGTTAGCTTTTTCCCTTTTAAGATAAGACAATGATGTTCTAGGCCAGGGCATTGCCCTACCTTGACGTATCCTAGGTACGGCCCTGGTACATCCATAACTTCGTTGCTCACGGACTGATTTTGATGATTTTTTTTCTTTCGATTCAGAATGCTTCGGAGGTGGTCCCATTTCAGAATAAAATATACACGGTGTTCCGAAAAAGAAGTATAATAAGATCGATATATTTTCCGTAAGCAACCAAGAATTTTATGGAAAAAATTACGAATAAAATTTTCTTTTACGTATCGTAGGCACAATTCTCTCGGTTATTAATATCTCTTCTTTTTTTTCCTCTGCATCCCATAAAGCTCCTCCAGAGTGGTCTTTTTTGAGAATGAAATATACAGGGTGTTCCAAAATGGAGGAATAATAAAATCCATGTTTTTAATGACAACCACCATCTTTAATTTTGAAGGTTTTTACACGTTATCACTCCCAATATCTGAAACAGAACTTTTAAAAATTAAATAAAATTGTTTTTTTCATGTTAGACGCCCTTGCGGATTGCAGTATCAAACTATTTGTCAAGGGCAGTTTCTTGCAGAAAAGATTGCCTAATGAACAATACAGGAACTATAAAAACGATAAAGAAAAAAAAAACTGTCAATGTGACAAAAGTCTCAAATCGAAAAAAAAACGACAGGAAATAATTCTTGAAATTTTCTGCTTTGTCTGATGAAAGAGTCAGATTTGTACTCTGAAACGTCACAGTTCGTTTTCTTTATCGTTTATACTGTTCCTGTATTGTTCATTAGGCATTTCTGCAAGACACTGCCCTCGACAAATAGTTTGATACCGCAATCCGCAATTTTTTTTTAATTTTTAATAGTTCTGTTTCAGATATTGGGAGTGAAAACCCATAAAAACCAAAAATATAATGCAAATCCTTCCAAAATAAGCTTCAATTGACACCATATTTAAATTGGAAAGATCATATTCCTCTACCCATAACAGGACATTTTTGATAAATTATATAGGGTGTGTTCGGAAGAGACTTTTGACAATATCAATGTTTTTTTCAATGGCAACTGACAATTTTTCATTAGAAAATTGGAAAGGACAAATTTCCCTATGTCTATTGAGATAATACAAGTAAAATAATTAAATCCATATTTTCAATTGGCAACCACGATATTGGATCTCAAAATTGGAAAGATCACGTTTTAATATACTAATAGCACGATATTCCAAAAAAAAGAATATGATAAAATTCATGTTTCTTCAATGGCAACTACCAATTTTCAATGGAAAACCGTAAGGGTCTCATTCTTCTACGTATAAAAGATAGTCATAATTAAATTTACAGTGTGTCTCGAAAAAGTAATGGACACAATTCTCCCGATAACCTGACGATTCCTCTTTTTGTGTAGGATGAAATATTCAGTATATTAAGATCGGTTTTTGATTGGCATGTACCACATCTGTATATATAAGAAAATTAAAAAGATTACGTTCTTCTTGTATGGCAAAATATTTATGGAAAAATATACGAAATGTCTCAAAAAAAGTACCCTCATAATTGCTTTATGTGCGAAGCTATTTCAACGATTTTTTTTGCCTAAAGCAACACAGTGACTACAATCGTTAACGAAAAGCGATATAGTTCATAATATTTGTACCTCAAAATATTGTTCCGCATAATTCTGCGCTTGTTTGAATCAAATTTGGTGATTCGCGTATCTCTGCTGTGAATGAATCGCTTTCAATTGAATTTATCACATCTTCTCACATATGACATGATATAGGTACATTATGTGGAAAATAAAAGGAGTCTCACACTTTTTTTCCGTCCCATTATTTATTCTGTTTCAACGATTTTCTTCACTTCACTGAGCATGCGATACAAAATTGTGAAATGAATTTTTTTAGAACCAGCAAGTTGTCGTATGATTCTGATGATTCGCAACAATTTCATTTTATGAGTATCATATTAAACTCTCTAAAATGTCAATTCATTATATTGATGCTAAATAAATATCAATCTGTTGTTGTGTACATCTCAGTATTTTATAAATGTATCACGAAATCGTTTAAATGGCAGAATTATAAAATATTTTATAAAACTGTCTCTATACTATTTCTTTTGAGGTCTATATATAACATAAGAAACATGAATATCTATGGAACTGAATGATTTCTTAGTTGGTTTATAACATATTCCTCTGATATTCCTGACTTCAGAATAAATACCTTGAACAAACATTTAAAATTTAACATATGAATTTACATAATAGTTTCATATTTTTGTTTCCCATGACGATGATCAAATAGTACCTGAATCGCATTTTCAGTGAGGTTATGTCGAAATAATGAAAATCTTTCAAGAATTTATGAAAATCTATATCTGAAATTGAAATTTTTTTTCAATTTCGTCGGGGATGTTCACGCACTAGAGTTGAGAAAAAATATGAGATGTGGTACTTCCAATTGTAACCACATTTTTCCTGTACCAGTTGCGTTTGTCATCGCTATTTTATGGTAATGTATTTCGTGACGAAAATGATATATTATTTGAAACGGATTTTGAGTAAGTTTAAAGAATTAACATATTTGAAGTTTTCGTGAAGATCTATCAATGGAATTGGAAATTCATCACGATTTTGTCGGACCTATCCACTCCCTGGAGTTGAGAAATTATAAGGGACGGAGAGTGTGCTTCTAATTCTAACTACACCTTTCCTATATAAGATCAGCTACGTTTTCCGTACTTTTTTGAATTCATCTTCGACTTTTATTGTTACAACTGACAATTTCATGGAGCTTATGACTCCAAAGCGAAATTGCGACATATGTCACAGAGGATATAGATGCGATTTAGGGACCACGTGTAAGTTTCCATTAGTCACCAAGACGATAGAGTTAATATGTTTCATAGCAGTTGTATAGTAGGTGAATTATGATAGAAAGCTTCATAAAGATCCAACCTATTTTATAAGACGACAGATGACGCTATTAAAGATGTCAATATTTATGATGATGAAAAATGACGAATGCTGAAAGGACTGAAATTCGCATCCGTGTTGATATTTGAATCACCTAAGAACAAAATTGGCTTGATATGAGGTTTCGTGAAAATTGGTTCGTATTTCAATAAAAAAAATTAGATCGACGAAGCATTTCTTAGTTTTGTTCATTTCTTCATGAAAAACGTTCGGAAATAGGAAACGCGTTTATGATATACCAATATTATGCTATAATTCTCAAAAAAAATTCATTCGCGTCGATAATTTCGTTATACATTCCGAGGACTATGACTCTGAGTGCCTTTACATATGCCCATGATGTAAAAACATGGTGTGCTCATCTGAAAAAAAGTGACGTCAGCAAGATTCAAAAACAAGGAAATATATATTCTGTGCTTTGAATTTGAATGAAAAAAGTGATATCATCATTGGTAAATAAGATCACAGATGAGCACACACATGTTTCATTTTCAGAGGGCGGTGTCTAAAGGTCCACACTTCGTGGACGTGGTGTGGAATATGTAAAGCTTGCGCTGCAACTAACGGCCCTTATGGCAAGAGAAAGGCTCCAATGAAGCAATATAACATAGGATCTCCTATGGAACAAGTAGCTATCGACATCGCGGGCCCCTTTCCCGAAACAGGTGAAGCTTTCCAGAGGAAAACCAAGTCGTCCATTTCAACCTATTGGTCCCGTACGCGTCAACAAAAGGTGACGAAGAAAAAGTACGTCTCATCGAGGTTCCAGCAAAGGAAAATGACAATTTCCAGGAATTTATGAAAAGATACGGGGGAACTCAAGTTGGGCGGTTTGGTGTCACACAGGAAGTTTGTCAAAACCTGTTTACAATTCCCGAGAAATACTCTCTTGCTCATTGTGTAGCAGCCGATTTAAAGATGAGTAGGGTAATAGCAAGAGTATTCAGAAATAAATTTGGATGTCAAGAGGAAATTATGAGATAGCAGCCCAGAATAGGAAAATGCCTGAGATTGAAGTCAGAGGGTCGGTTCATTCATTACGTAGTCACGAAACAATACTCCTATCAGAAGCCCACTTACCAGAATTTATGTACAGCATTGCATGGCTTGAAAGACATCCCATGCTTTGGGGTTAGGAAATTAGCTGTTCCCAAGCTAGGTTGTGGACTGGATCAACTGAATTGGCGGTTTGTGCGAAGCATGCTTAGGTAGTCTTCCAGAAGACAGGTATGCAGCTCTTGGCATAAAATTTCAACCCAAAGCAAATCGAAAAGCCCAGCAAAACCGTAGACTCGCCACGGTCCTCCGAGGAATTCATGGAATCTGTTCTGGGACAGAACAGGCTTAAGGAGGGAACAGCGTGACGAGTACGGGTCCTGTCTGTGCGAATGTCTTCCAGAAAGCTGCAGACGTCTATGAGTCATTCGTCTGCGACTGCAGCACTCTGGTAAATTCTAGCACTCGTTAGAAGTTCCACGATATATATAAGGCCGGGTGCGGAGCAGCACAGGAACTAATTCAGCGGAGCTATTTAAAGCGAAAAGTAATCAGTGAAAATGAATTCGTGTGGAAACAAATTGTGCACAAACTTTGATAGAATAAGTTGTTTAGTTATTATAACTGTAGTGTGTAAACAAGTGTAAATAAATAGTTTAATTATTCTGAACGTTTTGATAAACTAAGAAAACGTTACAATATTCATAGTTGTTCCAGGTTTCGAATGAAAATGGGATAAAATCCACTACTAAACGTCAACGAGGTGGTGGACCTTTAAGGTTGATTTTCATTATACGTTCCGTAACCTTTCAGTATCCTTCCCGTGAAATATTATAAGGTGTAAATGCACTGATGTATGCACACTATACGTCCCGTTAACGTTCCGTCAACATGACATTTTTGCCTACTAAATTTTTACTTAAATCATACGGAAGGGATACTGGAAGGTTACGGGACGTATAGTGAGAATCAACCTATAGACACCACCTAATGGTCGATTCTCACTATACGTTCCGTAACCTTCCAGTATCCTTGCTGTAAAATATTATAAGGTGTAAATGTATTGATGTATGCATACTATACTTCCCGTTTACGTTCCGTCAACATTCGACATTTTTGCTTACTAAATTTTGACTTAAATTATAGGAAGGGCTACTCGAACGTTACGGGACGTATATAGTAGGGTTGACAAGGCATGAAAGGAGCTCTAAAACAGATTTTCCCGTGGACTTCACTGCTAACATGTATAGACCACTTAGTAAGATTCCCTACACCCTTACAATGCAAAATCAATTTGTTGTCAAAAAATCGTTGTGTGCAGGAAGTGGGAGGCATTTTTCCAAAAATTGGCAAACATTTTTTTCCATTCATCTTTATCTACGTTGAGTGTTCTTTATTCAGACAAACTTCTATCAAAATATAGGACTCAGAAATATTTCATTTTAATTATCAAACAAGTCGGATACCATGCGCTTATATGGAGTTCCTTATGAAATAATCGCCTGAGAATGTTTACATTTATGTTCATTTCGATTTTGCTCAAAAACTGTTGGAAATATCGTAAAAATGCTTTACATAAAAGGTGTTAACCAAAAACATAAGATTCAGATGGATGGGTCTGCTAATGCTGCAGTTTGAAAATGTGTAAACATTCACCCTAACCGTAAAAAAGTCTATCTAATCCTTATAATTAGGTTCGATGGAATATGCCGAAGCCACACGTTTCACTGTTAGTTTTATTGCCGCCCTTTAATACGCCGACAAAAGCGTACTGTCTTCATCGGCAGGTTGCCACTCACCCCTCGACAGGACCGACTCCCTACTGGTATTCTCGAAGATTTCATTTGTTTTTCTCATTTTGCCGCTGATTTTATGATATTTTGGTTTGTCTGTTTTCGCCTGGTAACGGCACTCAACTGCGAGCTTTGCAACCCTTTCGATGCCCTATGATAGAGTTCCATTTTCCTTCGTTCATAATGCATAATCATAGTGTGTTGTGCGAACTGAATATAACACTTACCCTATTTGCAGTAAACATCGGCGTAGCAACAACTGGGGAATTACAAAGAGGAAAACGTAAGGCAAGTTGGCAGTTTTTGCGCGCCTATTCTAAAGGAAATAGCTTGCTATCGTTTTGTACAAATGTCTGTAATTTTCGAATTTCGAGTCGAAAATGGTCTCAAATGACTAGGTCTAGGTCGGACTCCCTGTGAAGAAGCCGTGGTCAGAAGTAATTCTATCCGGCCATCCGTGTACATAATAACTTCGGAACTGATGAAGTTAGGGCTTTGAAATTTCTAGGTTGTGTTCGGGTCCGAAATTCTGCCGTTAAATTCGTTAAAGGGCCAAATCCATCCAGACGTTATTGACGTTTGAAGTTTCCACTTTTTTCTCCGTATTTCCAGAACCACATATCTGATCAATTCAAAATTTGGTATTTAGAAAAAGAATAATGACGCACAAACTCGTGAGGATCGCGCCTTCAGAGAATTTGAAAAAGAAATATATTTTGTGCGATGATGCGGACCGACAAATTTCTGGTCACTTTAACCCTAGAACGAAACGTTGGTAGGGACTTGAAAGTTTCGATATGCACCACGAGAGACTTTCTGGACTAGCAATAATCTCTATTGAACACGAAATAAGCAAAAAAAAAAATAATTTTGAAGATGAAATAGATGATTTTGCTAGATTTAAATCCAGAAAGGTTCAATTACTGTGATTTCTGAAAATTCCAGGGTAGAAATGAGAAAATGCTCATATCATACTTAGGTGAGCTATCTATATAGAAAATCGATTTTTTAGTTTTATATTGTTTTATGTACAGTTCATGATCATATTTTTTATGTTTTGTTTTTGAAGGTATAATATCCACAAAATTATGTTATTTTCTTCCTTTTTTCAATGTGATTTTTTAATCTATGTAATATTTTTTGTTTCATTAAAAAAAAACCTTGGACACACTTGATATACCTACGTATACAAGAATATCGAGATAAGCATTTTTCATTCACACCCACTCCCATTTTTCCGATTAACTTAACTTTCGCTATTTTTCATATATGTAAACGATGGGGCGCAAAAAAATTTTTTGCCTCAGGCGCCAGAATTGTTCGCGCCGGCCCTGGTTGTGTGAAGAAAAATAAAAAAGCAATTGAAGGCCTTAAAAATGGGATTCATTTATTCGAATTCAATTTCTTAAAAGAACTGAAACAACGAGAGAAACGTTCTTAATTATTATATTGATCAGGTGTAATATTTATAGATTATAGATATTTCGAAACGAAATTGTCTGGTAATCCAGTACCACGAAAATAAAGATCAAGATTAATTTATCAAGACCAACTAAACTGGATCTTTATGTACACTGGGTGAAATGTTGAGAAAGGAAAAATTCGGCTAAAATTCACACCAACAATCCAACAAGGCAAATGCCCCCAATACTAATAACTGTTACTCCATAACGGTTAATGAATTTATGGAATATCTGATATATATTGAAATATTTTCAATAAAATGACAATTTTCAATCGAGCAAGTCCTATGTGAGTACGATAAGGGCAAAGCAAATTCCGTGGCAAGTGTATATGCCCTGAAAAAATGGGACAATGGAAATAGGTGTATACTGCAATATTTTTCCAAACTTCTTCCGGTTCATTATCCTCCATCTGATAGTGATAAATCAAGGCAATTTATCAAGTATAACTCAGTTGCAGATTCAGATTTCATATCCCGGAATCTGGTCGTTTCAATTAGGAATGAGCGATAATTTCAGAAAAAAAGTATATAAATTATATCACACAGAGCTATACGTCAAAATATGCGAATAAATTGCCACGAATTTGTGTGCCTGTCCACAATTAACAGAAATGAAATCGAATATGCAAGTTATACAGGGTGAGTCTTTGACCTTGCAGAATATTTTAACAGAAGATTCCTGAAGCCGAAAAAAACACTTTTTTCACTTACCATTTTTTCCGATTCGGGTTGGTTCGTAAGATACATACTGTTGAAAATTCATGAAAAAATTTAATTTTCGATTATATCTCGCGAACGATCTCATCAAATGAGATGATTTTTGGAATATAGTTTTTTATTGATACGATGAATGTTCAATTCACAATGGATGTAACCGTAAGAATCCCGCAACTCGTGCGTAAAAATCAGAGAGGAAACTACAAAATTCATAAATACCAAAATCTTCACAATAGGTTCAACTTTGCTTTTGACTTTGACCATAAGTCGAATGCAGTTCTATTCTTATTCCTTATGATTTCTGTTGTTAAATTCTTACATTTTATGTATAAGTAAATTTACGGTTAAGTTATGTCCATTGTGAATTGGCTGTTAGTTCGAAAGTGGAGTAATATGACTAAGCTCACCTCAAGTTCTACAATTCAAATACTAATGTTCAAGCAAATTTCCACACCACTATATCCATTCAAGAAGCTTCCTTTTCAATTTCGAGCTAATTTGGGTAGTATAATTGATTAACTTCTCACTTTTCCATGATAATGGGGATTCTTACTGATTTGAATGCAATCTTTCTGCTGACCCATATTTCTTGAAATTATGTACAGAACTTTGATAGTATTTATTTTGAGGTATTCTTCCAATGTGCTTTCATAACATAACAACCCATGATGGAAGAAAACCACCATGACATAACCTTAAAATCACGGAGCCACAGATTTATAGTTCAGTTCAGAATCATAGACTTTACAAGTGTATACATAGAATTAGCATATTGTGTGTTGTTTGATTTCGAAGAGTTCTTTCTTTCTGTTCGTCAATCTGGCAACGTTTGTACGTTCATAGATAAATTAGGTACATCTGTTTTAGTTATTTATGAAAATGAAAGTTTGAATGGGTTATGTCTGAATCTGATAATTCTTGGAGAAAATGAAATAAACAAAGAAAATTAATAATTACAAATTGAAGATGAATCTCAAAGCTGATATGAGTGATAGCTAGATGAATTCCCCATTATCGAAAATGAAACCAAGAGGAAAATTTTCAACTTTTATCGCCCACAAAATTTGGAATACCTAACTTGTTTATTGTACTATAAATACAACTTTTTTCACCAACTGGAATGTAAAAAGTAAGTTGACGCTTGTTTTCATAACAGAGTTGCTTATTTCGAAGATTTGAATGGTATATCTTAGGCTTGGAAAAACTTCAGTGTTCAGGTTTCCAGGGGCGGCTACCCTATTATGAAAATTTATGGGGCCTATATCTTTTTATCTAGGCCGAATCGGAAAAAATGGAAGATGACAAATGTGTTTCTTTCAGCTTCAGGAATCTTCTGTTAAAATATTCTGCAAGGTCAAAGACTCACCCTGTATAAGGTTTGTTTTGGTTCCGAGTTCAGAACTGTTCTGGAACGGTTCCGCATGCGCGATTGCGATTTCGTGTTTTGGTTCATTTCAGAACCGATTCAGGATTCGAGTAATCCTGTTTTGGTGATTTTCAGAATGGATTCCGAACTGTTCTAGAACTGTGAAAGGAGTTCGGGCGTGAGAGTCCGAACTGCTTCTGAATTTGGTAGTTCCGTAAATCAACTTGGTTGTTTCGGTTACCACTTATTGGTTACTACTTATACGTTCCGTAAATGTTAGGTGTTCGTTTGGTTGCTGGAAACCAGACTATTTACGGAACGTGGTTACGGTGAGTATTCCGTGACCAGAACAACCGATGACTTTTTACAATAGATAGAGGATACTTATCGCTTTCCGAATGTGTATTTACGGAACGTGGTAACTGATGAATCGTTAAGTAGTCTGTCACCAGAACAACCGTCGATTTTCTAAGGCATGTTCGGTTAGTGACATAGACAATATTATTCAAAATTCAAATTAGTCACTTCGGAAGAAAATCTTTCTGATTAATTTTTTTGAGCATTTTATAAATATTGACTGTGTTGTTTGGTGTCGCCAGTGAGGAGAAAATAAAAAAATTTAAGCAATCCTACGGGAATTGAAGAAAATATTTGCGAATAACTTGTGCCGATGCTATCATAATAAAAATTAATTTCATATATATTTTAATCTCAAAATATATATTATTATGACTTTTCCAAAATCTTATATCAGTATGGACCCAGATAGCACACCATATCCCCAGTATATCCTCTCAAAATCCTATTCGTGGCGTATGTCCCAGGACATTGGGAGGATATACGGGGGATGTACAATTGCGTATATCCCTATGATTTAGGGTTCGTATATACCAAGTATGTCCTCTGAGTAACTGCAACCCACATTAAATTTTCGACATTGAGAGGACATACTTGGGATGTACAACTTGGGATATCCCCACGATTTAGGATACGTATATCCCAATTATGTCCTCTAGTAGCTGCGAATGCTGCGATGCAATCCAAGTCAAATTTTTCGAAATACTCCTTCGCGTTAATTGCTGGTTCAAATACCAATAAGAGCCAGAATGTTTATGGGTTTGATCTATGTTGTATCATTTAATAACGAAAAATATCCAACTTGAGGTGTGAAATCGAATCATTCACTTTTTTAATATATCTGGGTGCGTATCTGAAAGCTGAGATCAATGAATATCATTTGTTGATTATGAAAAAATCAGAAATAATCTGATAATATAAGAAAATTCACTGTAGCAACGTGAATAATGTGATAATATATTATTAGATCATTGATTATCGATCACACAGATTAGGAAGTTATAAGTTTAGATTACTTTATGTTCTGTGGTTCATAATCTATGATCGGTCAATCATGGCATTTGACAGATTCTGCGTTGATCGGTATTTCTTTATTTTTTTGCTTCTTTTCTTGACTTGGAGTAATATTAATTATGGGCATTACAAAACACAAGAACTGATGAAATGGTATACTTGTCGTCTTCAGTAAACTCGTTCTGCATTCGTCCATTTCGAAAGTGGATTTTGGCAGTGATTTTGTGCTATATTTTATACCCTGTGGTATGTAAGTATAAAAAATTCATTAACTAGCTAACAAATATAACATAGGGGTCCAACGACAAAAAGGAGTAATTCAATACATATTTTATATGTTTATTCATTTCCAGCATCAAATACAGTGAGTGGAAGAAATCAAACCAAGAGAATGTGAAATAATGTATACAACAAGCATTGCACACAAAATAATTTGAACATTTGTGAGTTGATCAGGTGCAGTTCGATAAGACAGTATAATATGTGAAACTTTTAAGGTGATCAAAGTATGGTTAAGACTCTGATTATGCAGTGTCTTATTATCCTGAGCATTGTGTTGGATATTGTACAAGGTGTGAAGAAAATAAAACAAAACCTAAAGGAAGCCCAAAAACCAGCAAACGATGAAATATCAACCAATAGACTGAAGGACTTCGGTCGATGCCCTTTTCAGAAAGAATAAAGAACGGTATTATTATTATCAACTAATTATCATGATTCTTTGGATATAACCTTCCCAATGAATAGCTCAGATCTGGAGACATTTAAGATTTTTTTTTAAGTGATGAGCAAATTTTTCATCTAGTCGTGAGTTCCATTAATAGTTTGTACATCAAGTGATTAAAATGAATTCATGAGTAGAAAGTTCAACCTATGAGCCCTAAGTGTCAATTCATTTTGATGAAGATTTAAATGATAATTTCTTCTCAGAAAAAAAGTATTTTAGGAAATAAGATTAAATGTATTGCTTTGATTAATGGTTGCTAGGTCACTGAGTATTTGATTGTCATCTTACCCTTGATGCTATGTGTTGAATAATGTCCTTTTAAATGGTCAAAATGGGATAACATGAATCAATCTCAGGCGATGTACCAAAAGCTCTGGTTATCGTTCGGTTATCCAAACGGACTTATAGGCAAAGGATAATCTGTCAGTTTGGATAACCGTAACTAATCAATTTCAAGCGATGGATCAAAAGCTCTGGTTATAGTTACGGTTATCCAAACTGACATAGATGAAAGATAATCTTTCAATTCGGATAACCGTATCTATAACCGGAGCATTTGGTCCATCGCTTGAAATCACATTTTGTGTTGATAAGTATTTGCAACTGTCTGAATGTCATTTGTCATAATGTTAATGTAACTTGCTGACTTTTAATTTAAGGCCAAAGAGATTGCACAATGCGGAAGAAACACAATAGTTATGAATTTATAGGAGGGGCAATGACTCCCCCAATCAGTGACAACGGCAATGCAGTTTAACTGGCGAAGAAAAAGAGGAAATTTGGGAGATTGTATATTACAAAATTGATAAATGGTAAGCAAAATAAGTCTGCAATTAATTTATTGTTTCAATTTATATATTTTGTTTCAGACGCTGATGAAATTGCGAAAATTTCTACACTGAGAAAGACGGAAAAATCTGTTGCTGGCTGGCTAGAGAGATGTAAAAAGATGATTGAACCCTGTGCTAAGTTGAGAAATATGTAGTATCCCTTTTTTTTTGTAGGCTTTCTTTTAGAATAAAAATTATTGAAATTACGTACATTGCTTTAGTCTAAATTAGGGATGTCCTATAGTCAACTTGGAACTATATCCCTAGAATATATGCGTAGACCGCTGGGGGAGTTCCCACTTTTCTAAATAAGTCATCCTCAGGATGTCCTCTTGATAGCTTATGGTCTGTGGAGTATATCCTCCGGATATACAAAAACACCACCTGGGGGATTCCCACTTAGTAACATTCTATATCCTCAGGATATCCTGAGGATGATGTATAGACGAATTCGGATTTCTCTGGGATATACTAATATCCCTGCTCCATAATCCCAAGAACATCCCCAGGATCTTATTGTGCTATCTGGGGAAATACGCCTCTTTGGGCGACCTTGACATGTCGGTTCTCTTAAATTTGTAATCGAAGGGAGCATATTATTTTTCAACTGATATGACGCTTTGGATCATGCAGTTAATAGTGCCTGGCCGCCCTCTATAAAGTGCAGATAAATTTATATTACATGTTCAAGAATGCCTGCTCATATAATAAAACGTCAACTCAAGTGATATATCTACAACATAGATTGAGTTTGAATGTGAAAATGCAGGTTGCATAAATTATTTCAATAAGCTGGATCTGTTTTCAAATTCGGATTAGTCAGGAAAAAAGAGCTCGAGAATGTGTTAACAGTTTTCTTCTAGCTGCTATAGTTCACGAGATCCCTTCAGTAGACAACGAATTTTGCCCACCCTGTACACCATATCGTAAAGGCAATTCGGAAAGACAGAAATTATTTTCCAATATATTGATGCTAATCCATAAATCGCTCTCGTGTCACTTCCCAAAGGCGGCGTAGCTTTTTTTCTCTTAACTTCTTCCGGTTTCCCCGAGAGTTCCAGACACTAATTGCTACACAGCTAGTCAGCCGCAGGCGCTTCATCAATAGATTCACTACGGAATATGGGAATTATCGATGCTGCTTGTTACCCCAAAAACAATATAATAATAAGTACATAGCTCTACGTGATTGAATATCGTGTATCGCGCTAGTGGCCAGGGGCGTACCGACACAGGGAGACTTCATCTTCAAAGTATACACAATTACTGATTCGTTAATGAGACAAATCGGTCGAATGGATTTTGAGTTATGGTCATTTGAAATTTTGAGATTAATTCCCTAATATTTCAGGATATACTCATGCGATTGAATTGAAACTGTTCCGGAAACTGTTCTTTGAATCCGGAAAAAACTTTTGCCTATACCTTGAACATCATATTTGAGAGCTATGTAGCCAATTTCATTTTGATACTACAAAAATTTCTGGAGATATTGAGTAAAATATAAAAAATTTCGTGGTTTTCTTCTCGATATGATTGTTCTCCAGAATAACTCAAGAACTACTATATACCCTTTCAAGATTTCAGTTTCCCGATGTTTTCAAAAACATAGATCGAATCGTCCTTCAATGAAAAATTCCACCTTAAAATTTCAGCCAAATAGGGTCTATAGAACAATGACCAAAAAAATTTAAGAGTCCTCCTACATTTTGTTAAATGGAGAGTTATTAAGCTCATTGTTCTGTAGGCCTTTTTTGGCTGAATCTTCAAGGTGGCATTTTTCATTGAAGGACGATTCGATCTATGTTTTTGGAAACATCGGGAAACTGAGTTTTTGAAAGGGTATATCTGCGGAATCATAAAACTCAATATCAACTTGAATCGATCCAATAAAAATCAGTATGAGACATTTCGTCAATCTGATCGCCTTTTTTGGATATTCCAGCAAGAAAGCGATACTAATGATTGTGTAAAAGTTCGAAGGTGATTTGTGATCATAAAAGGAAGGTGATGAAAGGTTTTCATGGTGGAAAATGTGAACTGAAGATGTGACATTTTGGAACTTTGGGGGCCCATATCTTTGAAACTAAGTGAGAGCGCCAATTTAAGTTTTGGGTAAACCTTAAAATTTCGGAGTCCAGCAGATATTTATCTGATTTTTGGCTTAATATATTCAATTCGGTCTCCTGAATTCAAATCTGCAATCAAAACTTGGCGCTCTCACTTAGTTTCAAAGATATGGGCCCCAAAAGTTCCAAAATGTCACATCTTCAGTTCACATTTTCCACCATAAAAACCTTTCATCACCTCCCTTTTATGATCACAAATCATCTTCGAACTTTTACACAATCATTAGTATCGCTTTCTCGCTGGAATATCCATTATTTCATTGAAAATAATCGAAAATATCTTACAACCATTTAACCTTTATTTTGGTAAATGTTCCTCATAGTAAAGGTGAAGTTTGGCATTGGCGCCAATTCCTTGGATGGCGGTCGTGTATTAGTCACATGCGCTTTGACAGCTTCGATCAGCTGATTCTGTAATTTACCCAATGAACTCTATAATTTTATAATACCTGGAAGGGACCCGTTTTGAGCGACAAGTGAAGCCAATTCGTTGCTTATGCAACCCGTGAAGTGGACGGGTATCTGTCTCTTTCTTCCTCATTGCAGTAAAGGGAACTCTGTCGCATTTATTCTGAATATTTAAAATTTTTCGTTTCAAATTAGGAGAACCTGAATTTTTTTCGTACTAATTCGTGAATAAGGCAGGATTGAAGAAGATCGCACATGTTCAAGTGAAATTTCAACTTAGTGAGCGGTTTTTCTGGGGAACAGCTCGTTATCATCCTCCGTAAATTTGCGTTTTTTTGCCGAAAATGGTTCCAAGCGACTAGGTTGGACTCACTGATGAAGAGTTCAATGTCAAATTGAATTCTATTCAGCAGCCCGTTGCCACAATAACTTACTACCGAGAAAAGCTATAGCGAATTAAAAAATTCAAAATAAGTTCGTTAATGGGCAAAATTTACCTAACAATTTCGAAGTCATATCCATTTCAAATATATTATTTTATTTCCTCTATATATATCTCAAGAAGTACTGATGCGATCAGATTGAAACTTGCTAACTGATTGCATGAAGAATCGTTAAAAAAATATTTTTTTTCGGAAACTATCAATGAGATTTCAATGAAACTTGGCGCAGACCTTGAAGTCGAATCTGAACAGCAATGTTCGAAATTTGAGCTCGATTAGACACACATTTCCAAAAATATCGGAAAAAAGTATGTCATATTTCGCATTGGGAATGAATTTTAACCAGCGCTTAAATTTTCCTGACTTCAAGTCAGTGCTTTTCGAGAAGTATTTTCCTATGTTCCTATTATTTAAATTTATCGTAATAATGATGAAACTATCGTCAATCGTCAATGCACAGCTCACACCAACATAATTCTTCACTTTTTGAACCACACACGTGGTGAAGGCTGAGAAAATAATGGCATATCAGAGAAAAATAGATATTCATTTTTAAAAATATTGCACTTTCTAAACGATGTAATACCCAAACTAGCTGAATTTCTGTAAAACCAAATTTTTGCCGTTCAACACCATTTACTTCAATGGGTGTGACAGGGAGAGGTTACCGTAATTAGCGCTATCTTTGTTTCGTTGCCCCTTGTTACGCTTTAAGCTTAGTTGAAGAAGGGTCGGGTCCTTTCCAGGTAGTAATATAGAGTTTACCCCAAAGTTGAAATTGAGGCGATGCCAAACTTCACTTCAATAGGATTGAAATTCAGTGTTATTTGAGGTTAAATGGTGTTCCGATATTTTCGATAATTTTCACTGATATCTTGAATATTATCGCGAGAAAGTGCTACTTATAATTGTAAAAAACTTCACTTCAATAGGATTGAAATTCAGTGTTATTTGAGGTTAAATGGTGTTCCGATATTTTCGATAATTTTCACTGATATATTGAATATTATCGCGAGAAAGTGCTACTTATGATTGTAAAAAACTTCACTTCAATAGGATTGAAATTCAGTGTTATTTGAGGTTAAATGGTGTTCCGATATTTTCGATAATTTTCACTGATATATTGAATATTATCGCGAGAAAGTGCTACTTATGATTGTGAAAAGGTTCGAATTTGTGATCTATAAAAGGGAAGTGATGAAAGGTCTTTATGGTGGAAAATGTGAACTGAAGAAGTGACATTTTCTAACTTTGGGGGACCATATCTTCGAAACTGAGCTAGAGCGCCACATTTTGATTGCAGATTTGTATTCAGGAGAACGAATTGAATACAACAAGCCAAAAACCGGATCAATATCTGCTGGACTCCGAAATTTTAAGGTTTACCATAATATTCATCAATCGATTCCTTTCTTTCCGATCAAAATTTTCGATTGTATTAATTCGAAATGGCATCCTCTCGAAATGACTATTGTTGTGTGCCTCAACTCAATGTCATTCATGGTCAAAGAAGAAAGGATCATCTAGTGCCTCTAGTTTTCATTTTTTCCGAAGCCAAATGAAAGTAAAGTTAATTTGGAAACAGCATTTGGCAGGGAACCCAATGATAGAAGAGAGGAATAGCTTTAGAAATTGAAGATTGGAAAACAGGTCACGAAATACATGAAAGTATGTTCACTGCATTTCTCTGAAGATATTTATTTTCATAAAGGTAAATTACCTACAATGTATTCATTTCAAAACAACTTCATGTCATGATGTTTTCAGGTGTAAATGAAAATAAGAGAACTTTGAAGAAAAATGCTGCAGTGAAACTACCGAGCACTTCTGCATCTACCTAATTCACATACTACACAACATCATATTCTAAAAGAGTGATCTGGTTGAAAATCTGACAAAAACTAAATATACTGTTAGAGTTGATAATAGCTGAAGTTACTCATATAAATACATAAATACTTTTCGTTTCTTTATATAGGTAGATTGAACCAGCTGTGACATTTTTCATTTTGTATGTGTATCTTGAGCTGCTGTAATATGAAAATGAAATCAATTATATGTCAATCTGTTTTCTTTTCTTTAGAAATACGATGCAAAAGAACTAAAGCAGAAAATCTGTTTTCATTTTATTGATTCACTCGTTTTAAACAAAGAACAAGTCATATCATTTGGACTGATTCTAGATTTACCACATAATATAGCCTGCATTCAGCACTTCCACATAAATAAGAGTCCTTAAATTACTTATTGAGGCGCCTATTTTTCCAGAAATTCAAGTAAACTTACATATTGGTTCATTTTGATTCACCAAGCAACAGACACTAAAATAACAACGAAATTATCCTCGAGAAACGATTTAAAGTACGATTTTATATCGTGATCCAAACGAAAAGTTCTTTCTCAAGAAATCTCACACAAAATCATGATAATTTTTTTAAATATTCAAGCTCTGCTTAATAAACATTCGTTCTTCACCACATTTCTAAGGTTTGTTTACATAAAACTACTACCACAGATCAACCAGATAAACACTCTCGTCATTTACTTAGGAAATCTATGTCAACGCAGATATGACCCTGAATCGAGCTAATCAGAATTTTAGCAGGCGTTTGGGGTGCTTTGGGGTGCCAATCAGATTGCAGGAATAGGATTACGTTTCGCTTGAAGAGGTTATAAACATGTAAACAAACTGAAATGAATTTTTTTCCTATTTATTTGATGAATAATTTCGTATCTATTCCATTTTAGAATATAACCCAAAGAGTTTTTACAACAAAATCAAATGTTTAGTCATCTCTGAGGTTCTATTTCATGATGAAAGTCCTCATTAATGATGTTTTAACTTCACACAAACAAGAATTGGAATCGAACATCATGTTTATTTTATTCAATATAAAGGAATCGCAACTGAAGTAAAAGAATTACAACCTCCATTATTCAATTAAAACTATTTGTCTAATAGAATTGTATATGATTGCACAACCACAAGGATTGGAATCGAACAAAGTTGGTCTATTCATAGTTTGATTTTATATTGAAGTGAATCTCATTTGATGTGAAAGTATCACAACCTATACATTTTCCATTTAATACAATAGTATGTTTCTGTTTGCTTGATAAATTGATTTCAAAGAACAAGTTTTCGCCAAAAAAGTACCTCTCAATGAATTACTGTTGTATATATTCTTTATTGATAAAATAGTGAAGCAATTATGGATTATACTCAACTTGCTGAATTGAATTATGTAAAAACCAGTGTCTGAAACAGTTTGGCAGACTTCACGTAAACATGGTATACGTACTACGATATAGTTACTGAAAACTTAACAAATAACATATTTATACGAGTAATAATTGATAGTGTTATGGAAAAGATAAGACAATGTAGTTTTTAAAGGAAGTCTATTTCTTGTTTATAAATTTTTAAAGTTTCTTAATTTCTTACACATTAATTCAATTGTTATCACACATATTAGAAAAAGGTTTGCAATGAAATAGAACACACCCAAACTCCCAGGAGATTTTGGGGGTTTTCATAGAGACCTATAAGTGTCACTACAAAGCTTCTCTTATTAAGGTAAACTGGTTTTCCATATCATTTTTCCAAAATTTTTATTTACTCCAACCGAGTTCTTCTATAGGAGTGTTAGATGTGAGAAAACACTCGCTTTGGTATTGGAAATTTGCGTTTCAAATGGATTCATCGAAAAATCTTAGTCTGATTTGAATCTTGTGATTCCTGAGTCCCAACAAATCCGTTTTCACATTTTGGTTTTAGATATTCCAGAATCAAGTATTTAATTTGACAGCAGTTTTGAGGAAGAAGAAAGTGTGGTTATGTCTCTTGTATTTCTCAAGGTCAGAAAGACGCGATTCCCGCAAACGATGAAGTGATTTTTCTTGTTGGTCTGTGCTACTAGATTGGACAGGTTCCAAATTTATCCGTTAGGTCGCTGGCATCTTCGCAGAAGTTCCCAATACTTCCAAGTGACTAGACATTGTGGTGTAAACAAGGAAAAAAACAAAGAAAATTTTTTTTTTATTGGTGAGTCTTTCCACAGCAAAGTTTTATTTTTTGGCCTTTCAAAGAACTCTTTCTTCGTACATGAAATTGAATATTAGATTATCTAACCATTTAAACAAGCAATTCCTGTACTTATATATGCAATAATTATTTGTCTGGGGGGAAATATATGTCTATAATATGTTTATAAATATATAGGTAATATATCCTGTCTTGTAATCGGCTGGCAGGATTTGGATGGAATTTCGTATTTTTTGTGAAAACGCAATTTTACACAAAAATATAAATGATATTGATAACAGCTTTGTGGAGCTTGTCCATCCTCAGAAACTGCTCTAACTAATTTGTGTTCAGACAGTGTATTGTATTTCAATTTAGTTATAATTTTATTTTACTCAGAAAAAGACTTTCCATGATAGCTTTTCCAAAGCGAAACTGAGTCGCCTAGAATTTATGTATTGAATCTTGATCGTAGAAGTGATCATGCTTTTGCTGATCAAGCGAAAAATATTTCGAAAAATTACTGTGAATTTTTGAGATACCCAAAAGTTTAGGATAGTTGGAAGTAGTGCCTTGTGCCGTAATAACGATTATTCTAAGAATTCTACTTCGGTTCCGTGAACGTTCGTGCTGAAAGAAATTCGGAATCGGTTCTTTATCGTACCCGCGAAAATACCTAATAACTTCTATTATGAAGAACTCACAGAGTTGAAATATTCGGAAAATTCAAGGTATAAGTTGACTGAGAGATTGTAGATAGACAAAATCTGCTCATTGGTTCTGGAAATACCTTCTTCACTTTCTCTATAAACCCTATGTGCCCTTTGCTGTATGAAGGTTCCCCATAAAATTTTTCATATGTGTTCTTTTCAAAAAATCTTCCCAGACCACCAGAAGTGTGATATGAGTTAATTTTATGTCTGCGCTAATAACAAGCAAAGCCTATTCATCAATTTGTAATTGGTTATGTTTATACAGTGATAAATGCAAAGTTGTCGTATAATTCTGATGATTCTTGACTTTTTCATTTTATAAGTATTATATTGAACTCTCTAGAATGTCAATTCATTATATTGATGCTAAATAAATTTCAATCTGTTGTGGACATCTCAACTATTTTATAAATTTATCACGAAAACTTTTATATGGCCGAATTATAAAATATCTTATAAAACTGTTTCTATACTATTTCTTAAGGGATCTATAACTAACTTATAGAACATAAATATTTATACAATTGAATTGTTTTTTAGTGGGTTTATAACATTTTCCTACGATATTCCTGCCTGTGCTGAAATACACCGACTCAATTATTTATTCTTGTTTCCTACTTGCCTACCCCTCGAAAATGCGGATAGGCAACTCGTGTTGATACTTTTGTGTTTGTGCGTTTGCCTAGAGTACCACCTAAGTATAGCATTTAGTTACCAGTTTTTCATTGGGTTTTTATTCGCGAATCTGAATTACTTCAGATATAAAAACAGTCTTTGAACTTGGTTGGCAGAAATAACATTATTTCGTTGCTTAGTGGAATACTGGTGAACCATATAGATTACATTTGTGTTTCAATATCATTTTATGATATTTGAAATATTTGAATCGGTCACCTTTTCTTATTTTAGGTAGGTAAAGTGAAAGTTAATAAGGTGAATGATTGTATGCAAATGCCTTTTCTTATTTTAGCAAATAAACTGCGTATTTTCATTCAGCCCTTTAATTGGTAAACCTCCCCGTATCAGTACATGCCTTTAGTATAAATTCATTGAAAAAATGTTTCAAATTTACTTTGTATGAAGTTTCATTATCGTTTTATAAAATAACTTTCACCAACAGTATGCTTTTATAAGTGAATTCATTTTTTCGTGATCGCACATTTTATTATAGTATTGCATTCCATGACGATAATCGAATATGGAATGCATTTTGATTGAATATTCGATATCCTTAAAATCTATAAATAAAATTGAAAATTATTCCCGATTTCGTTGGACATGTCCACTCACTTAATGGAGAAAAAACAATTCTAACCCCACTTTTCCTGTAACAGCTGCGTTTGTTATCACTATTCTATTTTCCATGACGATAATGAAATATTATCTGAATCGCATTTTGAGTAAGGTTATATCGAAATAATGAACATCTTGGAAGATTTCATGAAAATCTATATCTGAAATTGAAAGTTATAGGTATTTGATTTCGTCGAGCATGTCCACTCACTAGTGTTGAGAAAAAAATATGAGGGGTGGTACTTCTAATCAATCTAACCACACTTTTCCTACAACAGTTGGGTTCGTCATCATTAATTTATATTAATGCCGTGACGATAATGAAATATTATCTGTATCGAATTTTGAGTGAGGTTACGACCAAAGAATCAACATGTTTGAAGTTTTCGTGAAAATCTATTAATGGAATTGGAACTCAATCTTGATTTTGTGAGACATATCCATTCACTGGAGTTTGGGAAATATATGAAAATGAGAAGTCAGAGCGTGCTTCTGATTCCAACCACACTTTTTCTATATCAAATCAGCTGTAGCCTTATGTTTCCATTAGTCACCAAGGCGATAGTGTTAAATATGTCTCAGACAGGGATGGGCAAATACATGCTTGGCTTAATTGAAATACAAATTACAAAATACTTTCTCGCAGGTATTTGAAATACAAAATACTTTCAAGTCATGTATTTGAAATATAAAATACAAAATACAGTATTTTAGCTATTTGTATTTGAAATACAAATTACAAAATACATTCAGGTGTTACGTAAAATGTGAAAAGAGTACAACTAATTCAGCTCAGCTATTTTATCGCTTAATAAAGAATTTCCTTTCAGAAACACAAGATTTTTGAATGTAGTATCAGACAAACAGCCTCTTGTTGGGGAATGAATGAAACCTGCTAAAGAAAACAATCTTTGTACAGGTCCTGATGGGCAGAAACTTGTGTTATATTGTATGAACACATTTTTACGCGCTTGTTCTGGGGAACAGCGCGTTATCATTTCATCACAATGTCTGTAATTTTCGAATTTTGAGCCAAAATTGGTCTCCAACGACTAGGTTGGACTCACTGATGAAGAATCCGTGGTCAAAATTGATTCTGTCCTTCCGGAAGTGTGCGCTGTAACTTTCGAAAGGAAGGTCCTAGAGTCTTGAAATCTTCAGGTTAGGTTAAGATCCTGAATATCTCGGTTGAGTTCGTTAATGGTCCAAATCTGCCGAATGGTTTTTGCGCAATAGCCATTTGAAAATTTGATTTTTCAATAACTCGAAAAATATTTATCTGATCGAAATGAAACTTGGTTGGAATATGGACAGTGTCGATAAGAAGAATTATCCATGGAAAAATTTGAAAAAAAAATTTTTTTTTTTGAAAATTTATTTTTAAAATTTTCCTTTTTGATTGAAATTTCCGAGTCACCATTTCGCAATGGGAACAAGCGCGTAAAAGCTGCTGACTTCACATCAGCGCTTTTCTAGATCTTTATGTTAGGATAATGTTCAAGGATGGTAAGCTTTTTGCTCCTATCGTTTTTAGAAGTTGACTAACTCTAACTCCATGATGAAATGACCATTGCGCAGGACCTTTTCTTCCTTTCTATTTGCCGAAAATATGATTGCTAGCAAAAGAACTAGATGGAGCAGATGAACGTCGCACCATCTGAAGGGAGATTCAGGGACTATTTTCTGTAGAGTGCTCAGCGCTAAATGTATTTGTTCGGAAGTATTTCGAAGACAAAAGTATCGAAATACAAAATATTCAGCGTCAGGTATTTGAAATACCAATTACAAAATACATTTTCAAGAAGTAATTGAAATACAAATACAAAATACATATTTGTATTTCAAATACGTATTTCAATTACAAGTAATTGAAATACTGCCCAGCCCTGGTCTCAGAGCAGTTGTATAGTAGCTAAATTATTACAGAAAGCTATATAAAGATACAAAACTATTTTATAAGATGACGCCATTAAAGATGGCAGTATTTATGATGATATAAAATGACGAATTCTGAAAGTACTGAAATTTGCATCCGTGTTGATATTTGAATCACCTAAGAAAAAAATTGACTTGATAATGATGTTTCGCAAACATTGGTTCATATTTCGATGAAAAAAAAATTATAAGACCCAGGAAGCATTTTAATGTTTTGTTCATTTATTTATGGAAAACTTTCGAAGATTGGAAGCGCGTTTATGATATACTAATATTATAGTTTATTTCACAATGAAATTTAATTCGCATCAATATTTTCGTTCCCCATTTCGGGAACTATGACTCTTAGTGCATTAACGTATAAATAAAATGGTTTCTGCTAAAGAGTAAAGATAGGCGACGTTCAATATTTTCTCATCCACTGTCATATTCCGAATTGTTTCTTGCAACTGAAAGAAATGATTAAGAAGTATTTCGATTTTTTAAATAACATTCCAGATTACTCTTTTATTTCTGAACAGGCATGTGAAAAACCTTATGAAGTTCCTATAAAACAGTTTTGAAGCTGCTTTATATTTTTCTTGTAACTTTCACGAGAGGCTTTATAAAATCTCGAGGGTCGCAAAATTGTTTTATAAAATGTGCCAATTTTGTATTTATAGTTATTTTTTAAACGCATTAGAAACACTTCCGAGAAGACAAATATTATATAAGCATTTGGCTGAAAACGTTTCTGCAACAGTTATAAAATATGAAATTGCTAATTGAATTTTTGAATTTTGTCCTGAATTACTAGATTAGACTCACCGATGAAGTATTGAACGTTGAATTTAACTATTCGGTTGGCTGTTGGCACGGTAACTTACTAACGGAAAGCACCAGAGACCAGAACTTTTCAAGGAAGATTGCTTGAATGTGACAGCTAAGTAAGTAATGGAGCATAATCTGCCAAATGGGTTTCAAATTAAACCAATTTGCAGTTTCGTTGCTTTTTACTCAAAAACCAAAAAAGTACTGATCCTGAAGAATTGAAATTTAGTAATTAGTTGTAAAATGACCATTTGCATAATTATACTTCACGTCGGTGCTTTCGCTGAGTATTTCAATATATTATGTAGAATCAGCTTCAAATTTATATATCTAAGAAATATTATAAAACAAAGAATAATTTCATGAAAACTCTTGACTGTTTAACCAAAATGTATCAAATATTTGAAACTCCATATTTTATTCTGAAATGGCATCATGTCGAAGCTACATTGGATCGAACCCGTGAAAAACCATCAAAATCTGCTCCATTTAAAATAGCAGCTGATGAAACAGAGACAGTGTCCTGTCTAAACAATGAATGTTGAATTAAAATAGGTATGATTAATAAAAAAAATATTTCTTCTAAGAACATATTATTTTTACGCGCTTGTTACGGAAAACTAGGTATCATTTCGTCACTATGTCTGTAATGCTCCAATTTTGGGCCGAAATCTATCTACAGAGAGTATTCTTCTGAATCGGATTACGGCCGGACCGTAAACATAATAACTTCCGAAAGAAACAACTTAAAAACTCGATATTTGTAGAGAAGGTTTCGTCCTTAATTACAGAGGCCGAATTCGTGAATGGGTAAAATCCACCTAATGATTCCGCAGATATACGCATTTAAAATTTCATTTTCCCAATATTTCCGAAAATACAGATCAGATCGAATTGAAATCCAGTACTTTATAGTAAAATGACAGTTCGAAGGTTCATACAGAATTTAATGAGGATAATATGGTAAGAAGATACCAGAATATTGAATATTTGAAAAAAAAAATTTGAAAATTTTTAAAAATTGTTCTAATAACACGATCATCACGAAATTTTGCACAAGGTTGCCTTTCAGACGAAGTTTCATCATTATTGAATGAGTATTTCTTGAGTTATACCGAAAAATACAACGACATCTAGAAGAAATCCTCGAAATTTGACATATTTTTTATATATCTACGGAATCATTGGGCGGATTTTACTCATTCACGAATTCGGGCTTCGTAATTAAGGTCCAAATCTGTTCTACGAATATCGAGTTTCTAAGTCGTTTCTTCCGGGAGTTATTGTGTTTACGGTCGGCCCAGATATACCCATTCAAAATTTTATTTTCCCAAAATTTCCAAAAATACAGATAAGATCGAATTGAAATCCAGTACTTCATCGGAAAAATAAAGTTTAAAGGTTCATACAGAATTTAATGAGGGTAATATGATGGGAAGATCACAGAATATTGAATATTTGAAAAAAAAAATATTTGAAATTTTTTTCAGATTGTTCTAATGACACGATGATCACAATTTTGTCCTTTAACATCTTTGAACTAGTTGGGGGTTTCATCACGATTGAAACAGTATTTTTTGAATTATACCGAAAAAAAAATGATGTGTTGAAGAAAACCAGGAAATTCTAGAAATTTTTTCTCAATATCTCCAAAACTAATAGCCGTATCGAATTGAAATTTGGTACACTGCTGTGAAATATGAAGCTCAAGATATAACTGTAATTATTCTCAAATATGAACAATAGTTTCAGAAAAAAAATATCTTCGAAAAAAATTTTGAAATTTTTTTTTTGATTAAGTGATCATACGATTTCAACGAAATTTCGCTCAAAGTTGCGCGTCATTATGCTCCAACGAACTGCGAAGCTTCAATCCAATCGCTTCAGCAGTTTCTGAAATATGAGGGAAATAACCTCAAAATTTCAAACGGCCATAACTCCGAAACAATTCGGCCGATTTGGCCCATTAACGAACTCAACCGCGACATTCAGATGCGCAAACTTCCCTTCAAGTTTCAAGTTGCTAGCTGGCTTCGTTCGATAGTAATCGTGTCGTCGGCCGGCCGGACAGAATCGATTTTGACACCGGATACGTCATCAGTGAGTCCAACCTAGTCGTTTGAGACAATTTTCGGCTCAATCATCGAAAATTACAGACATTTGGACAAAACGGAGGGTCAATCATGAGTGAACTACTCAAAGAATGAAGCGAATGAAACTGAAAAATATTGACAGATTTCCCAATATTCCCAAAAATATAGATTGGAATGAATTGAAATCCAGTACTTGATCGAAAATTGAAAGCTTGAAGGATAATGCACAATTTCGTGAGGACGATATTAAAAACATGCGCGCAAAAAAGATCTTTCAGGAAGTAGAGTTGTGTTTGGCCTTGTCAAGACGTGAGACTTGGCATGACAACGAATTCTCAAATTTTTTCATGGATAATTCTTCTTATTGCCATTGTTCTTCTTCCGACCATGTTTCATTTCGATCAGATAAGTATTTTTCGAGTTATTGAAAAATCAAAATTTCAAATGGCTGTAACAAAAAACTATTCGGCAGATTTTGCCCATCAACGAACTCAACCGAGATATTCAGAATCAAAATTTCAAGACTCTAGGTTATTCTTTCGAAGAAGTTAGAGCACATTCGGACGGACGGCCGGCTGGACAGAATCAAATTTGACCACGGATTCTTCATCAGTCGTCTAGTCGTTTGAGACCGATTTCAGCTTAAATTTGAAAAGTATAGACATTGTGACGAAGTGATAACCCGCTGTTCCCCAGAACAAGCGCGTAAAAACGAAATTGTAACAACCTAACCTATAAGGTGGTTGAATTGAAAACAATTTTTCAAGTCCGTTATAGGAGATAAAACATTCGATTGTCGAGTGACATTCGGTTCCATGCGCAGGTCATGTCTACTTGTTGTTGATATTTGACTTGGAAAATCGACGCAAACATATGGCGATTCAAGACTCGGCCCCCAGATACGGAACATAAATTCATCGCTGGTCCGTACTTACGGACACATAGATTTACAGTATTCTACTCGCTCTTAAGTTGTGTATAAAACCCAATCTTTCTATTCTATGAACATTTTTTAGTCTAGCCAAGGACATTTCAAGGACTTTCCTTTGGCAAGGTAGGGAGGTATCATTTCTCCACAAGTCTCAATTTGGGGTCGTTCGCAGTTTTCACATTTCTTATGGTCTCTATTTTTTTTTGGTTATATCTTTTGAGCAGCGCAGAAGCTGACTTCACGTCAGTGCTTCTCTAAGCTTTTTTCGAACACTCAAATCAACTTTAACTTATACAAAAAGAACCAATAAAAGCAGCACAAGCAACGCAACACACAACAAGACCAGAAATGAGCAGCAATTACACAACAAGATCAGATCAGATAAACCTTCATTCTATAGGTCACGAGCAGTTTTGACAGTTGGGAGAGACTGGAGGACCAACAATAATCTAAAATGCATTGTTTACTATGGGAAAAAGCGATTTGGCTTGTGATTTTGGACTGAAATATTCACTACTGCATTATCTTGGAACTATATGCAAAGTAATTGATATCTTGTAACAGCAACAGCTTTACTAAACTTATGGAATTTTTCGAATAAATACAATTCTTGCTGGTTGATGCTGTTGTTGCATGTTGCTTGGTTTAGTAAGGCAGGTGATACAATTTAAAACCTAAGGTTTTTGAAGTAAATTCAGGTATTCAAGCTAGAATAATCAACATCAAATCGAGGAAAACTACCAATGAAGTGTTGAAGTATTTTCATTTGAATGGTAGGTACTAGCCGGATGTGGAGAGGAACAGAATTTATCCATTATAAAAGAGAGGAATAAGACTTGTCAGTTACCTCGGCAAAGAACATAGGATGGAGATTAGTCTCCACAATCATTAAAACTTGAATTAGATTGGATTGATTCATACAATTGACAATCAGGTATGCAATGATATCGAATTTTGAGCTGATTTTCATGTTTAGTCGAGTAATATCATGTACGTTATTTTGGTAGGGCATACCGCACGATTCGGAGTATGGAATATTTGAAAACTCATAAGTTCTTAATAAGCATTTCTTTATTACTTGAACAAGAAGGATTCATAAAAGATATTTCCATTCAAATATTAATGCTGTAAAATTTTTAGCTGATTCTAACTTAAGGCGCAGTATTACTACTGACAATGTTTTGTTTGGGTTTGCCGATTGATACCAGGTAAGGAATTTTCGTAAAATCGTCAGTTTTTGATAAAAATTCCTGTTTGTTTTCACAAAAAAAAAGATATAAGTCATCACTGATCGGAATTTTAGCCTAATTTGATCACTTTTGAGTCGTATTTTAGAAAGAAAAACCATCGACTGTGTCAATACCACTGTTCCTATCTACTACACCCAGGAATATCTGGCAGTGTCTAGGAATGAAAAAACTTATTAGCACGATGATATCACATATTATTTTCACAATATTTTATCTCCATATGAAAGTAACAAGGTGCTTATATAATTTACTAAAACACACAAAAAGACTGTTGACTGAACTAACCAAAGGTCTGTTTATTTGCCTGTTTATGAAATCAGGGACTAATTTCATATTAAGTACACCAAATGTATACTATCCTTTTAAAAAAAAGTGAATATATCAATCCAAAATTTTCATATGAATCATCATCGGTAAAATACAGGTAACAGACTAACATAAATCTTTCTTTCAACCTAACTCGAAATTTTTCACCGGGCTGTGGAAATCTATGGGAAGGGACATTCGAGTTTGCGTTTCCTCAGTAGAAGCACTGGAAAAATCTCACAAACGCCAAGAAAAATGCATAAACTTTCTCATTTTCTTAACATTCCTTTTAACTTGTCAATGATAATGTCTGTACCTCGGGTTACTCTGATAGCAACCAGAGGGAGTAGCGCTTGTCTACATTCGCCAATTGACAAAGAACACGTGCGTACCACAGAATATGAATAAATATTTCATTATTCTATAGCAGAAAAAGCTATTCTTCTAAACACCGTTGTCACTTCGTGCATGCCTGGCAAATCCCAAACCCCAATTTTGAAATCTGATTTTGAATACTTTCCGAAGGTAATCTGGGAAAATGATGAATGACCCAAATTCAGGAAAAACCCCTATTGCTGACGTCTTTTTTGTTTCCACCTTTATGTAGCGGCTTTATTATCGCCAGTTTGAATTCTTCTGGCACTTTTTCTACTAAAGAAGAAGAAGGAAGTTTATTTTGTCTAATGAACTGATTGCATTGCTGAGGTTTATAATAATATTATAACAAGTGCGCAATATTAAATCAATAATAATTCTAAAATTGTTCTATGAGAGATATATCAAATAATTTAGGAAAGGAAAAACGAAAACAAATAGAGAAATCATGATTGTGAATATGTCTAATCATATCAGCATTCTCTATGCTAGTTTCTCAAAATCGGTAAATAAAATGTCCAATCAGGTGAATAGATGCAAGGTACCAGATATCATCAGGTCTGTCTACAAATTAAATTACTGTCTTTATGTTTCTCATCAGTTATTATCTATTAAATTTTTTATTTGAAGTCTTGTTTCAATACTCATCCAAGCTTTCAAATGTCTCTTGAACAATTTTATATTTCTTATAGTTTTTAAGTTTTCTTGAATGAGATTGTAAATTTTGGGTGCAAGATAGTTATAGCATCGCTTACCAATTGTCTTGATACATCTGGATGTTTGGTAATTATGAACTCTGTTCCTAGTTGTGTAATCATGTTACGGGGCGTTCACTGCTATCTTATTGGATAGGATGTTAGAATAACTCATGGTTCGGAAAGGTACGTTGTTTAAATCAGTTTCAGGACCCACTTTGATACTATACAGGGTGAGTCTTTGACCTTGCAGAATATTTTAACAGAAGATTCCTGAAGCCAAAAGAAACACTTTCTTTCCTTACCATTTTTTCCGAATCGGCTTGGTTCGTGAGATACAGACTGTTGAAAATCCATAAAAAAATTTAATTTTCGATTATATCTCGCGAACGATCTCATCAAATGAGATGATTTTTGGAATATAGTTTTTTATTGATACGATGAATGTTCCTGGATTACAAAATTTCATCCACATCCGCCAGTTTCTTTGATATAACCATAACATTTCATACAAATACCAGAAATTCAAAGAATCCAACTTTTAAAAATAATTTGAATGCTATTCAACGAATTTTTGACCATTTTGGAAAGTAAAAGTATTTTATTTTTTTTCGTATGATGCGCCGTTTTCGAGTAATCTGAAATTCAAAAATAAAAAATATCTGTGAAATTCCGAGAATTGGGTACTTTGGCTGAATGCAACTCTGTTCAACAAATTCACAGAATTCAATTTTTCCGCGTTGCCACGTCTTAAAGTTGAGAATGGAATCCTAGCATTTTTTATTTGGAATGATTTGTAAGCGGAGTAGCTGACTTTGGCCAATTCACAATGTACGTAACCGTAAGAATCCCGCAAATCGTGCGTAAAAATCAAAGAGGAAACTACAAAATTCATAAGTACCAAAATCTTCACAATAGGTTCAACTTTTCTTTTGACTTTGACCATAAGTCGAATGCAGTTCTATTCTTATTCCTTATGATATCTGTTGTTAAATTCTTACATTTTATGTATAAGTAAATTTACGGTTAAGTTATGTCCATTGTAAATTGGTTGTTAGTTCGAAAGTGAAGTAATATGAATAAGCTCACCTCAACTTCTACAATTTAAATACTCCTAATGTTCAAGCAAATTTCCACACCACTATCCATTCAAGAAGCTTTCTTTTCAATTTCGAGCTAATTTGTGTAGTATAATTGACTAGTGCGCCCAGATCTCTCTTAGTGATGGATATACCTAGGCGTAGATCTCATTTAATGATAGATCTACCTAGGTGGTAGAACTGCAGGACGATAGATCCATGTTTTTGAATAGATGAAAGTATTTATTTACACGATAACTTTGCAAAGGAATAACTTAGAGACTCGAAATTTTCGTAGGTTTAATGCTTGGATACAAAGATCAAGTTCTGAATAAACAACATCCGCCTAACGATTTAGTAGATGAACGCTTTTGAAATTTCGTCATCTCGATATTTACAAAAATGAAGACACGATTCAGTCGAAATCCATCTTTTGGATAGACGATGACGGTGCTCACATTCAAAGACAAATTCCATGGATCAAATGAAAACACTCAGTACTTTGTAAACGACTTACAAACCCATAATACTAAATAGATCTGAATAGCTTGGTTTAATACATTTTTTTATCACAATTCTATTTTCGGTAATATGACGCTTAAGATGCCTAAGACGACTATAAACGTAATCGTAACAATCACCCTAATTCAAATTTCATAAAATCCACAAAAGAAATACAGAGTGTTTCACCATAAACGGGTCAAACATTTATAGCCGTATAGATGACATTGGGAAAGTCATTTTTGCCTCGTGAAATATACCTCGTTTTCGAAGCATAAGCGAGATACAGGGTGTTTAATGTCAACTTTCAGCAATATTCTGATAACTGTGGTAATTATGCGTGACCTTTGAAATACCGGTTTTTGGTCACACCTTAGTATTTTTTGGTGGTCGATTCAATTTTGGTGTAGAATTTATGAAAAAAAATTTCAAAATGGCGAAAAACCTACAAACCTGGAATTTTTTGTTTTCGGTTGCCATATTGGATAGCATTATTTCAATGTACTTGAGTTTGTAAGATTTTTGGTGAAATTTTTTTTCCAAAATTAAAACTCAATTTTTTTTACATGTCTACAGTGAAAAAAAAATTCACCTAAAATTGTTGAAATCTTTCGAGGTTGAACTCATTTCCATTCTGAACACTGGTGTGAAAACAGAATGAAAAAATATCCATTGGTTTTCATTTTATAGGCTTCCAAAGATCCCGCTCGGAGTACTTAAATAATGTTCATTTAAGAAATTTGTGGCCTTACGGAGGCCAAAATTGTGCTAATGGGCCCCCAGAATGACCTGGATAGAAATATGAATTTATCAAAAAAAAAAATTTTTTTTCAAAAAAACTTTGATGGGATTCGAACTCGCTCCACTTACGGCAATAAGGTCGCGTATAAATTGGATTTATTCTGATTACAAAGACGTCCGTTATCAAGCAACGGTAGTTCATCGAATGTGACCCGGTTTTCCGAAAGCGGAGAGAATTCTATTCCCACCAAAGTTTTTGAGAAAATATTTTTTTTCTTGATGAATTCATATTTCTAACCAGGTCACTCTGGAGGCCTATTATCATAATTTTGGCATCTGTAGGGCCACCGCTTTCTTAAATAAATTTATTTAAGTACTCTGAGCGGAGTCTTTGGAAGGCTGAAAATGAAAACCAATGAATATTTTTTCATTCTGTTTTCACCCCAGTATTCGGAATGAAGGTGAGTTCGATCTCGAAAGATTTCAATAATTTTTGGTGATTTATTTTCACTGTAGACATGTAAAAGCTGAGTTTGAATTTTGGAAAAATTTTTTCACAGATAATCTTAGAAAACCGAGTACGTTGCAATAATGCTATCCAATTTGGCAATCGAATACAAAAAATTCCAACTTTGTAGGTTTTCCGCCATTTTGAAATCTTTTTTCAAGAATTCTACACGAAAATTGAATTGACCACCAAAAAATACTAAGTAGTGACCAAAAACCCTTATTTCAAAGGTCACGCATAACTTACCACAGTTATCAGAATATTGCTCAAAGTTGACATTAAACACCATGTATCTCTCTTATGCTTCGAAAACGGTGTATATGTCATAAGGCAAAAAAAGACTTTTCCAATGTCATCTATATGGCTATATATGTTTGACCAGTTTATGGTGAAACAACCTGTATAATGTGAAAAATAATTTCATACAATATTCATGAAAAAAATGAATTTTTTAGTTATACAACAGGGTTTAATGAATATTCATTTTTGAGAACATTTCCTTCATAATCGTTTGTATCGATCATATCATATTTGATCGATTTATTATGTTCACATTGAAAGGAATTATAATGAATTCCTTCAGTCAGGTGTAAAACATTACTGCATTAGGAAAATGAAAATTTTCTGTTCAATTAATGAAGATGACCAATTCATATTTGACATCTAAATTTAATTGAATAATCATGATATAATGTTCTCCATTCAGGATGAATGCAAAACTGTATATTTAATCAATTTTCTGTTTATCGATTATTGATTATGATATCAAAGTATAGTTCAATAGAATGAATACATATTGTAATACGAAAAAATAACAGGTTGCATTCAACACTTCAAAACTACAAATCCTATTCAACACTGGATCTCTTGCCGAATAAAAAAACAATGCAATTATTAGCCCTGGTTCAAATTTTCCTTGAATTTAGGTTGTTCAATATAATCCAATGTGAATTTATCAGTAGAATCAATTAATGCTTTCAGATCATTCAAAACCCATGATTTACTTATTTCAGACACATTTCAATACAAAGGTAAATCATATTCAGCACTGTATTTCCTTTTGAATAAAAAACACTGCAATTATTAATCCTGGTTCATGGTTTCCTTATATTTTTAGTACATCAATATAGGAAGGACCTGGAGACTTCTTCTTGTTCTACATTATTCTGTTGAATTTTTCATGTCAATTTATCAATGGTGATGCTTTCAGATCGTTCAGAACTTACGATTTTCTCATTTAAGACACAATGATTATTTCTGGTTCTTTTTTGGTACGTCAATATAGAAAGGACCTAGAGACTTGTTTTTGTTCTATATTATTCGTTTCAATTTTCCATTTATTCCTTTTATCAATGGAATTAATTAGATCAGATCATATAAAACTTACTTCCAATACTAAGGTAAATCTTATTCAATACTGGATTTATAGACCACTGCAATTATTAATCCTGGTTGAAATTTTCCTTATATTTTAAGTTGGTCAATATAGGAAGGTTCTGGAGATTTGTTCCATATTATTCGTTTCAATACACCTTCCAAGAATAATTCGTTCCAACACACATCTCAAGAATAACCTCCAAATTTGTTTACCTTCCTTCACTTGAATTTCCTGGGTCAATTTATCAATCGAATTAATGCATCCAGATCGTTTAAAACTTACTATTAACTTATTCTAAACATATTTCGATGCATATTTTCACAAATAACATATATTCGTCTTATGAAATCTTGAATTTGCAACTGTAAAAGTAACATTATTTCTTATTTGACAAATGACAGTACTGACCGATGACCGTGAAGTTTGGCCGTATCTCAGGCCCCGCCCAAAAAATGCAGTTATCCGATTGGTCGAATATATCTGAATTTGTGTTGAAATTTCACAATATTCTGTTTTTTTTTTTAAATATTAGCAATTCGAGTGAGATATCGTTTTTTTCAATGGAAGGTAGGGTGATATTTCATCTATCTATGTGAATTTACCGCTTCCTCCTAACTCTAACGGCTACGAAGGAGATCGCTGATATGTGGGACGACCTTTTCGACCCAGCGTCACCTTATTCAATTAGTATAGTATAGAATAAACTTCTCACTTTTCCATGATAATGGGGATTCTTACTGATTTGAATGCAGTCTTTCTGCAGACCCATATTTCTTGAAATTATGTACAGAACTTTGATAGTATTTATTTTGAGGTATTCTCAAATGCGCTTTCATAACATAACAACCACCATGACATAGCCTTAAAACCACGGAGCCACAGATTTATAGTTCAGTTCAGAATCATAGACTTTACAAGTGTATACATAGAATTAGCATATTGTGTGTTGTTTGATTTCGAAGAGTTCTTTCTTTCTGTTCGTCAATCTGGCAACGTGTGTACGTTCATAGATAAATGAGGTATATCTGTTTTATTTATTTATGAAAATGAAAGTTTGAATGGGTTATGTCTGAATCTGATAATTCTTGGAGAAAATGAAAGAAACAAAGAAAATTAATAATTAGAAATTGAAGATGAATCTCAAAGCTGATATGAGTGATAGCTAGATGAATTCCCCATTATCGAAAATGAAACCAAGAGAAAAATATTCAACTTTTATCGCCCACTGAATTTGGAATACCTAACTTGTTTATTGTACTATAAATACAACTTTTTTCACCAACTGGAATGTAAAAAGTAAGTTGACGCTTGTTTTCATAACAGAGTAGCTTATTTCGAAGATTTGAATGGTATATATTAGGCTTGGAAAAACTCCAGTGTTCAGGTTTCCAGGGGCGGCTAGCCTATTATGAAAATCTATAATGCCTATATCTTTTTATCTAGGCCGAATCGGAAAAAATGGTAGAGGACAAATGTGTTTCTTTCAGCTTCAGGAATCTTCTGTTGCAATATTCTGCAAGGTCAAAGACTCACCCTGTATATCCTACTGATATGAATAAATTAATTATTCGAGTTTGTGGTCCTACAATTTCGTTCGATATAGCTTTGATGGTTTCAGCTCGTAACCCATTAACACCAGGAGTTCTTTTATTTTTCAGGTTCTTTATTATTTCTAAAATTTCTCCTTCATCAGTTTCTTCCATTCTGGTGTACGACAAGGTGCCTGTTTGAATTCAACATTTTTTATTTCTCCTGCTAGTTTTTTCCTAACAGCAGTAAAGTATTCACAGAACCCATCAGCTATCCTCTGCCGGTCAGTTGTTAAGGTTCCATCCTTGAGTTTCATCTCAGCAACGTCGATCCCCTTCCCACCATCACCCGAAATCTCATTGATTGTCTTCCACAGATTTGAAGAGCTCTCACAACCCTGATTAATTCTATCCTGATAAAATTGTCTTCTAGCTGCCCTGATTACTCCCTCCAACTTCCTCTGGTTTTGCCTGTGTACTGTTATGTTCTCTCCATTCGGATTCACCTTAATTACCAAAAACTGTATACGTTTTTTACTGATGGACTTTACAATTCCCCCCGTGATCCATGATTTCCGCTTCTGTTCATTACGTTTTAATTTAACCGTTTTGCTGCACTTTTGTATGTAGTTCTTAAGTTTCTTCATGAATGACACTGTTGCAAGGTCAGCATTATTCGTTGAATATACTTCACTCCAGTTCTCATTTGTCAATTCCTCCCACAAACCCGAAATATCCAAATAAGTTTTAGATTTCACAGGGGTAACATTTTTCACGTCCATAGATGACGAAATTTGAGTCAGTTGTGTAAGTTTCATATATCTGTGACCTTAATACAATATTCCGTGAGTTAGTTTTAACAAATATGTGATCTAAGCAAGATCTGGACTCTCCCTGCACCCTCGTGTAGCCATTGATCAATGATTCATAACCCAACTCACCCAGAACATTGATATATTCGCAGAGGAATGTCCCTCGTCTTGGATACGTATATTTATATCTCCCACCAACATCTGAAAATCGTTATCTCCTCTCAGAGAATTCAAGAAATCACCAAACTTATCAATAAAGTCATCCATACACACTGCAGGTGGTCTATACAAAGCAACAAGTAGCATACGTTTCTCCTCGAATCTAACAGATATTTTTATTACTTTAACACCCACAACATCTACAATTTCATACTCATACTCGAAAGTATTCCTCAAATATACAACAAAACCATCATTTTGGTTGTAATCACCCTGATTATATAACAATACATAGCCATCAGTATCAAAAAGTGAAGTATCAGGTATTTTCCAAGTTTTAGTGAACACTATGAAATCAAAACTGGTCTGTAGTTCACATAACACCACATTAAACTCATCAAAATTCTTATTTATACTTTTTATGTTATTATGAATCAATTTGATATTATTTCGACATTGGTAACCAATTATTCCCCCACACTCTGTTGCATCCCTGGATGAGTGAGTTCCAAGATGCTGCGCCCTAAAGTCTCTTATTTAAGCATCCATAAACCAAGCAAAGAAATAAAAAATCACAGAATTTCAAGAAACCAAAAAAAAATTGGACTTTCAAAATAAACATAAACTTATCTATTCGATCGGGTTCTGCCTCGCTTCACTTGAGCCAAAATCTTCTGCCTCTCTTCACTTGAGCCAAAACCTTCTGCCTGATGACACTTTCTTCGTTCAGAAGTTGAGAGGTATCAGACGGCCTGGGAACTCTCTTTGATTTCGGTCTATCGACGATGGAATTTATAGGATGCTGGACCCGCTTCGAGATCGCCCCTAAATTCCGGGTAGGTTTCTCAGTTGCTATGTCCCGGGTAGATGGGGCACTGCTTGCCAATATATTGGGAAAATTACCCATTCACGAATTCGACCTTCGTAATTAAGCCCAAACCTACTCTAAAAATATCGAGTATGGTTTCAGGGGAAATGTGCTCCCATTGCTAGAGTCGTATTTGAGTAGAAGAAAACAGACAGTGGAGTGGAATGGTATTTTTTCAGCAGAGAAGGAAGTTGAATATGAGGTACCTCAGGGATCTGTACTAGGGCCCATTCTCTTCCTTATTTACATCAATGACCTGATCATCACGACCAGTGACTTTTTATGTTTGTTCTGTGATGACACATCCATAATCGTGCATTCTAGGTGCAAAAGAAAATTAATTGAGAGGGTCGAATTGGTTGTGAGAGACGTTGAGAAATGGTTTTTGTCGAATCTACTCAAATTGAATTCAGATAAAACTGTCAAGTTGGAGTTTGGAGGAAGGGAGAATCGTGCTTGTGTGAAATTCTTAGGAATTATAATGGACAATAAATTGAATTGGGCCGCGCATGTTGACTATGTTTGTTGTAAATTGTCAAAGAGTCTGTATCTTTTGAGGAGACTGAAGAAATGTGGTACTGAAGATATTTTGCAAATTTTCATAGCATACTTCTGTATCATATACTTCTGTGGGGAAATGCTTCAGATGCATCAAGAGTTTTCATTCTGCAAAAGAAAGCAATACTTATCATGTATGGATTGGCAAGTAGAACTTCATGTAGAACATATTTCGTAGACCATAAAATACTAACTTCTCCATGTCTGTTCATAAGGGAATGTTTGAAATATGTAAACCACAGAGGAAATAGTATGCCAAGAAATGGAACTTACCACAGGTTCAACACTAGATACAGAGACGATCTTCTCACTCCACTCCACACGAAGAAGAACACCCAAAATATTTCGACCTATTGGGGCGTAAAGCTTTTCAACTGGCTTCCTGTTCAAACAAGGAATTTACCCGAAAATAACTTCAGGAGAGCAATTAGTGATATATTGGTGAAAGGTGCATTTTATTGTTTAGAAGAATTTTTACTTTTCAATTTTTAATTTGATTGCTATTATTGAACCATGTAAAATTTGATGGTTAATAAATATTATTATTATAATTATTATTATTATTATTACGGAATCATTGGATGGATTTTACCCATTCACTAATTCGACCTTCGGTATTAAACTTCAATCCTTCATTACAAATATCGAGTTTCCCCGTATCTCTCGGAAGTTATTTTGTTGGACCAACTAGAATTTGACAAAAATTGCAGTGAAATCGTATAAGTATTCGTTGTACTGTTTAGGTACCAATGCTTCATGATGGTTAACTTCAACGACTCTATTGATCAGAGTAGGTATTGTACATGATGTGAACATTCCCAATTATTGTAACATTGGCGTTTATAAGAAATGATTTTTCTGCAAATTTTGCGTGCATGTCTATACTTTAGTTATTCTCTCTAAAATCACTGATCTTTTCCATTTCTGCAACAATTTATGAGTTATATTGCTTGACTGAATTTATCAATACTAAAGGACAAAAAAAAAACATTGAGCTCAAAAATAATTCTTGTTCTGATGATTCTTCCATAGTTTGCAGGGCTAGAAGAAATGGACATTTCAGCTGTGAAGCTTGAAGATGTGGATATTGAAGAACAATTCGTCGATGAAAATGCGATCTACGACAGAGAAACATTTTTGAAAAAGGAGGATGTTCATAGCAATATGGAGCATATAGATTCGGTTCATTTGAAAATCAAACAATTTGAGTGTCATCTTTGTGAATATGCTGCAAGGCAGAATGGTGATCTCAAGGAGCATATAGAATCTGTTCATTTGAAAATCAAAAAATTGAAGTGCCATCTTTGTGAATATGCTGCAAGGAAGAACAGTCGTCTGAAGGAGCATATAGATTCTGTTCATTTGAAAATCAAGAAATATCAGTGTGTTGAATGTGAGTTCGCTACAACGTTTAAGGCGAGTTTGAAACAACATATAGAATCTGTTCACTTGAAAATCAAAAACTATCAGTGTGATGAATGTGAATTTGCTTCAACTCAAAAAGGGAATCTCAAAACGCATATAGAATCTGTTCATTTGAAAATCAAAAAATTGAAGTGTCATCTTTGTGAATATGCTGCAAGGAGGAACAGTCGTCTGAAGGAGCATATAGATTCTGTTCATTTGAAAATCAAGAAATATCAGTGTGTTGAATGTGAGTTCGCTACAACGTTTAAGGCGAGTTTGAAACAACATATAGAATCTGTTCACTTGAAAATCAAAAACTATCAGTGTGATGAATGTGAATTTGCTTCAACTCAAAAAGGGAATCTCAAAACGCATATAGAATCTGTTCATTTGAAAATCAAAAAATTGAAGTGTCATCTTTGTGAATATGCTGCAAGGAGGAACAGTCGTCTGAAGGAGCATATAGATTCGGTTCATTTGAAAATCAAACAATTTGAGTGTCATCTTTGTGAATATGCTGCAAGGCAGAATGGTGATCTCAAGGAGCATATAGAATCTGTTCATTTGAAAATCAAAAAATTGAAGTGTCATCTTTGTGAATATGCTGCAAGGAAGAACAGTCGTCTGAAGGAGCATATAGATTCTGTTCATTTGAAAATCAAGAAATATCAGTGTGTTGAATGTGAGTACGCTACAACGTTTAAGGCGAGTTTGAAACAACATATAGAATCTGTTCACTTGAAAATCAAAAACTATCAGTGTGATGAGTGTGAATTTGCTTCAACTCAAAAAGGGAATCTCAAAAAGCATATAGATTCTGTTCATTTGAAAATCAAAAATTGAAGTGTCATATTGTAAAATAATAAAGGGGGCAAAAGTGAAATATGCCATATTTTTTTGAATCGTATTTATTACCTGCGAAATTCTTGGTTATATTAGTTATTGCATTTTTGCGCGTATGTTCTGGGGTACAGCGTGCTAACGTTTTGTCCAAGTGTCTGTTTTTTTCGAATTTTGAGACGAAAATTGTCTCAAACGTCTAGGTTGACTCGCTGTCAAATTCGATTCTGTCCGGCAGGCCGTCCGTCGAATCCTACCGACTTGTAAATTTCAGGGTTGGTTGCACTTCAAAATCTCAACTGCTCAAGCGATTGAATTGATACTTGGCAGTTACTTGGAGTATAGGGACCAGCAATTTTTGGCAAAATTTTGTTGAGATCGTGCTGTCACTAAATAAAAAAATTCAGAAAAGCACTGACGTGAAGTCAGCAGCTTTTGCACGCTTGTTCACATTGCGAAATGGTGACTTGGAAATTTCAATGAAATATAAAAATTTTCAACAAAAATTTTTATTCAATTTAATATATCCATGGAAAATTCTTCTTATTTGCACTGTTCATATTTCAACCAAGTTTCATTTCGATCAGATAAATATTTTTCGAGTTATTCGAGTTAATTTCAAATGGCTGTAGCACAAAAACCATTCGACATATTTGGCCCATTAACAAACTAACCGAGATATTCAGAATCTTAAACTAACCTGAAAATTTCAAGACTCAAAGTCCTTCCATTCGAAAGTTTCAGCGCACATGGCCGGACGGACAGAATCAATTTTGACCACGGATTCTTCATCAGTGAGTCCAACCTAGTCGTTTGGGACCAATTTCGGCCCAAAATTCGAAAATTACAGACATCGTGACGAAATGATAACGCGCTGTTCCCAAGAACAAGCGCGTATAAAAACCTAGAAAAGCACTGACGTCAAGTCAGGAGCTTATACGCTCTTGTTCCGTCATCTATACAGGGTCCTGCAATAGTGCGTTAGGATTCCATAGCTGCCAAACCAGACATTTTAGAAATTTAGTTGGAAAACATTCCCTTTGTACTTTCAATTCTGCATCTCAGGAAATTATTTTCTAATATACAGAGTGTTCCCAAATAAAATTATTCAACTAATGAGTGATTTTTTTGAATAGAACACCCCTTAGATTTTCGCATATTTTGAATGCTCTTCAATTCTCCTACCATGACGCAAAATATTAGGGATATTTTTCCAACGGTACGGATCTTATTCAGAAAAAACTGCAAACTGCAGTGGTGCGGTAAAAGCCCTCTACCGGTTTCGAGAAGCGATAGAAACATGAATTTGATCAGGATTTCTTTCAACTTAAGAATTTGGCATCTCATCGTTCCTAAATGACCAACCTCTCTTATACAGGGTGTCCGTTATTAATGTCCAAATATGAAGAATTTCAAATCTTTTTTTCTCGATTTTTTCAAATGTAACACCCTGTATTTTTTTTCCATGATGATGTACACAGTTCCCTGTTCCCTAAAACTAGCGCGTACAAATATGTCGGATTTCGTGGTTTTTTCCTCGGTATACAAGTTTTTCCCAAAATAACTCAAAAAAAACCTAGAAAAGCACTGACGAGAAGTCAGCAGTTTTTGCACGCATGTTCAAAGGATATCACCAATAGTAAATATGCGTGCAAAAGCTGCTGACTTCACGTCAGTTCTTTGCTAGGTTTTTATTCCTGATATTCAACCCACCTACTGAAAAATACAGTGCGCGTCAAAATTATTCATTTTCTCAGAAAAAAAATATTTGGCAACAAAATCCTGAAACATGTCAATTTAAGTTTCACTTTTACGAAATTTTTATGCATTTTTGGAGGATTTTTGTTGCACCCTGTGCCATCCCCAACAACCCTCTAAATTTTTGGAATGGGGAAAGTGGGTCATGTGGTACTTTTTTGGCATGGTCTTTGTGTCTTTTACAGGCGTGCAGAAATTTTCAAGAAAAAAATTTTTTTTTGAACAATTAGTTAGCTCAAAGAGGTTTTTAGTATTTGCACTTTCAACCCCTTTCAACCTCCTCACGCGGAAAATTAGAATGTGTGAAACACTGCGCTTCAGTTAAGATCTCAAGTAGGTATCTTATTAGTACCTTTCTACTGGAGTTACTTACTTTCGAAAGGAAGGACCTAGAGTTTTGAAATTTTCAGGTTAGGTTTTGATCCTGAATATCTCGGTTAATTTCGTTAATGGGCCAAATCTGCCGAATGGTTTTTGTGTTACAACCATTTGAAATTTTGATATCTCAATAACTCGAAAAACAATTATCTGATCGAAATGAATCTTGGTTGGAAGATGGACAGTGTAAATAGGAAGGGTTATCTATGGAAAAATTAGAATTTTTTCTTCATTTTCAAATTTCATTTAAATTTCACTGAAATTTCCAAGTCGCCATTTCGCGATGTGAACGGGCGCGTAAAAGCTGCTTGCTTTATGTCAGTGCTTTTCTAGGTATATTCAGGAAGTTATTGTGTTTACGACCGCCCTAACCGCCGATAGTAAATAAAATATCTTCCGGATGAATCTACTTAGAGACTTGATACTTGCATTGTTGGTTTGGGGTTTGATTACGAAGGCCGAATTTGCGAATTGGTAAAATCCACCGGATGATTGCGCATTATAAATTTAATTATTCCAATATTTCCGAAACGACAAATCGTATCGAATTTATATCCCGTACTTCAATTAAAATGGCAGCTTAAAAATTCATGCGGAAAAAACAAGAAATTTAACAATTATTTTTTAGGTTTGGTTTTTCACTCCCAATATCTGAATCAGAACTATTAAAAATTAAATAAAAATTGTTTGGGTTTTCACTCCCAATATCTGAATCAGAACTATTAAAAATTAAATAAAAATTGTTTTTTTCATGAAAAACGCCCTTGCGAATTGCAGTATTAAACTATTTGTCAAGGGCAGGTTCTTGCTGCAAAGATTGCCTAATGAACAATACAGAAACAATAAAAACGATAAAGAAATAAAAAATAAGGTAAGACTCCAGCAGGATATATTACGATTAGAAGATGAGATAATTCATAATTTCTCCATATATGACTATTTCCATATTTTTATTGTGTGAATATTTCATATAGGAATGAATTTGAAAAAAAAACATTTTGAGAAAATTCAATACACTTGTTGATCAAAAACGACGAAATCAATCCAAGAATTCCCACAATAATAATAGCTTCATTGATAAAACGGTTAATAATTTATCTTCCAGAAATTTGAATGGGAACGAGAAATAAGTGCTTACCAAAGGTGCTGTTACCCCGAAGAATGTCCCAAAATTCTTGAAATTTTCTGCTTTTGTCTGATGAAAGAGTCAAATTTGTACTCCGAAACGTCACAGTTCGTTTCTTTATCGTTTGTATTGTTCATTAGGCAATCTTTTCTGCAAGAAACTGCTCTTGACAAATAGTTTTATACTGCAATCCGCAAGGGCGTTTTTCATGAAAAAAAAAAAATTATTTAATTTTAAATACTTCTGTTTCAGATATTGGGAGTGAAAACCTATAAAAATCTAAAAAATTATGCAATCCTTCCTAAATAAGCTTCAACCGATAAATTTAACAATATTTTTTCAAATCTTTCTGAAGATTAATATACTATCAACTGACATTTTGACTGTTGCTGAATAGTGACTTCGAGGTATTCGCTAAATTACGCTATAAGTATGACATAAGTTTTGTTTTGGTTGCGAAATTCAGAACTTTCCTAGAATAGTCCTAGAACTGCATAGAATCGATGCGCTGTGGAAGCCCGATTCTGAACTATTCTAGAACAGTTCTGAAAGCGATGAAACCAAAACACGAATTGAGTGCGGGTTCTCATCCGGATTGTAGAGGAAGGAAAACTTCCGTTTGAGTTGGCAGAAAAGAGGGATGTTAATCAGGTCTTATATATTGGTTTAATTGAAAATATGCGAAAGGCCTTTGTCTCACTATGTAGATAATATATAAATACTTTTGGGGATACTTCCGTCCACTTAATTTTTTTGGAATTATATTTCGAAATGAACCAACGAATTATAGGTTGATATAATAATGAATATCAGAATCTTTTTTTGTGAAAATCGTTTTTCTGAACTTTCTTCATTACTTCAATTATATTTCAAAATGAACCAACAAATTATTGATTGTTATAATAATGAATTTAATGATAAAAGTATTCCAGATATGTGCTTATCAGAAAAAAATTCGTTCGAAACATTATTATTATTCAATAGAGGAAGAGGACTCTTGCATTCATAAATTTATTTAAGAAATAGACATCCCAAGTATGAACAATGGAAATAAAATCCATTAAATTATCCTGGGAGGTCGTAGCGAAGGAGTTATCATCAATAACGAAAATTTATATTTAACAGTTGATCATTTCCTCAACAAATCAACAATCAAATCAAAAACCAAATCAACACGACGTCAGGTTAACCATTTAAATCGTTGACAGCCACTCTACGCTTGTGCGAACTACCAAATTCTGAAGCAGTTCGGACTCTAACGTCCGAACTCCTCTCACAGTTCTAGAACAGTTTGGAATCGATACTGAAAATAACCAAAACAGGATTACTCGAAACCTGAACCGGTTCTGAAATGAACCAAAACACAAAATCGCAATGGCGCATGCGGAACCGTTCCAGAACAGTTCTGAACTCGGAACCAAAACAAACCTATAGTTTTTGAATCCGAAATGTTGATTTGGTTTATTTGCTCACATTCCTGAAACAATTGGGGAAAACGATTCTTATTCACTTATTTCATCATGCTATTGAGAAAATACTGTTCTATCAGAAAGACGAAGTCTCATATTTTATTTTTATTATTTACATACAAGTAGAGTTGAGGAAATTTCTATAAACTCAAAAAATAAAACAGAAACAGAAAAAAGTTGACAAATTAGTAGATCTTGCATCGAAAAGATCCAAAACATTCTGATAATTCTTGGAGAAAATGAAATAAACAAAGAAAATTAATAATTACAAATTGAAGATGAATCTCAAAGCTAATATGAGTGATAGCTAGAAGAATTCCTCATTATCGAAAATGAAACCAAGAGAAGAATATTCAACTTTTATCGCCCACGAAATTTGGAATACCTAACTTGTTTATTGTACTATGAATACAACTTTTTTCACCAACTGGAATGTAAAAAGTAAGTTGACGCTTGTTTTCATAACAGAGTTGCTTATTTCGAAGATTTGAATGGTATATCTTAGGCTTGGAAAAACTTCAGTGTTCAGGTTTCCAGGGGCGGCTAGCCTATTATGAAAATTTATAATGCCTATATCTTTTTATCTAGGCCGAATTGGAAAAAATGGTAGTGGACAAATGAGTTTCTTTCAGCTTCAAGAATCTTCTGTTGAAATATTCTGCAAGGTCGAAGAGTCACCCTGTATAAAGTCACAAACAATTTAAACTCCATTCACTTTTTTAAACTATCCCGGTTGGCCATGACGTTCTGACGCATTTCAGCGTGTATATTTTGGAAATGTCAGGTTATAGTCATTTTCCTGTCAGATAACTACGCAACGTTGTCCTCTCTACATAGGGGTCGTAATAATTACGTATTTTTCAAAATATGAATTTACTTTGAAAAAATAATGAATTTGAGAAAATATTATGTGAATTCAATAATTCCAAAGACCTGGCGAATGTTGAAGAAACTTTTTCTCTGTTAATACTGGAAATATTTCACGTATATAAACATGGTTGGAAGATTCAGTTATGCTATTTTCGTGAACGGATATCAAGAATCAAGTGTTGAAATTTTACTGGAAAATAATGGATAGAGTAGTCCATTACTTTGTGATAGTTCATTCGAAAAAAATAGAAGTACTCGAATAACCCTGCCGTAGAACTTCTAAACGAACAAAAACTTATGAAATTCCCTATTAATAATTACAAATTGAAGATGAATCTCAAAGCTGATATGAGTGATAGCTAGATGAATTCCCCATTATCGAAAATGAAACCAAGAGGAGAATATTCAACTTTTATCGCCCACAAAATTTGGAATACCTAACTTGTTTATTGTACTATAAATACAACTTTTTTCACCAACTGGAATGTAAAAAGTAAGTTGACGCTTGTTTTCATAACAGAGTTGCATATTTCGAAGATTTGAATGGTATATCTTAGGCTTGGAAAAACTCCAGTGTTCAGGTTTCCAGGGGCGGCTAGCCTATTATGAAAATTTATAATGCCTATATCTTTTTATCTAGGCCGAATCGGAAAAAATGGAAGAGGACAAATGTGTTTCTTTCAGCTTCAGGAATCTTCTGTTAAAATATTCTGCAAGGTCAAAGACTCACCCTGTATACATAATCTTCAAATACATATTGAACATTTGGAATTCGAAGGATGATAATTTTAGGATAAATCAAATTCATCTACACGCAGAAGTGATTTGTCAACCAACCCAAATAACTATATTCAACAAAAATTTACCAGAAACTCAATGAAATATGTATAAACATATTCGAATACATATAAGAAATTAATTATTTAAACAATATCTTGAAAAAACCTAGAAAAGCTCTGAAGTGAGGTCAGCAGCTTTTACGAGCTTGTAACATTGCGAAATGGCGATTTGGAAATTTCAGTGAAATTTAAATGAAATATGACAATTTTCAAAAATTTTCGAATTTTTTCATGAACAATTCTTTCTATTGACAGTGTTCATCTTCCAACCAAGTTTCATTTCGACCGGATAAATATTTTTCGAGTTATTGAAAAATCGAAATTCCAAATGGCTGTAACACAAAAACCATTCGGCAGATTTGGCCCATTAACGAACTTAACCGATATATTCTGGATCAAATCCTAATCGTTTGAGACCAATTTCAGCTCAAAATTCGAAAATTACGACGTAACGATAACGTACGGTTTCCTAGAAAAAGCGCGTAAAAACGAGCGAACAACGTGAATGTTTCTTGAATGATCCTTAAACTGAACCTTATGAACGCTTCGATGCATAAGGTCGCTTATTTCTGGTCCAACACACGTTTACACGCGAGAGTGCGCCTTACTCGCATCTCCACGTTAAGCCGCGGCGAATGAGATTCGAAAACACAATTTCTTATTTTTTGAGAAAACTATTCGGCCTATTGAGTTTTTGAAAAAATCCACCTGAATCTTATGTTTTTTGTTAACACCTTTTATATGGAGCATTTTTTCGATATTCCTAATCGAAATGAACCTAATTGTAAACATTTTCAGGACAGGCGATTATTTCATAAGGAACTCGGTACAAGCCCCTGGTATCCGACTTTTTAGATAATTAAAATAAAATATTTCTGAATCGTATATTTTGATAGAAATTTGTCTGAATAAAGAACACTCAACGTAGATAAAGAAGAATTGAGAAAAAAATTTTGCCAATTTTTGGAAAAATGTCCCCACCACTTCCTGCACACGACGATTTTTGACGACAAATTGTTTTCGCATTGTAAAGGTGTAGGGAGTGTTACTAAGTGGTCCATACATTTTGGCAATGTAGTTCACACGGGGTGACATGATAGAGCTCCTTTTAAACCCTACTAATAGTGAGAATCAGCCTTAATGGCATGGTTTCTGTTAATGATTAATGGTAGGCCACATTCAATATTTCTTGATCGACTGTTTCTCACAACTAAAAGAAATAATTGAAAAGTATTTCGATTTTTGAAAAGCATTCCAGATTACTCTTTTATTTTAGAACGGGCATGTCAAAAATCTCATGGACCTTATATGAAGCAGCTTTTAAGCTGCTTTATAATTGTCTTGCAACATTCACGGGAGGCTTTATAAAATTTCAAGAGCAGCGAAATTGGTTTATAAAATGTGCCAATTTCGAATCTATAGTTATAAACACATTAGAAACATTTCCGAGAAGATAAAGATTTTATAAGCTTTCGGCTGGAAAGGTTTTTGCAACAATTATAGAATATCAAATTGCTAGTTGGGAAGATTCTAGAAGAGCGCTGACGTAAAATCAGCAGCTTTTCAAAAGAGAATAATTGCCAAACCGTTCGGGAGATTTTTAGCCGGGATATTTAGGCTCTAAACCTACTTGTACGATAGATAGGTAACGTACGGCCAGATAGGATTATATCTAACCTAATCGTTTAAGACCATTTTCGGTTCCAGATTCGCAAATTACAGACATTTGAGCAAAACGATATCACGCTGTTCCCCGGAATATATGTCATGGTGTCTGATGCTCCCTCGCTGCCATGTTAGCGTTTTGAATACACACAAATCTTTCAGAAAATCCTGAATAATCAGTTTGAAACATCAAAAATCTTCTGAAAGCTGAGAAAAAAAGCTGACAGGATATTCAGAATATCATTAATTTTAATTACATATAAATTCACAGTTTTCATCAATGGCGGTTCTGGTTTAACTTCATGTTTTGGGTGGTAGTTTTTATTTGAAATGATTATATATTTTTTGTTTTATTACCTGTATTTTTTGTCCTAGCAGAGCAAATACCCTTTTTACCATACATATCAATCCGTCCTTAGTTTTCACTGATATCTTTCAGTATTACCAAATTACTCAGAGACTGAATTCCTGATGAATGTCTATTCTCATTGTTCTACCTTGTTATTGACCCCATCTTCAAAATATTTATTGATTAGCTATTGTGAACTCAATCATTCAGAAGGACTTTTACTCATGGATTCCTATGCAACCGGATAACGGTATAGTTTCTGTGTACTCTTAGAAAAACTGACATATTATCGTGAAAAATTGAACATTTCAGAAATTTATCCGTATTTTCTCATTCGAAATGTAATTAATAAAATATCGGTTCAAGCTTATTTTTGGAGGATTTAACGAATTGAAGTTACTTTGATATGTTTTGATAGCTTGTCAACAACAAAATGATGCCTTTATGACGTTGCAAACTCATTATACAAATTTTCAACTAGCTGAAAGTCTTGTGCACAAAAATACGATGGTACTTGGGATGGTGAGGAAGAGACCCTCACATATGTTTTTTTTGTGTATGTGTAATCGACCATTGTAATCAGCTTACAATCCTTGTTACTCCTAAACCCGTATATAAATTTTGAGAAGATAAGTTAGTATTCCCTGAACATAAGTGGAATCAGGTGATCTGTAGTTTCCCAACCCTCAATATGTATTACAGTTTGGATATTCTGTAACTTACCTATATTCGATTCCTTCTTTTTGTTGACCATCGTCAATATTTTCAATTCAGCATAAGTAAAGATCTCATCGTCACTAGTTTCAGGAAGATCGAAAACCAACAAATGACTTTCTGTCAAATTTTCACTGAGATCATGTCCATGAAAGGTATCTTGAAAGAGAATATCGATTTTAGATATATAGATACGAAACAATTCGAAATTTCAAAGCAACTGCAAAACACACATAAAAATACATTCTGCCAGAAGCATACATAAAGTCATTAGCGGCTTTTGGGCGTTTTCTCAAACTCATACATGGAAAGGTTTCCGATTCAGGTACTGATCTGATGAACGCTTGAACACGCAATATTTTCCGGAAAATCAACTCATATAGATACTCGATATTCAATGTGAAATAGATTTTACCTTGTGCCACTGTATTTTAGACTCTGTATGTACCTTTCTAAAGAAAGTTGATATTTTGACACGACAATTTTCGATTGAAAATTAGGGTACTTTTTCGATATTAAGTCAAAATAGGGTGAAAAAATTTATATTTCAAATCAAATAAAATACAGTGTACTTGGGACATGAAAAAGTAAGTTTTCACGAAATTCCGTGAGAAATTTTCTTTTCTGGAAAATAAAAATAAAACACCAAAAACTCGGTTTTTTGAATTCTTCACATAAATTTCGGGGTTGCATGAAAAGTGTGAATACAAAGTTGTAGGTGTTTATATTACCTACAACTTTTCATTTGACTTTTTTCCATAAGACTTGTAATTTTACCGGAGATCGAGATGATTTCCTACTATTATTATCTCTCGCTTTTTATCATTTTTGAAGGCTTCTACCCTGGTCTATAGGACCGATATTATGCTATGATAATGGCAATAAAATTCTGCAAAACGACAGTTATAAATATCTATTTTTGATGACTGACGGACATCTTGAATGGGAATCGCTTATAAATTCAACAACTGAAAAATTGAAGAGCTTTTTATTTCTCAATTGGAAGCGGGTTATCATTCACGTTTACAAGAGCGCAACTACGCTATGGGTGGGGAGGGAGTAGAAAATGCTCCGAAAATGGTTTTTCACAGTATTTTCAGAAATCCAATAACATCGGAAACTTGACACCTCGATTTTCCGACTTTAAAATGTAAGTGTGGAAAATCGCCCGGGCCCGTGAATTTATGATTCGAGGGGGAACAACTTTTCCGCTTTTTTCATTCCCGAAACTTCAACCTCCTAACGAGGGTTAGCACGACTCCTTGATTTTGAAAAGGGATCTGTCCCTAAAATTTCGCTTCAAAAGATCCGTCGATAATGAAATAACAGCGAAAATAGTGAAAAAGGCAATGTGGAATTTATCTCGAGAATATAATTTGTATCATACACATTTCGAACGTATTTAGTAGTGATTTTGCAGAGTAAAAGTAATTACTCATCCACTATTTTACCTGTCATTCCGTTTACGATGGAAATTTTAAGGCGAAATTTCAGGAACAGATAGTGCTCTATAAGATCTTCAAAATGGCATCATCCATATTACAAATCAAGGGATTGTGCTCACCCCCGTTAGGGGGTTGCAGTAATGGGGATGCAAAGAGCGGAAAAGTTGTTTCTCCTCGAATCAGAAATTGACGGGTCCGTGTGATTTTCCACATTTTCATTTTAAAGCTGGAAAATCGGTGTTAAATTTTCGTTGAATCATACTGTATAATCTTCGGAGACTATCGGAAAATGAACTTCAGATATCTGAACCTCAATATACCGACCTACATTTTCACGAACAAAAATAGGTCTTTGTACATGTACTGAATTAAATAAAATTGTTCCCTGTATAATTTTCGACATAGATCGAGAAAGAAAATTCTATCCACTTAAAACTGAATAAATATGTATATCCTTTTCGACTCCTTCAATTAAATTATTGCTCGAAAGACTGTATCATGTCAACTTACCGGCATGTTTCGGTACTACACTACGAACAACATCAGCGCTAGAATTGTACAATCCAGTTTTGTTGTTTTCGTAAAGTTCCAACATGAATTTGGATATGTGACATCTTATTTTTTTCTTCGTTCTGGTGGAATTTTCCTTACCGCCACTATTGGATTTTCCACTCTCAATATAGATTGCGCGCAAAACGTTCACTTTCACAGCAGTATTCGAATTATTCACCGTGATGAAATCGATTGACAAAATTAAAAGCAGTATAATTGCCATGGAAAGAATTGAAATAACTGTGAGATAAATGATTTTCATCACAATGCAGTTTTTGCTGTTAAATGTTCAGAAGTTATTTTGAAACTGTATATCGAAACAGGCGTCCAGGCGCTTAGCGTCGATTTCGACCACTTGAAATCCATTTACCGTCTCTTTCATCCCTTATCTATTGGTTTTGTATAAATAACTCGAGTGAAACAATATATCAAATGTTGGCTTCTGGTCGGCTTCTTGTTGAAGACGTCGGAGAAGCTGAAAGGGCATTATTTTCGATCCGGCCTTATTTTAGAAATCATTTAGAATTGTTGAAGTCGATTATCTCTAGCTGGCCGTTCTGTTACCGTATGTGTAGTAATTTTCGAAGAATAATAATTTTTAGGTTGGATTTCGAGATCGTATATCTCGGTAAAGTAAATTTAAAATAGAGTGGACAGAGACTCCGGAAAAGTTATAAACGCAATTATAATTACAGAAATAAGAGCAGTCAATAATTCACAAACTGAAGTCTGGACCGAAATAAATAATCGGTTCGAACACTAAGGTGAAGTTAAATAGATCTGTATGGTGTACTCTAACAGTGTGTAATCGCAGGTTATATGCACAGAATAACTCAACGTTATTGAATGGAATGACCCGAGCAATAATAGGGATGATAAATGAATGGAAGGGTGTACAAGGACGAATGGTGTGAGGTTAGAGCAAGAAAAATATATGAGAGCGTTCAATGAGGTTATGTGTAAAGGATCAAGCAGAATGATACAAGGGACGGTGTAACAGACTTGCGTTCCAGATCAGATTATCAATGAGCACACTTCGAATAGCTCTCTTCCGACTTTAAGCTTTATATGAAGTCGGAATAGGCTACGGAAATGCGCTTGGGAAACCACCCTTAGGCACGAAGTCAATCCTAAAAAGGACAAGAACCAGTGGCTGAAAGGCAACAGGTCTCAAATCTGTCAAGACTCGGTTGGACAACCACCTGGGCGTATCCACATGAGTTTCATCCAACGGTCAGCCAAGCCAAATAAATATCAAAATATCCCTCGGAATCCCAACAACCGGCGCGATATAGGAAAGGTGAGCGGTCTGTGACTCGATAGAGATGCAGTGGGGGGGAAACCTCCTCTAGGCACGAAGTCAATCCTGAAAAGGACAAGAACCACTGACTGAAAGGCAACAGGAGTCAAATTTGTCAAGGGAGGACAACCACCTCGGGGTCTTTATAACCTTGTAGTTGGGAAGGGGGCACACATGCAAAATTTGGGCAAAATCACTTCTCATTGGTCGATCGCAGTCACCAGATTTTCCAGAAAATTCTGCCATGTTTGCTGAGCGGTGGTTTTTCAATATAGGATAAACATCAACACTGCAAACCTTAATAAATGGACATTTGGAATTACTTCATTAGTATGAAATCAATGGTTTCTGACCGGAAAACGGGAAAACGACCAAGATATGAATCTTTGACGGAGCTCTTTTGCGTAACGAAAAACGCTTCGTTACATAATCAAACAAAATTTGGTTGTTTCTTTCACTCGAAAACCCCGGACCTAATCGAATTAAATAACTAAAATTTCATGAATGTCCAATATAACAAGTAAAATAAGGAAAAATCAAAAAAGATTAATTTTTCCATGTATTGCAAAATCCTTGAAGCCGTCATTTCGAGACTGAGAATCAGATTTCAACTTGATCGACTTTGAATGTTTCGAATAGTTGTGAATTATATCGACTGAGACCCTCTGCTGGGATCTGTGAATTAGTTGTATCGAAAACTCAAAAAATAGCAAAACAATCCAGTTGCAGCACGACCTTTTTCTATAAAGGAAGGCCTATGGTATTTTTTAAAAATTGGTTCTTCGAATTTTCTAACTCAGGAATTGCTCCTTCAGATTTCGCCGAAATTTTCAAGCTGACATACTTCAAATTTCAATTTGATAACATGAGTACTGTACTCATTGAAGTTTTGAGATTCAAGATATTATTTATTGCTTTGAATATGGAAACACATCTGGAGAATCTTTCAGAGGCTGTGGCGCACACAGACATATATTTTAGGGGTGTTGAGTTTACATTTCAAAGTGAATGAATTTTCGCTCGGAAGCTTTCATTTGAACATCTCATCCATCTTTTTTACTCGCTTGATCCGGAACTTAGGTGTTATCATTTCGCTCAAATGTCTGTAATATTCGAATTTTTTGTCGAACATAATATTCTTGAGATATCGACAAAAAAGCTCAAGATTCTAAATGAATCCGAAGGTGTTCAGTGGATAAGACGATTAAGGAACTTATTTCCGACCCGACAGAATGGATTAGCGTGAAGTTACCCACACATTCTCATCCACACTTTACGACGTAGGGACTGTCGCGCCGGGGCCACACGGAATTACCCGAACAGCGTTGCCATATCAACCATAAATTCCGCATTTGTTTGGCCTCTCTGTTATCATGTTTTATAAGATGAGTGGGATAAAATCATTGAGATCAAATAAATACGATAATGAAAAATAATATAATTTCACTATCTTATACGAGAACGAAAAAGATTATGTTGCTTGGCTTAAATAAACTGCTTACCTATATGGTCACCGACTCTTGGTTCGCCCGGATGACCGAAACTTTATATGGAGATATTTTTGGTTGACCAACGACACAATGCTCGCATAACTAAATCTTAAGTGAATGAAACGTTTTCATTTTTTGCTTTAGGAAATGTAGTGGGTAACTAGACTCAAATCTAATGAAATCAAGAAAACGTGAGTGTTTCGAATATTGTCCCGATAAAAATTTAAAAACTCTATATTCCAATAGATTTGCATGAGAAACGAAAAAACAATTAAGCTCCAAGAATGATTTGAAATTATGAAATATTATTTCGTGGATGAAGTGAGTTAAGTGACTGCCTCGATCGAAATAATAAAATGGTATTCTGAAATGAATATACGAGAGAAATAAACAGAGATTTTCACTTAACAAACGAGACGGAGTTGTGAAAATCGGATTTTGTGGATGGAGAATATCAATTTTTTTTTTGAACGACGGTGAGTGCCTCGATCAAAATGATAAAATTGTATTCTGAAATGAATAAACGAGAGAAATAAACGGAAAAATTCACTTGACAAACGATACGGAGTTGTAAAAAATTTCAAAAAGCACTGCCGTGAAGGCAGCAACTTTTGCGCGCATGTTCAATGTAGATGACCGCTTCAGCATCGAATTTGAACGTGCGCGCAAAAGCTGCTGCCTTCACGGCAGTGCTTTTTGAAATTTTTTTCTGATAAATTACTGGATTTCAATTCGATCATATCTGTATTTTTGGACATATTGTAAAAATAAAATTTTGAATGGGTATATCTACGGAATCATTGGGCGGATTTTACCCATTCACGAATTCGACCTTCGTAATTAAGCCCCAAACCTACTCTACAAACACGAGTTTCTAAGTCGTTTCTTCCGGAAGTTATTGTGTTTACGGTCAGCCTGACGGCCGACTGCGTAAACACAATAACTTCCGAAAGAAACAACTTAGAAACTCGATATTTGTAGAGAAGGTTTGGGGCTTAATTACGAAGGCCGAATTCGTGAATGGGTAAAATCCACCCAATGATTCCGTAGATATACCCAATCAAAATTTTATGTTTCCAATATTTCCGAAAATACAGATCAGATCGAATTGAAATCCAGTACTTCATCGAAAATAACAGTTCGAAGTTTCATACAGAATTTAATGAGGATGATATGATGAGAAAATCATAGAAACTTTTTTTTTCAAATTGTTCTAATAACACGATTATCACGAAATTTTACATAAAGTTGTCTTTCAGCATCTTAAAACTAGCTGTGAAGTTATCAGGACTGAATCAGTATTTCTCGAGTAATACCGAAAAAATCAACGATATCGAGAAGAAAACCTCGAAATTTGACATATTTTTTCCCGATATCTCCAAAACTTATGATCGTATCGAACTGAAATTTATTACACTGCTGTGAAATTGGAAGGTCAAAGTGTGAGTATAAGTTTTTTTGGATATGATTAATGGTTTCCGAAAAAAAAATTTTTTTGTAAAAAAATTTCGAAAAAATTTTTTTTTTAAATTTACTGACAATATGATCTTGACGAAACTTGGCTCAAAGTTGCGCGTCGTTATATTCCACCGAACTGCCAAGTTTGAATCCAATCGCTTGAGTAGTTTCTGAAATAAAAAATAAATAACTTCAAGTGCCTATAACTCCGAAACTATTTGACCGATTTGGCCCATTAACGAACTTAACCGCGGCATTCTGATGCGCAACCAATCCTGAAAGTTTCAAGTAGCTAGCTTGCTCCTGTCGACAGTTATCGTGTCTACGGCCGGCCGGCCGGCCGGACAGAATCAATTTTGACACCGGATTCGTCATAAGTGAGTCCAACCTAGTCGATTGAGACCATTTTCGGCTCAATCATCCAAAATTACAGACATTTGGACAAAACGATAGCACGCTGTTCCCCTAGAACATGCGCGCAAAAAGCGGATTTTGTGGATTGGGAATCTCAATTTTTTTTTGTTTTTTGAACGACGGTGAGTGCCTCGATCGAAATAATTAAAAAGTATTCTGAAATGAATATACGAGAGAAATAAACAGAGATTTTCACTTGACAGACGATACGGAGTTGAGAAAATCGGATTTCGTGGATGTAGAATCACAATTTTTTTTTTTTTGAACGATGGTGGGTGCCTCGATCGAAATAATAAAATAGTATTCTGAAATGAATATACGAGAGAAATGAACAGAGATTTTCACTTGACAAACGATTCGGAGTTGAGAAAATCAGATTTCGTGGATGGAGAATCTCAATTTTTTTTTTTGAACGACGGTGAGTGCGTCGATCGAAATAATAAAATAGTATTCTGAAATGAATGAACGAAAGAAATAAACAGAGATTTTCACTTGACAAACGATACGGAGTTGAGAAAATCGGATTTCGTGGATGGAGAATCTCAATTTTTTTTTTTTTGAACGACGGTGAGTGCCTCGATCGAAATAATAAAATAGTATTCTGAAATGAATAAAAGAGAAAAATGAACAGAGATTTTCACTTGACAAACGATACGGAGTTGAGAAAATCAGATTTCGTGGATGGAGAATCTCAATTTTTTTTTTTGAACGACGGGGAGTGCCTCGATCGAAATAATAAAATAGTATTCTGAAATGAATAAACAAAAGAAATAAACAGAGATTTTCACTTGACAAACGATACGGAGTTGAGAAAATCGGATTTCGTGGATGGAGAATCTCAATTTTTTTTTTTTGAACGACGGTGAGTGCGTCGATCGACATAATAAAATAGTATTCTGAAATGAATAAACGAAAGAAATAAACAGAGATTTTCACTTGACAAACGATACGGAGTTAAGAAAATCGGATTTCGTGGATGGAGAATCTCAATTTTTTTTTTGAACGACGGTGAGTGCGTCGATCGAAATAATAAAATAGTATTCTGAAATGAATAAACGAAAGAAATAAACAGAGATTTTCACTTGACAAACGATACGGAGTTGAGAAAATCAGATTTCGTGGATGGAGAATCTCAATTTTTTTTTTCGAACGACGGTGAGTGCGTCGATCGAAATAATAAAATAGTATTCTGAAATGAATAAACGAAAGAAATAAACAGAGATTTTCACTTGACAAACGATACGGAGTTGAGAAAATCGGATTTCGAGGATGGAGAATCTCAATTTTTTTTTTTGAACGACGGTGAGTGCGTCGATCGAAATAATGAAATAGTATTCTGAAATGAATAAACGGAAGCAATAAACAGAGATTTTCACTTGACAAACGATACGGAGTTGAGAAAATCAGATTTCGTGGATGGAGAATCCCAATTTTTTTTTTTTGAACGACGGTGAGTGCGTCGATCGAAATAATAAAATAGTATTCTGAAATGAATAAACGAAAGAAATAAACAGAGATTTTCACTTGACAAACGATACGGAGTTGAGAAAATCGGATTTCACTTTCCGTATCGTTTGTCAAGTGAAAATCTCTGTTTATTTCTTTCGTTTATTCATTTCAGAATACTATTTTATTATTTCGATCGACGCACTCACCGTCGTTCAAAAAAAAAAAAAAGAATTGAGATTCTCCATCCACGAAATCTGATTTTCTCTACTCCGTATCGTTTTTCAAGTGAAATTCTCTGTGTATTTCTTTCGTTTATTCATTTCGAAATACTATTTTATTATTTCGACCGAGGCACTCACCGTCGTTCAAAAAAAAAAAAAAAATTGAGATTCTCCATCCACGAAATCTGATTTTCTCAACTTCGTATCGTTTGTCAAGTGAGAATCTCTAATTATTTCTTACGTTTATTCATTTCAGAATACTATTTTATTATTTCGATCGGCGCACTCACCGTCGATCAAAAAAAAAAAAAAAATTGAGATTCTCCATCCACGAAATCTGATTTTCTCAACTCCGTATCGTTTGTCAAGTGAAAATCTATGTTTATTTCTTTCGTTTATTCATTTCAGAATACTATTTTATTATTTCGATCGAGGCACTCACCGTCGTAAAAAAAAAAAATTGAGATTCTCCATCCACGAAATCCGATTTTCTCTTCTCCGTATCGTTTGTCAAGTGAAAATCTCTGTTTATTTCTTTCGTTTATTCATTTCAGAATACTATTTTATTATTTCGATCGACGCACTCAGCGTCGTTCAAAAAAAAAAATTGAGATTCTCCATCCACGAAATCTGATTTTCTCAACTCCGTATCGTTTGTCAAGTAAAAATCTCTGTTTATTTCTTTCGTTTATTCATTTCAGAATACTATTTTATTATTTCGATCGACGCACTCACCGTCGTTCAAAAAAAAAAAAAAAAATTGAGATTCTCCATCCACGAAATCCGATTTTCTCAACTCCGTATCGTTTGTCAAGTGAAAATCTCTGTTTATTTCTTTCGTTTATTCATTTCAGAATACTATTTCATTATTTCGATCGAGGCACTCACCGTCGTTCAAAAAAAAATGTAGATTCTCCATCCACGAAATCTGATTTTCTCAACTCCGTATCGTTTGTCAAGTGAAAATCTCTGTTTATTTCTTTCGTTTATTCATTTCAGAATACTATTTTATTATTTCGATCGAGGCACTCACCGTCGTTGAAAAAAAAAAATTGAGATTCTCCATCCACGAAATCTGATTTTCTCAACTCCGTATCGTTTGTCAAGTGAAAATCTCTGTTTATTTCTCTCGTATATTCATTTCAGAATACTATTTTATTATTTCGATCGAGGCACTCACCGTCGTTCAAAAAACAAAAAAAAATTGAGATTCTCAATCCACAAAATCCGCTTTTTTACAACTCCGTATCGTTTGTCAAGTGGATTTTTCTGTTTATTTCTCTCGTTTATTCATTTCAGAATACAATTTTATCATTTTGATCGACGCACTCACCGTCGTTCAAAAAAAAAAAAATTGGGATTCTCCATATACGAAATCTGATTTTCTCAACTCCGTATCGTTTGTCAAGTGAAAATCTCTGTTTATTCCTCTCGTATATTCATTTCAGAATACTTTTTTATTATTTCGATCGAGGCACTCACCGTCGTTCAAAAAACAAAAAAAAATTGAGATTCTCAATCCACAAAATCCGCTTTTTTACAACTCCGTATCGTTTGTCAAGTGGATTTTTCTGTTTATTTCTCTCGTTTATTCATTTCAGAATACAATTTTATCATTTTGATCGAGGCACTCACCGTCGTTCAAAAAAAAATTGATATTCTCCATCCATAAAATCCGATTTTCACAACTCCGTTTCGTTTGTTAAGTGAAAATCTCTGTTTATTTCTCTCGTATATTCATTTCAGAATACCATTCTATTATTTCGATCGAGGCAGTCACTTCACTCACTCCATCCACGAAATAATATTTCATAATTTCAAATCATTCTTGGAGCTTAATTGTTTTTTCGTTTCTCATGCAAATCTATTGGAATATAGAGTTTTTAAATTTTTATCGGGACAATATTCGAAACACTCACGTTTTCTTGATTTCATTAGATTTGAGTCTAGTTACCCACTACATTTCCTAAAGCAAAAAATGAAAACGTTTCATTCACTTAAGATTTAGTTATGCGAGCATTGTGTCGTTGGTCAACCAAAAATATCTCCATATAAAGTGTCGGCCATCCGGGCGAACCAAGAGTCGGTGACCACATAGGTAAGCAGTTTATATCAGCAAAGCAACATACTCTTTTTCGTTCTCGTATAAGATAGTGAAATTATATTATTTTTCATTATCGTATTTATTTGATCTCAATGATTTTATCCCACTCATCTTATAAAACATGATAACAGAGAGGCCAAACAAATGCGGAATTTATGGTTGATATGGCAACGCTGTTCGGGTAATTCCATGTGGCCCCGGCGCGACAGTCCCTACGTCGTAAAGTGTGGATGAGAATGTGTGGGTAACTTCACGCTAATACAGAATGGAATTTGACCTCGAAAGCTTCCAACCTAGGTTGGACTAACTAACCGTATTGTTGAAAAAATAAGAAACATTTTGAAAGAACGCCCTAATCAAGTACTGATTTACTCCATATCGTTTATATTTCCTCTATTATCCAGAAGGTACTACTGATCGTGTAACGATGAACTGGATAATTAGTTGTTAAATAATGATGCGTGAAATATTACGAGATTTCGGGATATATATATATCTATATATGACCAGAAAGAAAAAATTAAAATACTGTTCTGATCGAATAGATACTTTGAAATCAGTTGAAGAACACCGAGGCGCAAATTTTTGTGAAATTTCGTGATGATTGTATAATAATAATAATGATAGTGCCTTTATTGAAACAGAAAAAAAATTATTATTTCAAACATTTGGGGTGAAAAGAAATACAAATCGAAAAAAAAAATATATAGACGGGTAATGAAACTTCAATAAAATTAATGAATTGCAATAAGCAACTAAACTATGACCAAAATTCAAAACATATAAAAAACAATTTCCAATCTATGACTGGTTCATAAACAACTTTTTTTTCAGTTCCTTACCCAATGAGCCCAAAGAAATCCCCTCACTCGCTATCAAGAACTCATTGTGTAAATTCACCGCAAGGTGAAATAGCGCTGAAACACAGCTGAAACAAATCATAACAAAATTAAATCATAATCAAAACATAAGCATTTGCCCGTGCCCATAGAACTCTATATTACTACCTGGAAAGGACCCGACCCTTCTTCAACTAAGCTTAAAGCGTAACAAGGGGCAACGAAACAAAGATAGCGCTATGGACGGTAACCTCTCCCTGTCACACCCGTTGAAGTAAATGGTGTTTAACGGCTCAAATTTGGTTTTACTTGGAAATTCATGTGGTTTGGGTATTACATCATTTAGAAAGAGCAATATTTTTGAAAATGAATATCTATTTTTGTCTGATATGCCATTACTTTCTCTGCCTTCACCGCGTGTAGTTCAAAAAGTGAAGAATTATGTTGGTGTGAGCTGTGCATTGACGATTGACGATAGTTTCATCATCATAAAAATAAATTTAAATAATAGGAACATAGGAAAATACTTCTCGAAAAGCACTGACTTGAAGTCAGGAAAATTTAAGCGGTGGTTAAAATTCATTGCCAATGCGAAATATGACATACTTTTTTCCGATATTTTGGGAAATGTGTGTCGAATCGAGCTGAAATCTCGAACATTGCTGTTCAGATTCGACTTCAAGTTCTGCGCCAAGTTTCATTGAAATCTCATTGCTAGTTTCCGAAAAAAATATTTTTTTAACGATTCTTCATGCAATGAGTTAGCAAGTTTCAATCTGATCGCATCAGTACTTCTTGAGATATAGAGGAAATAAAATAATATATTTGAAATTAATATAACTTCGAAATTGTAAGGTAAATTCTGCCCATAACGAACTTATTTTGAATTTTTTAAGTCGCTATAGCTTTTCTCGGTAGTAAGTTATCGTGGCAACGGGCGGCTGAATAGAATTCAATTTGACATTGAACTCTTCATCATGAGTCCAACCTGGTCGCTTGGAACGATTTTCGGCAAAAAAATGCAAATTTACGGAGGATGATAACGCGCTGTTCCCCAGAAAAAGCGCTCACTAAGTTGAAATTTCACTTGAACATGTGCGATCTTCTTCAATCCTGCCTTATTCACGAATTAGTCAAAAAAAAATTCAGGTTCTCCTAATTTGAAACGAAAAATTAAAAATATTTAGAATAAATGCGACAAGTTCCCTTTACTGCAATGAGGAAGAAAGAGATAGATACCCGTCCACTTCGCGGGTTGCATAAGCAACGAATTGGCTTCACTTGTCGCTCAAAACGGGTCCCTTCCAGGTATATAATATAGAGTTCATTGCCCGTGCCTTATAGCCACACGATGAACGACGGTGTACCAGCTTGGCTCTCAAATATGGAGGACGTGGGAATTAAACGTCCAGTTATGACAAAACATATTTATTGCGTTTCAAATTGCCGACTAGAAACAGCCAGTAATTTGAGCCATTCTGAAATTACTGATGTTTTCTTCCGGAAAATATTATAAACATTTCTTGACGCTAAGAATTTTTTAAGGAGCTATAGCTCTCTAACACAAATAATTCCATGCCATAATTTAACTTCGTGTCCTTATGTTCTAATAAAATGGTTGATTATTGGTTCTAGGAATAGGGCAAACTAAAATCCTTCTTAAATTGTCGACGTTTCGATCCGTCAAGACTGAAACAATATAATTTATTGAAATCTACAACTTCTGAACTATGTTTTACATGTCAATGGTAATCAATTGAAAACATTCATACATACAAACACTCTCAAACCAACACAAATCAAGCAGTAAAACGAGGAATGCAACCCTACCTTTTTAAATGGATTTACAAAGGAGATTACAGCTTTTGAATGGGTGCATAGATGAACAATTTTACTCTATCAGAAACAGATACAATCAAATCAAGTACAATCCAACACACAGCAGACAATGAGTCATCCCGTACAATATCATGCGAACAATAAAGAAACGGAACATGTTATTATATTCGTACAATCTCTGTCCTCAAGGCGAATGTGCGACAGTGTTCTTGATATGAAATTGAATTTCACTATTTGGGATTAATTTTGGTTAAAAGATTACTGTAACTATACTCAGTTCTGAAGTCGGAACCAAAACAAACCTTATATTCTTTTCTCTATGGTTGGAACACGCATATGTAGCTGTGGTATACGCCATTCTTCTGAACAAGTGCAGTGAATGTGAATTTTGCCATTTATTAGAAAAATAGTTATCTATGCGTCAAGTGCTACTGATTATTTATATGATTTGGCACCTGTTGCGAGCATGGTGTCGGCGGCTATTTAAGAATATGGCCGAAATATTCAGAACTAAGTATATATAGAATTATTTAAAGTTGTTTAGCGAACCCCCCCTAATGTTGAACTGAGTTGGCAAATTTTCAAAGCAGTTGGCAAATTTTCCAAGCAGTTGGCAATTTTTCAAAGCATTCGAAAAACTTTCAAGGCTATTGGAAAAAGTTCAAAGCAGTCGGAAAAAATTCAAAGCAGTCGGCAAAATTTCAAAGCAGCTGAAAAAATGTCGATGGATGGGGTTGAAATACATATTTCCAAGAGAACTGTGAAATATGAAGGAGTTTGAATCTTTCAAAAATAAAGTTTGCAATCAGTGCTTAACAAACCCACAAACCGGATAAAAGCATGCAGAGAAGAGAGAGAGAGAGCGGGATAACATGAAATAACTCCAACTGTACAAAGCCGTGATTTGTGTTGACATAGATTCAGATTCCTTTTGCGTTGACCCGCAGCAGGTACCTAGTTGTAGATTTTTCAGTTACCTCGCATGGACTGTGTCATCAAAATCCATCTGGTATCATCAATTTGAGCTGTTTTTATCAGTCGGGCAGAATAAATCATTACGTCCTACGTACAATGTGTTATAGTTCTGCGAAATATCATGTTCTGGAGAACAGCGTGCTATCATTTAGTCCAAATGTCTGTAACTTTCGAATATTTTCCCGAAAATGTTCTCAAACAACTAGGTTGGACTCACTTTGTCAAAATCTATTCTATCCGGTCGTCCGTCTGGCCGATGACACGATAGCTATCGAACAGAACAAGCTAGCGACTTGAAACTTTCAGGCTGGTCGCGCATCGGAATGCTGCGGCAGTTAGGTTCGATAATGAATTAAAATGGCCAAATTTTTTCGGAGTTGTAGTCGCTTGAATTTTTGAGATTATTTTCCTGATTTTTCAGGAACTACCACAGCGAAATTGAAACTTAACAGTTGAATAAATGTTGCATAACTACGCGCAACTTCTGAGGAACTTATGTTGAGATAGTACTGTTGGTGAATTTTTAAAACTTTTTTTCGAAAACATTTTTTCGGAATCAATATCATAGGTATTCAAAAAAATTTTTTCATCCCTTCAGCTCCATACTACACAGCAGTGTACTAAATTTCAGTTTGACACGATTATAATTTTTGAATATATTGGACAAAAATGATGTCAAATTTCGTGGTTCCTTTCTCGATTCTATTTTTTCCGGAAAAATACTGATTCAATCATAAGGAAACTTGGCAGCTAATTCGTAAATGCTGATATTCAACTTTGTGCAGAATTTCGTGATGATCGTGTCATCAGGAAACTTAAAAAAAAACTTTTTATCCGAGTATTCGATATATTTTGCGATTTTCTGATCATATAATCCTCATGAAATTCTTTATTAATCTTCAAGCTGTCATTTTTCGATAGAGTACTGAACTTCAATTCGATCCAATCTGTATTTTCGTAATATGTATTAACAAAAATAAAGATTGGATGGAATTGAATGCCAGTATGTAGATACTTGATTGACAAAATGACAACTAGAGCTCATGCAGAATTTCGTGAAGATAATATGACTAGGGGATCACCAAAAGTGTATTTGGTGGGGTCAATACGTGAAAAGATGACGGTTGTAGCAACGAAATTGAATATGCGCGCAAAAGCTGCTGACTTCACGTCAGTGCTTTTTTTCATTTTAATTTTTATTTTGAATATTTCGATAGATTACTTGTTTAATAAGGTAACATAATTTTTATCTCAATAAAAAAGTCCCAGCTTATTTCTAAGTATTTATATAAAGTAATAGACGTCATTGGATAACCTTCGGTTATCTATTCCTTAAACGTACAGTCAGTTGGAGAATTAACACCCCCTCCCCTCCCCCCAAAAATGGGCTTCGGCCCGTCCCTGGATGCGATGGCCAAGTAACCTTTGCTATTCGATACGCAACCTACTCAAAAAGGTTCATGTCGCTAGCTTTTTCCGTTTCCAAGTTATCGCGGCAACAAAAGGACGGCCTGATAGAGCCGATTTTTGGCATCGGATAAGAGAAAGAATTGACTCACTGCAGAAGACCACAGTGAGTCCAATTCTCTTTTAGGCTCGTTTAAGATAACTTTTGCGAAAACATTCGAATATCACAGAGACAGAAAGTAATTACTAAAGCTGAATTAGTATTTAATTGAATACTAATTTAGCTTGAAACGTACCGTACAAATATCTAGTCTCCAAATTATTTCAAGATATAGGCTTCACGTTCAGTATGTATCTCAAATATGTAACGCATATAGTTTTCGAAACATTGAACTTGTTGAAGTTTAGTTTTGTTCTTCGTATCCAACGATTCTCGAGTGATATCGTGTGAAATTTCTTGACATCATTTGAAATTGCTTAGTTTCAATTTGATAGGATCAATATTTCTCGAATTATTTAAAAATATGATCAGATGGCTTTTCATACTGAAGCACTAATAGAAATTATCATCGGTTGTTTCGAAATAGGTACATATATAAACGAACTGCATTTCTGGGAATTCTAGAAAAGCACTGAAGTGAAATTAGTAGCTCTAATGCGCTTGTTCAAATTCGAACCCATTTCTTCTAGAAAATTTGCCTTAACACTTACATCTTCATTTTTCAACTGAGTACTAAATTCAACTTCGATTAAATGTGTAGTTTCAAAAATATTGAAAGAATAAGATTTCGAATGGATATATCTATACGATTAAATTGAACGGATTTTACCATTTCACGAATTCGTCATTGAACTCCAAATCTACTGAAAATTTCAAATCCCTAAGTCTCTTTTACTGGAGTTATTGCGTTAACGATCAATCGCAAACTCGATGAGAATCAATATGGAGCCGGTCCAATCACAAAAGGTTGAATTCGTGAATCGGCTAAATTCACCAAGTGATGCCACAGAAATATCCATTCATATTTCATTTTTACAGCAGTTAAAAAAACATTCAGCGAAACTTAATCGAGAATCCATTCATAATGGGTGCACTGTACGAGGTTTCCAGAATTTGTATAAAATTCTGTTTCTCAGACTAACCTCTTGATTCCATTAACCTCCTCGTGCATTATCTACATCAGAAATTATTCTGTAAGCAACTCAATCGTCGAATTGATCATAGATAACAAATGAACGTGTTCATTGGCCCAATGTATTATCATTGTTTAAACAATGGTATTATCATACATTGGGACAATGTACCGAATGAGCATAAATGTTGCTATTATGATACATCACGACAATGAATGTATTCAGAGCCTCAACGTATGAAAATTCATTGGCCCACTGAAGGAGTTCATTGAAACGATATACTCGTTCATTGACACAATGAAATCTGTTCATTGGAATAACGAACGTATACGGTCATACAATGCACGTATTCGTTGATTCAATGAACGATATTTGTTACTGTAATGAACGTTTTCATTAAAAGTGTACCTCTATATTGGGTAGATAATAATAACGATTGATGTGTTAAATAGAAATATTATCAAGTTCACCTTAACTACTGCCATTGAGTATTAAAATGGTTTGATACTCAATGCTACTGCTGAAAATATCGTGGTTGAATTAAGATCACAATGACTAAATGGAACTGATGTTTGTATCTCAAAAATGAAAATATAAAAACCATCACTTGCCTGGGCAGAACTGGAAATTACGATCAAGTCATTCACAAGAGATTTTTTTTGGATACTTGGATACTTGAGTAATAAAATATTGTTTCAACCTATTTATTACGGATTTCTGTGAACACTGAAATAAACATCATATCATAATAAATAAATATTCCATAAAAAATATTAGCAGTCATGAATTTCTCAAAACTATGTTTAAAATCCCTATAGAATGTTTGTACTTATTACTTACTCTACATATACTATTTCGGAAGATGATAATGTGTATCAAAATATTTAAGTTCAGTTTATTTCAGCGTCTATAAATGAGATTCCATGAAGCTTAGGAGCAATGAAAATTCTCTGAGAAAGTCTCGAGACATAGTTGTTCAACATTATATCTATCGCTCTCAAAATATTATAGGACTTAAATTTGATACCATCGAAAATATAAAAATCTCACTTATTGGTTTCACGTCATATATTATGTCAAATTATGAGGTGGTTCATATGCTGTTGAATTTCTTGCATCAGTTTTCTGATTCAAAGGAATGATTCTTGAGAATTTCTGTCTATCTACTAAGAAATGAAAATATGAATTTTGGAATATAGTTTCGATCAAAAAGGTACTTTGATAAACAAAAACTTACTTTCTGTGATATTTCCTACATTTAGTATTCTCAAAAAAATTCCTTACAGTTTTGATTTTGAATAGACGCATCCGTACAAAGTAAAATGAGATATTTTGTATGTCAATTATAAATAATTATTGGATCTTACCCTGGTAGGGGGTGTTGAAATCGGCAAAAATAAGGTATTGACAAACACGCTTCAGGACTCTTCAGATAATACTGACTGATCTGGCTCAGAATGCTTATTGATGGTCAATATGATTGATGTATAAGTACTATAAGTAGTTAAGACCAACGAATATAGTTCGTTGAGACAACGTACCTAGTTCGATGGGGCAATGAATATTGTTCCTTGAGGTAATGTACTGCATTCATTCCTATAATGACCTGTGATTCAAAAGACAAAGTCTATATTGAAGCTGTCAATGAACGCCGGTTCGTTGGGACAATGAAACTACGTAAAATGAATTCTTACGTCAGTGAAATTTTCATTGTCTCGGTGAAAAGTACATTGTCTTAACGTACAGATGGTTGATGAAGAGCCTTCATTGTTACTACGTACAAAACTTGTTTCAGTGAAAAACGCAGGAATTAATACAGGGTGGTCCATAAAGTGAAGTCAATAATTTTTTTCAGATTCCTTGCACCTTGGGGTATCCAAAAATACCCCATGTATGGCACGCGATTTTTTGTAGTTTTCGAGTTATAATTTTTTTGATGTTTTTTCCACTCATTATGATAACGAGGTTACAAGAATTCATATCGTTTTATGTAGTAGGTATTTTGCAGAATTTTTTCTGAGACATGATCTCCCTAAATGTTGTCAAAAAAAAATAATTCAGCTTCCTGAAATCACTGAAAGCTACTCAAAAATGGCTTGAAAGTTAGAACTTCAATTTTCAGTACTATTCACTCAAACATTCAACATCAATTTAAAAATACAAAAAGGAGTTTTCCTAAGTTTTGGCTGAATTGAAAAACTTCGCACGATCCTAAACTACCAAAATTATAAGAAGAAAATAGTACTTTATTGGCCATTTTTTGCTGTAATCGGCTATCAAAGGCGGATAGGCCCAAAATCATGGAACAAGACTAAAGTTATTTTTCTACTTTTTATCATTCTAATGAGAAATAAACCATGGAAATGTGAATTTAGAGCAATTTTAGTTGAAATTTCTGTAAAATAATTGTAGCTCGTGTTATTTTTACATTAAGATGGATCGGGCATGCAGGGCCGAACGCATAATCTTTTCGCCCTAATATCTGTAATTTTAGAATTTTTCCTTGTAATTTATTTCAAACGACAAGATTTGACTCGCACATTCAGAATCCGAAGTCAACCAAATTCAGTTCTCTCCGACCGTCCGTTGCCACGATAACTTTCGAACGGAACGACGTAGCGAGTTGAAACATTTGAAGAAGGTTGCGTTTTAAAATGCGGCGGTTCATTAAGGGACAAAATCGGTAGAATGGCTCTGGTGTTATACTCATCTGAAATTTCAAGATTTTTCTGATCGAGGAGTTTTAATGCAATCAAATTTGAACTTCGTTTATAATTTTGTGGAGAACGTATTCTTCGTAAGAAATAAAAAATTTCAAATTTTCCGTATTATCAGATTTCTGTGAAACTTTGCGTATACCTTAAACTCAATATCTGTATTCTTAAATAAGTTCTGCACCTTATAGTTTGGATATTATATATATATATATATCAAGGTATTGGGTATGGGTGACCGAATTCCAGTGAAATACTCCTTATTCCTATTCAATAATGACGACGTTTCGTCTATTAGTTGTAACCATTTTCAAGTCAACAATTTTTTTTTTCTACTTCAGATCTTACAATGAATACCATACAATCTTAAAAAAAACAAAAATTCAAATTTGGTCTCTGGGATGCATATCTACAGCAAATATACAGTGTGTCCACGGATTGGGTGCCGGTAAGGTGTAAATGACGAAAAATTTTCGAGTTAGACTCTGATATTCTGGGAATCGCTCCTGCTTGGTCTCAAACTAAGATGTTGAGAAAATGAGCCGAAACAATTAATATACAGGGTGGTTTAGAACTGATTTAAGGAAAATTGTTTGAACTAAAGCACCTTTGTTTTCAAAGATATCGAGAAAGTTTATTGAGAAAAGTTTTTTAGAATCAAAAGACACGGCTAAATCTCGATTCTCAGATGAATCGATCAACTCTGATTTTGTCAGTAGGTTATGAAAATATTTTATAATATCCATGGTTACAAATGGCAGACGTGAATTTGACGTAAATTTATTCGTCACAAACGAAAATTTTCCAGTTAAAAACATGCTGACCATAGAACAAAGAGTGTTTATTGTGCAGTGCTACGGCGAGGGAGTAATAAGACAATTCCATGAACGCTGGCCAAATGTTGTGGTATCACGTAACCCTGTTAAAATAGTTTCAAAATTTAAATTTAAATCATGAAAAAAACCTCACGTATTCAAAATGTTCATGGCCAACTTATATAGTCAAGGTAGGCTGATTTATCTGAAACTTGAGTTCCTGCAGCAGCTCGTCATTCCAATCAACTTTTCTCAATGAACTTTCTCGATATCTTTTAAAACAAAGTTACTTTATTCTTAACGATTTTCATTAATTCAGTTCTAAACCACCCTGTATATAAATTGATTTGGCTCATTTTCTCAACATCTTAGCTCGAGATCAAGCAGGAGCGATTCCCAGAATATCAGAGTCTAACTCGAATAGTTTTCGTCATTTACGCCTTACCGGCACCCTATCCGTGGACACACTGTATATATTTATTTTCCTCAGAAATGTGCTCGCCACGAAAAAACTTCTCACAAATTCCTTGTAGTTATCTAGTTTCTCAATGTTCATTCCGTAATTAAGTCATGAACAAATCTATCTTCTCGATGTCAAACGTCAGATAAAAAAAAACAATTCATCTTCCCACAGTTTTTAATCAGCAATCATAACCCATTCTTGTATGTTGGGTTGTCTACTTCGTTTGTTGACATCCTTCATCAAATTTGAATAAATTGAACCAAAATTCGCAAAATCTATTATTTCCTTTATTCAGTTTGTTTCTTGTTTTATGAACATTTTTTCTGCTATTTCTCATTATATAGAATGCTGGCTTCCTCAGAATCCATTCCATGTCCCAGTTTCAAAATACGTTCGGCTAAAGCCGTACTTACTGCCTTATTTGTCCTAATCATGCTTTCATGTGCGAATATTCTATACCTCAAATTAGCTTTGAAATATTTATATTTCAGCTCGATCGATATTCGGTTTCGAAAATATTGGGAGTAAAAAACATGTTAAATTTCGTGTTGGTAACGAATATGAACAGGCGGGTAAAAGCACCTGTTCTCAATTCATTGCTTTTTTAGAATCTTTTACCGGAAATATTAGGGAATTGAGATTTCAAGTGGATATATCTGCCAAATCATTGAATAATACCTATAAAGCTTTATATACCTGATCTACAAATATCGACTCAGAAACTTGAAATTATTGAATCAGGTTTGAAGCTTGATTGAGGGCACCAAACAGCAAAATCTCAATTGTCAATTTGAATAAAACAATTTTTAATAATCGACCTGAAATTCGAAATCGTATTTTCCTAATAGAGGACTTCGATCTGAGTTGCCAACCCATATGATGAGGTTCGCATTATTTACAAATATCCTTAAGAGCAAACAGTACCTCGAATGAAACGGAGTGGCTTTTGGGGGCCAGAGTTCGTTTTTTTACAAAAAATTTTTTGGTGCATATAGTTGAAAAAAATTATAATAATGCGCCATTTTGCCAATTTCCTATATTCAAGAATTTTCGGGAAAATAAAGACCGAAATGCAAAATAACTGACATTGCACATTCCCATTGAAGAACTAAGAACATCCCAAAAAAAAAATTTTAAAAAATGTTCACTGAAGCCTGCAGAAAGACACCTCGTTTTTTCCGAAATTTCACGCATTTCCAATATTTCTCGCAGTTATTGGCAACGCTGAATTTGGCAGACAGCGAGAAGGTATATTGACCTTGAGATATTAACGAGGTTTAATGAAACGTGAATGTGGCTGTGTTGCCGAGCAGTAATTTACCAACACGTGGTAAGGTTTCCTCTTAAATGGTGCCTCGGCTTCTCAAACCAGATGATTATTTCCAAATGTAGGTTTTTGTTAAGATCATCTCTGATTGGCTGAAAATTAAGTTGGAATTTCTGATTTCACGTAAATAATCTCAAGATTATACAGGATATGTTTCGCAAATTAACTTGGTTCTTTCGGTTGCTGGTTTTCTGTTCTGTTGATATGAAATTTTCGGTTGGTTCCTGAAAAATCTGGAAATCTAAAAAAATTTCGAATACATTTTTTTTTTAATTTTGTAACAACTGAACTTGCCCGAAATTCTGCCCTGAGTTGCGCATTGGTATTCGACAACTGTCCACGAAGTAGAGTCAATACTTCATGAGATATCGAGAAATTAACCTCGAAATTTCAAATGGGCCTAACTCCGAAACTATCCAGCCGATTCTATCCATTAACGAACTCCAAACCTTATCTGACAATTCTTAGTCGCTAAGTCTTTTTCTTCGAAAGTTAAAGCACATACGAACGAACAGACGGCCGGACGGATAGAATTAAATTTGACCACGGATTCTTCTTCAGACTATTTTCGGCTCAAAATTCGAAAACTACGGACATCGTGACGAAATGATAACACACTGTTTCCTAGAGCAAGCGAGAAAAAAGTTCATTTACGGAATTCGATTGATAAAAAAGCGTTCTTTCTGTCACCAGAGGAACAGTCGATTTTCTATGGTAGCAGATCCATCGTATAGAACAATATTTACTTCATGATCCACAGACTATAGTTAGTAGTTTTTTTATTGTTGATGTCTCTGTAATGGTCTATGGATCATAAAAGATAGTTCTCTGCTATGAAACATCCATTGTTATCCTGGTGACAAGAAGATTGCTCTTTAATCAATCGAATTACGTAAATGACCTTTTTTCAAGAACCAACCGAAAATTTAATATTCAGTTAACGGAAAACCAGCAACAGAAATAACCAAGTTTATTGGCAAAACATATCCTATATGAACTTGACACTATTGACGTAAAATCAGGAATCCTACATTCAAATTGGGAATAATCAATTTCATTTTGGTACAACATTCGTTCCTGTGTGAATTGGAGCTATATGAGCTTCTTCAGTGTGAACTATTCTCCCGCTATTTCGTTGGCATTTCCCTTTTGTTTTTTGCCCACTCTTGGTAGGTCGACTTATTGAAACTCAAAAATTCCTTTCCAATGGCCGTTTTCTTCATGGACTACAATTCTCTGCTTCTCAATTGACTCTGACTCTATCTTTTCGATAAGGGATATAATTTCGAATAAAACTCTAATTTCCACTCATTAAATACTATCCTTCGACATCAAAGTGTTAACTTTATAAAGTAATCAAAAAATGCAACTCAAAGAGCAACGAATGTTGTACCCCTATGAAAATGATTATTTCCAATTAGAAATATATATATTTCAAATTTGTGATAATTTGTTTTATATGGGTACAACATTCGTTGCTCTTTACATCGGATTTTTTGATTACCTTATATAATTAACACTTTGATGTCGAAAAAGAGTATTGAATGACGGCAAACCAGATTTCAATTCGAAAATATTAAAGAAGTAGATTCGGAATAAATTCAAAAGCAAAGAAAGATTTGCAGTCCATGAAGAAAACGGCGATTGGAAAGGACTTGCGAATCTTTGGGTATCAAGAAGTCAACCGCCCTAAGGTGGGCAAAAAAAAACAAACGAAATAGCAGGAGTATAGTTCACACTAAAGAAGCTCCTAAAACTCCAAATCCCACAAGAAAAAATGTCATATCATATTGGTATGATATTGATTATTCCCAATTCGGTCTCACTTTGAAGTTGAAAAGGTGTAGTGTGGTTGGAAATTGACGATATGTAAGTTCATTCGAAATTTTGTGAGGATCATGGGATTAGAAGATTAGAAGACAAAGTACGTTAGTTGAGGTCAATATCTGGATGGGTGACCACTATGGCTACAAATTTGATCAAGCGGGCAAGAGCTCTTGACTGTTAGTTATTGCTTGTTACGCGCTTGTTCTGGGGAACAGCTCGTTTTGCCGAAATATCTGTAATTTTTGAATTTCGAGCCTATAATGGTCTCGTACAACTAGGATAGACTCAGTGATAAAGAATCCGAGGTCAAATTCAATTCTGTCCGGCCGGACCTCCAACAGTCGGTGTCAGCTCTAACTTCCGGAGGAAAGGGACTGATGGAGAATTTAAATTTTCAGGTTTGGGTTGCAACAAATCTGTCTGTTTAGTTCGTTGAGGGCAAAATTGGCCAAACGATTTCGGAATTCTGATACCTTTTCCATTAATGTATCACAATGAGTGAGAAATATCAAATCGAAAAAAACACAGGATAAATTGCTTTCGAAACTGAACATCGACGGGTGTGAGGATTTTTCGTACAAGAATTATTGACGAGTTACGTTACTTCTTTGGTACGCTGGATAAGTTTCATTTAAGATATCAATGGTATTGGGTTATTTAACGGAGAAAATAACAAACCCTTGTTGTGTCTTTTACATTACAATTTGCAGCGTTTTTCTTTATTTTGGTTTATTATTTGATAAAATCAAATAATAAACCTTAGTGATCGACCAACAAAAAAAAATTTTAACCCCCACTGAAAATTTCACAGTTTACGTTTTGGTGTATATGTAGATTTGAATAAACGAAAAAAAAAATCCGTCCGTCCGCCGTCCACTGTCCGCCTTCCGCCGTCCGTTTTCTGGGGCTTTTCTCTGGAAGTACTGAACGGAAATCCTTGAAACTTGGTGGAAAAATCGTGTGTCATTAGAGATTGATCCTCCACGCTTTTCAGCAGGATCGGTGTACCCTAAGGGCTCTAAATGGGGGTTGGAGGGAAAAAAATTGTTTCTCGAAAATTTATCACCCATTTTTCATGAAATTTTAAAAATTGATTACTGTTGCATAACTAAACCTAAAAAATTTTACCCGGATGGTTTCCGACAAGTGGTTCCTGAGTTATAAAGAAAAACGCTGCAAATTTCCAATAATGTCGAAAATGAATCATAGCATTCGGTTCTAAGTTGTTCAAGTTATCAATAGTATATTGGCATATCTAACTAAACCTTTGTGAAAAATTTGCAGTGTTTTTTTTTATTCGTTCATTCAAATCTACATACAAAACGTAAACTGTGAAATTTTCAGGGGGGTTTAAATTTTTTTTTTTTGGTCGATCACTAAGGTTTATTATTTGATTTTGTCAAATAATAAACCAAAATCCGTCCGTCCGCCGTTTGTTGTCCGGGGCTTTTCTCTGAAAGTACTGAACCGAAATCCGCGAAACTTGGTAGAAAAATCGTGTGTCACTCGGGGTTGATCCTCCAAGCTTTTCAGCAGGATCGGTGTACCAGGGCTCTAAATGGGGTTTGGGGGAAAAAAAATATTTCTCGAAAACTTTCCACCGAATTTTCATGAAACTCTGAACGTTGATTACTGTTGCATAATTAAACCTAAAAAATTTTACCCGGATGTTTTCCGTCTAGTGGTTCCTGAAATATAAAGAAAAACGCTGCAAATTCCCAATAATATCGAAAAAGAATCATCGCATTCGGTTTCAAGTTGTTTGAGATATTAATGGTATTTTGTGCTATTTAACTAAGAAAATAATAAACCCTTGTGTAAAATTTGTTCATTCAAATCTACATACTTCAAAACGTAAACTGTGAAAATTGGGTAATTTTTTTTTGGTAGATCACTAAGGTTTATTTGTTGGTTTTATCAAAAAATAAACCAAGTTGAAAGTTGATAGAGAATCTTGGGAGGATCATATATGTGGAAAAAAAGCTGCATTTGGTGTGAAAAATACGTGAATAGGAAACTGCTTTGGCAATGAATTCGAACAAGCTATTAAAAGCTCATTATCTCACGTCAGTGCTTCTATAAAATTTTTACGTGCTTGATCTTGTGAACAAAGCGTTATTGTTTCGTCACAATGTTTGTAATTTTCGATTTTTTTTCTGTCCTTCCGTTCTAATTTCAAAAGGAAAGCAATCAGCCACTTGGTTAATGGGCAAAATCGGTCTTAGTGTTTCGGAGTTATATCCATTTGAAATTTTGGGGTTAGTTCCCTGATATCTCAAGAATTACTGGCAGATCTGATTGAAACTTTGTAACAAGTTGGGAAAAATTAACGACATCTTGATGCAAAATTTCGTGTGGAATTTCTTGTTAAAAAATTCATGAGAAATTTGTACTCGAAAATTCAGCGATTTTTGATGAATTTTTTTTTCTTGGAAACCATTGATCAGATTCCAAAGAAATTTGCCACAGATCTTGAAGTCAATATTCAAGAAAAAAATATGTCATATTCTGTTGATTTTTGAAATTTTCACGTTATTTCCTCAATTTCCAAGAAATACTTATGCGATCAGATTGAAACATTGTTATTAGTTGAAGATTACCAACTTGCAATTTAATGCAAAATTTGATGTTGATCAATTCTCTAGAAAATTAAGAAAACATATCAATAGAAAATTCAACGAAATGTATTCCAAATTTCATTTTGATCCGATATTTTTTTTCGAATATAGTGAAAAAAATATATTAATTTCCGTAGTTAATCTAAATTTTGAAGAAATGAAGCGATCATATATTAACTTCGTAGGTAGATGTAGAATGAACTATGCCTAAGTTTTCGTGAGGATCAATAAGAGAATAGGAAAAAAATTTTTAATGGGAAATATTCATCAAATTCCAATGAATTGTGGCACATACCATGAAGTCGATATTTAGCAACAGCATTTAAAATTTCAGCTAAATCTTTGGAGATATTGAAAAAAATATCTATAATTTCTTGGTCATTTTCCAGGTATTGTAGTTATTTCCTAAATAACTGGTAACTAGTTGACACATGCTGTTGAGCGGATTCATGAATAATTTCCTGATGGTCGTTTGATTAGATCCATCATGGAATAAAATATTCAAAAATTGTTCTTTATAATATTTTTTATTTGGCGATCTAGTATTAATTAGGTTATCACGAAATTTCGCAGGAACCTTCAATTTGTCGTCTCATTTTTGGAAATATTGGAGAAATGAAATTGTGAATGAGTATATCTGCTGAATCTTTGGGTTCATCTCACCAATACGTGAATTAGGCCTTCGTGATTAAAACTGAAACCAACCCTAGTCTCCGAGTAGATTCTTCCGGAAGTAAGGTCGGGCGTAAACACTATAACTTCCGAAAGAAACGAGAAGGATTTCCGTTTAATTAGGAAGGTCAGATTGGTGGACGGGTACTTCGTCAAATGATTCCGTAGATTAAGATAATACCATTCAAAATTTCATTTTTCCGCTATTTCTGAAAACAATTGCAATCTAGAACTTGATCTGAAAATAATACCCTGAAATTCATGCAGAATTTTGGGAAGGCCGTATGAAAACAATATCGCCAAACCTCCTTCAGGAAGTTGAGCTGCGTTTGGCAGAGTCAATACGTGAATGGATGATCGCTTTGACAACTAATAGAGACAAATGCTTGCAAGTTATTCATCTCACGTCAGTGCTTCTCTAAATTTTTTAGATCTACTGATTAAATTGGATCTATTTCCACATTTCCCCGAATGAAAACGAAACAACGACCTTCGCCAAGTGCAGTATAATTAAACATAAATGTATTGCTTTCAGTACAGCTTCAACTCATCAGTGACCACCCATTAGCTGTTAGTTGTTTTCACGGAATAATAGAGTCAACAAGACGGACTAACATTATCTGCGATGACGCGACAGACCCGTACTACCAGTTTCGAAGATTGTTACTTTGAATTCCCCACTATCTCTTAACAGGAATACTGCGTTGGGTGGCGGAGTTAAATCAGAAGTGTATGTTCATGTGAATTTGTGATTTCGACTTATTAAATATTTGGTGATTTTGCGTTTGATCATTGATACTAAAGGATTGATAGTTCAGTGAAAAAAGTTGGAGTGGATTTTCTGGGAAGTGGAGTATTTTAATGGATATATTTTGTCCAAGTTTATTTGGAACAGTAAAAATTTTGTTCACTTGTTATAAACTCGAATGGTGTCTGCATGTCAAGTGAATGGAGGTTAGAAGAACTATTTAAGGTATTCATAATATTTATTTTCCTAAATCTAAGATTGTCCAATTGAGTGCGAATGGATAAAATCTTTCCTATACAAACCGAAACAGATAACCATAATCTGACATACATTAGAAGGCCCAGAAATAGTATACGTCAGATGAACACAAAAACACATCAATAGGAGGAAGGAGGTATCACAATGCTAGGAAAACTTACATGCGTTAGCTGAAAGGGTTTTTAACCAATCTTGTTTCGGGAAAATTCAAGAACAACAAGTCAAGCCAATAGAATTTGCAAGCTTCCGTTCATATAAATCGCGGACTCCCATCCAATGATTGATCCCGCCTACTGCTGCTTGACTATAAGATAGTTCAATACTACGAGAAGGAACCAACCAACCATTCCATATCCGATTAGTCGGTAGGCCGTCCGAAAACACAATAGCTACCTTTTGTTCGAGGGAGATCACGTGACCGTCGTCGACCACTAGAGTGAATCAAATACCCGAATCTCCCTCGCACAAAAGGCTCCTTAAAGGTATTAATTAGATCCTAGATATTCGTGAAGCAGGTTTGGACCTTAATAACGAAGGTCGTTTTCGAGAATGGGTAACATTCGCCTAATGATTCTTTAAATAAGATCGGATTGAAATCCATTTCTTGGTTAAAAAATTATGAAAAGTTCATGCAAAGATTCAGCTTGTCCTGAAATAAATGTTTTGCGATTCTGCAAGATCATTTAGGCTGCCATTCTTCAAGCAAGTTCTAGATTTAAATTCGATCTAATCTGTATTTATGGAAATATTGGAAAACTAATTATATCTCTACTGAAATAATGGGTGGATCATGACTTTCTCCATATCTTCCATATTCAAATCAAAACTCCTTGAGCAATCATATTTTCCATACTCAAATCTCAGAAAGGGTTGCCATCCTTCGAAATTGAAGTTTACGTGATTTTATTTTCTCAGAATTCTTTTCATTGGCCCGTTATTGGGCAAACAACATTTTGAATGATAATTGTTCACATGTGCCCAAAACGAAGCGCAAAATCACTGAGTTGTAGACTAATCAAAGTTTAGTTCAACCTTTTTCGAGTTACCGTTTCTTTTGATAAGTCTAACCATAGTCAGTATATTTTACTTCAAAATTGTTTTCGTGTGCCCTTTTTGAAGATCTTTTTTAAAAATGCTCTAGTTTTGTTTCCCTGTTGAAAGTTGAAAACGGAGTGTGGCGAAAGGAGAGAAAAGCTCTGAGAATTATATCCAGAATATGTTCAACGGTTAATTGAGAAAATCTAGAAAAGCACTGACGTGAAGTCAGCAGTTTTCACGCGCATGTTCGCATTGCGAAATGGTGACTTGGAAATTTCAGTGAAATTTCAATGAAATATAAAAATTTAGAAAAAAAATTTTTTTTTCGAATTTTTCGATGGATAATTCTTCTTATTGACACTGTTCATCTTCCAACCAAGTTTCATTTCGATCAGATAAATATTTTCCGAGTTATTGAAAAATCAAAATTTCAAATGGCTGTAGCACAAAAACCATTGGGCAGATTTGGCCCATTAACGAACTCAACCGAGATATTCAGGATATTAACCTATCCTGAAAATTTCAAGACTAGGTTCTTTCTTTCGAAAGTTACAGCGCAGCAATTAGAGCAATTTTGACCACGGATTCTTCATTAGTGAGTCCAACGTAGTCGTTTGAGACCAAGTCCGGTTCAAAATTCGAAAATTACAGACATCGTGACGAAATGATAACGTGCTGTTCCCCAGAACAAGTGAACAACAGATTGTAATTGCCTTTTACGCGTCTATTTTGGGGCATAATGCATTATCATTTTACCCACATGTTTGTGACTTTCCAATTTTGAGCCAATATAGTCTTGCACAACTTCTTTGAACTCACTGATGAATAATTCGAAGTCGAATTCAATACTTACCGGCTTACCGGATGTCCGTTATACGATAATATCCGAACAAAATGAGCTGCCAACTTAAATGGGCATAATCAGCCAACCGGTTTCGCAGTTATACCTAGCAATTGGAAATTTTTAGGTTATTTTCTCAGAATCTCAAGATCAGATACGATCAGATTGAAACTTAAAAACTTAACAAATTATTTCGCTGGATTTTAACGGAATCGTATTCGAATCGAATGCGGGATATTCAAGTTCGCAGTATTTTTTTATTACTAGCAAAACACTATTCGTGAATCATTCGAGTAAAAATTTTAGATTGAGTTATGTTACAGTAGTCAACATCTAGAAATTCATAAAATTCGTTGGTAAATTTTTCTTTTTTTTTTATTTCCTTTCAACTCTACATTTTGATCCCTTGGGGCACACCAATCCTGCTGAAAAAGTAGAAGCGCGCATGTTCAATGGAGATGACCGTTTTGGCAACTAATTTGAACAGGCGCGAATAAGCTGCTGCCTTCACGTCAGCGCTTTTCTAGGTTTTTTCGATAAAGTACTGGATTTCATTTCGATCTAATCTGTATTTTTGGAAATATTGAGAAAATAAAATTTTGAAAGGGTATATATCTACGGAATCATTGGGCGTATTTTACTCATTCACGAATTCGACCTACGTAATTAAGCCCCAAACCTACTATACAAATATCGAGTTTCCAAGTCATTTTTTGCCGTCAGCCGTTAGAGAAGGTTTGGACCTTAATTACGAAGGCCGAATTCGTGAATGAGTAAAATCCACCAAATGATTCCGCAGATTCCCATTCAAAATTTCACTTCTGCAATATTTCCAAAAATACAGATTTGATCGAATTGAAATCCAGTACTTCATCGAGAAATGACAGTTCGAAGGTTCGTACAGAATTCAAAGAGGATAATTGGATAAGAAGATCACAGAATATTGAATATTTGAAAAAAAATGTGAATTGTTTTTTTCAAACTGTTCCAATGACAAGATCATCACGAAATTTCGCACAAGGTTTATCCTTAGCATCTTCAAACTAGCTGCCAAGTTTCATCATGATTGAATCAGTATTTCTTGAGTTATAGCAAAAATTCAACGATATCGAGAAGAAAACCACGAAATTTTACAAATTTTTTTCCAATATCTCCGAAACTAATTGCCATATCGAATTGAAATTTGGTACACTCAAACATAAATATTCAAGGTATCAGCAGAATGGTTTTCGGATATGATTAATAGTTTCTGAAAAAAATTTTTTTCAAACAAAAAATTAAAATTCGAAAATTACAGACATTTGCACAAAACGATAGCCCTTTCCCTCAAAAGGGGGGGAAAAAGATTCATAAAGTGATTTTTTGTTAATAACCGAGAATTGATGAAAACAATACAGGTTGCCCCATAGAAAACCAATAATCTTACTATCCACGCAGAATAATGATTGTTGTCACACTTATTAATCCTGTAGAATGGCTCAATCATTGCAATACAAGCGTGGTTTCAATGAAATATCATTTTATCAGGTTGGTCACCTCTTATTTGGAAGAAAATGATAACATGTTCTGAAATCGAATGGAATTCCCCACTAATATCAATTCTGTACCTCATTTATATCAATATGACTTCTGTTACGTCTGTAACCGTCAAATTGGGTAAGATTTCTTGAATGAGATATGAACAATTCTTCGAATGGTAGATTTTCCATCCATTAAAATAATGGTCGTAAAATGGGGTAAATGATTGTTATATTATCTCAGGGTCTCATCGATATCTGTAGTAATTGATTGAAGCTGCTTTCACGTAGTTCGAAGTTATTTCCTATTTCCGGTGAGTTTGAGTTTTACTTTTCTCAATTTATTGCAATTAACGAAATAATCGTTAAAATTTAATAAAACATATGCAGCAGTTGATTTCAATCTCAAATAATAACTTTTATGACAGACGAAAAATTTTCAACATTTACTGGAGATTTTGCATATACTCCATTCACTTTTTTAAGGTATCCCGGTTTGCCATGACATTCTGACACATTTCACCGTATATATTTTAAAATGTAGGGTTATAGACATTTTCCTGTCAGATAACTACAGAACGTTGTCCTCTCTACATAGAGGTCGTGGTTATCACGTATTTCTTGAAATGTTTACTTTGGGAAAATATTTTGTGAATTCAATTCCAAAGACCTGGCGAATGTTGACGAAACTTTTTTCTCTGTTAGCACTGGAAATATTTCACGTATATAGTATCGTATGTCAGTCGTAATCATGCAATCGTCCAGAGTTTATTTTTCGAAAATGGCTAGGGGAAAATTCATGAAATCCAGCGCAACAAACAGTGTTACCTAGTTAATATAAACATGGCTTAAAATTGTAAAATGCATGAGTTTAAAAAAAACACAGTTGAACTTAAGAGATAAAATCTGATTGCATTTGTACTTCTTGGAATATTGCCGAAATAATATTAATATTCCAAATAACAAAAATATTTGGCTTATATTTTTTCTCCGAAAGTGAATATCGGATCGGATTGAAATCAAGTATCGCGTTGATATTTCGAAACTGTCTACAAAGTTTCAACTTGATCGAGTCAGTACTTCATAAGATATCGAGGAATTAACCTCAACTTTTCTGAAGGGCCCAACTCCGAAATTATTAGACCGATTTCACACATTAACGAATGTAACTGAGATATTCGGGCTCCAAACCTAATCTGACAATTTCAAGTAACTAGCTCCTTTCCTTCGAAAGTTGGAGCTCATACGGACGAACATAATTAAATTTGACCTGGGTGTTCAACCCAATCTTTTGAGACCATTTTTGGCACTGAACTCCATTATTGCAGACGTTGTGACGGAAACGATTTATAAAATATATATATAAAATATTCGTTGATAATTACACAATAAAAAATATTTTCCAAATATATCAAAGTAACGCAATAAGCAAGTATTGAATTATTGCAGAAAAAAATCATTTCATGATATTCATTAGGTTACCTCGAAATAATTCACACCTTCTTCTGATCTTTCGAATGGTATAATTGCCAACGAAAATTTCCCAATTGAGAATGTTTTTATCGTCGATCAAATATTGGAAATACCCGATTTTTTCAGGCCTATTTCTTGGTATATCAAAAATTCCCGGTATGGGATGCTAACAATTTTAAGAGGCTATCTATATGATGGAAAAACCTCACATTTTTTGAACCTTTTCTGTCCTTTCGGTAATAGTGTTGGATGAAAATTCCACCAAGGTGTAAACTTGAATTGAACTGTGGTATATGACAACATGAAAGTTTGCTACAAAATTTCGTGAAAATTGTTGATTATAAAATTGTTACCTAAGTTGGAATACTCACCTAAATTTTCATTTGTCAGCCTGCTTTTAATCTGAACATGAAAATATAAATTTTTCAATTCCTGCTAAATTAAAACGGATCGGTCCACTGTTCATACAAGGAAATATATATTTAGAATCAGAACAACAATCATCTGCCGAAGATTGTCGGAGGGTTTGTAGAACACCCGTACAAGTGATTGTTTGATCAAAATGATTATTTTATCTGTTGAAGAGCGCAATAGACAATAGAACATGAAATAAGAATGATTCCGCGAATAATGTGTACAGCACTTAAAATTCCTCCGACTAGCTTCAAGTAACCAACATTCTTTGATCTTTCCGCTAATTCGTGAATTCGCTGTCCGGATTACATATTTGGACGCGGTTCGATACACAACACTTGCATCAATGCTTTCATATACAGAATATTTTGTTATTTCATGAATATAATACTTATACGGTCTCGCTCATCAAAAATTTTCTTCAATAAAAGGTGATTTTGATTGGCTCTGTTTTTCAAGAAAACTATTTGCCGGTCTAACTCTAGCTTGCATAGGGCGCCGTTCTGTGCATAATTGGGTTTACTAATTTATTTATTTTTGCGCGCATGTTATAGCGGAACAGCATGCTATCGTTTTGTCCAAGTGTCTGTATTTTCGAATTTTGTGCCGAAAATGGTTTCAAACGAATAGGTTGGACTCACTTATGACGAATCCGGCGTCAAAATCGATTCTGTCCGGCCGTCCGTATGAACGATTACGGTCGTACGGAGAATCCTATCGACCTGAAACTTCCAGGGTGGGTTGGGCACCCGAATGCCGCGGTATAAGTTCGTTAATGGGCCAAATCGGCCAAATAGTTTCGGAGTTATAGCAATTTGAAATTTTGAGGTTATTTCCCTTATATTTCAAAAACTACTGAAGCAACTGAATTGAAACTTTGCAATTTATTGGAGCATAACTACACGCAACTTTGAGAAGATCTCGTAGAAATATTATGATCGCTCAATTGAAAAAAAAAATTTTTCAAAATTTTTTTCGAAAATAATTTTTTTTCTGAAACTATCATTCATATTCGAGAACAATTTCAGTTATACCTTGAGCTTCATATTTCACAGCAGTGTACCAAATTTCAGTTCGAGACGGCTATTAGTTTTGGAGATATTGGGAAAAAATATATAGAATTTCGTGGTTTTCTACTCGATATCGTTGTTTTCTTCGGTATAACTCCAGAAATACTGATTCAATCGTGATGAAACTTTGCAGTTGGTTCAAAGATGCTGAAGGACAATATTGTGCGAATTTTCGTGATGATCGTGTCATTACAACGATTCGAAAAAAAAAATTCAAATTTTTTTTTTTTTAAATATTCAATATTCCACGATCTTCTCATCATATTATCCTTATTTAATTCTGTATGAATCTTCAAATTGTCATTTTTCTATGAAGTACTGGATTTCAATTCGATCTTATCTGGATTTTTGGAAATATCGGTAATCATTGGGTGGATTTTACCCATTCACGAATTCGGCCTTGGGGCTTAATAACGAAGGTCGAATTCGTGAATGGGTAAAATCTGCCGAATGATTCCGTAGAATATACTCAATCAAAATTTTATTTTCCCAATATTTCCAAAAATACAGATTAGATCGAATTGGAATCTAGTACTTTATCGAAAAATAACTGTTCGAAGGTTCATACAGAATTGACCCACTTATGCTCCTTCCTTATGTTCTTTATTCAGAGCTTCAAACATATATTCAACTGCTGACTTTTAGTGAATCCAGCACTAGAATATCTGTTTCCAGTACTCGGTTTTAGTAGCTGAGACGAGTGTGAAAACCCATTTTTCATGAAATCTGAATGATATGGGATAGCGCATGTTGTGAATATTCCCTTAAAATAAATAAACTTCAGCATTGATGCACTCATATTAACTATAAATTATATTGTATTGTAAATGTTAAAACAAACTCAAGGTCTTTCATTTAGATCTAGTCGATACAAATAAACCGCAGTCTCATAATATATCAAATTACTCAATTTGATTATATATGTATGGAAAAACCGAACCTTATGTAGACAATAAAACGTTTGGAACGTCCATTTATAATGGATGATTCTCAAAAACTAAGAAATTCAACACATAGATGTAGGTAATTGGATAATTACAATACCAGGAATTTTACAAAGAAGCAACATCTTCGAACCTGATCTCTCGTTCACATAAAAGTGACAAGCGGCAAAAAATATAGAAACTTTATTTGTGGTACCAAGTATGGAACGCTCTTGGGAGCAAACAGTACCATATGCTGGTAAATTACGGCTTCGGGCATTTCGGCAACAGAGCCACATTCAAGTTTCATTGAACCTTGTTAATATCTTACCTGCCCACGTTCTGCATGCTTCAACCTTGACGATAGCCGCGAGAAATAGTAGAATTAGAAATTCCACGTTAATAGGAGAAAATAGGATGTTGTCCTGCAGGCTTCAGTGATTATTTATCGAAAATTTTTTTTTGAGATACCTCTACTTAATTTTTTGTGAGAATACGCAAAGTTAGATATTCTTTCATTATCCACTTCATTCCAGTTTTATTTCTCGAAAATTTTCAAATATAAAAGAGAGGCAACATTGCGCATTCTTACAATTTGTTTCAATCAAAATTCTTTGAAAAACGAAATCTCTCCTCCAAACCTACCCGTTATATTAGAGGTATTTTTGCTCTTAACGTTTTAATATTACGAGGTACATGCGAAATTGAAAATTTGAATAACCATAACTGTGAAAAGTTCATACGATCGCTCAAATAGTTTTGTACCAAAATTTCTCGATATTTCGTCTTTATAGAGGTTTCGTTTTTTCGTTTTAGTTCAATAACTTCCTCTGTGAATTGTTTCGTAAGATTTTGTTGGAATGACAGTCGACTAATTTCTGGTGGCACCGAAATTGAATATATCAAAAGATCACAATATAACTCAAGGATAATTGTAGATTGTGATATATTCCATGTTAGTCCTTTCAATACTTCCCCCATGAAACTATACGCACAGGCAGTGCAATTAATTTTCAAGAAAAAATAATATAGATTCATCTGATTGTAGTATCTCTTTTCTTTCTATATAGAGTGATTTGAGGGTTTTCCTTTCCTGTTGTTGTTCCATTTTGTTCTTGGTGTGAGCATTTTTACATTTATGACTGCTTAGGCGGTGTTTGTAACACCTATTGAAAATATAAATAGAATTCTTCCTGAAGGATAGATGCCACAGAAGCTCGTTGATGACTAAATTTAACTTAGTTCGAATTTTTCCAAAATTTGAAAAAAAAATTTTATTCGTTACTTTAGGGGTCCCATACACTATGCTATAGTCGGCAGGGATTCGTCTCAAGAGATGACTACAAAGTTACTGTCCGAAGCTCACACACTATCAGGTTTTCGCTTGCGCGCCGTTTCAGTGAACGTAGATACAAGCATTGTATAAATTTATTTTATTTATACAATGATACAAGTCTGCGAAAACCACACACTGTTCAATGTGTCCTTGTAGATCGCCTCTTGTTCGTCGGCCGGTCAGATGGCAGGTCAAGACCAAAACACAGAAGGATTTTTTTCCAGAAACTATTCTGCTCGTCTCATAGTTTTTACCGGAATAACTCGAAACTCCTGACCGGATCATGAAAAATCCCACTAATTTGTTGGCAATCCCCAAAACATGTGCAAGGTGCTGATGATCATTCCATCAGAACAATTCACACAAAAAATTAAAAATTTTATTTCAAATATTTAATATTATTTTATAATTTGCCATCTTCCAATCATTAGAATTATTATAACTTCGACTTTTATTGCAGACGCTATAGTTTTTGCGCGCATGTTCTGGGGAACAGCGTGCTATCGTTTTGTCCAAATGTCTGTAATTTTCGATGATTAAGCCGAAAATGGTCTCAAACGACTAGGTTGAACTCACTCTGTGAGATCCGTTGTCAAAATTGATTCTGTCTGGCCGGTCAGACTAAATCGGAAAAAAATTTTTTTTTCGCGAACTGTTCATCACATTCGGAAAAAAAATCAGCGCGAAATCTAAACTCCATATTCCACAGCAGTGTGTCAAATTTCAGTCTGATACGGTTATTAGTTTTGGAGATATTGGGGAAAAATATAAGAAATATCGTAGTTTTCTTTCTGATATCGTTGTTTTTTTCGTAATAACTCAAGCAATACTGATTCGACCTTCGTACTTAAGCCCCAAACCTACTCTAAAAATATCGATTCGTTACTTCAGGATTTTATTGTGTTAACGGCCTGCCTAATGGCCAACCGCATGTTCAAAGGATGTCACCAAAAGTGAACATGCGTGAAAATGCTGCTGACTTCACATCAGTGTTTTTCAAGGTTTTTTCTATTCCAACTTAGAAAGTATATATATATATATATACACTCTCCTGTCGTGGATAATTGTGTGTATTCGAATCTTAATTCTGAAATTATTTTTATTTCGAATCCTAATTAATAGTCCACGGAAGTGATGACCATGAAGCGAATTTTGTTACGAACTTGATATCACATTTTATGGTTTAGTTCACAACATGGAGATAAAATTTTCATTATACCTGCAATCTTTGTATCCTGTGGTTTTCATATGATAAATCCACACGATAGTTGCATTTTGGCAACGCAAAATCTTGCGGAGTTTTGAATTAATATTAATGAAGTGAAAACATGTTGAATGAGTTTGGTTCTGAAATGCGGAAACAGTTGTCAAGAATTATGAGCAATACCCAGAAAATATTAACATCCTTATTATTGATGCCTGATATCATTTTTCAGGCAACTCTGGTATACACGGCCTGAAGGACCTCAAAACTCGATAATTGAAGAATAGGCTTGTACCTCAATGACGAAGGCCGAATTCGTGAATGAGTAGATTAGTATTTGAATAATAATGTTTATTCACAGTAATGATGTATAGAAAGGTATAATATCGCTGATAAACGAATGCAAAATCAAAATATAAATGAAGATATCTGTTGATTGATTACATCCATATTTTATAAATAATTTGAAAAGTAACAGAAATTTGGAATGTATTTTATTGTGTTGTTTTGTTGAATTTTCAACTACTTCGCCAACGTTTTGGATAATCTTTATTATTTTTCAAGGCTGTAAACATATGATAATATTAATACAAAAGTTGGTTAGTAAAATAGATCAGTCGCTCACCTCATAATTATGCATGAAACAAATATTTCTTTCTTAATGTTTTTGGTAATCTTGTCGATCTGTTATTTATTCAAAAGTGAGGTTATGTAACGTAGCTGTCAATCCGTCAATATTCCTTATCAAGTTGCATGCTCTTCTTCTTATTTTCACGAATGAGTCGGCAAATCTGTCCTCACCACCAGTCTTCCTAAACTTAAACTACAAACTGAACTCATTGAAAGTACATAAATAAACAAACACGTATGTAAACAGTTAAAATAGTTAACTTATCATAAAAGGGTTAAAATAGTCTAAATATTCGTTAAAGTAAAAACGGTCAAATCGACAAAGAACAATTATTGTTTTCGACCCTCTCGTCTCTAAGTAAACCTATTACTACCATGTATCAAGTTGGCATATATTGAACTTATATGTTGTGTGTCTTCTCTGAAATGAACCGCATTGTTTGTGATATAATGCGTTTCGCAAAGCTCTGATTAACATTATTGTTCTGATTAAGACCATTCTATGTTCAATTTCAGTTCATTTTTAGCAATACCACATAATATCAACGCGTTGATCGGACGATCAAGCTTTGTGAAACCCACGGTTAATGTTTTAATATGTATTATTTCGCTGAGTAATCATCTGTTATAGTGCGGTTCAATATCCAAAATGCTGACACTGCCGAAGTTGAACCTGCTTGCGCGCGTGTTTGTGTGTGTGTGTGTGTGTGTTTGTGTGTGAGTGTGTGTGTGTGTGTGTGTGTGTGTGTGTGTGTGTGTGTGTGTGTGTGTGTGTGTGTGTGTGTGTGTGTGTGTGTGTGTGTGTAAGTGTGTGTGTGTAAGTGTGCGTGTGTAAGTGTGTGTGTGTGTGTTTGTGTGTGTGTGTGTGTGTGTGTGTGAGTGTGTGTAAATGTGTGTGTGTGTAAGTGTGCGTGTGTAAGTGTGTGTGTGTGTGTAAGTGTGTGTGTGTGTGTGTGTGCGTGTGTGTGTGCGCTAAGGGAATTAGTGAATTGCGTTCCTCGATTTTGCTATTATCAGGGAACATAACAAACTAACAACTGATTGGTACACAAAACCGACTAAGACGGACCGGTGTGTAAATTTTTATTCAAACCATAGTGCCTAACAAAAGAAAAAAGTAGCAATGAACCTGATAAATAGAGCTTCAACATTGAGTGAAGACAAATATAGAGTTGAAAATATGAAAAAGGTCACTGAAATCCTTAAACGAAACAATTACTGCACACATTACATAAAAACATGTATTGACCTATACCACAGGCACCATATAAATATAAAGAAGAAACCATTAACAGACGTTCCAAGCCAACAAAACACAATTCTCTTAGAACCGAAAAAGTCTTTCAAATTAGCATTTTACCCGATATTATCGTACAAAATTAGCACCATATTCCACGAATATAATGACATAGAAACATATTACAACAAGACAGAAAACAGAAAAAATATTTTCACACAGTTGCAGGAAAAAACGTCTAACGAGAAAAGATCGGAGGTGGTGTACAAAATTGAATGTAGTGATTGCCAGAAAAGCTACAGTGGCCAAACGAAACAACTTCTACGGAATAGAGTACGACAACACAGGAATGACACCACAAAACTAAACAACACAAGTAAGACGGCCCTAACCGCGCACACACACACACAGATGAACACGACACAGGTTCAACTTCGACAGTGTCAGCCTTTACAGTGTCGCACTATAACAGAAGATTCATCAGCGAAATGATACATATTGAAACATTAAAACAAACAATGTGGTTAATTTAAGGGAAGACACACAACATCTAAGTGCAATAATATATGCCAACTTAATACATGGTAGTAATAGGGTTACTTAGAGATGAGAGGGTCGAAAACAATAATTGTTCGTGTATTCGAGTGTAAAAATGTAGTTTGTTTTTTGTTGATTTGACCGTTTTTACTTTCTCGAATATTTTGACTATTTTAACCATTTCATGAATAATTACAACGAGTTTAGTTTGTAGTTTAAGTTTAGGAAGACTAGTGGTGAGGACAGATTTGCCGACTCATTCGTAAAAATAAGAAGAAGAGCACGTAACTTGATAAGGAATACTGACGGATTGACAGCAATAAACATGCTCCGAGTCCGTCTTTGGAGCTATCTGTTTCAATTTCTACTCTTTTGGGTTGGTTAAAGAACGATAACTTTGGTGTATTTACCAGTTAATGTTTTCACTGTTGTATGGTTGTTTAATTCTGTTCTGTCCAATTCCAATCAAAATCAAGTCTATTGAGATGTCTTAGAGGTGCAGTGATTTTGGACAGGTTGGGAATTTTCTGACATATTCAACTATACCCAAAAAGCGAAGTAAACCCTTCTTGTTTTTCGGATTTGGTATGTCCCTCATCGCATTTGTGTAATTTTTATTTGATTCGACACCCTTCTTTGAGAATATCTGCCCAAAAATTTCACACTTCTTTGCTTGAATTGCATTTTTGATTTAGTGAACTTTATGTTGTACTTCATTGCTAGATCCAATACTCGTTTCAAGTTCATATCATGTTTCACCTCTGACTCCCCCACAGTTCTAAAAAAGTTTATGGTTCTGTCCAATATTGAATCTGACTCTCTTAACAAACGTTCTTGTGTTGTTTTGTCAAATATCCCCATGATAATTTCATCTTTAATCATGCAGTCGGCTTCTGCATAATCAGTTGTCTGCACTGCCTTTCTAAGTAAGCTGTGTAACAAAACTATCAAAGGTTTGAGCTTCCTTTAGCACGATGCTATTGAATTTGAATCTCTCAAAAATGACGTTTTTTTTTCGGTAGATAGTAATTTGCAAACTCCTTCTTGATGGTTTCCTTTTCACTCACAGGAAATGTGTTGTACAATTCTAGAGCCTCATCACTGATTAATCTCAATAGTATGGATATTGCTATTTTTATCTGGAATCTAGATCCGTCGATATTAGAAATGAATCGAATCGTTGGATGAATCTTATCCAATTCTCGGATATGTTTCCATCCAACACTAGCGGCTCTGGGGGGTTTGAACATGTTCTCCATTTGTTGCGCGCATGTTCTAGGGGAACAGCATGCTATCGTTTTGTCAAATTTCATTTTTCACTTTCAATCGAATGAAAATCCGTTACCTGACACAATGTTTCATTTGTCAAGTCTTTGTATTTCAATACACTAGCGTATCTACTAATATTTATCAAACAAGATATATCACAACTTATTATATAAACAACTTACGTACAAGCACGTGCTGACTAAACTGACAGTCTTATGTCATATTTCACGTGTTGATCGTCGCTTTTTGCTAGTGTGACAAAATCATATGAATTTATATTATACAGGTTCTTTCCTTCGAAAGATAGACCATGTATAGGCTGACGGATAGAACTGAATTTGACCACGGATTTGTCTTCAGGGTATTCGACCCAGCTTTTGAGAGCATTTTTGGCTCAAATCACGAAAATCTCAGACCTTGTGACGAAACGATAACGCGCTGTTCCCTAAAACAAGCGCGTAAAAAATAATATCTTACGATCATATTTCGACAACAATCACCAATAACCATAACCAAAAATATTTTTCTCCATATCTGTTACATCCTGTAAATGTATAAATCATCTCCATTATATCATTGTGTATTAAAATACCTTCAACAAGTTGAATACTCAATGATTTTATAACTCTTTTTCAAACGAAGCAATACAATCCTGAAAGATTGGCCATTCGAAATAAAACGTGCAGACGGCAAGGAATATCAAGAAAGAACAGTAAGAGGCTTCGCTTTTAATACTGATGAAAAAAAATTAACGATATTATTCGTTTTATAATCGTTACGACTATCTCAATCATAGAAAATATATTTCGATTATACTTCTTCACTCAACGCATTTTAAGAAACACTACTCGAGTTGCGTCCTCGTGATGTTTCGCAATATACCCCTCGTGACTCGGTGTATGATCGACAATTTTCTATGCACTTGCGATATCATAACTGAAAATATTTATAGGTCGTTAATCTAATCCATTAATAAATAAAATCCATCCATTGTATATTATTTTTTTATATTTAAGTAGATCTATATAGATCCGGTCGTGTATAATGCCGAGTTGCAATCTAGAAACTTCGTTGCAAAATGAGCATCAAGGTTTATGCGCCATTTCTTATCACAAATTATTTTTATGGCCGATAACCTGCTTATATAATTCGACACATTTAGTAGTTCATATACAATGTAGCAATAATTCTAAACTGTACCATTTCTATGGGATACAGCCATAATCACATTGAAAGATGTTGTTACCGGTGTGAAAAGAGCGGCCAAAGATAGCAGCCAAAAGTTCCGGAAACACCCGAACGACGAAACCAGTGGCGTCCGCAGAGATTCCGTTTTAATCAAACGGAATCGGTTTATAATGGGTGAATATGGAAATAATCAGTGAAATAGAGGTTTTACATATTCAGTAAATGTATTCTATGAGGAATGAAGGAAACTCGGACATTTATTATTCGAATCGGGCTCGGTTTATTCAAGGCTGGTAAATTTATCGATGTCGACAACTTCTGCGTCCGTTTTCGATGAGAAATCGTGAAACCTGCATCACTAAATTCACAGGAAATATTCTTTAGGTAACTATTGAGAATTATAGAAAATAAAATATGACTTCGGATGGGGTTCAGGGGTTGAACTCTCAACCCTTAACTTTTCCTGCCGTTTTCGATGAGAAATCGTAAAAGCTGCATCACTAAATTCACAGGAAATATTCTTTAGGTAACTATTGAGAATTATCGAAAACAAAATTTGACTTCGGATGGGGTTCAGGGGTTGAACTTTCAACCCTTAACTTCTGCGTCCGTTTTCGATGAGAAATCGTAAAACCTGCATCACTAAATTCACAGGAAATATTCTTAAGGTAACTATTGAGAATTATCGAAAACAAAATTTGACTTCGGATGAGGTTCAGGGGTTGAACTTTCAACCCTTAACTTTTGCGTCCGTTTTCGAAGAGAAATCGTAAAACCTGCATCACTAAATTCACAGGAAATTACTAAACAAATATACATTTTTGAATAAACTGGTGAGCTTTTTGTTACCTGAAATCTCAACTTTCTGATGGTGTGGAATAAATAACCATTACTGTGATAGATTTCCTCAGAAAATGCAAAAATATACTACTAAAATGAATAACCAAATAAATTAAATATTTAATAATTTGAAATGTTCAAATTATATGCGTTGATGAATATTTGTTGCTGTTGGAAAAATATATATACTTGAGTGATCTATGAAAAATTTTAGCTCCTCAAAGGGTATTTCACATAAGGAAATGGAGTAGAGCTAGGAGGTTCTGGGCCTTACTACCTGTCATTTTCTAGGAAAATGTACCATAGTAATGTATATTTTTGTCACCATTATAAAGTAGAGATTTCAACGAACAAAAAGGCGACCAACTCATTTAAAAAGTAGACATTTGGACGTGAGCATTTCGATTGAAAATAAGGATATTTTCGATATTTAGACAAAATGAGGCGGACAAATGAATATTTCGAATCGAAAAATTAACAGTGTACTCAAAAAAGATAGATTGTCACCGGATTCCGTGAAAAAAAGTTTTTTTGTTGATAGAATCGAAAACCAAAAACTTGGTTATTTGAATTTTTCACATACATTCTTAGGTTAAGTGAAAAAAGTGTGAATGCAAAAGTTGTAGATCCTTTTATTACCTACAAGTTTAAGTTGAACCTTTTATACATAGAACTTGTAGCTCTGCTGGAAATCGAGATGAGCCCTGTTTTACCCTTAAACACTAACCCCCTTCCACTTCCCGATCTGAAATCGCCTCTGAATTATTTCTTCGTTGATTTAACTTATATTCTTTTCCATTTCTAATGAGTTTCATCCTAGTATTCTTTTTAACGGTTAAAAAAATTATCGACGCTGCTCTAATCGCTCTGACTCAAGCAATTATTCTTATCAAGCGCATTCGGTGTTATCATTGTCTACGCGAGGAATGTTCACGAGCATATAAATGAGAATACTCGTACTTCATAAACATAAAGTGCATGAAAAATCACTCATTAATACAAAACTTGACATTCATTGCATTTTATGTAGATAATACATTCAGTGGCCTTATCAAATTTTGGCACGATTATTCTAGGAAGCAGCGTGCTGTCGTTGTATAGTTATCGAATTTTTTCCCGAAAAAACTCATTGAGGACGAATCCGATAAAACCCATGTAAGTATCGATTCTGTCAGGCCAGCTGCCTGGCCGAGGACATGATAACTGTGAAAGGAACGAGCTAGCAACTTGAAACTTTCAAGGCAGGCTGCGCATCAGAATGCGACGGTTGAGTTCATTAATGAGCCAATAGGCCAAATGCTTTCGGAATTATAGTATTTGAATTTTATGTTTATTTCCTCAATATCTCAGGAACAGGACCTTCAGCGATAGCATCGAAGTTCTTTAGTTAATTAAAGAGTATCCACGCGCATCCTCTCGCTAAATTTTGTTGTGATCGTATGGTTATTAAATTTAAACAAAATAGAAATATTTCTCGATGAATTTCTTTCACTCATATTTCGACAGAATTTTGCACAACATTATATTTGATAACAGTATACCAAATTTAATCCGATTTTTATCTTTGGAAAAATTGTGGAAAATATTTGAAATTTCGTGGTTTTTTTCGATGTTATCGTTGAAATGTCCGGAATAAATCGAATAATCAATATACTATCATGATAAAACTTGGTAGCTTGTAGAAAAATCTTAAAAAGCACTGCCGTGAAGGCAGCAGATACTGTGCGCATGTTCAACCTTCAATAACGTCGAACCACGAAATCTGACCATTTTTTAACAATATCTCCCAAACTTAGTATCGTATCGAACTGAAATTTGGTACACTGGTGTGAAATATAAGAAAAAATAAAAGAATATCTATATTTCAATTCGATCTAATCTGTTTTTTTTGAAAAGGAAAATGAACTTCTTAATGAGGAATCATAATAACAAATGTCGAATTCATGGGTGGGTGAAATCCGCCCAATGGTTCCGAAGATATACTCATTCAAAACTTTACACCAGCCTAGGCAGCGCACTCCCAATTTTTGACCCAATAATGGTGGCCGGTAAATTCTCACCATAGTAGCGTTTTTGCGCCCAATTTCTGGGGAACAGCGTGTTCGGTTTTATCCAAAGGTTTCGGAGTTATAACAATTTGAAATTTTGAGGGGTTGTTCCAAAATTAATTGATGCGATCAGATTAGTGCTTCGTAATAGGTTGAAGAATACAAACGCGCGAACTGTTCACAATTTTGAGATGATCTAGCCCTTACAAAATTCCGAACAAATGTTTTTCGAAAACATTTTTTTTCGAGAGACTGCTAATCAGATTTGGATGAAATTTGGCTTAACCTTGAAGTCAAGACATTCATTTTATTCCGTAAAACATGTTGAGCAACAAGTTATTTTTTTTATTACGCGCTTGTTCTAGGGAACAGAAGCGATTTTTGAGGTTGAGAAGTGAGGTTTTCGATATGAAACTTCTTCAATAGTAATGCCAATGTTTCTTCGAAAACTATTCATAACCTTACCGTGAAGTTCGGCAAAGAAATTGAGGTCACTATTTAACAACAGTTCTTATATCAAATTTCGTAATCTTGGGATATATTGGGAAGAAAAATGTTCAATTTCGTGCTGATTTCATCGCTATCATCGTTAATTATTTCCGAAATAACTCAAAAAATACCTATATATCTGATCGCCTATTGCAAGAGTATGTATATCTGCGGGATCACAGGATGGATCTCAAAAATTGGGTGTTCGTGATTAACTCCAAACCTGCTTTATAATTATTAAGTCTCTAAGCAGATTCTCTCGGTACTTATTGTGTTCACGATCAGCGGTTAGGCTAGACGTAAAGAGATTAATTATTGCAGCCGAATTCGTGAAATTCAACAAGCGCGTAAAAGTTGCCAACTTCACGTCTGTGCTTTTCTAAGTTTTTCTCGGTATCGTTGTTTTTTACCGGAATAACTCGAAAAAATAATGATTCAATTGTGATGAAACTTGGTGATTAGTTTGAAAATGCTTTTGAACATCTCTAGAATTTCCTGGTGCGATCGTGGCATCAGAAAAATTCGAAAAAAAAATTCGAGTCTTTTTTCAAATATTCAATATTTTGCGATCTTTGGATCATATTATCTTCGAGGAATTCTGTATGAACCTTCAAGCTGTCATTTTACAATCAAGTACCCTGGATTCTCATTCGATCTTATCTTCTTACGCGCATGTTTCAGGGGAACAACGTGCTATCGTTTTGTCCAAATGTCTGTAATTTTCTAATTTTGAGCCGAAAATTGTCCCAAATGACTAGGTTAGTAAGTAAGTGAGTAAGAAAGTATATTTCTTTCCATGGGCAATACATGAAGTATCATGAAGAAAGTACATACATACAGATATTCAACGAGATGATGGTATAAAATCAACAGAAAAATATGAGCAAACAAAATTTTAACAAGGATATAAATAGAGCATTCACTAAATAAGTTAGTGGCTCGATAATAACGGGAAGTACCCTCCTCAGAACTAACATGGAAACCTCATCAGGTCCACCAGACGATTTACTTTTCAATTTACTGCTCGATATAGTTAACAACTCGTCAAAATCATAAGGTTTCAAAAAAATTGAATTTCTCCGAGAATGTCTTGGCTCATTTGTGCTAGTTATGAGATTATCGACTGGTATAGAGTTCACAACTTCGTTAGGTCTATCTATGGCAATATGGCATAGTCATTGAACAAGTTAACAACACATTGAGGATCATCGTAATCGACTCCATTCTTTCTCATAATAATATTTGAGTCATCTCTTTTGTTCTTTGTGAGCTCACGAACTACCCTCCAGGCCGTCCTACTCATATTGTGAGAAGTAAGGATTTCATTCTGATAGTAATGACGCTTACTCTCCCTAAATTATTCTTTATTCTTTATGCTGCTTATTTGCTTCATCGTAGAAGAATGTTGAGGCAGGATAGGAACTTTTTAATTAGACTCACTGATGACGAATCCGGTGTCAAAATCGATTCGTTCCGGCCAGTCGTAGGATTTTTCGACTTGAAAACTTCGGGGTTGGATGAATGTCAGAATGCGAAGGTTAAGTTCGTTAATGGCAAAATCGATTGAACGATTTCGGAGTTATAGCTATTTGAAATTTGAAGGATATTTCCCATACATACAACTTTTCGCAGAATGTTGTTGAGATCGCGCTCAAAAAAATTTTAAAAACATGTTGATCATAGCTTGACCTGTGTATTTCACAGCAGTGTACCAAAATTTAGTTTGATACGATCATTAGTTTTGAAGATATTTAAAAAAATATGTCAAATTTCGTGAAAATGCAACTGCAAGAAAATTGGACTTGAAGGAAATAATTTCTTTATTTGCTAATCAGAAAGCAAGAAGAGTTAATTTTTCCAGTTGACCTGTTCTGATATGTCTTTTTTCATCTATCGTATTTTTTTTCAAATGAGAATTTTATTCCATTATTTAAATACTTTGTTTCATTTACTTATATTTGATACTCATATTATATTATATTTATAAATTAATAAAAACTTTTATGTAATAAAGTTATGATTGTTTAATTTTCATTAAATTTCCTTGTCCTCTAGTTGTTGACCTTTGTCCAGACTAAATCTCCGAATATAAATTCACCCCACTAACCCCCCTCACGAAGAACTCAAAAATAATTGAGTGATATGGTTTGCACCAGGGCCCGGATCCAACTTGCTACGACCCTGTGAAGAACCCACTATATTTTTGAAAATATTCGGAAAATAACATTTTAATGGGTATATGTGCGGAATCATTGAGTGGATTTTACCCATTCGGCCTCCGTAATTAAGGACCAGGCCTTCTTCACAAATATCGAGTTGCTAAATTGTTTCTTTCGGAAGAAACTCAATAACTTCCGGGAGAAACGACTTGGAATCTCGATATTTGTAGAGTAGGTTTGGCTTGATTACGAAGGTCGAATTCGTAAATGGGTAAAATTCGAAGTAAAAACCTCAATATTCCCAAAACTACAGATTAGATCGAATTGAAATTCAGTACTTAATCGAAAAAAAACCTAGAATAGCACTGACGTGAAGTCAGCAGCTTTTGCGCGCAAATTCGTTGCCAAAGCGGTCATCTCCATTGATCATGCGCGCAGAAGCTGCTGACTTCACGTCAGTGCTTTTCTAGGTTTTTTTGAAAATATAAGGAAAATTAAATTTTGAATTGGGGTACCTATCTGTAGACCCATTGAGACTAACGGCCAATCGAAAACACAACAGCTTCCGAAAAAAACGTCATAAAGTTGATATTTATAGAGTAAGTTTCAGTCTTAATTACGAGGCTAAACTCTTTGAATGGGTAACATCCATCCGCCTAATGATTCCTAATATACCGACTCGAAAGTTTTTTCGAAAATATTTCTGAAAAATCAGATTGGATCAAATTGAAAGTGTTTGATTGAAAAATGATAGCTTGAAGGTTCACGCTGAATTTCCTGAGGATAATGATTGATTATTGATTATGATTGGAAGGTCACCAAATATTTCCATCAGGAAGTGAAGGTGCGTTTGGTGGGGTCAATACTTGAAACGATGACCCCTTTGGCAACTTATTTTAACATGCGCGGACAACTTGCTGATTTCATATCAGTATTTTATGTAATTTTTCGCGGCTGTTTTGAATGGAAAATTCAAGTTTCTTCTGAAGACTCAATGCTAACGCCCCAACCGAAAGCAAACGAAAACTATTTCCGGTTTCGATTATTCAGCTATGATTTCCGAAATTCTCAATGATTTTTTTTTCAGATCCTACACAAATGAGCCATGCGAGCAGAATGGATAGGCATATTAGTACTACTCAAATTCTTCTGTACCGCCAGTTACACTGCAGGGGACGATGTTTGCAAATCAACAGAAAAATGCGAGTGCATCAACATAACATCCTCAGGAACCCTGGAATTCCAGTGCCCATCTTCTGGTTACGAAGAAAATAAAACAGTAATTCATGTTTATCGTTCTGCCAAAAAAATCAGAATAGACTGCACAGATATCGTTGATTTAAACGATACCTTCTTGCCCGAAGCAAACTTTAGTGAGGTGACTACATTGGAAATTCAAGAATGCCCATTGCCTAGGGATGGATTTGTATTTTTAGTGAAACATTTGTGCTTGGAGAATTTACAGTTTCTTAGTTTCTCCGAGCACCAACTAGTTGATCCTCTTACCGTTGAAGATATGCAGGAATTGAAGAATCTCAAAGCCTTAGAATTGAAGTATAATAATATGTCTGTACTCGACGGAGAAATTTTCAAGAATCTTCCAAATCTACAACAATTATCGATAGTCAATAATAGAATCGTTTTGAATGAAAATGTGTTCGAAAATACTCCAAACTTGAGGGACTTGAGCATTAATAACAACAGGATCCAGCACATACCGAAGGGTACCTTCAAACATTTGGCCCACTTGAAGACATTAGCTCTTTGGGGAAATAACTTGAAGCATCTGGAACACGAACTTTTTGATGATCTGGTCAATTTGACGATGTTAGAATTATCTCTAAATGAAATTGAAATTTTAGAAGATCAGACTTTCGACCACTTGAGCAATCTGAAGCAAATCAATTTGAGGAGGAATAAACTAAAATATATTTCAAGGAGAATCTTTGAAAATTGTCATTCTATAGAACTGATTATAATGAATGAGAATCCAAGTATGAAACTTGTTGATGATGTTTTTTCCTATTTACCTGAATTAAAAACTATCAGTTTATCTAATAACGAATTAGACCATATTTCAGAAAATTTATTCAGAGGTTCCGCAAAGCTTTCAAGTATTGACTTAAGTAAAAATCGTTTGAAAGCAATACCAAATAAATTATTTTTCAACCTGGAAAACCTCGCGGAAATTCACTTGCAACATAATCAATTGGATTCCATAGATGAAGGACTTCTTGAAAACCTAAAAAACCTGAGGGAAATTAATTTGAGCTTCAATAAAATTGTTCGTTTGCCTCCGAATTTCCTGTCACGCAACAAGCATTTAGAAAAATTCCTCATGAGTCATAACCAATTCGATTTTGACAATTCCATCAGTAATATGTTCTCGAGTTTCTCCAGTACGAACCTGAAAGAAGTAGATTTGAGCCACAACAACATCACAACATATCCATACAATTTGAATGGAATAACTACGATGGAAACCATTCAGTTACAGCACAACAGTATCCTGAGTATAACTGTGAGTAATTGAGAAAAAATTTATCTGTCGTGTCTCGCTGTTTTCCTGACTGACGGTGCGTGAAATATAAATGAAACACGCATCGGTTCGAGGCTATTTCTTTCTTAGTGATATGTATAACATAACTTATTGCGCGCATGTTCAGGGAAACAGCGTGCTATGGTTCTGTCCAAATGTCTCTAGTTTTCGAATTTTCAACTGAAAATGGTTTCGAACGCCTAGGTTGAACCAACTCATGATGAAGCCGGAATCAAACTCGATTATAGCTGCCCGACTGTCCGAAGCATCGATAACGTCGATTACTGTCAGACAGGGCAAGCTAGCGACTTGAAACTAGATGAAAGTTTGCTCAGGCATCAGAATGCAACAACGCACAATTTTCTTCAAAAATTTACTATTACTGGGGAACGGAAATTTCAGGACAAATTCGACATGATAAGGTTTGCGTTATTTATAAATATCCGTAAAAGATGCCTCGGCTCCTCAAACAAGATAATTCCTTCCTTGGGATTTCTGATTTCATGTTAATAGTCTCAAATTTATATAGGATAATATGTTCCTCAAATGAACTTGGTTATTTTGGTTGCCGGTTTTCCATTCCGTATATATAAAATATTCGGTTGCTTTCTACAAAAAAGGTTGATTACGGAATTTAATTGATACAAAATCTACAAAATCACTGTTGTGAAGGCAGCAGCTTTTGCGCGCATGTTCAAGGTAGATGACCGCCTCGACAACAAATTTGAACATGCGCCCAAAAGCTGCTGCCTTCACCGCTTTTCTAGATTTTTTCTCGAAAAATTATCCTCATTAAATTCTGTATGAACCTTCGAACTATTATTTTTCGATAAATATAATCCATTTCAATTCGATCTAATCTGTATTTTTGGAAATAATGGGAAAATCAAATGACCCTGCCAAACGCACCTTTACCTTCTGATGGAATGATTTGGCCATCTTCTCTTGATACGGTCCCCATGAAATTCTGAATGAATCTTCAGGTTTAAATTGATCAATCAAGTATTAGATTTCAATTCAATGTAATTTGTATTTTTGGAAATACATATTGAAAAAAAACTGCCGATTGTAAACACAATGACTTCCGGAAGAAAAATCTTAGAAATTCGATATTTGTAGAGTAGGTTTGGACCTTGATAACGAAGGCCGAATCCGTGAGGAGGTAAAATTCGCCCAATGATACTCATTCGAAATTTTATTCTCCTAAAATTCCTAACAATGCATATTGGATCGAATTGAATTTAATACTTGATTGAAAAATTGAATTCAGAATTTCATGAAGGAAAGATGGGTTTGCAGGGTTCAATACGTGAAGAGATGGCTGCTTTGGCAAAGTATTTGCAAACTGTTAATTTAAGTGACATTGTTAGGAATTTTGGGAAAATAGAATTCTGAATGAATATCATTGAGCGAATTTTACCCCTATTTCGAAAACGTAGCGTACTTGATATTTTTCTGGAGTCATGTTTCATTTTTCAAACTTCATCGCTTGAATATAGTAGGCTTTGTACTGTGTGGCGGTGAAAATAAAGTAATGCGAATGTTGAACATTGGTTGATTTATCCAAGAACTCTTGACTGAACTCAATAGAAGATTTGAAATATTCAGGCATGATGAGCTCTTGTAGTTCTATAAGATTTTGATTTATGAGTTCTCAGAATTCTTTTGACATTCGTTCTTGGTACTCCTGTAAATTATTTTATTGTACGAGTTGATGTTCTAAGATTGATTTCAATAGCTCTCAAAAAATTCTTATCTTCGGATATTTTTTCGTTCTTTTCTTTTCAAATTGACCTTCATTTATTAAGTTGTGGCGCAATCTTGCAAAATTCACAATTACGGTTGTCGTCTTTCTGCATATTTTTTACGATACAAATGATAGCTGCCTCTGCATTCTTTCCGTTCTCTATAAAACAGACTAACATATCCCACTTCTCATAATTTTCATATTTCATTGAAGAAAGTTGAACCTAAGTTGCCTCCTGAACAGAACTCTTATTGTTCAATAAACGTTTGATAACTAAGATTTATAGTTTCAATCACCATCGCATCCTCCGAAGCCTACTTATCAAACAGAAAAATGTTGAAAATTCAATATCTCGAACATAACCCCAGAAAAATATCAAGTGTGCTACATTTTTGAGATGATAATTTCAAGCTCTATCGAAATATGTGAGAATATAGAATATACTAAGCATGGAATTGTACTGCCACCATTGGCACCATTATTTCAGCGGAATATTAACGATGTGGTCTTACCAAATCATTATAAATTTCAACTACATCACCTAACTGGAAATCCTTGCTATTTCTAATGAAAAACCCTAGAAAAACAGTGACGTGAAGTCAGCAGCTTTCATGCTCTTGTTCAATTTCACGAATTCGGCTGCCAAAGTTAATCATCACTTTTTTTTCAACAGAAATCTCTTGTGCGTTAGCATAACTATGGAAGAAGTTTGATTTTGACAACCTCGCCTCTTTTCGAGAAATTGAGGAAATCATCTAAAAATCTTGAAATAGCCAAGAAATTGGACATATTTTTTTCCAATTTCTTTGCAGATAAATATTCGCTGAAACTGAAATTTGGAGCACTATTGTTATATTTTGATTTCAAGGTCTATGCCAATTTTCATTGAATTTTGATGGACATTTTTCGAAAAAAAATCGATTTTTTTTTAAACGACAAAGACCATTTTTGCCTTTAAACTTGAAACTCGCAGACTGCAAAACGTTAAATTGTTCCCAAGAACAAGCGCGTAATGAAAAATAACTTTGAGCTCCTTATGTGTTATGAAATAAAATGAATATCTGATCTAGATGAAATGTTGAACATTGTTGTTGAACATGGACTTTATTAGTAATCTCTCGACAAAAAATTCTTTTGAAGAACATTGGTTGGTTGGTATTCTTCAACTCATTACGAATCTCCAATTAATTCTGGAACGAATCTCAAAATTCAAAATTGTTAAAACTCCGAAACCTTTCAGCAAATCCCGTCCATTAAAGAACTGAACCGAGATTTTCAGGCTCCCAACATGAACTGAAAATTTCAAGAGTCTAGGTCTTTTCCTTAGAAAGTTAGAGCACACACTGTCGGCCGAACAGAATTGAATTTGATCACGAATTCTTCCTCAGGAAGTCCATTCCAATCGTTTAAGACCGATTTCGCTTTAAAATTCGATTATTACAGACATTGTAATGGAACGATATCATGCTGTTGCGATATGATTAGAAGATATAAGATATTTATAAACTGAATCTTTATTTTTAGATGTTCCAATGAAATGATCGAGAAATTTTGCTCGAATTTACGCATTAAGTTAAAAGTTTCGTCATGATCAAATCAATATATCATATCAGAGACCGAGATATTTAGGTAAGAAACCTAACCTGTGAATTTCAAGACTCTAGGTCCTTTCTTGCGGAATTCAGAGCACACACGGCTGGCCGTTCGGACAGAATCAGATTAGACCACGAATTCTTCATCAGTGACTATAACCTAGTCTTTTGAGACCAATTTTTGATCAATATTCGAAAATTACAGACATTGTGGCGAAACGATAACACGCTGATCCCCAGAACAAGCGCGTAAAAAGATTTGTTTGTAATAAAGCTCAGAATTTTGTCCAAATTTACATTGAAATATGAATAAAAGATCTAACCTCCCTATTTTGCTTGATCTCATTGATCAGGTTTTCAAAATGTCGTTCGTTCCTCTGGCAAATTTCAGGACTTCGCATATTCTTTAATTCAACAACAACTTTTTGATTGTCATTTCTAACGATGCGCTCCCAGGAAACTTCGCATGAAGTTACGTTTCAATATTCTACACCTAATTACTAAGTTTCTATCGGATCACATTAGTACTTCCTGATATATACAGAAAACGCACCCAAGTTCCGAATGAGCAACCTGAACCGTTCAACCAATTTTGCTAATAAATAAATTCACCCGTATTTGGATACGAAACTTATTCTCAAATTTTCAAGTCGTTTGCTCGTTTCGTTGAAAAGTTATCGTGATAATAATGAGCGGTCGGCTAACCGGACAGAATGGGGGTTTTTCAATTTAAACTAAAATGCAGATATTTTCATGAAAAACCTTTAGGACATCACATTTCAAACATATAATTTCAATATTATAATTTTAAAAAAATGTTTGATCCCCTAAAACTGAAAAATAAAAATGGGTATTTGCATTTAAAGGGATTTGTTATGAGTGCAGGATATGACAACGTCGAATTCAGCTTTTTCGGAAAGAAAAGGACGTCAAATGTGTTACTTTGCTTAGGAAAACAGAGATAGCTATACTTCGATCTGGTTAGAGTAGAAGGAAACGACCAAGAAATAGAAAAAGAAGAGCACAGACTGTCATATTACTGACAAATACCTAACGGAAATTTTTTGGTTATATTGACGGAGAGCACGTGTGTACCACAGAATAGAAATAAATATTTCATTATTAGGGAATCCAACGACCTGTCAAAATAATCCCACGTGGCGCTTGGAGGGCAAACAAGTTTGTTTACTTTGTAAACTAGTTCTATTTTGGAAGCTTTTTCAGAGTATTTCACACTGATTGGTGTATAATATCGTTTAGTTTTATTGAAAAATATAGTGAATAGTGAGAACTAAGTGAGAAAAATGCCTGTAACATGTATAATGGTCAATTGTGGAAGCCCTTCAAATCGGGACCTTAGGAGTACCTACTGTGAAAAGCTCTTTGCATTACCCTCAGAGTAACTGTTACTCTGAGGCATTACCCACATATAAACGATCTTTCAAGGAAACTAAGGGAAATGTGGTTAACAGCCATCAAGAGGGAAGATCTAACTGAATCAATTATTAGAAACCGAAGGGTCTGTAGCAGACATTTCACAACAGGTAGGTACCTAAGAAGAAAATAGATATTTCTGTATTTCTATATGAGTGTAACTGATGTTTGATATTACAGTTTTATACAAGCTTGATTGATAAAGCATATGTGTGAATGTTGTTCTCTATTTCAGTTTATGTAAAGCATCCTATTTCCAATACAAACTTATAATTGATTCAATTTGTAGGAGAATTTAGTGCTTTGAGTGATGAAAATCATCCAGATTGGGTCCCATCACATCACCTGGATCATCAATCTAGTCCATTCTAGAAGCAAGTGTGATGTAAATCTAAATTTGCGGCAGACAAAAGAATGAAATTAAGTCATAATGAAGTATATGGACCAAGCAACTAGGTAATGTCCTAAGGAAGAAGTAGTGATCTGCAAATTTTAGTTTTATAAGACATACGTAATGAAAAAATTTTCTATTTTTCAGTTTGATGAAGAAAGTGATTTGGGCGATACTGGGCATAGTGGAAGAACGGTGCTACATAAACAGACGTTACAATGACCATGTTAGCTACAAAACTCGAGCAGCTCAATTTTGCCTCGTTGAAAATTAGATTTGGAAAAAAAGCTAAAAACACTCCCCAGGGAGTGATGAGAATTTCAAAATTGTATTTAAGTGAGAATATTTCTATACTTCATACATCATTTTAAGCGTTGTAGTTTCTTGGAAATCGTGATCCACATATATATCATAATTATTTTTAAGAGAGTTATTCGTTTTGTAATTTGTTTGTAATACTAATAATGTTTATTTTGTTATGGGAGTACCTATGTTTCAGTAATAAAAAAAATATTTGAAAGAAACTAAAATTTGTTGTTCTGTATTTTTATTCACTATTATAAAAAGATATAATATAAATTTAATTGCGCTCAAGTATTTAATGAATACATTACCATCAAGGTGCTACTTCACCTACATTATAAAAAAAAATCACAAGTTCTGTAGAAAAAGTAACTGAGAGCAGAGTACGAAATCACAGAATTTCAAATCAGAAATAAAAATCTGCACTTGGTAATATGAGTGATCAGGTTTTAATGTGATGTTATTATCTCTCGAAACTACACACTCCTCGATGACTTTTGTGCCATTGGCATGAGGAGCTTCACCTCCAGCGCTCTTCCCAAACAAAATTCACAACACAGTAATCTGTCTGAAGATGCTCCAAATTGTGGAGGTTTTGCACTAGCAAATACACCTACATCATTAATGGTAAATTCTTCATGTTTTTCTTCCATGTCCCTTTCATATTCTTCAAAGGCAACATATTGAGGTCGTAATGACATGAAAATCATTCAAAATTCTTGTTTCTACTTTCAAGACAAAACCTGCGGAAAAATTCTTGTGAGCATCAAGGGTTTTGTAGGCTTTCATCTGTTCATGAGATTAGAAACTGTGTGCTAACACAATATACGAGAATATATCAAGGAAAGTGGTGGAATGCCATTGATACTTGTCTAATTCACCAGTTGTAAAGATGAATGTGTCCAAATCCAAATTGTTAACTTCTTTATATACCTGCAAACAAATTAGAATTTAATGAATATCACTAGTTAACTGAGTAAGGAAAAAAAGCAATCAAAGTTTCATATTCACCTTTGAACAACGTCTGGGTTTTCCCGCAATAACTTCTCTAAATAAGTACTCTGCATGTTAAAACACCATAACAATTCGATTTAACACTTAAGATGAAAGAATAATTATCCAAAATGCTCAATAAATACAATAAAAGTAGCTTGAAACCTCAGCGCGAAATGCAACAATGTTTTGTTTGCCCGCCAAGCGCAATATTTGAGGTTAAAAAGTCACGTGGTTTGGATTGCCTAATTGTATACTAGAAAAAGCTATTCTACTGAACACCGTTGTCACTTCGTGCATGCCTGACAAATCCCAAACCCCAATTTTGAAATATGATTTTGAATACTTTCTGAAGGTTATTTGGAAAATGATAAATTAAACCCATAATAATTATGTTCAAATTTGCATTTGCAGTAATAATCCAAATTCAGGAGAAAACCCCATTCAATTTAATATCGGATTCTTCATCAGTGAGTTCAACCTAGGGGTATACTACCATTTTTGGGATAGTATATAAAATACCAGACATTTCGGATGTTCTCTAGAAGAACGTGTTCAAATCAGCCGTACTTTAAAACGTTAAGGAGCCATCAAGCATCAAAATCTTTTTTCTACATAGAACTCTAAAATCTAACATCGGCATTCTCTTAATTTTTCAGGTGGATCAACTGACAACGTCCACTATACCTCTCAACATTGATTTGAGCTTCAACAAGCTGAATCGGATTGATTTCTTGAACCCCAAACCTAGTCAGCCGAATTGGAGTGGTGTTAGAACCGAAATTAAATTATCTGGCAATCCAATCTTCTGTGACTGTCATGCTTTTAACCTTGCCAAATACGTCCAAGAGAATAATCATCCTAGTAGGGAATACTTCCTTCTGAAATACAAGGAGCTTATGTGCGCCGGACCACAGAAAATGATGAACCAATCCCTCGAAGAAATCCACATGCGAGAACTAACTTGCCATCTAGATAAAAACTGTGCATCAACACAGTCTTGCGAGTGTGTTTATCGGCCTTTGGATACCACCATGGTTATTGATTGCTCCCGAAGCAATTTAACACAGATCCCACAATTGAATGATTTGTCCGATTTTCTAAGAAATTACGATTTCCTTGATATAAATCAGACTGAAGTTCATCTTGAGGATAATGAGCTCCAAATATGTCCAGGCGAGTTCGATGGTTATCAAAATACATCGAGATGGTATTTGAGAGGGAATTCAATAAGAAACATAACATGGATTCCCCACTCATTGGAGGTAAGGTATAGAAACAAGTATTCTTCACACTTTTATCACAGCCCTTTATAGTCAAGGCTGTGGCGCTATGAGTAGCCGATCCGTTACCATCAGTTGCGGGTCGTCATGACAGATCAGGAAATCAAATTTTGGGTTGCGATTAAGTGACATAGGTATGATCACGAATGAAGGTATTTTCTCAGGTTGTTTTTGTGGAGTACTCCTTGATAGAAATATACACTATCAAAGATTGTTTTTCATTATGAATTTACTTATAGTTTGTTTGACTGTGGTTTAGAAAAATGTATGGAATAATGTGACACTGAAGGCCGGTTCTACAAAACTTCGATTGCCGATGAAGGATTTAATTTTCGGTCAACAGTAACTTGAAAAATAGAAGTTCATTTTTAACGCAAACATCGAATTCGAACTGAAATAAGCGTGTTGATCTGCTGTTAAAAATTTCGTGTAACTGACCATTTGTCACGAAAGATGAGGTACATTTTCATCTAAATTGCGTAACGGTATAGCGAAAGCACAAAAGCAAAGTATTGTCAGCTCGTAGTTAAAAAAATATGTCTATTTTTGGATCCAGATGACTTTCATCTTGATTACATTATTCACGCAATTATAAAAATTAACTACAATAGTAATAATGCAGAAAGTCTTCATCAAGTATAATCCAGATGCGAATTCAATTAGGTAGATTTTTAGGGCGAGATTCAGCTCGCTTAGTTCTAGATAGAAACATAAAAATATTGTATACATTACGCCGAAAACGAACCGAATATGAAAAGAATTATAAAAAAAGACTAACGTGAGGACAAGAGATTCACAACTTCATTTTTCAACTAAACACTTAATTTCAATTATTTTTTAGGTTTTTATGGGTTTTCACTCCCAATATCTGAAACAGAACTATTAAATATTAAATAAAAATTGCTTCTTCCATAAAAATCGCCCTTGCGGATTGCAGTATCAAACTATTTTTCAGAGGCAGTTTCTTGCAGAAAAGATTGATTATTTTTATTTTACCACACATACGAATAAAATTCATATTTGGTTTATTTTGGATGAAATGTGGGATAAATTTATCGAGAAGAGAAGAAAAAATATTTTGTTTCTGTTGTGATTTGAATGGTTCATTTAATTTTGCTTGAAAAATGGAACTAAACCTTTATTGTACATCATAATAATATCCTCGATGCTACTGCGAGACGTTAAACTGGTATGATAAGGTTTAGGATGAAATTTGTTCATTTTTTTCTTTTCTTGTTCAACCGGCATTAAATTTTTTCGAGAAAATAATTGAAAATGTCTATATGTCCATCCGCGATTGATGTGTTAAAGGTATTCTATCACGATTTCTGCGGTTCAAATGCCACATTTTGAGTTTCAGTGACTATTTTCCTTATAAAAATAGGGTATTCGGTTCTCTTTCGCCCAAAAGCTTCCAACTGTGGAAACAACCTGAACGAATTCTTGCTTAACTCTTTGCTCCTCACTCTGTTCTGGCTACGCTTTGATCTCTGCTCGGACGTTTCACTCTGTTGTCGGAGGAATATCGCCGCTTTGCTTTCCACTTTTTTCTCCGCTCCACTCTGTACGTACCCTTAGGCACACACGGAATAGTCCCATGAAAAAAAACTAATCTGAATATTATTTGTTTATGAACATTCCATTGTAGAAAGACACTGCAAATCTGCTGGACGCAAACCTATGATCTAATAATAATGTAATATAAGATCATTGACATAACATGCTCTCAAAATAAATAATTGTATACACTAAATGCATTGAAAGTGAAGGATCGCTGAAGTATGGCCAATCTGAGCCTGGGCAACATAAGCCTATTTCTATTACTCTCAAGGACCTCATGTTTATCCACTCGAAATGTCAACCTTTAACGTAGATGTGGCGGGTTCGATGAGGTCAAAATCTTCTGCACTAAAACTGCCAGCTGTTATCTGAACAGGCCATCGAGTCTCAACCACTGTATCGATTGAAGCTTATTTTGGGAAGATTTCGCATCATTTTTTAGGTTTTTTATGGGTTTTCACTCCCAATATCTGAAACAGAACTGTCAAAAATTAAATAAAAAAATGGAATAAAAAGACTCAAATCGAAACACAAAATCGAAAGTAAATAATTCTTGAAATTTTTTGCTTTGTCTGACGAAAGATTCAGATTTGTACTCTGAAACGTCACAGTTCACTTTTTTTATCATTTGTATTGTTCCTCTATTGTTCATTAGGCAATCTGTTTTGCCATAAACTGCCCTTGACAAATAGTGTGATACTGCAATCCTCCATGGCGATTTTTTTTTATTTTTAATAGTTCTGTTTCCGATATTGGGACTGAAAACCCACAAAAATCCTAAAAAGTGACTCAACCACTGTTATCCTTTATTTTACTTGGAGTCCTAGAAAACTTGCGCAAACCGCATATGAATTCACAATACGCATTCTGAACTTTCTGCAGTGAGTACTTAGTGACGTAGTCTAAGCAAGGACAGAACAGTGTGAGACCATAGTTCAACAACGATAGCACAAGAGATTACGCGAAATGAAACTCAGAATACGCCGATTCTTTAGAAATGTCTGAAAACCAGGAATTACTTTCCTACAAGCAGCGAGACATACTCAGAAAATTTCAGGCTGCAGTCAAAAATGACACCAACATTCCTACAGTTCCTAACAAATGAAATTTGCCTATCAACATTAAGGGTAAGATTAAAGAACCGTGAGACACACTTCCGGATACTCAGCTTGAGATTGATTTCGTAAAAAAAACCCATGCTTGAAGTGTAACATATAAGAGGAATAAAAGTCTTGAAACTTCAAGTTTTTATTGGAACCTTCATGCAATTATCAGGGTGTCATTATTCGGTTTTTTGGCTATACTACCATATTCAAACAAACAATCTGAAAAATAATTATTTTTGAAACAATAATGGAATAATTAAGTTAAACTAGTAAAAGGAAAAGCCGCTCTAAAGAATTATAAGGTTATTATGTAACAGTAAGATACAAACAAACATATTGAAATTTGAAACTTGCAAATGGTGCTTCCTCAGTCATAAGGTAAATGAAATCATTTAGTCAGGTTTATAAGATTGAAAGGATAAAAGATAAAACTATAAATACGAAACAAACTACATATCAATATTTTCGATTGAGTAATACCGGAAAACCCCATGAATCTACTACACAAGAACTAATTACACAGAAACTACTCCAAATCATGTTCTCCTCTCCCTTGTGAAATAATAGACCGACGTATCAAATTTGAAGGTCTTTTTCTAGTGGGTACTAGACCTCTGTAGTGTTTTCTGTGATACGAATGCTATTTTTGTGTTTTCGACTTGAAGCATAACATTAGTGATCTTATGTGAGATAATGGAGTGATATTGCAATTTTCGAATAGCGCCAACGTTATGTTATTACAGTTACGCTAAATATAACGTTTTGGTTTCAACGGTCGTTCCAAAAGTAGACATATATATACACGTTTGTGTTACCGTTGCGTTAGTTATCAGCATGGAGGTAGGAAAAGAGTGGAGGGGGCCTAACGTTTGAAAAGTGTCGTACAGTTTTGAGGACCTTCTGTGAATTTACCCATACCAATGTGGCTGACTTTGAACTGAATATTTTGGTCTCTTTTGCTGTACACCACAGAATACAAATATTTACCTTGTAGTTGTCGGCCATATTGGTATGGGAAAATCCACAAAAGGTTCTCAAAACTGTACGACACTTTTGGTACAAGGGAAATATAGGATATGATCCCTCCTCTTCTTTTACCTCCATGGCTATCAGTTTGTTTGGTTAGGTTTTGTGAGATGTCAGCAAACTCCTAATGTTTAATCCTTTGAATTTCTGCATTAGGTTTTTGATTCTAGACAAAATTAAAAAGGAATCGGAAGCGCTTATTTCGGCTGGTACAATTGAAGAAGTGGAAGTAGTTATATAATGATAATAATAATAATTCATTTATCTACACTAAGAAATATAATCATTAGTACAAAAACAATTAGGGTAACTGCAGAAAGGAGCTTGGGGCAGTAAAAACTGATATGAAATCAAGCCCCACCAAACATGATTCAATGAAAACAAAATCGAATAAATGTTCCGTGAGAGAAAAAAAAACTGTAGCAACATCATGAAATATTCTCATCCATTCCTTAAACTTGGTTTAAACCGAAAAAAAAGCTGTGGGGGCGTCTGTTCTGTGGAATCAAACACACAATAAAGAAAACAAATTAGCCTGTTTATTTTTCTATCGAGTGTTACACAAAAGTGAATTCGAAAGGCAATAATTCTTTTTGTTGAACAGGCAGAGTTTAACAATTCTTCGGCGTAGGTCCCCTGGGGTGCGGATCGGTGGCTGGCGCTCGAAGGGTCGATGACGTCGAAAAGGGCTGCTGTCATCGAGGATAGTGAACCGGATGTTGGACCTTCTGGAATTTCTTCGTGGCGCCTCGTAAAGTTGAAATAATGCAGATCAGGAAATGCGGCGTCGGGATCGAATATCTTCGTAGCGGTGATATGCAGATGGATTGGAGAGAGTAGTCGAGTCAAGTGAAGTGATTTTTGGAATCGGAGCGAAGTTTATTTATACGATATTTCAGAGATTTGAATTTCGTGTTTCGACTCCGCCCTTTTTTCCGTTTTTGTTGAAGCGGATGAATTCGCTACAAAGCAAACAAGGAAAAAAAATTAACAAAATAAATAGAATAAGAATGAACAATTCACAAACAATACAACTATTAGGCTATGTAGTGTTCACGTACATGTTCAACAAATGAACAATATATCGTAGGAATTTGGACATAAAATGCAGACAATTAACTATGATTTTTCCAACGTTTCGGAACGGCTTGTTCCTTTCTTAAGGCTAGAAAATTGTTTTTATTAATTTTAGACAACACCTATAACATTTAACATTATAACCTCACCATACAATCAATAAAACATACAAAATTAAAATGGTTAGAGAGAGTAAATATAGCAGCTCAGATGCGTGACAGTCGACGGAATAACAATAACAAACAAGATGACATCGGATCATTGCGATTACACATATTTTCATATATAGTCTTAGTCTACTCATTATATAATATATATAATGAGTAAGACTAAGACCATATATGAAAATATGTGTAATCGCAATGCATCCGATGTCATCTTGTTTGTTATTGCTATTCCGTCGACTGTCACGCATCTGAGCTGATATATTTACTTTCTCGTCACCTGAAGAATTTTGAGGTAATGCGAAAATATATATATATATATTCTTTTGAGAACGAGCATTACAATTCTAAGATATATCACAGTGTTAGCAGAGGAAATGTAAACGGGGTACCATACATATTTGCGTATGATACAAGAGCACAGATAAAAACCTCAGGAAAAATTCTGTCTCCCCGCATAAGTGTAGTAATTTGTTTATAGAAGATGGATGGCATCTTTTTCATTTGAAAATAATTTTTTCGTCATCTTGAATTCATTTCGACAAAATATCTTGACATAAATATCTGAAACAGAAAGAGGGACAGAAAACCAGAAGGAAGCAGTAAATAATATTACCTACATTTGCTCATGACCGAGAGGGTCTTTCGACCAGGTTCAGTCCTCCAAGCGATGATTTTCAGATCCTCAGATAAACGAAGAACGCTATAGGCCCCTTTATTGGGGAATCATCTCCCATAGATCCATAATTGTTCATTTCGAACTAGAAATCTAATAAAATATCGGGAATAAAGTGAAAAACTTGTGACATGTATTATGTCAGGATGACGTAAATAACGTAAGGGTATACAACAAACATATTGAAATCGAATTCGAAACTTAGTAACACAAGAACCAATTACACAGGAACTACTCCAAATCATGTTCTCCTCTCCCTTGTAAAATAATAGGCCGACGTATCGAAATTTAAGGTCTTTATCTAGTGGGTACTAATAATTTATAGGTACCTTCAATACTGTTCGTTAGCAAAGCATTCAGAGTTTTGAGTCCATTGCTACTAATGTGTTCAAATATTTCGACCTCATCCAACATTTCTTGTTCAAACCTGACATCACATGTCAATATCGAAGTTGTGACCTTCTTCTTTAAGGTGGCAACCAAAAATAGATTTATTGTTATTAGTTCTGATGCTTTAACGACCTTAGTAAGACTATTGTATAAATAATGAGAGGGTACTTTTTTGTCTGGATTAGAAAAAAACTCAATTTGACAGAATGCTGACGTTTCGATATATTAAATATCTTCTTCAGGGCTCCACAATGAACCATATGAAAGATTAGAAGGTGAAAATGGTAAAAAAACGATAATATTATATTCTCTTGCAAAAAATAAACTGTTAAAAAACTCGGAGATATAACAAGTTAAACAAAAAATTTATCACAATCTAGCACTAGAAAGGTCACATATATAACGAACAAGCTATAAATACAAATCTTCGATATAAAAAAATCAAAACAATTTTGAAACAATTAAAAAACTTTGAAACATCGATTTTCATCGGACAAACAATAAATTGTTACTCACACTGTCAGTTGGTCTCTCTTGTCACCTTATGAATTACATAAAATTCGGATGGAACTATACCAATTATGATGAAGCAAATACAGCGTAGTGAAATATGTCAACAACAAAGACTGATGGATGCTACATATAGAATGCAAGTTTATTATTATTTTATCTATCAGACATCGGGAAAGAGAACTGAAAAATATACATGTCGAGGAAACGAACTGTTAAGATTATTCAGATGTTACTTTTTTTATTCTCTGGATTAGATCGAAATAAGTGCTATTGAGGTTATCAATATCACTTCTTTTATTGAGTGAGTTATTTTCTTCTTCTATTTCTAGCATTTCACAAAATAATCTTTTCCTCAAGTTTGCCTTTGTGTCCAGAATGACTACTTTATCGAAGTCGAAAGATTGTAGATCACCAAATAGGTGTTCAGCCAATGATGTATTATTTTCTTTTGTTCTGGCAGGATTGTGAACATTGAAAAACACTGTGGTAATGTTCACAATCCTGCCAGAACAAAAGAAAACAATACATCATTGGCTAAACACGCATTTGGCGATCTACACTCTTTCGACTTCGAAAGGGTAGTCATTTTGGACACATGGGCAAACTTGAGGAAAAGATTATTTTGTGAAATGTTAGAAATAAAAAAGAAAATAACTCATTCAATAAAAGGAGTGATATTAATAACCTTAATACAGCTCATTTCGACCTAATTCAGAGAATGAAAAAAAGTACTGTTTGCTTCAGTAAGGAAAGCATATATCTGGCTACTCAGTATTTTCTAAAGGATCTTTGACATTCAAGAAAGAAAACTTATGGGTTTGGAAGTCACTTTGGTTAGGGGCCAGCAATGGAACACTTCCAAGACGCGGAGAAGTAGCCTGTTTTGATACAAACATCAATAATATGATAATAATAACATCAACTGCATTCCTCAAGTATCTTTTGTTTTTGAATTATTGACCAAAATTGACATTTGGCAAATTTGAACATTGATCCTTATCTCAGTTCTTGTTTGTGCCATGAACTTGAAAGCAAAATCAGTACACAGACACTGTTTTTATAGCAATTCAATGTCATACTCTGATATTTTCTGAGGGATTCCCTTTCTGAGCTATAACCAAAAGTTGTGGTTTCTTACGGAAAGAATAGTGTGAAATGAGTGGGAATGAATCGCTAGTTTTTCGCGCGCATGTTCTAGGGGAACTAGCTTGCAATCGTTTCGTCCAAATGTCTATAATTTTCGAATTTTGAGCCGAAAATGGTCTCAAACAACTAGGTTGGATTCACTGAGAAAGAATCCGGTGTTAAAATCGATTCTGTCCGGCCGGCCGGACACGAAAACTCTCGAACGGGGCCAGCTAGCGACTTGAAACTTGTAGGGTAGTTCGCGCATCGGAATGCCGCGGTTAAGTTCGTTAATGCGATTTGAAATTTTGAGTTTATTTCCCTCATATTTCAGAAACTTTGGCAACGAAATTGAACATACGCACAAAAGCTGCTTTCTTCATGGCAGTGCTTTTCTAGGTTTTTCTGTTTCAAAAATATTCAATATATCTCAAATTGCCAATGTGGTACTCTGATTTTTAATAGGCTTACCTTATGAGCTATCAACATGAAGTTGTGTAATTTATGAGACCAGAGTTTATCCTTCCTCAGAGAGAATAACTCCAGGTAATAAAAGCCCAGCAAGGAAGATCATTGGAAAAGATCGTAGCATCTGGCAATATATGACATGTTATATGTATAATTTTGGAATTATTGAAGTGGTTCTATCCTAGTCATTTTAAGCTATTGCTTCCATAATAGTAAAGTCACTGCATTGCTATCGAAAGAGTGTCCTTATATGTTTTTATTTCGGGTTCATAAAGACAAAAGCTGTTAGTTTGAGCCTATCCACAAAACAAAAGAAGATGGAGGAATGTCGCTGACGACATGAAGGAGGTTCATGAAAAAAGAGAATCACACAATATCCACCTATTTCCCTCTATCTTTTAGGGTCAAAATGTTCTTGTCGAGGTATCGTTAATTCTACCCATCCTTTACGGCAGTTTTCTGTGAACTACAATCATACATCCTATATGCAAAAAAATTTTTTTTCAGGTCTTAGATCTTAGAGAAAACCACCTAGAAATAGTAGATGCGTTTGCTCTGAAGGTTTTCAACGAATCGAAACTCAATACTCTGTACCTTGGAAACAATCCCTGGAAATGTGAATGTGGACTAGAGGATTTCCTTATATACTTGAGAAGTCATCAGGTAAGTGATGAGAGAAACTCATATATTTTTGAAATTATTTTGATTCGATCTCATGAAATAGAATTCCTCGAATTGATGTTATTAGATCGCTGCGGAAGGTCATATTTGTTTTGAATATTTACTAACATTACGAATTTATTCTCGGCTTCCAACAATTTAAGGAATTAGTGATAGATAGCGATATCTACCCGAACGCCTAATTATAGCTTTCTAGTGTTAGAATATCCTACGATCATATACAGGGTGTTTATTTATTTTTGTAGCATTGGCATTGAATTTTTTTGCCGCTCTTTTTTTAGGGCCGATATTATGAAACTATTTCTTCATATAATAATAATAATAATAATTTATTGATCCTGTAAGACTTTAAACAATGTGTAGGACAAGTCAGAAAATATTCCAGCAGTTAACTGGTAGAGCACTGATGAGGTTTGAAAAGGACTGTTCAAGTAATCATTCATGCATATTCATGATACCGATCTTAGAACACCGAATAATATCATAGAAAAAGGATTCTGTTCTTGAAACACATAAATGAAACTAGCATCTTTTATATGTAGTCTTTAATCTTAAATGTTAATGATATGCATAGAAAGCGGCAAAATTAGAATATTGCAAAGCCAACTGCGATTCTAAGTCATCAATTATGAATACACTTTATTCTGTATTCACCCGACTGTCCGAGAAAGTATTCACAGCCGAGGTTACATGCTTATTCATGGTTTACCCGATTTTCTTATTTTCTTCCTATAATATATCCTCCTAGAATATAAAATATTGAATAGTCTCACTTTAAGGGTCATTCGGAAATGATTTACGGAAACGATTTCAATTTTGGATTTTGAAATGAGACCCTGTATATCATAGAATTTTCGCAATTATTATTAAAATCTTATGATATCTTATAGTTGATTCTTTGTCTTCCATAGTGATCTTCATAAATTTATAATTCTGAGCCAACGAAGATACTCGAACCCATTTCATTTCAACTACATTATTTCATTCGTGAGTTAATATGGATGGAAACATCGAAGGTACTTGAAAATGACATCAGAGATCCATTATTATACAGTCCTTTCGAAAAAAAAAGTTTTTAGTGGAACATTTTCTATTTTCTTTTTATTTTTGTTGCGTATTTCGGACTACAATTATATTTTGTTGGAAAATGCGATAGTGAATCACTATTTTGATTATCGGGAATCATAGATTTATTGTCTCTAGATCGAAAAATTAATGGATATTTTGACATGTGAAATATCTACTGTTAGATATCATTGTATTCAGATTATTCGAACAATTTTAACTATTGAATAATAGGAACAAAACAGAAAAGATGGGAGTGAATGAGCTTGTGTCAATCTTTATTTTTCAAATATATAATTTGTACCATCCAAGGAATTCCAAATGTTTCATGAGACTTTGAATAGGTACTTATGTATTCAGTTCCTCACAGTTGTTAAAAGCAAACTTTTTTTTTCAGATCGATATGTCAGATATCCGATGCAATGACACGAACTTCCGTCTAGTGGACCTGAATGACAAAGATCTCTGCCCTACAGAAACTGACTTCGTTCTCAACATCACGGTTGTTGCGCTATTCTGTTTATTCATAGTAACATCCACACTATCGCTGTATTTCTTGTACCAGAAAGAAATTTTGATTTGGCTTTATGGTCGTGGATATTGTCTGTGGGTAGTCAAAGAAGAAGAGTTGGATAAGGACAAGATTTATGACGCATTCATAAGTTTTTCCAACAAAGATGAAGATTTCGTTATAGAGAACCTAGTATCTGTGCTGGAAACCGGAAAGGAACCCTATAAGTTATGCATACACTTCAGGGATTGGATACCAGGCGAATTGATACAAACTCAAATAATGCATTCTGTCAGAGACTCTCGAAGAACTATTGTTATACTTTCAGCAAATTTTCTAGAAAGTATTTGGGGAATAGTAGAATTCAAAACAGCCCACAATGAGGCAATGAGAGAAGGCAGAGCAAGGGTTATCATTATCATCTGTGGTGATATCAATATGGAAGCACTCGATGATGACCTGAAGGCATATTTGAAAACTAATACTTATATTAAATGGGGTGATCCTTGGTTCTGGGATAAACTTAAGTATGCCCTTCCAAAACGGAGCAGTAGACAGGTTTTGTCAAGGAAACATGCGAATATGATGCAGTATATTGAAGATAAGTTCAAACTTATAGACAAAGAGCCAATCCGTAATGTTTCAACGCCAATAATTCTCAGTCCAGCTGACCTCGAAGAGAAACCTCTGACATGTATAGCTTGAAACTATACAGGAAGCTTTTGAAAAAAGGTTTTTTAAAAGTTGATGCAATTGACATTATAATTTTCCATTCGCCAAACTGTGATAGACATCTTTACACGCTTGTTCTGGAGAACAGCCTTTTATTTACTCACTCAAATGCGAACTGGTCAAATCTAAAATCATATTCAGAAATTTTCAAATTTTCTTTGATCCTACAAGGATGTTTCGGATACAGAAATCTCAATGTAGTTCGTTGAGAAATAGGTTTTCGGGTTTGCAATGTTTTGGTCATAGCGTACATACTTACTAACTAGCGTTCGGTCCAGAATTTGCTAATTATCCGTTCCTCCTTAACCATTTCAACCGTTTTTGAATTTTCAGGTAATTAAATGTTCATTCGAAATTTTCCACTCAATCCAAGTGAAACATAAATTGAAATAATCCATCGTTTTCAAGCATTAAATAATATTATGCGAAACAAAATGTTATGTCAACTATTGAAATGTACCCAGGTTCAGCAGTATCATATTTTTCACAGGCAAGACGCCCGTATCGGAGTGATTTCATTATTTCTGAACCAATTCCAGATTTCCATATTCAAACTATATTTCGAAGTTATTTTGTTCTTTTTATAAAGAATATCAGTACAGTTTTTTAATAGGACAACTATAAGGGGGTGCATTATTTTAATTTCGAACAGGATTTTGTTTCTTCGAATCAAGGCTACCTGTCCAACATAACACAAAAGAATTTCGCTGAAATCGTTAGAGAATGTCCGGTTTCTATATCTTTCAGCTCTCATTAGCTCGATTTATTTGGTTCAGTGATATATGTACTTTGATGTTCATAAAATATTTTATTTTATACCTCATTTGGAATATCAGAGAGTAAATTACTGAAAACATTTGGAGGAATGCTTGCTTGAATTTTTTCACGAAATACTAGTTTTATATCAACTCATTCACACCAAACTTACAAAACATCCATGACCGCAGCGGGATTCGAACCGGCCACCACCGGGTTTACATTCAGGCTACTACTCACCCGCTTCTCCACTACGGTCGACCTATTTCATATTTACCTTTATGCGCTCACCGAATAGAAAAATGTGAATGATATTTCTCACTTCGGTGAATTATATTTGTTTTTGTTTAGTGAACCGTCAAGAACTGCATGTACTAAATTAAAAAATTAAATCAAGTTTCACGTACAGCAACTGTTGTGAACTACCGCCCCCCCGCCGAAGTCTGGGAGGTTCGAAAGTTTTCAAAATCAAACTGAACGGTCGAACAAAACACTCTTTGATTTGATTCCTAGTAGTAAAAATGGGTATATAATACTATTGCCGATACGAAGTAATTCAACGTGTGAATTTTGAACGGAAAAACCTATTTTAAATATTTGAGCCGAGCCTCAGCGTTTTCGACCCTAAGTTTATCGTTTCGAATTACCATCCCGACTGAATTTTCTCTGGAATTTTTAAATATTCCCAAGCATAAATCTTACATTCCAAAAGATCTGTGTTTACACTAATGCACAAGCCACTTGAAGGGCGTACCGCCTAGGCTCGCTCGGAAAGTGAAATCAAAGTAGGTGACCGCACAGGGCCGTATTCACTAATTAGCTAAGGAAAAAATCTGTCGAGTTACGACAGCAACAGATTATGATTGAACTTCATAATTGGAGATATAGATATATAGAATTCGTATCTATAGTTTAAATTGAACAACGGCGAATATGTTGACCCCTTTGACGAATAACATTTTGATTCGTGCAAAAAAACCGACATCGGTTTTCGAACGAACGAATACTCGTGGCGAAAAACGGACACAGGCGAATGGGTTGTTCACATACGTGCTTATTCGCATGTGCTCGGCAAGCATGTTAATAAAATAATAATTTTGATTGCGATTTCAGGAAATATAACTTGTATGTATCTCTCTATGTAAGAGCACATTCCTAAACATTCTCGCTTACAATACTATTGTGAATACTGCCTGTAACAATTTCCAATTTGCTTTCGAAAAGGAGAATACAATTTTGTATTGAAATAATTCAAAATTTTTCTCGAAATCTCCAATTGATTCTGAAATAACTGAGTAAGGGAAAGAAGAATTATGGTCAGTCCAATCTGTTAGAACTGATGTAGATCAATTTTGACTTTTAATGCTTTATTCCCTTTTATTTCTCTTTGCCCTGCTCGATTTCTTTTGGCTTCCGTATTTGATTTAATCTGCAAGACTCTTGTTTTCTTGTCTAGTTGCACAAAAAGATGGTGATGTTGATATTTATCCGATGGTAACAAACAGAATGTTTAATTTTTTTTAAGGAATTATTTTGAACTGTGATACCTATAAATATAGTAGAATAGAAGGAAAACTATTGTATATTTAGATTTGTAACAATAGTTCTCTATTGATTTTTATCTCTTACCACAATACAATTAAAAAATTCAAAATATTTTTCCCGTTTGTTGAGAATATTATACGATATATGCATTCATGCATATATATTTTCTATGTATATATCTTGCTTTATCAATTTGTTTGCTGACTCACTTGTTAAGTTTACAATTTGATGTTTATTTTTATAAGAATTTTATATAGACTTAGGGGTTATGAGAACAATGCCATTATAGAGTGATTTAATAAATAGATTTTAAATCACGAAGTTTTTTTTTTTCGAAATATCCTTAAGACATTCAGCAGCCTGATTTTCGCAACAAAGTTATTAATAAAATTTCCATGGAAAGTACCTTCTAGCTTTTATTTAGGAGAATAGAAACGTTATTATTTTGCCGAAATCTCTGTAATGTTGCAATTTTGAATTGAAAATCGTCGTATACCAGGATGTTGAACTCACAGATGAGAAATCCGTTTACAAATTCTGTCCTTTCTGCTTCATAATAAATTGGGCCACTGTTTATTTCCAAATTTCTCACTTTCGTAGAAATCATATTATTTCCAAACCATTTATGGCGAAAAAAACTAAGGTACCCATAAAATGGATTATTTATTCTAAACCGATAGGTTCTAACATATCTCACTTCTGGAGTATGACTGATTCGATCTAGTTACATGACACTGTAGAGCCTAGAAACTCCTCACTTTGCCATTGCAAGACAATTGCCGTTCGAACGCGCTGCAGTTTCTGGGATTCTGACGTTGCGTTTTGTATCTTTTCGACTGTCTTCTCCTGACCTCTATACAGGGTGAGTCTTTGACCTTGCAGAATATTTTAACAGAAAATTCCTGAAGCCAAAAAAAACACTTTTTTCCCTCACCATTTTTTCCGATTCGGCTTAGTTCGTAAGATACAGACTGTTGAAAATCCATAAAAAAATTTAATTTTCGATTATATCTCGCTAACGATCTCATCGAATGAGATGATTTTTGGAATATAGTTTTTATTAATACGATGAATGTTCCTGGATTACAAAATTTCACCCACATCCTCCAGTTTCTTTAATATGACCATAACATTTCATAAAAATACCAGAAATTCAAAGAATCCAACTTTTAAAAATAATTTGAATGCTATTTAACGAATTTTTGACCATTTAGGAAAGTAAAAGTATTCCTTATTTTTTTTCGTATGATGCGGCGTTTTCGAGTAATCTGAAATTCAACAATGAAAAATATCTGTGAAATTCCGAGAATTGGGTACTTTGGCTGAATGCAACTCTGTTCAAAAAATTCACAGAATTTAATTTTTCCGCGTTGCCACGTCTAAAAGTTGATAATGGAAATCTAGCATTTTTTATTTGTAAGAGGAAACTACAAAATTCATAGGTACCAAAATCTTCACAATAGGTTCAACTTTGCTTTTGACCATAATTCGAATGCAGTTCTATTCTTATTCCTTATGATTTCTGTTGTTTAATTCTTACATTTTATGTATAAGTAAATTTACGGTTAAGTTATGTCCATTGTAAATTGGCTATTTGAACTTTCTCCAAAATAGGCTTCCATCCCAAAACTATATCTGTGTTATACAGTGATGATTCGGTCCTGACTCCATTCATGAAGCTTCCTTTTCAATTTGGAGCTAATTTGTGTAGTATAATTGATTAACTTCTCACTTTTCCATGATAATGGGGATTCTTACTGGTTTGAATGCAATCTTTCTGCTTACCCAAATTTCTTGAAATTATGTACAGAACTCTGATAGTATTTATTTTGAGGTATTCTTCAAATGCGCTCTCATAACATAACAACCCATGGTGGAAGAAAACCATCATGACATAACCTTAAAACCACGGAGCCACAGATTTATAGTTCAGTTCAGAATCATAGACTATACAAGTGTATACATAGAATTAGCATATTGTGTGTTGTTTGATTTCGAAGAGTTCTTTCTTTCTGTTCGTCAATTTGGCAACGTTTGTACGTTCATAGATAAATAAGGTACATCTGTTTTATTTATTTATGAAAATGAAAGTTTGAATGGGTTATGTCTGAATCTGATAATTCTTGGAGAAAATGAAATAAACAAAGAAAATTAATAATTACAAACTGAAGATGAATCTCAAAGCTAATATGAGTGATAGCTAGATGAATTCCTCATTATCAAAAATGAAACGAAGAGAAGCATATTCAACTTTTATCCCACGAAATTTGGAATACCTAACTTGTTTATTGTACTATAAATACAACTTTTGTCACCAACTGGAATGTAAAAAGTAAGTTGACGCTTGTTTTCATAACAGAGTTGCTTATTTCGAAGATTTGAATGGTATATCTTAGGCTTGGAAAAACTTCAGTGTTCAGGTTTCCAGGGGCGGCTAGCCTATTATGAAAATTTATAATGCCTATATCTTTTTATCTAGGCCGAATCGGAAAAAATGGTAGAGGACAAATGTGTTTCTTTCAGCTTCAAGAATCTTCTGTTAAAATATTCTGCAAGGTCAAAAACTCACCCTGTATAGTTATGTATAAACCTTTTTTTATATTTTATTGGGTCGGTCTTCATCTGAATCAAAATAACCTTGAATTCGAAAATTTCAAGACTCTAGGTCTTTTTTTTCGAAAGTTAGAGTACTCAAAGACGGACGGCCGGCTAGACGGGCAGAATCAAATTCGACCACGGATTCTTCATCAGTGAGTCCAACCTAGTCATTTGGGACCAACTTCAGCTCGAATTTCGAAAATAACAGACATTGTGGAGAAACGACCCAAGAAACACAATAAACTTCCCGGCGAGATATCTGAGAAGTCCTAATCTGGCTTTCACGAGAACTCCTGAAGTGATTTCCTCAAGTGATCACAAACACAATGTGACTTGGGAATTCGCTATGCAAGCTCCTAAAGTTTTCGCCTACGTAACCAGAATTAGATGTTCACATTGCGAGTTCCTAAAGTCATCCCAAATGTAATCATAATGGGAAATTCACAATGCGAGATCGTGGAGTACTCTCAGATATAACCAGGGTAGGAAATTCGCAATGCGAGTTCTTGAAGTCCTCACAAACATAACAAGAAAGGGAAATTCGCAATGCGAGTTCCTTAGGTCATCCCAGACGTAACCAGAATAGGAAATTCGCAATGCAAGTGCCTCAAGTCATCACAGACGAAACCTGGATAGGAAATTCGCATTGCGAGCTCTAAAGGTCATCCAGAGTCCAACAACAATTGAAAATTATCTTAACGTTCCTGAAGTTATCCCAAACATGAGGCAGAATTTTTACGATATCCCTCGTGCGTAGTTTGAACAAAGAGAAATTGCAGATAATTTAATTTCGTTATCCATTATTCCTACATAGGCAAAATATGTGTTTGATTCATAAGAACGAAATAAATAACTTCGGAGAGGCTTCCTAGGAACCTATAGGATAATCGGCAAATATACCAAAAATGAATCAGTTAAAACATAATTCGTATTGACTATCATGGTGCCGGATTATCTGTGAGGTTATGATGAAAAATTTCGTGGTACAAAATCACGGCGTTTTTATACATTCGGTGGAGGAGTGAATGCAACTCAGGTTGAAACCTGCATTAACAAGTAAGAGGTGTCTAGCAAATGTTTAGTTCTTTTATTGGATAAATACCTTATTATTTGTACAATGGATTTACACTTGAACTAGTTATCGACCAGTTTACTAGTTGATAACGAATCTATGGATTAATGAATTCAATATTATTCGCTAATGATAGTATGAATTTGGTGTACTTAATATAAAATTAGTCCCTTATTTCATAAACAGGCAAATAAGCAGACCTTTCGTTAGTTCAGTTGGACGTCTTTCTGCGAGTTGTAGTTTGGTATATAGGCACCTTGCTACTTTCATATGGAGGTAAAATATTGCGAAAATATTTTGTGATATTATCGTGCTAAAATCTTTTTCGTTACCAGACACAGTCAGGTATTCCTGGTTGTAGTAGATAGGAATAGTGTAGTGACACAGTGGATGGTTTTTGTTTCTGAAATACGATTCTAGGTTGACTAAGTTTGGCTCGAATGCCGATCAGTGATGATTTAGACCCTTATTCCGTAAAAACAAACAGAAATGTTCATCAAAAACTGACGATTTTACGGAAATTCCTTACCTGGAATCAATCGTCGTACCCAACCAGAAGATGGTAGGTATTAATCCTGCACCTGTAGTGAAAATCAGCACAAAATTTGACTGAATTGAATACTGAACGGAAATTCAACGGATCCTGCCTTGTTCAAGTAATAAAAAATGCTCATTTAGAACTTTTCGAAGATTTCATACTAGGAATAGTTCGGCTTGCATATACAAAACATTGTACATAATATTACTCGACTGAACATGAAAATCTGCTCAAAATTGAATTGCATTGCATACCTGAATGTTGATGTTATGAATCAATCATATCTAATTCAAGTTTAATTGATTGTGGAGTCTAATCTCCATCCTATATTCTTTACCAAAGTTACTGAAAAGTTGGAAAGAAACATACATTCTGTTAATTTTCCAGTTCTCAAACGCAGTTACAGATTGAATGAGTTCAAAAAATATGATTTTCCCTTTCAGGACCAAAAGAATTTCCTTATTTCATTCTTTTATAATGGATAAGTTGAGTTCCTCTCTAGATCCGGAAAGTACCATTCAAATAAAAATACTTCAACAACTCATTGATAGTTTTCATCGATTTGATGTTGATTAATCGAACTTGAGTATCTAAATTTACTTTAAAACACTTAGGTATTGTATTTACTAAACCCAGAAACATGCAAACACGGCATCAACCAGCAAGAATTGTATTCATTCGAAAAACTCCATAAGATTAGTAAGAATGAAACTGTTACAAAATATTGAATACTTTGGATATAGTTCCTAGGTGATGCAATAGTGAATATTTCAGTCCAAAATGCCCCAATTAATAAAAAATCACAAGCCAAATCGCTTTTTTCCATAGTAAACAATGCATTTTAGGTTATTGGTGGTCCTCCAGCCTCTCAACTATCAAAACTGCTCGTGGCCTATTGAACCAATTAGCAGTGACATAACCGCCAGACAGGTTTTATCCATTCTTCCCCTACCCTAAAAAAGGCATGTAAAATGTTAACATTACAATTCAATATGGTATCTGATCTAATTAAATCTACAATAATCAGCTATTTCTCTTTGACGCTTGAAGCCTTGATGTAAAGTCAGAAGGTATCAAGCGTTGATTCAAACCCATTGCAAGTGCGGTCATCCATATAGGCGATGAGCCCGCCCAACACAACTCAACTCTTTGTCGTCCAACGATTTTGCGATGTACCAATCATACAATCTTCATAAAATCCTCACGGGCAGTCATTTATACAAACTAAATACAAGATTCCAATTGAATATGAATTTATTTTCAGAAATAATATATGAAAAGGGAAACATGAACGGAATCCACGATAAATCTCAACCATGAATTTGAATAGAGCTTCAATCTCGCTCTACGAATACCTATTGAATCTCTACGCCGTTTCTTTGAGAAGTTTGGGCTAAAGATCGCCAGAACGGCCAATGCAAAAAATGCGAGTAGAATCGAGTTCGAATCAGTTTTGAATTCCCCAATATTCCAAACATACAGATTTGATCGAATTGAAATGAGGTGATGAGTTAAAAATTACGGTTCAGGACTATGCAAACTTCGGCATAATCTGATAGATCCTTTCGAAAAAATATTCCTATAGAGATTCTTCGGAAAAATTGTTTCATATACCCAAAGAAGACCAAAGGAGGACCACTAAAAATTCCCTATAATAAGTACTTCCATAATAACTCCAAAAAACACACTATATATGAACACACCCAAGATAATCATTCAAAAATGCTATCCTTGAAACCTTAAATTAACTATGTCTTTTCTCTTAAATGTTATCATCGCAACGGTCGGCTGGATGATGGACATAATTGAATTTGAACAAGTGTTCTTGAGGAGTGAATCCAATCTAGTCGTCAAAGTTCGAAGTTACTGACATTTGAGCGGAATAATGATACTACGAAGCCGTATTAGGGCCAGTTTTGTCGACAAAATTTTTTGTGTATAATTCGAACTTCAAAATCAAAATTATTCTTGATCTCGACTTCGTAATGGAAATTATACTTGATTCCGACTTTGAACTCGAAAATATCCTTGATTTCGACTTCGAACTCGAAATCAGGGCAACTAGAGGAAAAATTTTTCAAAACCTTGCAAAAATTAAATTCTGAATGACAAACCGAACGAATTTCATATTTCACATGCTGTAAGGTAGTTCAGATGTAGATTGAACGGCCTTCCGTGTATGCATCAACTTTCGAAAGAACATACCTTCAATGTTGAAATTTTCAGGGTAGGTTTGGAGCCTAAATATCTAGGCTGCATTCGTAAGTGCTCCGACCAACGGTTTTGGAGTTATTACAAGATGAAATTTGGATTCCTCAATGATTCGGAAAAGGCCGATTTGATTGAATCGGAACTTGGTTCGCAGTCGCAAAGTATCAACGAGGAGACGTATGAAAATTTCGTGAGCATCATTTCACTACGAAATTCAAAAATATTTCCAAATTTTCTGATACCTCAGAAACTGTTCGCCATAAGCCTCAGCCACTTTTTTCCTTCATTGCGGGCATTTGAATTGAGTTATATGAAAACTTGGATTTAGTAAAACTCGGAATAACGGTAACAAGAGGAAAGTATTTCCAAAGGTTTGCAAATATTGAATTCTAGATGTCAAACCAATCAAATATACCATTTTACTATTCGCCATTCGCGGGTGCAATTTCTGAGCGCATGTTCCAGGGGAACAGCGTGCTATCGTTTTGTTCAAATGTCTGTGAGCCGAAAATGGTCTCAAACGACTAGGTTTGACTCACTGATGACGAATCCGGCGTCAAAATTGATTCTGTCCGACCGGCCGGACGCCAAATCGGCCGGATAGTTTCGGAGTTATAACCATTTGAAGTTTTGAGGTTATTTCCTGAAATTTCAGGAACTACTGGAGCGATCAATTTGAAACTTGGCAGTTAGTTGAAACATAAAGACGCGCAACTGTTTGCAAAATTTTGTTGGGATCCTATGGTCACCTAATTCAAAAAAAAAAATTTTTTCACAAAATTGATTTTCCAGAAAGAATTCATCATATTCGAAAACAATTCTGCTTATATCTTAAGCTTAATATTCCACAGCAGTGTACCAAGTTTCAATTCCATACGGCTATTACTTTTGGAGGTATTGCGAAGAAATATGTAAAATTTTGTGGTTTTCTTCCCGATATCGTTGTTTTTTTCGTAATAACTCAAGAAATCAATCATGATGAAACTTAGCAGCTAGTTCAAAGATGCTGAAGGATAACTTTGTGCAAAATTTCGTGATGATCGTGTCGTTAGAACAATTTGAAAAGAAAATTAAAATTTTTTTCAACTATTCGATATTCTGTGATCTTCCTATCATAATTATCCCCATTAAATTCCGTATGAACCTTCGAACTGTCATTTTTCGATGAAGTGCTGGATTTCAGTGCGATCTAAGCTGTATTTTTGAAAATATTGAATATTGAAATCCAGTACTTTATCGAAAGAAAACCTAGAAAAGCACTGCCGTGAAGGCAGCAGCTTTTACGAGCATGTTCAAATTCGTTACCAAAGGGGTCATCTCCATTGAACATGTGCGCAATAGCTGCTGCCATCACGGCAGTAATTTTGTGAGTTTTCTGTCCCCATAACAAGCATTTAGAAAATGAGACATGAAATCTCAACTTCACAGCTGATTCATGTGATTCACATAAGAACATCAAGAAAACTTTTGTTTTAACGGGGATCGGGGCATCGCAGAGATGTGGGTAGATAGAGGAAAGAAGAAAATATAGAATTCTGTCCAACATATCGCAGAAAAAGCAATAAAATGTGAGCTCATGTGTGAAATGTCAAAATAGAGTTCTGAAAACTTCTTAAGAGCGAACACTACCACGTGTTAGTAAATTACGGCTTTGCTCATTTCGGTAACAGAGCCACATTCAAGTTTCATAAAACCTAGTTAATATCCCAAGGTCAGGCACCTGCTTGCTTTAACGTTGCCAATAGTCGCGAGAAATATTAGAATTCGTTGAAATTTTGACGTTAATAGGATAAAACGGGGTGTCATTAAGCAGGCCTCAGTGATTATTTTTGGAAATTTTTTTTTGGACGTGGGTACTTAATTCTTTCGTAAGAATGCTCAATGTGAGTTAATTTCCATTCCATTTCAGTTTTTATTTTCCCGAAAAATCTAGAAAATAAAAAAGTGCCATCATTGAGCAATCTCTCAATATTTTTCAACCATTCGTACACAAAAAGTTTTTTGAAAAAAATGTCTCCAAAAGTCATATTCGTGATATTGTTTGCTCTTTACCATAATTCCCTTCCAATATATGGCGGTACGAAAGGAGAGAGGCGTTCTTCCTGGATGCATTTATTAATTTCAGGTTTGTCGCGCCTATTTCTGTAATTTTCGAATTTTGAGCCGAAACTGGTCTCAAACGACTAGGTTGGACTCACTGATGAAGAATCCTTGGTGAAAATTGATTCTGTCCGTCAGGCCGTCCAGCAGTGTGCGCTGTAACTTTCGGAAGGAAGGAACTAGAGTCTTGAAATTCTCAGGTTAGATTAAGATCCTGAATATCTCGGTTCGTTAATGGGCCAAATCTGCCGAATGGTTCTTGTGCTACAGCCATTTGAAATTTCGATTTTTCAATTATTCGAAAAATATTTATCTGATCGAAATGAAACTTGGTTGGAATATGAACAGTGTCAATAAGAAGAAGTATCTATGGAAAAATTCGGAAAAAAATTTTTTTTTTCAATTTTTTTTTTTTATTCTTATATTACATAGCAATTTCACTGAAATGTCCACCATTCCGCAATGTCAACAGGCGCGTAAAAGGTACTGACTTCAAGTCAGTGCTTTTCTAGATTTTTTTTCGTTTCTTCAGAAAAGTTGATACAAACACGAAAATTCTTCGGTTTCATATGACATGAGCTCCTATCGCGGTTCGTCATTTAGAAGTTGATTTTTGTAGGATTCTGAAAATTCTGTCCTCTATTCGCCCTAATTTTGGAAAAAGTGGCCCTATTACGCATTCGTAAGATATCCTCGTTCACCAGAACGAGCCCGTTAAAATAATATCAAAAAAATGCGGTCCTTATAATCTCAGGCGCATTGGTGATGCTACGCTCGTGTAAACCGTTACTTTTGATGCGATACCTACTCACACAAACACGATCGTCCGCCTCTGAGTTCGAGGTCTCGATAATGTAATTGTTGACTAGTTGTTTCGTCAATGCGCAGATGTGAGCGCTAACGAGTGTTTACTTAGGCATACACGACTCAGCTAGGTTCCCAGATTTTATGTTTATATTTTGAAATCTAAGTGCGCGAATTCACGAAAACCTCAGAAAAATGCCTAGAAGTAATTGTAAACTAATAATGGAGTGATTTATCTGTGTAGACGTAGAAACAAGTGACAAATTCATGTATGAAGCATCAGTAAGTCTAGGCTACAAGATTCTTCAAGCTCTTATTATTCAAGGTGAGTTCTTCCTACTTCTTTCTGTCTGATTGGATTACAAATGCGTCCGGCATTTCCAAGAAGTTTAAATTATAGGATACGAAAATGAGTACGAGGAAATACAAAAATTGAAAATCCATCTGGCCTTGCATAACTGCAACAAAAACCCAGTGGAAATTTTGATATTGATGTATTGTCAGGCCAATAAGTTTCTTAATTCGAACGGTAATATAAACTAGTAACTAATATGATACTACTGCTCGGTTATCTACCTTTATTGATGAAACAAATATCATTTGTTGATTGTGAAAGTGAAAGCTCTAGATAGGTACGATATTGTATAATACGAACGTTTCATAGATTGCCTATACTTACAAACATCCTGAAACGTGAACCTTGATTTCTAGGAATACTGTTATTTTTTCAGTTCAACCACTCACTTTCAACCCTTGAGCCTTTAAGTTCATCTAAGTACCGGAACGAATTCAATGGACATTTAAATCTATGGAGGTGGGTCGATCAAGCTGAAATCCTGGAAACACGATTTTCGAACCAAAGTTAGTGGATTGTGGATTTGTCTCCAATAATTCTGAAAAAAATTCTAGCTGAACACTCATGTGGAGTCAGCATTTCTTACGCACTTGCTCAAATTCGTTGTCAGAGCGATCATCTATTCACGTATTGACCCCTCCAAACGCAGCTTCGTCGCTTCCCGACTGACATATTCGGCTTCTTTTTATACTGTTCTCGCAACATTAGGCATGAACTTTACAGCTAGCATTTTCAATCAAATACTAGATTCTAATTCTATCCGATCTGTATTTTTGGAAATATTGGGGAAATAAAAGATTTTAAGGGTTATATCTACGAATCATTGGGCAGAGTTTACCCATTCACGAAATCGATTTTCGTTATGAAGCCCCAGCACTACTCTATAAATATCAAGTCTCTTAGTTTTTGTGAGAATGAATGTGTTAACGGATTGCCTAACCGCCCATAGTAAACACCGTAACTTGATAATGTTAATGAAAGAGCAGGTTAGGAATTACGAAGGACAAGTTAGCGAGGTGGTAAAATCTACCGAATAATTCCGCAGTTATACTCATTGAAATTTTATTTCCACAATATTTTCAAATATACGGGTTGTATCCATTCAATTGAAATCTAGTACTTGATTGAAAAACGACAGCTTGAAGGTTCAAGCAGTTTCGTGTCAAGGAGATCGCAGAATATAAATTTTTCTTATGGCTCTAATCCAACTATCATAAGAAATTGCGCATCAGCATTTGCCAATAAGTAACCAAGTTTCGTTATAATCGTAACAGAAGTTTCTGAATTGTTTCTGAAACATCAATGATACCAAGGAAATAAGCACGAAATTAACTCTGAAGAGAATTTCCGATCTAACTGAAATTTGCAATACTGTTGTTATATATAATGACTTCGAGTTCATTGCCAGCTTGTGAATATTATAGTTGCCAAAAACTCATTTATTTTTCACAAAAATCTGGAAGATTCTCGAAAAACAATTTGCTCACGAAATTCTGCATGAAGTAATGCGTCGAGATTCAACACAGCTGAAGAAAAATTTCGTTAGCGCCATCTCTTCTCGAGATATTGGATTAATAATCTAAACATTTCAAGTAGCTACAAATATGACATTATATTTTTTCAAATATCTCTGAAGATGAATATAGTATTAAACAGAGATTTGAAACACTACCGTTAAATTTTGATTTCGAGTTCTCTGCCCAATTTCATCGAAATATGATCTGATATTTTTTTGAGGAAAGAATGTGTTTCAAGATAAATTTGAAAAATTAAAAAAAAAAATTTTTTTTTTCAATACTCAACAGAGGCCATCCTCACGAAATTCTGCATTGTCTTGCACGTCGCTATTAACAGCTAGTTAGGAATATCGGGGTATCGAGGAAATCATCTCGAAAATTTGAATATACAACAAAATTTCATATATTTTCCCAATATCTCCTAAAATATATATCCGTTGGAATTGAACTTTGAGACATTGGTTGATTTTCATTTCAAGGTCTGCACCGAATCTTGTAGAAAGTTGCTTAATGAAACCCGAACAAAACAATTTTTTCGACAAAAATTGTGAAAATTTCCAAAATTTTTCTTGAAATTTACTAACAAGCACTTCGTCATAAAATTCTGCACAAAGTTATGAGTTTGCATTCTCAATTAGTCGCATCAGCACATCTTGAGGCAATGGGAAACAAACCTTAAACTTTCAACTTTCAAGTAGGCATAACTTCGAAGCTGTTAGGCTGATTGTGTCCATTAACGAATTCAAGCGAGCTATTCAGGCTCTCAACCTAGCCTAAACAATTCAGGTTGTCAAGTTGTTTTCCTCAATATTAAGAGCAATACGGACGGAGAGAATTGAATTTGACCACGGACCACCGATTGCTCCTCCAGAATTCCAACCTCATCTTTGAAGAACTTTTTCGGCTCGAAATTCCAAAATGACAGACATTTGGGCAGAACATTGTTTCCCAGCGCGTAAAAATGCCTTCGGCGAAGATACAGTGTTTCAGAGAAAGCTTCAATTTTTTTTGGAGAGATCAAAAAGGATTTTCTTCATTTGATGGAGAAAATTCTGAAAAAGTTCTGACGTGAAGTCAGAAGCTTATACACATGTTCGTTGCCATAGCGACCATCCTTTCACGTATTTGCCCGGCGAACGCAGCTTAACTTCGTCATGGAAAGATTTTCGATCTTGTGTTCATACTTCTCTACAAATATCGAATTCCTTAGTAGTTTCTTCCGAAGTTATTGTGTTCACGATCGGCCGTTACAAGCTGTCATCATGAGGGGATTAGTAACTACACAGTTTCAATCCGATCACTTCAGTAGTTACTGAGATATTAAGGAAATAATCTCAAAAGTTCCAATGACTATACCTCCGAAACCATTGGTCCGATTAGATCCATTATCGAAGTCGACCGTCGCATTCTGATACGAGGCCTACCCTGGAAGTTTCAAGTCGATAACCTGCTTCGTTCGACAACTATCGTGTCGTCAGTCGGTCCAACCTAGTCATTTGAGAACAATTCAGCTGAATTCGAGAATAACATACATTTGGACAAGACGATAGCACCACGTTTCCCCGAGCAAGCGCGCAAAAACCGTCATTAGATAAAATACGTTGGAGTGTACAATTTTTGAGGGATTCCATTCAAGCAAACAAATTAGGAAAATAATCAATTCAAATCGGAACCACTCGATAAACGAGAATTCTATAATTTTAAGCGGAAAATAGTAATCAATGATTACAGAAGACCCTAATCTCCTGTATTGCACAATTTTCTCCGGATCGGTGAGGTTTCATCAAAACCACAGACTAACTTTACTCAAAATGATAATATGCTATTGGCGTCTGAATTTTGCAGCGCTACGGTGGCCAGTTTAAGAACCTTAAGTAGATTTTACAATTTGTTCAACGATTTTTCTTTAATTAACAGAAGTGATTCTGTGTATACAAATTTCATTCTTATGAAAGATTTATGTATCATCTATTCTAAATCAGAGCAGTAATGCTTCAATTACTGTTACTTTTTTAGTAACAACCTATTTCAACTCTAAATGGCAAAATTAATTTCAAATTATTTGGAGTATCTTGAAGGCAGAAAGGCTAGAAGTGTTCAGGAAGATGCGTGTGCTATTATGTTATTTGCAAAAATAATGAAATGTATACCCTTTTACCTACCCAATTTGATTATTGATCAAATGCCCCCTCAGATCTGGTGCTCAAAAAATTGAAAAACAGATAGTATTGTAAAACCTACTTTTTGGAATAATAGACAAATACTCATAACTTTACTTTTTAAATAGGGAAGGACTAAATTTACACAATACATTCACATAAATCTAATGCTACTTGTACCGTAAGCCTTAATCTTTATGGATTGACAAATAAATTTTTTCAACACTCATATGATTGGTCTTGAAAAAGCTGTAATAAATAAGCCTTGTACAACGTTGATTTCATCGGCAGAAGCACTTTTAAAATCACACAAACGCCAAGAAAAATGCATAAACTTTCTCATTTTCTTGACATTTCTTTTAACTTGTCAATGATTATTAATAGCCACCAGAGGGAGTAGCGCTTATCTTCATTCGCCAATTGGAGTGAAACTTGATTCCAAGTCATCCAACTTCATGCAAAATGACGTGAGGATGGTGAGGACCGAATGGGTGGTGCCAGTAGGCCTGATTACTTTCAAAAGGAATCAGCTAACGACGTTCGGGAGAATTACATCCGTACAATGTTCAGGACTTAGATCAGTCTCATAATTTTACATATTGTCTTTGACCGGTGGAGTGATTGGTACATACACCTTCACGATTGTGAGGTAGGAAGTTCAATACTCTGACATGGAAAGAAACTTTCAGATTTGTGGGAATCGCCCAACTATTCTCTATTGAGTTAAAATTCAATAACGCTGTTCATGTTGACATTCTCAAACAATTTCAAAAAATTCTAAGAATGCACTGGCGTAAAGTCAGCAGCTTTTGCGCGCACGTTCAAATTCGTTGCCAAAGCGGTCATGCTTTCACGTACTGATCCTGCCAAACACAGCTTCCTGGTGAAAAGATTTGGTGATCTTCTTATCAGATTATCCTCGCGAAATTGGCTCAAAGCTTCAAGTTGTCATTTTTAAATGGAGTGCTGGACGTCAATTCGATCCAATCATTTGATGGATTTTACCCATTCACGAATTCGACATTCGTAATTAAGCCCAAAACCTACTCTCCAACTTAGAAACTCGATATTTGTTGAGTAGTTTTGGGCCCTAATTACGGAGACCGAATTCGAAAATGATTGAAATACACCTAATGTTTCGGCAGATATAGTTATCCAAAATTTTGTTCTCCCAATATTTCCAAAAATACAGAAATTGAATGCAGTACTTGATTGAAAACTTGATTGAAAGCCTGAAAGTTCTTACGGAATTTCGTGAGAATAATATGATCAGAATATCGCTGAATATTAATTATTCTGGGAAAATAGAATTTTATCTTTCTAAATTTTTCTAATGACATAATCATCACGAAATTTTGCACAAAACTGTTCATCAGCATTTCAAAGTTGTTACCAATCTCCAAGAATTACAAAAGTATCAAACTAAAACTTGGTACACAGCTGTAGAATATGAACCTTAAGATATAAGCAGAATAAGTTTCATAAAAAAATTATCGAAAAAAATTTTTAAAAATTTTTTTCTACAATTTGCGTTTGGCTGATTCCGTCCATTAACGAATTTTCCCGTTGCATTTTCAAAAGGAATTCACCTTAGAAGTTTCAAGTCCATAGGATTCTCCGTACGCCCGTAATAGTACCTACGGACGGCAGGACAGACAGAATCATTCGGGCAGAACGATGGCACGCTGTTCACCAGAACATGCGCGCAAAAATATACATATTTTATGTTCCATATGAAAATCCAAACTTCGATCCGCCCAGAGAAACTAGGACGCACATCCCGTATTTTCAGAGCTCAAAAAATGGTGTTTAAATACAGAAAATCATTTAAGTTCAATAGATACGTTTACTTTAGGCAGATATGAACCACTGCTCTTTTGTTGCCATATTTATGAAATGTTCCCGCTAACAGTTCTGGATGACCGACGGATTGTTTTATTCATGCATATTCAGAATATACTAACGTTCCATGAAAAGTAGGCATTATCGAATTTCTAACTTTCAGCTAATGAGGAATTGGAATAGAAATTTCAAAGTTTAATGGCATCCCACATTAACTACTATCACAACGAAAATACACTTTCTATTTGTTTATCTCGAACCAAAATTTGCTTATAATGGACATGCTCCATTAACTGTATCCAACATTTCTGCCTTTATTTTCGTTCTGTTTCTTGAAATTATCATAGATTTTTAGTGTGAGTTGTTTCCGTTCAGAAATCTGAGAAATGTGAGTACCAACATTTTTTTAATTCACTTCACCTCATTTGGTCATCAGTTTATATTTCCGAATTTTTTTCATGTATCAGTTCTCTAATATTTTCTCGTTCCCAAATTCTCGCACAGCGAAAATATCTCATATAAGAGATATGGACAGAATTCTATTTGAGGTTGAAGTCTCCATTAGAAAACTTTATGTTATTATCTGTCATGGTTCGAGACTATGGGTGTGGCAAAAATTCGATGTTCTAGCTAGGGAACTCTGAATGGCATGTTTTCGAGTCCTTTTATCATTAGATCCGCATTGGTGGAATCAGAAATTGCAGAAATTTTTTTTGTTTATGAGTTATCGATGACAAGTCGAATCATGACTAATTCAATTTTTCTGTGAACCGATTGTTTGCGAAAACTTTTGGAAACGAGTGTTATGTTTCACGGACACTTTGAACTCGAAATTCATTGGAAAAGTCAGAAAACATCTAAACTCATTCATGATTCATTTGAAAATTTCATGGCTTGAGAGGGTGATCATTCGAAAAAACATTATAAGTTTTGTTAATATCTCCCAAAGGAATGAGTTCAGCAGTTTTCTGACTGAGTCAATAAATTTCACGCGAAGTAGCTGTAGATAAAACTTTTTTCTAAACAATTGGTAAATATCACAGAAATGGCCAAAATACATAGACTTATAAAACTATATGGACATGGCTTTGAGAGAGAAGAACTGCGGACATGAGAGCATGGAACTTGTTGAATACGGCAAAAATGAAACAGATAAGTTTGAAACCATAGTCATATTAACTCTATTAGTCTATGTGTAAAATACATTTGTTCAAAAATTTTTAAATTTATTTTGTGTTTTCAGAAAAATTTCAAAGCAAATTTTATGTCATTTCATTTTGAATTAGATTATATAAATACTGTAAAGAAGATATTACTTCTGTGTTGTTTGCGTTTCCATAAACTTTTCGAATAGAATTTGAGTTCTATCATTGTAAATCGGATTGACTGCTAGATGAATAATGGTTAATTCGTGTTGAGCCATTAATTGTAGGAGAAGATAATTGATAATGATGATATTCATAGCTGAATTGAATGTAATACAATATTCATAGCAACCATATCGTTGCTAGAAAACGAGCAGATTTGAATTCGAAAACGAACGTCATTCATCAAAAAGTCTAACTTTGATATTTTGAGACCACTTTCGCCAAAAAACTTCAAAATAAAGTAGGTAATAGATAAATAGCTTTGAAAAATTTTTTTTGGAATGTACTTAATTCTTCTGTGGCAATGCGCAATGTTAGTTATTCCTCCACCTTTTACTCTATTTCAGGTTAATTTTTCCGAAAATTCTTGAACATAAAAATGTGGCAACATTGCGCATTCTTTTTTTAACCATTTGCACCTAAAAAATTTCTTGAAAAAAACGAACTCTGGCCTTAAAAAGTTTCCCCGTTATATTTGGAGTATTTTTTTCTCTTAAACAATGTCAATATCTAGAAGAAGTCAATTTCCCTAGAGATTTACCAAGTAAATGCTCGAATTAATCTCAAGCTCTACGTCATATTATACAAGTGAAATCACTCTCGATTCCAGGTATTTGATTCGGGTATGTTGTCTATGGTCTGCCCGAACTAGTTCCGTCCCTCTCTCGGACCTCTCGCTCCATGTCTTATCCGCATTCGACTCTTCAGAAATGAACCCGTGGGCCATGGCCAGAGAGTTCAATATGTCTATTCCAAAATACGACTTTAATCAATAACTCGAAAACAAAAAACATCGAAAATTTTAATAGGGGCGTTTTTAAGAGACAAGGAGTACGAAACATTCTTTCATTTTTCTCAAGCTTCCATGGTTGCGGTTATGTAGTACGGGGACTTCGAATTTTGTCCCCCCTGTACGGCGAAAAAGGTAGATATTTTTACAGGATCTTACACGATACGCTCAGCGTATCGTGTAAATTCATGAAACGGGTGCGACCAGTTTTCTGAAAATTTGTGTGAAAAAGGTGCAACTTCTGGTTATATCAGATATCAACCTCAAGTCCCTATTTCTTTTAACGCAATGTTGAAATCTACAACCAATTTAAACACGACTTTTCATTGGAAACACAACATTACATAATTTTCGAGTTATTCTAGGATAGTTTGGCCCAAATGTCCGTTATTGGCGATTTTCCATCCAAAGATGGTGTCAAATGATAATGTTTTATTCACTGTTGAATAACTTGAGGACATGTGCTTTGCTCATTTACAATGTTACTTTGGAATGGAAGGTACTTTTCATTTGAATATGTTAAGGGTGCTGTCTACTATTCGCATTTGTGTGCGACAGTTTGTTAGTGGTCTCGAATATGTTATGTTTCGAAATGTAAAAAGACCAACCAACTACGTTCCTATGTATTTTTATGAAATTTCTCTTTCGAATTTTAAAGAAACATGAATATAGTTCCAGGATAATCCTTCCTTTTAATTTACCAACTCATGTGACAACTTTGAGAAAAAGACGTTTCCAATATACAGGGTGTTTCATCATAAACTGGTCAAACATATATAGCCGTATAGATGACATTGTCATTGTTATTTCAAAGGTCACGCATAAGTCACCACAGTTATCAGAATATTGCTCAAAGTTGACATTAAACACCCTGTATCTCGCTTATGCTTCGAAAACGGGGTATATGTCATAAGGCAAAAATGACTTTTCCAATGTCATCTATATGGCTATATATATTTGACCAGTTTATGATGAAACACCCTGTATGGCCTGAACTTGTTCAATGTTTTACAGCATGAATTGAGAATAACTTTCCAGTGTTCAAGATGGACTCATATAACCTGATCTTTAAATATTAACCGTGTATCATAACGATTCAGGACATTTTGTAGAAACTATTCTTTATAACTGAACTGATTTGATAAGTTCATCAGAACCAGAGTTGGATTTCATCATCTCACTTTGATTGGTAAAAGCTTGCAACAGCAAGCCCAAACCACCATTAAAATATACAGTCCGCCCAATTCAGTCAACACATTACAAACAAGAGTTCCTACGAACCTAATTAAAATTCCAGTGAGTATATTCGTATATACAGTTCCAAAGTTCGCCCATCTCAAATTTTGATTTTTTACTCAGTTTGACAAAAATAATGTTCCGATCGAATTGAAGATTGATAATTACCTAGTTGTAAACGAACCACGCACAAACTCTTGCTACATTTTGTGAGAATCGAATATCATTGGAAAATTTTCGTTTAAAAAATTTCACATTAAGAAAATATTCGCCTTATTGCTTGAAATTCAGCGTGCATGGTGAGAAAAATGAAATATGAGTTTTTCGGAATTTTATATTACGGAAATTATTCGTCCGATAACGCTGAAATTTCGCAAGAATATTGAAGCTGCCATTTCACAACCAAAGACTATCGAGCTTCAAGCAATATGTATTTTTGAAATTATTGATGGGTAGATGAAAAACCCAGGATTAATTGCTTGATTACTCGAACGATACTGATGCTATCGAACTTAAACTTGAAAGTTGATTGGAAAGTATTGACTTATTGACAAGAAGCGAAAAGTTTCGAGAAGATGGTATCTCCGTCAAAAGTCAGAACCTTTTTTCACTACTGATAGCGTCCAAAAACTATTAGTTGAATTCTACTGAAATTCTGCATGAAGGAAATGAGCCGAATAAGACGGTTAGATCCGTTGCTTGTCATGATCGATCGAACGGCTTCGAAATTATTATATGCCTATCCAAAATTTCATTATGATCTCCTCGACCACACTTCGAATACCGAGGCGCAAACTTCAGCCAAATATCAAGAGGAAAGTAGATATCAATAAAAATGTGTAAATAAACTTTAGGAATTCTTATTTCAGAAATTATTCGATATGATGCCAACGAATGCATGTTTATTCAAACCACTTCTCTATAACTGAAAACTAGATATCAGCTCGATCAGGTATGAATTTTAGAAGCCATCACGAAAATAAATTACCAAAGTTCCAATTTCCGGGAAACAGAAACTTTCATGGACTGTATGAGCCAAAAAAATTTCAAAAACTCAAATCAAAAATGGAGCATTCCAGCCTACTAATCGAATAAGCTCAATATGGGACACCTTCGAACGAAAAAATTCTGGATTAGCTCTGACGTAAGTTCAGAAGCTTTTACGCGCTTGTTGGAATTTATCGAACAGAGCGGTCACCTATTCACGTACAGACCCAGCCAAACATAATTATACTTTATGATGGAAAGATTAAGTGATCTTCTTTTTTTATGGTCCAAACGAAATTCTACAAATAACATCAAGCTATCATTTTCCAAGCAATTACTAGACTTTGATACGATGTGTATTTTAGGAATTGGTCATCTTTATCTCGATTACTTCCCGAAGAAATAACTTAAGGACTTAATATTTGCAGAGTATGTTTGGACCTCACACAAAAAAGGCAACTACGTGGACAAATAATAATAATAAAATACAGGTAGGATCGAACTGAAAACTAGTCCTTGATTGGAAAATGGTAGCTTGAAGGTTTAATCGAAATATGAAATATTTGAAAAAAAATTCAGATCTATTATTTTAAATTATTCCGTTGAACCGATCCTCACGAAATATCTCACAAGTTCTCGCATCAGCATTTGCCAACTATTTACCAAGTTTCATTATGGCTGGATCAATATTTTCTTGAGTCATATTCACTTGATTTGACATATTTTTCCAAAAAGAAAAATCATAAGATCGTACTCGAGTCAGAATCCCTGTTCTTAAATATTGACTACACCAAATTGCATCGAAACCTGATGAATATTTTCCGAGACGTGAGTGGAGTGAGTTCGAATCCCATCAAAGGTTTTTTGAATTTTTTTTTGATAAATAATAATTATAAATGATATTTTTATCCAGGTCACTCTGAGGGCCCATTAGCACAATTTTGGCCTCCGTAGGGCCACTAGTTTCTTGAATAAAAATAATTTTATTACTCCGAGAGGAATTTTTGGAAGGCTATAAAATTGAAACCAATGGATATTTTTTCATTCTGTTTTCACACAAGTGTTCAGAATAAAGGTTCATTCAACCTTGAAAGATATCAACAATTTTGGGTGAATTTTTTTTTCCACTGTAGACATGTAAAAAAAAGTTGAGTTTGAATTTTGGAAAAATTTTTTCACAAAATTTCTCCGAAAATTGAGTACATTGAAATAATGATATTCAATTTGGCAACCGTAAACAAAAATTCCAACTTGGAAGTTTTTCCGCCATTTTGAAATATTCTTTCAGAATTCTGCACCACAATTAAATTGACAACCTAAAAATAATAAGTTGTGACCAAAAACCTGTATTGCAAAGGTCACCCATAACTCACGACAGTTATCAGAATATGGCTCAGAGTTGACACTAAACACCTTGTATCTCGCTTGTGCTTCGAAATAGGGGTATATGTCATAATGTCATAAAGCAAAAATGACTTTCCCAATGTCATCTATACGGCTATATATGTTTGACTAGTTTATGGTGAAACACACTGTATGTGAGCATAAAAATACCGAGACTTCAAGACATCAGAATTTTTACATTATGAGTAAAACTATTTGATGATTCGTTATGATTTCAACTCGACTCATATTCATTTTCTCATTTCCAGAATCCTAGATGTTCGCAGAATATTTGAAAGGCAAATGGACATTATCATTCGTTCTGTTAATCCTTTTTACAAAATCTACTACTTTCGATGAGTTCTGCACCAGGACAGGAAACTGTCAATGCCTCAATAACTCGGATCACTACGAATATCAATGTCTGGACTATAAAACTGGCGAAACAATTATTCTTCACATCTACCCCAATGTCTCCATACAAATTGATTGCACCAATGTAGATAGTCTGATCGCCCAAAAACTCCCGAAAGTGAAGTTCAAGAACATCAAAAGATTGCAAATAAATTACTGTCCAGTACCAGAAAATGGCGTGAGAGAGGTAGCAGAACAGTTTGGTCTGGAGAATATTAATACTTTTATATTTGAGTATAGCTTTAACGAGAATTCAATTTTACCAGCAAAACAATTTGAAGGCCTTCAAAACGTCACCGTGCTCAAACTTCGAGCTAATGATTTGAGTGCTCTGCATAGTGATTTCTTCGATAATTTCCCGCATTTGGTATCCCTTGAGTTGGACAGGAATAACTTGAAATTGGAAGAAAATTCCATAGCATCCTTGTCAAAACTGCAATTTTTGAGCATATCCGACAATCATCTCGGAAAAATACCCAGACATCTGTTTCAAAATTTAACCAGCTTAGAAAAGCTATACTTGTGGAAAAATGATCTGAAGAATGTAGAGAAATATACATTCCAAGGTCTTCATAATTTAAAACTACTAGAACTAGCTTTCAACCACATAGAGGAAATTGAGGAAGGTGCTTTCGATTTGACACCAAACCTAGTGAATATCAGTTTCAGATATAATTCACTCAAACATCTCAGCAGAAGGACGTTCCAGATCAATCATTTATTGGAACAGGTTGTGGCCAGTGGAAATCCTGGCTTGATACTCGATGATGATGTGTTCTCATATTTCGAATATTTGAAAATCGTGGATATAGAAGGTTCAAAATTGGTTAATTTACCCAACGATTTATTCAAAAACTCCACTTCTCTGCTTCAAATTTCGTTGGGACGTAACGACATTGAAAGTATTCCAGTAGGATTATTCAAGGATTTATCGAATTTGAGAAAACTTTCATTATCAAATAACAAAGTGAAAAGTTTGGACGACGAAACTTTCTCATCTTTAATAAATTTGGAGGTTCTGGATCTGGAAAGTAATGGGCTTCAAGAGATAAATAGCAATCTCCTGAGAACATTAACGAAATTGAAAGAATTGAACCTGAATTTCAATAAAATCAAGACTATACATGTGGATGCTTTTGGGAGAAATAAAAATTTGCAGAAAATTTTCTTAAGGCATAATTCATATAAGTATAAAGACGAAGGTATCTACCCTATCAGCCCTTTCCATAAATGTGGAGATCTGGAGGAAATTGATCTTAGTTTCAATGAGGTGTTGGATTTTCCGGAAGACCTGATGATACTGGCATCTATGAAATCAATCAACATAAGTTACAATAATATTAGTTCATTGAGGGTAAGACTGCATTATAAATTGAATTTACATAGATCCATATAATTCCAGAATAATCTGTGAAACATGATTTATTCAGATACTGAATCTTCAGATCTAGATAATGTTATTTGTTGGCGAAAATGTCGACTGGTATACAGTGCGCGTCAAAATTATGGGACAAATTCATTTTCTCAGAAGATAAATATTTGGCAACAAATCCTGAAAGAGGTCAATTTTTGTTTCACTTCATGCATTTTTGAAGGATTTTTGTTACACCCTGTGGCATCCCCATCAACCCTTTAAATTTTTTGAATAGGATCATGTGGTACTTTTTTGGCAAGGTCTTTGTATCTTCATTACAGGCGTGCAAAAATTTTCAAAAAAAATTTTTTTGTTTGAAAATTGTTTATTGCAGAGAGGTTTTCAGTATGTGCACTTTGTCATGGCTTATTTACTTTGAGATGATGGTAATTGATGAAATGTGTCACTTAATGAAAGCCGACCGTTACAGTTTTGTTCATGCACAACTTTCAACCCCTATACGAATTCTTTAATGGAGGAAAAAAAAAATTTCACTTGAGGGGGTTGAAACGGGTTGAAAGTTATGCATGAACAAAACTGTAACGGTCGACATTCGATGACAAATTTCATCATGTACCATCGTCTCAAAATAAAGTAGCCATGGCAAAGAGCACCTACTGAAAACCTCTTTGAACTGACTAATTTTTGAAAAAAAAATTTTTCTTGAAAATTTCTGCTCGCCTGTAAAGAAGATACAAAGACCTTGCCAAAAAAGTACCACATGACATACTTTCCCTATTCAAAAAATTTAGATGGTTGATGGAGATGGCACAGGGTGCAACAAAAATCCTTCAAAAATGCATATTAATTTGGTTGAAGTGAAACAAAAATTGAACTGTTTCAGGATTTTGTTGCCGAATATTCTTCATCTGAGAAAATGAATTTGTTCCAAAATTTTGACGCGCTCTGTATAGTTGAAATCGGAAATGAGTAAAAGACAGCATCAAAAATTAAAATGCATAATGAGTGTCATAGGAATCAGATTCCGTCCGAAAAAAAATTCATTTTTCCAGGTATCGAATTGAAATTTGGGGCATTGTACTACAGATTGTTGCCCATCAAATGGAGTGAATAATGTGCCTATAACTTCCGGTCTAACCGGAAATGAATTTATTCGTGTTTTCTTACGTTAACTGATTTTTATTTCTGCAAATTCGAATTATACGCTGAAGTTTGAGTGGAACGTCATCAAAAGAAAATATCACGAATTTTTGATTTTGTTTTCAGACTCGGATCGATTGGAGTTCTAGATATAACAGTTCTTTGTCATAAATATAACCCATTAAAAATTGTTCACTCAAAATTAACCACTTATGTAGAAGATACACGGATTTTGCTTGATTCTCTTCCGAGGGGTCAGCCTTCTGCTCTAAATACATTCCCTCTAGGTTACTGAAGATCGGCACTTACTCTCTGATCATAGTTAAAGTTATTTTCTTCGATTATACAATATATCCCTGAATATCAGGAATATATAATCTAAGGTTATTTGACTAGACAAAGTGACATCAGTGCAACGTTCATACTGATAGGAAAAGAGCAATATTTGACCATTTTAGTTATGTGATTTGGACCCAAAATTTTAGTGCTGATTGTAGAAAGTTTCGATAACTGATATATTCTATGCATTTTGAATGAGAACTTGATTTGGCGGATCTCCTGGAGTTTTACGCCTTGGTTGTCGAGAGCAGGACGATTTCGTTTTGCCAAAAAAGGTCTTGAACGACTACTTTGAACTCACTGATGAAGAATCTGTGTTCAGATTCTATTCTGTCCGTCCCTTCGTTCGTGTGTGCTGTAACTTTCGAAACTTTTGAATTTTGAAACTTTGAGAGATAGTTCCTCGATATCTTATGAAGCACTGAGTGATCACATTGCAATTTCTTCGTCAGGTGGAGAACGCCTACCCGCAACTCAACTCAAATTTTGTGTAGCTCTTTTCATCAGATAACGAAAAAAACATTCAAAATATTGTTTCGAATTTTACGGAATTTTTTTTTCTGAGATAATTGATCATAATTCGATAACATCCCGCACAGACTCTGGAATCGATCTTCAACAGCAAAGTTCCAAATTTCAATTTGATCAGATATTCATTTTGGAAAATATAGGAAAAAATATGTCAAATTTCGTTTGTTATTCGAAACTTTGAGATTATTTGCTAAGTATCTCAAGAAGTACTGATGCGGTCAGATTGAACCATTGTATTAAGTTGAAAATGGCCGATGCGCAAGTATTCGGAAAATTTCGTTTGGTAATTAGGAAAAAATTATTCGAAAATGTTTCAGATTTTTGTTGAAACATTTTGGTTCTTCTAGATTTATAATCATATTCCGATGAAATATTGAACGTGAGATAGATTTTTAACAGCATCGTTCCGAATTGAAATTCGATACGATTTTCATGTTCGGAGATATGGGAAAAAAATTCTTTAAAAGCACTTACGTGAGGCCATGAATTTTTAAACGCTTGTTTATATTCGTTCCCAACAGAGCGGTAATCAGTTCACGTATTGACTCCACTAAACGAAGCTTCACTTCCCGTTGTAAAATTTGATGATATTGTCCTTATATGTTTCATTGGTTTGGAGTTTGATTTCGAAGGGTGAATTTGCGAATTGGTGAAATCAACCCAATGATTTCGCAAATTTACCCATCCAGAATTTCATTTTTATTTCCCAAAAATACTGATCGTATCGAATTGAAGCTCAGTATTTCAATAAACTACCTAGAAAAGCACTGATGTGAGGTCAGGAGCTTTAACGCATCTGTTCACATTCGAAGCCATTTCCTCAAGATATTTTGCATACACTTTTTTACTGTCATTTTTCGATCAAGTGCAGAATTTCGATTCGATCATGTCTGCATTATTGGTAATATAAGGACAATAAAATTTCGAATGGTTATATCTACGAAACTATTGGGGGGAGTTCAACTTTCCACGAATTCGATCTTCTCAATTGAACCCCAAACCTGCTATGAAAATATGGAGTCTCCTACGGTCGTTTTTTTCGGATGTTATTCTAGTTAATACGACATATTTTGTCCCTAATATCTCCAGAAATGAACATCAGGTCAAATCGATTTGAAAAACTGTTGTTGAATACTATCTTCAAGGTCTGTTCCGAATTTCATCGAAATCTAGTCAACATATCAGAAAAAATATTTTTATCGATAAAGATGTGGATAATTCTCAAAAAAAATTTTCGTAGTTGGGCGTTGAAATCATCCAAATAATTACAAAATTTCGATGTGATCGAATTTATACTTCTTGAGTTTTTGAGGAAATAACCTCAAAATTTCAAAGAACGAAATTTGACATTAATTTTTTATATATCTCCGGAAATAAATATCGTATCGAATTGAAATCTGAAACATCGTTGTTGAATATTGATTTTAAGATTTGTGCCAAATTTTGTTAAGATCTGTTAAACTTTAATATATTATATTGCAAATAAATTTCAAACATTCTGGAATAAACATTTTTTTTAAATTTTCTTACAATTGGACCCATACGAAATAATAAGATTCGCCTTGGTATTTTTCAGAAAACCATGAAGTTTGGATCTGATCGCATTTGTACTTCTTGAGATATCAAGGACATAACGTCAAAATTTCAAACAACAACGAAATCTTACATATTTTCTTTCATATATCTCCGAGAGTAAATATCGTATCGAATTTAAACTTGACACATTGTTGTTAAAGAATGATTCTAAGGTTGTTGCCGAATTTCGTTGAAATCTGCTCAACACTTTCCAAGGAAAATAAATTTCACAATCACAAAGTTTCAATCCGATCAAATCAGTACTTTATGAGATATCGGGGAATTAACCTCAAAATTTAATAAATGCATATCGCTGATGCTGTTTGGTCCTTTTCGAAAGTTAGAGCACACACGGATGGCCGGCCCAGACGGACAGAATCGAATTTGACTACAGATTCTTCATAAGTGAGTCCAACCTAGTCGTGACGAAAAGATAACGCGATGTTCCCCAGAACCAGCGCGAAAAAATAACGGCTTGAAGTTTCATACGGAATTACTTGACGATTTGTGATTTTTTCATCGGTCTAATCGAACGATCATCCCAAAGTTTTGCACAAATTTGCTCATAAGCAATTACCAACTGGTACTCTATCAAACCGAAATTTTGAACAATATTTCTGAACAGTGATTTCAAGGTCTGCGCTAAATATCATTGAAATGTGATGAACAGTTTGCGAAAAAAAAAATTTAAATATAATTGGGAAATTTTAGAAAACAGACTCGAACTTTCTGCCTATACGATCCTCAGAAAATTTCAGAAAAAATGCGCATCGGTATTCTACAACTATCTAGGAAGTTTAAATCTGATCGCGTTAGTTGTTCTTGAGTTGTTGAGAATATAACATCGAAATAGTAAACAGCCACGAGTTTTGATATATCTGTTTCATTTCCAATATCTTTCAGAATAAATATCGTATTTAACTGAAATACGGAGTAGTCCGGCTGAATATCTACTCGAAAGCTTTTCGGAATTTCATCGAAATCTGATTGATAGTTTTCGAAAAACCAAATTTCCCAAGAAAAATTTTGAACATTTTCGACAAAAAGATTTTCCACCTCTACATTCCTCACGGCATTTTGCGTAAAATTGTGCGGTTGTATTTCACAACTCAATTTGGTCGCATATGTTCTGCTTGAGATATTGAGAAAATAACCTCAACAACGAAATTTAACAACTTTTTACCCCCTTGTGAATAAATATCCGGTATAATTGAAGTTTGGAACATTGTTGTTCAGAAGCGATTTCAATGCTTTTGCCAAATTACATTGAAATCTTATCAGTAGTCCCGGAAAAAAAATTCAACAAAAAAAAAGGACATTTTTCGAAAAATTATTTTTTAGATATCACCTTATGGATATAATTATATAATGGGGCGTCGTCATGAGCCAAGTAGTGACTTTTTTTTTACCGCTCAAGACAAAATTTCTGATTTTATTATTGTAAACATTTGGAACTGACTTGAGGGTTATTCTACCTGCCTGGTTCAGTCGGCAAGTTTTCATGAAAAAATTTCAATTTATTTTTGGATGCTGGAGGGTTCAAAAGTTTTAATGGCTGTTTAAAGAGAACATCAGGAGTACGAACGAAAATTTTTGTGGTACAGTATTTCCACACAAAAATTCAATCGATTATCGGCCAATCACTAGTTGAAGAGATGACAAATTTCGATTTGATGTGAGAAAAACAATAGGGATTTCAGCAAAAATGAAAGTGATACAATCGGGTACCTACTTGGTACAATCATTCACCAAGTTCTCATGGAAAAATTTAAATTTTTTGTTGGGTGCCGGTGGGTTCAAAAGTTATAATAGCTGTATTAAGGAAACGTTAGGGGTACAAACGAAAATTACTAATATACTCTACCACAGAATTTTCACGCAAAAATTCCTTCGATTATCGGCCAATCACGAGTTGAAGAGAAAAAAAATCGGTTTAATGTGTAAGAAAAACTATGGGGATTTCAGCGAAAATGAGAGTGATGCAACCGGGTGCCCACCTGGTACAATCCTTCATCAAATTTTCATGGGAATATTCCTATTTTTTTTTTGCGGTGCCGGTGGGTCAAAAGTTATAATGGCTGTATAAAGAAAACGTCAGGAGTAAAAACGAAAATTTTTGTGGTACAATCGGGTACCTACCGGGTACAATCGATCACAAAATTTTCACATGAAAATTTCAAGGTCACTTTCCAGGTACATATAGCTAGTTAGTTGGAAAATGCTAATCCGAAACCTAAAGAAAATTTTCGTGTTTATCCAGTAGTACGATTTTTTTCTGTGATGCTATATATCAGAATTCGATGCGATTCGGCACAGACCTTGAAAGAGATATTCAACAAATGTTTAAATTTCAATTCGGTCTTGTTATTACTCACAGAGATATAGGGATAAAAATATGTCGAATCAGATTGGAATTCAGTGATTAGTTGGAATGCAAAATTTCGAGTGGATCGTTGGATAAATAAAAAAATCTTATTCGAAACTTGACCAAATTTTCGTTGAAAACTTTTTTCCTCGGGACCTCCCGAGTCAATATTCAACAAGAATGCTTCAAATATCAGTTTGATGCGAGATTGAAAAGATGAAAAAATATGTCAAATTTCCTATAGCTATTCAAAAAAAAAACTATTCAACAGATCTTAATTATATTTGGTGCGGACCAGGAAATGACTTTTTAGCATGAGTTTGGAAATTTGACTTCGATAACATTAATCTTCGGAGATATTAGAAGAAACTTGACACATTTCTAGGGTAACGTTCTTATTTCCGAAACCAACCAGAAAAAATTTCGTGATGATCGTTCGATTAGAATATTTCATATTTGTCGATATACATATAACATGGGCTGTACAAAATTCCGCATGATCCTTCAGGCTGTCATTGAAGTACGATATTCCAATTAGATAAGATCTGTATCGTTAGAAATATTGGGAAAAAAATCTTGAATGGAAATGTTATCTGCGGAATCATTGAGTGGATTTCACCCATTCGTGAATACTTCAGCCTTTGTCTCAATCTCTAAATCTATCCCACAATGGGGGTTTTTCCTTTAAACGAAAATGCAGTTATTTCAGAACATCACATTTTAAACATATGATTTCAATATTATATTTTTGCGCGCATGTTCTAGGGGAACAGCGTGCTATCGTTTTGTCCAAATGTCTGTAATTTTGGATGATTGAGCCGAAAATGGTCTCAATCGACTAGGTTGGACTCACTGATGACGAATCCGGTGTCAAAATCGATTCTGTCCGGCCGGCCGGCTGGCCGGCCGGCCGTAGACACGATAACTGTCGAACGAAGTGAGCTAGCAACTTGAAACTTTCAGGGTAGGTCGCGGTTAAGTTCGTTAATGGGCCAAATCGATTGAATAGTTTCGGAGTTATAGGCATTTGAAGTTTTGAAGTTATTTATTTTTTATTTCAGAAACTACCTGAGCGATTTGATTCAAACTTGGCAGTTAGGTGAAGTACAACGACGCGCAACTTTGAGCTGAATTTCGTCAGGATTATATTGTCGGTAATTTTAAAAAAAAATTTTTTTCGAAATTTTTTTCCAAAAAAATTTTTTTTTCGGAAACCATTCATCATATCCAAGAAAAATTATACTCACGCTTTGACCTTCTAATCTCACAGCAATGTACCAAATTTCAGTTCGATACGATCATAAGTTTTGGAGATATCGGGAAAAAATATGTCAAATTTCGAGTTTTTCTTCTCGATATCGTTGATTTTTTCGGTATAACTCGAGAAATACTGATTCAGTCCTGATTAAACTTCACACCTAGTTTCAAGACGCTGAAAGACAACTTTATGCAAAATTTCGTGATAATCGTGTTATTAGAACAATTTGAAAAAAAAATTTCTATGATTTTCTCATCATATCATCCTCATTAAATTCTGTATGAAACTTCGAACTGTTATTTTCGATGAAGTACTGGATTTCAATTCGATCTGATCTCTATTTTTGGAAATATTGGAAAAATAAAATTTTGATTGGATATATCTAAGGAATCATTGGGTGGATTTTACCCATTCACGAATTCGGCCTTCGTAATTAAGGTCCAAACCTTCTCTACAAATATCGAGTTTCTATGTTGTTTCTTTCGGAAGTTATTGTGTTTACGCAGTCGGCCGTTAGGCTGACCGTAAACACAATAACTTCCGGAAGAAACGACTTAGAAACTCGATATTTGTAGAGTAGGTTTGGGGCTTAATAACGAAGGTCGAATTCGTGAATGGGTAAAATCCGCCCAATGATTCCGTAGATATACCCATTCAAAATTTTATTTTTACAATATGTCCAAAAATACAGATATGATCGAATTGAAATCCAGTAATTTATCAGAAAAAAAATTCAAAAAGCACTGCCGTGAAGGCAGCAGCTTTTGCGCGCATGTTCAAATTCGTTGCTGAAGCGGTCATCTACATTGAACATGCGCGCAAAAGTTGCTGCCTTCACGGCAGTGCTTTTTGAATTTTTTTTTTAAAAAAATGTTCGATCGCCTTAAACTGAAAAATAAAAATGGGGATTTGAAATTTAAAGGGATTTGTCTTCAGTGCACGATATGGCAACGCTTTCTTGTAAAGAAAAGGACGTCAAATGTGTTACTTTTCTAAGGAAATCTTCGGTCTGGTTAGAGTAGAAGACAACGACCAAGGAATAGAAGATGTAGAGCACAGACTATCATACTATCATATTAGTGACAAATAGCAAATGGAAACGAATATCAGATTAATGGGTTATATTGACGAATAACACGTGTGTACCACAGAATAGGAATAAATATTTCACTATTCTAAAGTAGAACAAGCTATCCTACTAAACACCGTTGCCAGTTCGTGCATGCCTGGCAAATCGCTTTAACTTTTAAAACCCCAATTTTGAAATCTGATTTTGAATACTTTTTGAAGGTTATTTGGAAAAATGATGATGATGAATCAAACCCATATTAATTATGTTCAAATTTTCATTTGCAGTGATGACCCAAATTCAGGAAAAACCCTCACTGTCGAGTCTCTAAGTAGAGTCTCCCGAAAGTAATTTTGTTCACTGTCAGCGTTTAGGCTGGCCATGAACACAATAACTTTAGAAAGAAATGAGTACGATCATTCGAAATCTTATGTCAAAATTATTTCCGAAAATACTGATCGAATAGAATTGAAATCATTTGGTCCGAAAATGATTAGGTTGACTGACAAAAATTGTGGTTAAATTTAATTCAGTCTGTCCGTCCGTATGTGCTCTAACTTTCGGAGGAAAGGACCTAGACTCTTGAAATTTTTAGGTTGGGTGTGAAGCCTAAATATCTCGGTTAACTTTGTTGATGGACAAAATCCGCTGATCAGATTTTTAGTTTTGAGGATATTTCCTCAATATTTCAAGAAGTACTGAGGTCATCACATTTGATCTTCGTAATCAGTTATAGAATAACGACGAGCAGCTTCGTGGGGATTTTCGTGAGGATCCTTCCGTTGAAAAACTGGAAATAATTTTCCGATTGTTCGAGACAAAATTATTTATCGAAAACTATCCATCAGATTCCCATGTAATTTGGCGGATACCTTAAAGTCATATTTTACTAGGGTTTACCAAATTTTAGATCGATACGACATTATATTCGGAATTTTTGCTTTGGTAATGAATTTGGGCGTAAGGACTCCTGATCTCACTTCAATATATTGTTTTTACTCTTCATATTTTGTTTCAGGTCAATGCGTTATGGAAGGTTATGGAAGACGAGCTAATAATTGATTTGAATCACAACAAAATATCCCGTCTTAATTTCGATGATGTAGAAAAAACAGCCTATCATCAACCCAATCTCGATGCATATCACAACACAGGCTCATCGTCGGTGATCAGAATATCACACAATCCGATCATCTGCGATTGTTACGCTTTCGATTTCGTAAGGTATATAAGGAACGAACTCTATCCTGGCGTGAAGACAGCAATATATTTCCTTTACGATGACCTCACTTGTGAATCTCCAGAATTGTTCAAAGGAATTTCAATCGAACATATTTCTCCACCAATGTTGACTTGTCCAATAGAAGATGTTTTAGGAAATTTCAGTTGTACAAACTTCGAAGAATGTGAATGCATTTGGAGGCCTTTCGATAATAGTCTTGTGTTAAATTGCGGTTATAAAAATTTGACATCAGTGCCCAAAATATTTCTTCCCGAAATGCTCATTTTCAACCAGACTGAGCTACATTTGGAAAACAACTTCTTGGTAGGAGGTCCATCGTCTGACGATGTCAGCAATTGGAACATTTCCAAATTATATTTGGGAAGCAATAATATTAGTTCGATCGAATGGATTCCGCCGAAACTGGAGGTAAGCATGTTTGTTTGGAATACACTCAATATTATTTCGAATGAATTTTTTTTGCTCTGAAGTACACAAGACAAGTTTGGTACAGCGCGATCTCGAAAACAATATTTTGATGATTTTTTTTGTCTTCCATGAAATAACTGATTCCTTGAATACTGATGTCGTGACCAGATGACTTTGAGAACAAAATTAAAGAGCCTTCCTACATTTTGTTAGATAAAGGGAGTAATTTTGCTCATTGAAATGAATAGAAATAAACCAAATTGGGCTGAGTTAAGTTGAAAAAAAGGTAGATTTAAAAAACTTTCGAACCAATAGAATCTGTGTTGCTTTGATTTCTTGAAAATGTGAATTCGACACAAGTTTCATAAAAGAAAATTGAGTTCTTAAGAATTTCATGCATAATCCACATTACTAATAAATCACAAGCCATTTCAAGACTAAATAGGTATTGAACATATGACTATAATAGGTAATATCAAAATGTACTAGTTTAGACCAGACTTAATCACAATAATAGTGGATTTTGTGAAATTGGTCTGAACGGTTTGAAAAAAACTCAGTGTTTTTTCTGCTTTTCTCAATATTTCCTCAGTCAATTGTTGCTATCACCATGAGAGACAAACTTCAAATAATCTACATAATCGAATATTACACTATAACTTTACATCATTCAGGGAGTTACGAGTATTAGAGTTTCTCCTCAAACATGACATGAACTCCAAAAGCCATAGCTAAATGTTTCGGAAACGCAGTTGAAGGTGATATTGAAGAATCTTAAATCATTATAGAATATAAAAAATATATTCGAACTGCTATTAGACATACGGTTGTCGACGAAGATGTGTCTTCCATATTGTAAGTTTAGTCATCTGTAAAGGCATTGGTCAGTACTGTAGACAAACAATTTTAAATAATGTAAGTGGCCGAATTGACTGAACTGACAATTGGCCGAAGTCGTACGTTTTTATTTATGAATCTTTGGTAAACAATACAGACGTGGACGGGATGCGTTATGGACTGATAAATGTTTCAAATCATGATTGCCCACTTCACCTCTCGCATGGAAGAACTTCAGGAATTTCCTTTAAACTGAACAGACCGATTGCCCGGAATCTACCATTATTGTATAATAATATCATTATTACGCTTACCCATCCAAACAGTAGGAGTCTCCAAAAATCGTTAAAATGGATTCCATGGCCCAAAAACAGCTCCACGTTAATCTAGATCAGTTGAGAATATAGTCTGCCAGTTGAAGAAATGAAACCTATATGCTATATCGAATAAACGGCTATTCTTTTGCATGTTGGTTCCTCGATACACGAACAAAGTAAAAATTTTCCCAGTCGCGCTCCAAACGTGAGATGCGTCAGACCATATCAGTTGATAATAAAGAAGATCCCTCAAAAATCGAAATGTTCAGCGTAAAAGAAAAAATTCAAATCATAAAATGGTATTATGATGGTCATTAAATTCAAGATACAATAAATTCATTTATTGTTGCCTTTGAAGATAGGCGTATAAGTTCAAGTTCTAAATAATTAAAAATTCCGAGGAATGTGGGTGTTCACAAACATGCAGTAATTGCAACATTGATAAAACACCAAAAATCATCAGTGAAAACCGTCTGAATAAAGAGGAAGATGTGTGTGCTGCTCTTGAAATCAGTGCACCTTGTTCGAGTCGACAAATTGCTGAGCAAGTCGATATGAGCGATAAAAGTGTTCGGAATATTTTGAAAAGGAATGGTTACCGATGCGAAAAGGTTGAAACGAATTAAGGAATTTTTCCAGAAGACCACATCAAAAGAATGGAATTTTGTGAAACGACAAGAATATGCATCTAAGTATTCCAGTGAGTACCCAATATTCTCAAAAACTCAATGTTTGGATAGGAATACTGGGGAATTACATCAGCGGGCCATTTTTTATCTATGGTAACCTAAACGCAGCCAAATATCTGGAGCTTTTAGAGAAACAAATTATTCCGACAGTTCGGCAGCTACCAATTAATTTCGATGATATCTGATTTCAACAGGATGGCTTTCTGATTCATAACGCGAGAGTATAGTCACGCAATATCTGAGAACGACTTTTTCGGACCGTGTCATTTCTACAAATGGCACGATCAAATGGCCCCCCAGGTCAACAGATTGATCTCCAAATAATTTTTTTCCTAGGGAATATTCGTTTTATAGGACAAAATCGATAGAGCGGCGAATATTAATGAACTAAGGCTCAAAATAATCCAACTTTGTGCCAAAATAGCAACTATGCCGAATCTGCCCGAAGATATAAGATTATCTCTTTATAATAGATTTGGCAACTGTTTAGCACAACAAGGTGAATTATTTGCAGATTTAGTTTAAATTAATTGGCCTTTAATTTCTCCTTTTTGAGAATTTTATTTGTTTTCCAATTCCGGACTCTCGTTGAATTAATTTCATTTTCAAATGTTCGAATGTTATGGCAAAAAAGAACCCTAATACTCATCTTCACAGAGGAAATCAATTGTCATTCATTGTAGCAAATAAATTCCTCTTCGTCAATGGAAGAAAATTGTCGTTTTTATATTCAACCGATATGGTCTAACACAACTCACGTCTGGAGTGCGACTGGCATACTGGCAAATTCTTACTTTGATCGCGATCGCGTATCGATTGTAATCGCGATTTGATGAATGTTTTTTCATTCATTCAATTAGTGCGATCATCAACTAATGAAATAAATTTGATGTATTGTACATTGAACCATTCATTGTTACATTGAATTGATGTTGATGAGCGCTCTTCATTGATATAATGAATATAATTATTTTCAGTGCGAGCAAATCCTATACCTAGACTGAAAACTGATTTATCAAGGCATCGATTTTGACATCGAATTCTTCATCAGTGAATCCTACCTAGTTGTTTCAGGCATTGTCGTATCGAAATTCGAATATAACACGAAATTTGAGGAAAACTCTAACACTCTGCTGCCATATGTCTGTCATAGGCTTGTTTAAAAAAAAAATAATTTATGTTTTATATTGATTCAATTATGTATATGTTACAGGTTTCAACACATTTTTGAAAACTTTTCACAACTAATCTCTATTCATTTCGAACAAAAGATGCAAGTGAACGAGGTGGCGTTGTTTATTGATTGTTCATCGTTTGATATCGGGAAATGTTTTTCACAAGCCGAAGAAATCTCCAAACTTGCGAGTCAGTAGATCGAACTTTTCCTCGCTGATTTCTCTAACCGTTGCATAAAATTAAAACCACTTCAGGGACTTCCACAAAACCGAAATTATAGATTGAGCCATTTAAGAAAAAGGGTATATCTACCCGAATGTCTGGAAATGTCTTTGGCTCACAAAAACCTTATTCCGATAACAGTTTATCAGTTGAAATTTAATCTATCCCTATTACTAATATCTATTCGTGACTTATCCCTTCGCAAGAAAAAAAAATATATTGTCTGTGAAGGTATAAGGCTCACTATTAATTACCTCAAATAAAATATCTTATGGGGGATAAGGTGATGGGGGGCATCACTTCCATCTGGTGTCTAATATATTCACTATGAATTGTAATGGAAAGTAAATATTATGTGTTAACAACATGAATAAAATCTTGTGAAAATTTAACTGAGTGCATTTGGCACCATCTCGTCGAAAAGCTTAGTACAATACTGAGATGAAGGGCGCGGCGACCTTCAGAATGCTATAACAAACGCCAGTGAAGTACTCGTTTTTTACAATAAGAACAGGATGTAATCGAATACCTACACATTTCTCGTGGCTAATGGTAGCCTCATAAATAAAATATTTTTTTCATTTCAGATCCTAGATCTACATAATAACCAAATAGAAAATATTGATTATTCAGTTTTGGATCTTCTTAACATAACATCACCAAGGAAAATATTATTACACGGAAACCCATGGAAGTGCGATTGCTCAGCAGCTAACTTCACTAATTATCTGAGGCAGCATGTTCACCAGGTAAAGAATAATCATTCATTATTCATAAGAGAGTGTTCGTTAAATATATTTAAATATTAAACGAAGTATTTTCTGTTAGGCGCCGTTCGGGATGAAAATGTGTATGCTAATATATGTATTTTCGAGTCAATATATTTATTATGCACAGTGATATATAAATATTCTGTGTGAAGATATATTTATTTTTCGTTCTGATATATCTATTTTCTACCAAATACAATATATACTGCGCGTCAAAATTATGCAACAAATTCATTTTCTCAGAAAAAAAATTTTTACAGCAAAATTCTGAAACACGTCAATTTTTGTTTCACTTTTACCAAATTTTTATGCATTTTTGAAGGATTTTTGTTGCACCCTGTGCCATTCATCAACTCTCTAAATTTTTTGAATCGGGAAAGTGTGTCATGTGGTACTATTTTTTTGGCAAGGTCTTCGTATTTTCTTTACAGGCGTGCAGAAATTTTCAAGAAACATTTTTTTTTTCTAAAAATTAGTTACTTCAAAGAGGTTTTCAGTATGTGCACTTTGTTATGGCTGATGAAATGTGTCACCGAATGAAAGTCGACCATTACTGTTTTGTTCATGCACAACTTTCAACCCCTACGAACCCTTTAATGGAAACAAATGGAGTGACATTGGAAATTCATGTCGGCATTGAAGTACCACCCGGAGAATCACTAAGTAATTTTTCAAAAAAAATTTTTTTTTTCTTCAAAATTTCTTCACGCCTGTAAAGAAGATACAAAGACCTTGCCAAAAAAGTACCACATGACCTAGTTTCCCTATTCAAAAAATTTAGAGGGTTGGAGGGGATGGCACAGGGTGCAACAAAAATGCATATAAATTCGGTAAAAGTGAAACAAAATCGACCTGTTTCAGGATTTTGTTGCCAAATATTTTTCTTCTGAGAAAATGAATTCGTTCCATAATTTTGACGCGCACTTTATTTACATATTGGGAGTTTCAAGTATATAAAAATGTGAGATCTAATATATTCATCAATTGGATTTATCGAAGATCACAAAGGGATGACCCGTCGAAAGTAAGCTTACACTTACCAGAAATCTAACTTTGAAAGAGCTCAAAAATATTGATAGTCAATCCTGATTTTTATACAATTCGTGAGTATTCAGTGTTAGTCCTTTAATATTTGTAGTGATCATCTTCGCAAACTCCAATTTTAATGAAAATTGCTTGAAACTCTATACTGGAAAGTTAATATTTCCGACACGCAAATATTCATTTAAACATAAAGTAGTCTTGCGTCATAACCAATTGAAATAAGAAATTTTCTTAATTCATACCTTTTTTTAAGTGAAGAAAGTCTATAAAATGGAATGGATACTTTTACAATATACAGGTCGGTCGGGGAAGCAGAATATCTGGGTTGGGTTAGTAAATGGTCATAATGCGCGAAACAGGTACCCAATTCATAATTTGAGGGAATTTCCTCAGTATCTCGAAGAAATCCGATGGTATCAGAAGATTCGCAAGGATTTTCGAATGAAGGTTCATCAATTACAGCCATATCGCAATATTTTCGCAGCATTCATTTTAGCATGAATGAGCTCTAAAGATAAATTTTACCGAGTTTTTAACGACTTATAAACTCGTTGATTTCCGTTTGAATTCGATGGCTAGGTAAGCGAGTACATAATTTATTAACAGTTCAGCAGTTGAAAGGGCAATCAAAGTTTTATAAAACCAGTAGGCTTATCACCAGTTCTAATATTTGACGAAGTTTGCGTCCAATCCAAATATTCATTATAATGTGATAATGCCTATTGAATAATCAGGGAACGAAGCAAAGAAGATGATTGTATTATTCCAATTATATGTTTCAGATTGACACCAGTCACATTTTCTGTGAAGGATCAACCAATCTCTTGATGAACCTCAACGAGAAAGATTTGTGTCCAACTAATCCGATTCTTTTGGCTTCAGCAGCAGTTTTCATTCTATGTTTATGTTTTTTGAGTTCTCTGGCAGCTTTTTACTACAAATTCCAACAAGAAATCAAAGTGTGGATGTATGCTCATAACATATGCCTTTTCCTCATAGAGGAAGAAGAGTTAGACAAGGATAAAGTCTATGATGCGTTTGTCAGCTATTCCCATAAGGATGAAGATTTCGTCATAGAAAATTTGATTTCAGTCTTAGAAGGCGGTCCGAAACCTTACAAATTGTGCTTACATTTTAGGAACTGGATTCCTGGTGAATTCATCGCGAAACAAGTAACGACATCTGTTCATGATTCCAGGAGAACTCTAGTCGTTCTTTCTCCGAACTTTTTAGATAGTGTTTGGGGTAAAATGGAGTTTAGGACAGCTCATACAGAAGCAATGAAAGAGGGCAGAGCCAGGGTTATAATCGTTCTTTATGGAGACATCAACATGGAATCTCTGGATGACGAACTGAAGGCTTACATGAAAACGAATACCTACATAAAATGGGGAGATCCATGGTTTTGGGATAAGCTCAAATACGCTCTCCCTCATTCTAGAATTAAGGGTTTGAATAGCAAATCTCAGAAACATGCGAATATGATGAAATATATTGATGATAAATTTGCACTCGTCGGTGATAAAAGTATTTCCAAAAATGAAAGTGATAGCACTGTGTCAATTCCAGAAGAAAAAGTTAAACAAATGGATATTGAACATGGATTCAAAGAGGATGATATTCTGAAAAATGAAATAGCTTGACCAGAGATTTTTGGTTATTTGAAAGGGATTCAATTATTTGAAAACATCATTGTGATACATCTCGCTTCACTCAACTTTCAATATATTAGAACTTACGGAGTGAAGAAATTACCCGAAAGCCGAAGAAGATGTAATCTACGCAGCTAACAAACAGATCTCAAGACTTATATGAAATAGCCGAAAGTTCCTAATTTCACATCTCAGAAAACTTTTGAGAAGATAATCAAAATCATGAAGGAAAATTTTATCCATTTCCCCAAAGCATTTGATATTTTACCAATGATAGTGAAATTTTCATCATTGTAGTTACAGTGAGATTTCGTTCTTTAACAGTAAGGACATTTTGCTCTATTTGTTCCGGATTTGGTCAGGTGGCATGCAAAGTATATTTCTCGAAAGTAGAAATGAAGATTGAAAAAAATTTAGCGATTAAAGCTTATTTGGGGACTATTTTGCAGCATTTTGAGGATTTTTTCTGGATTGCACTGCCAATATCCAAGAAACTGCCCTTGAAAAATCAATTCTATGGAAGTCTCACAAAACGAAAAATCGAAAGATAATAATTCTGCAAATTTTCTCGTTGGTCTAATGAAAGGGTCAGCAGTCAGCGTCACAGTTCGCTTTGTTTAGAGTTCGTATTATTCCGGTATTGTTCATTTGGCAACCTGTTTTCCAAGAAACTGCCCTGGACAAATTGTTCAATCCTGCAATCCTCAGTGTCGTTTTTCATGAAGAAACAATTTAATAGGTCTGTTCAGATATTGGGAGTGAAAACCCAGAAAATCCTACAAAATGAAAAAAAAAAACGTGTCAGTTTGCGAATTGCTATTTGTAAACACAACAAATTCATTATCTTTTTATTTTCAGTGATCTTATGAATGGAATGTTCGATTCCAATGTTAAAAAAATACATGCAAGAGACCTATTCAATCTCATTCGTATTCGATAATGTTGAAGGATATACTGCCGGACAGAAAAATCTTTCCAGTGTACCTATACTATACTTCATTTAATTGGTTCTGAAAAATTTGGCTTCACCATGCATGACGAGTAGGCATTCTTCCCACAATATAGAAATACACTTACGATCCCATAATCAGAATAGGACCGGGTTTCCAGACCACAAAAGCTTGTCTTGCAATGAAGTTAACTTAGCCTTCGACCATTTCCTTCTACACCCAATTCAATCAGAATGGACCTCGTGTATGAATGTATGATTATTATTTTTGCGATGTTATACACTAACCAATGATTTTAGAACAACACAAGATCAAATTTCATGATGCTTTCATCTTGAATGCAATTAAAATTAATACGAATACAGGACAAATAATTTTTTCGTTCTTAAAGATGAAAATTATTCTCGTTCCACGACTTTCATTTTGGTTTATTATTTGATAAAATCAAATAATAAACCTTAGTGATCGACCAAAAAAAAAAAAAAAATTACCCCCTTTGAAAATTTCACAGTTTTATATCGTTACTTTCAGAATAACCCAAAGTTTGTCATGCAATGAAATGAATATAATAACAAAAATATGAAGCATTGATCTATCATTTGTTGCATTTTAAAAAGTGTATTCATTTCATAAATCAACATATTTCAGTTAACATTCTGTGCACATATGAGTTTTCTACATCCAGGACAATTTTGCCACTCTAAAATGATTGACTTAATATCTATTTTGGTCTGAAATTATGAATTTTGAGATTTCTACCATGAATATAATTAAATTGTCCGATTTTAAGTATAATACTAATCAAAGTGAAATGTGATATCAGAGGACTTTCTTTTGCTCACCATTTATTTTTATACGAATTCAAATCAAGAATGCAGCCATAAGTATTGTGAGTTATCATATTTTTATGTTCCATATTTATCAAAAAATATTTTGTGAAATACACAATGAAAACTTAAAAATTATTTCATTAGTCCCAGTCAAGATTGTCCGTATATTTCAAATCACTATAACCAACCATCTGAGTAAATAGGTACTTACTTGTTTATTATGTTCGCTTTGTCGCACGTGAACCTCTGTAGATGTCTGGAGCGCTATTCTCGAAATCCTGGGAAGAGAACAAATATGAAAAAATAAGCCTGTCCACGCTGTTGGTAAGGAAATGCGATACATTGAAGATGGAACCACAGAGGACGTTCTATACCATCACAGTCAACGATAACGACCCTGTAGCTTTTGAGCACTTTTTCAAGATAATAGTTAACGAATGTACAGTTATGCAATGAAAATTGGGTTTTCTTGATATTGTTCTTATTCTACTGTTCAGATGACATATTTTTCCCAGAACTTCAACTGAAAGTGCAGAAAATATTTCTCAACGAATTTTCTAGATGAGAGAACCGCGCGATATCGTTTTTCCATGTGTCTGTATATTTTGAAGCCGAAAATAATCTTTAAAGATATGGATGGACTCTTGGGGAAGAATCTATAGTTAAAATTAATTCTGTCCGGCCGTGTGTGCTGCAACTTTCGAAGGAAAAACATAGAACCTAGAAATTTTCATTGTACCTTAGAAGCCTAAATATCTAAAAATTCGCCCATATGTCTCGGAGCTGAAGCTCGCTGAAATTTTGTTTTCCCAATAAGTCAGGAAATAACGATTCGTTTGAATGGAAACTTGTGATGCGGTTGAAAAATACCAGTGTGAAGATGTGCGCAAAATTAGATGAAGGTAGTATCTCCAGAAATTTTTTTTACCTCATCTTCAAAATCTCGATATCTCAGAAACTATGGAGCCACATGCTACGGAAATTTTGTTTGTGCATAAAGAGCATCTGAAGAATGAGATTCATATATAAAAACTCAGCTTGGCAGTACTTGGAAAGAAAATAAATTTTTGTATGTTGTATAAGTCTCTGAACCACTAGAAAAGGATATCGAGTGAAACTTTTGGAGTAGGTGGTGTTTTGTTAGGATATTTCAGATACGATCGGAGAAACGCGAAGATATATAGAGGAATGACAAACTTTCTCTTTCGATTATTTTCGGTTTTGAGACTTCTCTCAAAATTAACATTTTCAAAAATCTATAGCAACACACGTAAAAATTTCAAAAAATTTAAATATTTTAAAATGGAACAATCAATTGTATTCAAATGTATATGTGAGCCGATCCCTCACTCCTGTTAAAATATAGAAATAAATAATACTTCACGAAAGGATCGACAAGGCATCAACCGCTATCGTACTACTGAAACAGTATTATTATACAAAGACAAAACTCTAATCAAATCTTAAGAAGTCGATAGAAATCAGTTGTGTAGAACGCGAGTAACATTTTTTGAATAAACTTCTCTTTGTAGTTCTAAAGTGGTTTTTCGAGAGCCAAAACATTATTATATTTTTCATCGTCAAGCGGTAGTTGAAGGACAACAGAAAAAACCACGTGCAAAAAATCTTGAAGAATGATGGATTTCACAATTGTATCGTTATGAGAGTGTACGAACAGATGTTCTTATTTACTCCCTACTGTCGGTTCCTTTGATGTTATATGGTGGTCGCTGAAAACTAGTACCTAAATTGAGTACATTGATGCAATCACGGAACTTGTTTTCGTATGATTTGAGTTTTTTTCTCTTTTTTGGTGCTAGTTTTTTTTCAATGAGAAAGATTGGTTAGAGTAGTTATACCAAAGTTAATTCACAAAAGAGAGGACAAGATGATTTTTATTATTCCATGAAAATTGCAAAAACTGATATTTTTCTCTGAAGCATTTGATGACATTTCATGATAGTACGTTGTTACGTCTCCTGGAATAATGAAAATATTTCATACAATGTTCGAATTATGAAGAAAACTTTTTCAAACGAAAATTCTGAAGTCTTCCATTATGAAGCGATTACATGATGAAGATTAAAACGACCATATATTTATTTTTGCTATTGATTTCTCACATCGTGAATCTGCATTGCATTTCCAAGTTATTCGGATGTTGTATCATGGTGGTCGTTGGAAACTAGTACCTATATTGAGTACATTGATGCAGTCACGGAACTTGTTTTCGTATGATTTCAGTTTTTTTCTCTTTGTTATAGGTGCTAGTTTTTTTTAATGAGAAAGATTGGTTAGAGTAGTTATACCAAAGTTGAATTCACAAAAGAAAGGACAAGACGATTTTCATTATTCCATGAAAATTGCAAAAACTGACATTTTCTCTGGAGTAACGAAAATATTTCGTACAATGTTCGAATTATGAAGAAAACTTTCTCAAACGAAAATTCTGAAGTCTTCCATTATGAAACTATTACATGATGAAGATTGAGACGACCATATATTTATTTTTGTTATTGATTTCTCACATCATGAATCTTCATTGCATTTCCAAGTTATTTGGATGTTTATGCACGAAATACTGAAAAAATATGACTATTTAACTTGATATAAAATATCTGTCAGATCGTTACAACTTTCATCCATTAATTCCGATATCTCTCGATAATGTTCTTGTAGGATGAAGGGGACATAAAATTTCTAGAAACCCTCTGTCCCGAAGTCAGCAGCTTTTGCGGGCATTTTCAAATTCGTTGCCAAAGAGGTAATTTTTTCAGCCAAACGAACTTTTGGTGATTCCCTAATCATATTATCCTCAAGAAATTCTGCATGAATCTTCAAGCTTTCATTGTTCAATCAATAATTTATTTCAATTCGACCCAATTTGTAGTTTTGGAAATATCCGGGAAATAAAAATTTGAATGAGTATGACTACAGAATCATGGGCTGATTTTATCCATTCATAAATTCGGCCTTCATAATGAAGCTCCGAAACCACTCTACAAGTATCGACTTGATCGGTCGTCAGGACGACCGTAAACAAAATAACTATCGAAAGAATCAACTTAGAAACTGGATATTTGTAGAGTAGGCTCTATCAATAATTCCACAGATTAAATATTCAAACTTCGTAATCCTCTGGAATATAGAAAAGTGATTCGGTTGATTGAAAATAAGTTATCGTACAGAAGACTTTGTGTTTTTATTGATAAAGTTAGTAGCAGTTTCAAAACTTTGAATAATGGACTTCCAAAATGAGCAGTTTTAGCTATCTTTATATTCAATTTATATTCATGTGATTTTTCTGCAACTTCTTCAAAAATATTCATTTATGCAAAATATATGGCACTTGCTTTTCCACATTCTGATTTTCAAATTATGGAAACACTCTAAATACAGATATTTTTGAAAAAATATTTTATTGAGTGGCGTATATGTGCAAATCCAAATAAAAGGAAAGTTTCTTGCTTTCATTATATTCTTCTTTAAATTGCAAGATTGAATGAAGTGGAAATCAAGGAATAATAGTCTTCAAAAACTAGGTGGCTCTTCGTGAAGTGCTGATCCTACCACTCACCATACCGCAGCTTTCGCTTTGGTTTTTACTGCTGCTTAATATTGTTTTTCGGTTTGGTTTAATAGCGCTCCTGTTAGTGAAGTTGATGCACAGCTTAATGATGCCATGAGGATCATTAGAGGGACTATAAGATCTATACCTCTGCAGTGATTACCTTTCAAATATTGTACCGCCCCATATTCGTAGACAGGTTGTAATGAAAAGGTATTGGGATAAATATCATTCCTTTCCCAATTTATTTCTAATCATGTCTTAAATTTCAAATAATGAAATTGTTAGATTGAAATCTCGTGAACCTCTATAGATTAACGATTTTCTTCATTCCAATGAAAGTTATTAAGAAATTTGACTTTTTCAACGAAGATTTGATCACCGATTCCTCAGAAAAAGTTCGTGGTTTCAGTCTTCAATCTATGGGAAAATTTGGTGCATTTTGAATCGACTTCATGAATTTCACGATGTTCTCGAGGTAATTCATTCGGTGTCTGATTTTTCCTTCAGGTGGTTCGTGAATTTCAAATCAATTAATGAGTAATAATTTATTTACTGGCTCATATTCCCTTTTTCGTCTTCTTTTGTCTTCAGGCGTTATTTCGAGTTATCAACCTGCATTAAAATTAAAGAATAAATTTTGTTGATGAAAAAGAAGCCCTTCTATAACGAACAACAATTTCATTACACTTATATCGGAAGACAGAGTTTTTCCTGGGGTTCTTATCTGTGCTCTTGTATCATATGTAAAAATGTATGGTACCCCGTTCACATTTCCTCTGCTAATAATAATAATAATGAAGATTAGATCGAATTGAAATTCAATACTTATAGAAATTCTAAAAAAGCACCGACGTGAAGTCTAATTCGTTCTCAAAGCAATCGTTGTTGCACTTATTGACCCCGCCAAAAGCACTTTTGGTGCTAATGATATATTTTCCTGAAGAAATTCTGCATGAACTTCCAAGCGCTCATCTTTCAATCGAGTACTGGATTTCAATTCGATCCAGGCTGTATTTTTGAAAATATTCGAATAATAAATTTGGAATGGGCGTATCTACAGAAAATTGCAGTGAACGAAAGATGTATGTAAATACGATGAAAAGGTAGGTTGAGACAATGAATCTGATCTTCAAAATTGGTCCAAGGAACGCCTTCATTACGCATTTCAAGATGATACATCACGACAATTAATTTGTTCATTGCCTCAACCTCAAAGTCTGAAAATAAAATTTATTGGCCCAATTACATTGAAGTACATTGAAGCGATGTACCTAATCATTCATTGGAGCAATGAAATTTATTCATCAGAATAATGGACGTATACATTGATGCAATGTACGTATTCGTTGGTTCAATGATATCGCTTCATTGATTCAATGAATGATATTCATTAAAAGTATACTCTATATAAGGTAGATGATAGTCATAAATGATGTGTAAACCAGAAATATCAGCAAGTTCACCTTAACTACTGCTGAAAATATCGGAGTTAAATTGAAAAAAATTATTATGGATTTCTCTGAACACTAAAATATATCGATATGTAAGCCGATCCCACACTACCTTTAAAATATAGAAATACCTAATATTGCAAAATAGCTTCGACAAGGCATCGACCGCTATCGTACTGCTGAATCAGCAATTCGTATATAAGACAATATTCTTATCAAATCCATCGAAGTCGATAGATATCAGTAGAACGTATGTAACATTTTCTGAATAAACTTCTCTAAGCAATAATGAAAATTTTTTTATTGTAGGAATAGGACAAATTATAATATGTCAGATTGTTCAGTAGGCCTGAGGAAGCAAATGTGAATTTGCGAAACGTCGCTGAATATATGTACTGAACAATCTGACATATTATAATTTGTCCTATTCCCACAATAAAAAAATTTTCTTTATTAAATCTTGGAGGACACTAAGTATTATTTTACTTCTCTAAGCATTTTTTAAAAAGTGGTTTTTCGAGAGCAAAAACATGATTGGCGACGAGGATGGGATGTTGCTAGTATTACTATAGAAAAGTGTACGGTTATTTTCAAATCTTGGAGCATCATCCAAAAACCCAAGTTTTCTGATAGTGTGAAGAAAAATCCAAAGTGAAATTCCGGCCAAAAAATTAGAAGCTCAACTAGTGCAGCTATAGAAAGGCCAAGACAAGTTGCTGAATCCCTGGAGCAATTTCAAGGTGAACCAACCCTGACTAGATCTACCCTGCAGCCCTTGAGAAAATCACCCTTTGGAGTTTGGAAATAGCAGCCCAGACACAAGGTTTAAATAAGAGTAAGTTGATCTATTGCTTCCCTAGTTTTTCCTACTTCCCTAGCCCAAAGGAATAGAGTAATTTTAATTTTTATTGTTAAGAAACAAATTGACTAGAAATTCTTTTTTTCTCAAAATTGATAATTTAATAAATAAATTTAATCAATTAAAAGTGAATATGACTCAACCAGCAGTCAATCAAGCCTAAGTAGATATTATTGACTTAAAATTGTTCGGTGATTTATTATCAAAATTTGGAGGTAATTCTCACGAATACAAGCATTTCTTGTAGAACTGGAAAATTACATAGAAACTTTTGGACGAACAAACGGAGCTAAGATTGATCATAACTGTTTCGCAATGATTAAGTAAAGAATTATTAGAGAAGCCCGTATAATCATAAATTCAGGACCTATCCGTAATAATTGGATAGAACTAAAACGTATTTTGATTGATAAATTCGCATTCAGTATTAATTTTGACGTTTTACAAGATACGTACCAAAACATGAGAAGGTCACGTAGAGAATCTTTACTTGACTTTATAGAGAGAATCAATCATACCAAATTACAGTTCGATTACCAACTGCAAATGCAAAATTTCACAAATAACGAACAAATGATTTATAGGAATATTTCGGAGAAAATCGGACAAAGAGTCATTTATAACAATGTAGACGAGAATGTTAGAAATCTGTTAGATAGTATCAATAAAAACTTCAAAGTCACTTGCAAAATGCTGGAAAATCGCGAAATAAAAAGGCAACAATTAAATTTCAATCATTTTTAATCATTTTCGCAGAATCCTCAAATGGAACAAGAACAACGAAATACACAACCTTAGACAAACAATGTCCCGAACCATCAAAACCAAATTACGTATAGAAATTTTCCGAATCGAATAGAAATGAATAGACAAAATATAAATCCAGCTAGTAATATGACTTTTCCAAGTCAACCCATTCAAATTCAACCTCGAATTCAACCCAATCAAAAATTCTTCACCAACGAACAAGTTTTTGGCAAACAAAAAAATGTTTTTGAACCTAGTCCAGATCAAAGAAGAAGTAACAAACCAGAACCAATGTCAATCAGAACTCGAGGGTTACCCCAAAAACGACAAAACGACTTAACAAGTATACTCCTGAGAAAACCTAATTATCAACCACGAGAAAATCATTTTAGGCCTAAAGCTCCAACAACATTTATTTCGGAAGAACTAACAAACACAGAAGAACAACTAGAATTCATTGAACAAGATCAAAATATCAGTGATGACAAGATTTTTATTGCCGATTTGAAGATCAAATTCCCGATTTATACCAAGAAGATCAAAATTTTCAACCGCAAGCCTATCAAAGACACATGACTTGAATTTTAATGACGAAAGAATAGCAACTCTTCCATTTATACAGTTAGAAAATCCACCATGTAAACTATTAGTTGATTCAGGTAGTTCTATTTCAATAATTGACCCAATTGTCGCATAGAATTATTTTTCAAATTCAATTCATGAAGGAGCTACTCAGTTCACAACCGCAACTGGTAAAGATTTCTACAAAAACAAAATGTTATTTCCCTTAGACGTGTTTGGCTAAAATACAACTTATCCATTTGTCGTATAAAAATTTCATCCCCAATATGATGGCGTAATAGGATATAATCTAATGAAAGATTTATAACTGAATTTAGACTTGAAAAACAAAATACTTACCAATGGAATTGTCTCTCATAAACTTCACATACAACAAGTTAAACCCAGAGAAAAATTACCGATAGATTTAGATCATTTAAATGGAAATCTAAAAAACTAATTGACCAAAATTTTACAAAGTAATAAATCTGTTTTACAATTACCAGGACAACCTCAGAATTTTACTAATAAAATAAAACACCACATCAGAACCATTGATAATAATCCAGTTTACGTTAAGAGGTATAGATACTCAGAAATTCATAAGGAGGAAGTGAAAAATCAAATTCAAGATCTTCTAGACAAAAATGTAATCAGACCAAGTATTTCTCCATGGTCTTTTCCTATTGTTATAGTTCCAAAAAAATAGTTCAGATAAATAAATTCATGAAACTTCAACAGGTTTTAGACCAAATAATTCTTTTACAATTCGAACAAATTAAAATTTCTAAAATGCTATCAGAACTGAATACGGCTGTTAGTTTTGCCAGACTGCACTTATTGCATGAATCAATATTACCCCTAAATTATTTCAGAAACTACATCCAAAGCAATGATTTATTATAACATCTGATATACCTTAAAGATTTCTAATCAGTCTGTTTCACTTCAGTTAAAGTTCCAAATGAACAAATAATATTTGTAATCAAGGTACCTTTGGTAAATCCAATTTCTTTTGATACCTATAAATCAAAATTCATCCCTTTCCTGAATACCTACCCAATAGATCAACCGAAATATTTATTTGTCCATCAATAAGATGTCAAATGGTCCCTCTACGATGAATGTCAGTAGGTGGAAGAATTAATTTTATGCCCTCAGAACAGTTTTGTGCAACCGCCTCTGTGTTGTAGTGAATTCGTGAAAGAAAAACGAGAAAATTTCGACAGAAAAAGTGCCCCCAATATGACAGACTCAATTTTACTGCCTAATGGAAATTATTTATCTATTTTTAATGATAAAGTGAAAGAAAATTGTTCAGGACAATTATCTTATGAGCATTCTCCAGGAAAAATCCTGCTAATAGAAGCAAAATGTGAACTTTCAAATGGCGAAAAAACATTTCGACCATCAACAACAAACCATATCTATCACAAATTTAAATTGGTTGACTTAACAATGTCAAAAATGAAAGAATTAACCATAAAACCTATTAATTTCACAAATTTCAATTAGTATATAAGACAATATTCTTATCAAATCCATGGTATATCTCAAAGCAAAATATTCAAAACTCAAAAGCGAGCTATACGAGTAGGTAATATATCGGATGAAATATAGAGAGATCTGTAGAGGAGTTTTCAAGAGAAACAATCTACTGACACTGACAGGACTATATGTGTTGAAGTGTGTCATCTTTCTGAAAATGCACAGCGAATTATTTGAACAGTTTCTCAACCAAAACAACACCAGAAAAATAGACCGCTATATCCACCCAAAGCAAAAACTAACCCTAGCACAGAATAACACAAGATACATGTGCATTAAGATTTTCAATGCCTTGCCGAGAAAATTTCACTACATAAAAGATGTAAAAATCTTGAAAACAAAAATATTCCAATTTTTGGTGAATAAGGAACCATACTGTCTGCAGGAATTCTACCAAGGATGCAAAGATAATTCCAAGTAAAAATTATAAGAATTTGACTTGTTTCTCATTATTGTATTACAATAATTGTAGAAATTAAATAAATTTCTATTTCTATTTCTATTTCTATATAACATTCTTATATATATTAATTCTTTCGAGAACGAGCATTACATTCATTGGTATATTACAGTGTAAGCAGGGGAAATGTAAAAGGGGTACCATACAGTCCAGTGAAATATTAGAGTATTTTATTTGTTCATTTCCAAAAGTACATTGTCTCAAACTATAGGAGGTTGATGTAGGTACCTAGAGCATTCATTGATATGACGTAAAATATTTGTTTCAGTGTGGGTGGAGTTCAACCATTCGCAAATTCGGTCTTCTTAATCAAGCACCAAATCTTATCTAGAAATATTGAGTCGATCGGCGGTGGGGACGACAGAAAACAGAAAAGCTTCCGAAAGAAACAATTTAGAAACTAGATATTTTTAGTGTAGCCGTGGACCTATTAGAAGGCTCGACTTCGTAATGGGGTTCAGAGAACCTTGATAATGTGTTGGATCCAGAGAACCTTGAGTTGTTGCTGAAATTTTTTAAATATGTTCACATCTTTCACTAAAAATCCTTCGTGGTTGATTTTCTGACAAAAAAAATATCCAGATCCGATCGAATTTGAAATAAAATACTTTATTGATAAATGACAGCTTGAAGGTTCATACAACAATTTCATGAGGATTATATGATCAATAGATATTGAATATTCGAAAAAAATTGAATTTATTTTTTCAAATTTCGAAGTTGTCCTTCAGCATTTTCAAATGAGCTGCTATGTTTCATCATAATTGAATTAGTATTTTTTGAGTTTTTTAGGAAACACAACGATATCGAGGAAAAAAACACGAAATTTGAAATATTATCCCCAATATCTCCAAAAATTATAACCGTATCAAACTTAAATTTGATACTAGTATAAAAGCGAAAAGCCAAATGGAATGAATTCATTATCTCAGGTAGTGTAAATAGTCATGAAATATCCTGAAACACATCGAACTCAAAACTCAAAGTGTCATTCTTCCACGGAAGATTTCGAACCGTTTCTTCATCCCCCTTCTTCGAAAGACAGTTCTGAATTTTTAAATAGGAAATATGGGCTTGTGATACATCGTTTGAAAGGTGGCGTCACTCTCTCTTCAGAAATTGATATTGGTACTGATATCAATTCAGAAATGTCATTTAATGTTATGATATATCTATCTATTTTTACCTATATTGTTATTATGGAACACCTGTATACATGTATTATGTCGTAAGAATGTATAGCAGATGTGCTACTTGATTTAATATTCATTCTTATTCTGCAATGGAAACAGTGAACAAATAAACTATCTCAAATCTAGTCGTTTCGCGAACCTTATCTGCTACTGAGCAATGGTATGGTCAGATAGAACGCAAAGGTTAGGCGATTATTTATTGTTGTAAATTCAACTAATATCTTTATAGTGGACCTTCCGTTGTAGTTACTGACAACAAACCCTTATGCGCTATTTTCAATCCAAAAAAAGGATACCGCAGTTTACTGCTAATAGATTAAGGAGCTGGGCAGTGATACTGAGTAACTATGATTACTATACTATCGAATATATCAAGTCAGAAAATAATACTGCTGATTTTCTTTCGAGGTTGCCTATTTCAGATGAGGAAGGTTGGGTATTGTTAGATATAAACTATGTTGGGTATTTTTCAAAATTGAATATTCCAGCTGTTCCTTTTGAAGAAATCGAACGCGAAACTGAATCAGATGAGACATTGCAGAAAGTAATTAAATTTTATAGAACTTCTTGGCCGAAATATGCAAAAAATAATATGAAATTGAAACACTTTTATATAATTAGAAATCAATAATTGTCAGTAGAAAATAATATTTCACTTTGGAAGAATAGACTGATAGTTCTCATCAAATTAAGACAACTTGAATCTCTACATAAAACTCATTTAGGAATAATCAAAATGAAATCTATAGCTAGGTCACGATTTTAGTGGCCTAATATAAATAAATATATTGAGCAGGTATGTATGTCTTGTAAGAATTGTGCTAAAAATCGTTTTACGCCTGTGAAATCTACATTGAATTAATGGAATTGGCCATTAGAACCATTGGAAAGAGTGCATTTCGACTATTGTAAGTTTTTGAATTGGAATTTCCTTGTAATTTTGGACGCTCATTCCAAATGGCGAGAAGTTTTTCCTACGAAATCAATATCCTCTTTCACGATAAACGAATTATTTAGTGTATTCAGTCGTTTCGGCATTCCGCTAGTTTTAGTTTTAGATAATGCTTCTAACTTCTCTAGTGCACAAATGAAAGAGTTTATGATGAAATATCACCTTAAATCAGTAACATCACCTACTTATCATATGCAATGTAATGGTGCAACTGAAAATGCTGTGGGTATTGTGAAACCTGCGTTGAAAAAGGTATTAAGAGATGGTAATAGTATTGATATCAATTTTTGTTTGAATAATTTCCTATTTGGCTACAAAAATAGTCAACGTGCAACAACCGGAGTTTCTCCTTCTTTTCTTTCGTTAGGTAGAGATGTTCATACTAAATTTGATATAATGAAACCAAACGAAAAAATATGCGACAATGTTTTACGAAATCGATTCAAACAAGGAAAGTATTATATTATGATGAAACAGTTACAAAAGAATTTCTGTCAGGGGACAAAGTATCAACAAGAGATTATAGATAATAAAATTAAATGGGTAGATAGAATCATGCAGAGCAAGATAGGTAGAGATGTATATTTGATTGGAATTCTATCATTACAGAATATAATTTGGAAGAGAAATATTAATCAAATTAATGAATCACCAAATATATTAATTCCAAATAATAATAATCAGAATTCCGATAATATTATTAATGAAGAGTCACAAAGATCAGACACTGTGGCTGAAATTCCTAAAACTCATAATGACTTATTTGATACTGAAAATAATTTAAGTAAAGATAAATCCTAATGAAATTCCTGTAATTATTGATGATGGAAACCTAAAATATCCATGACGTGAAAGAAAACCAATGATAAGATTGATTTATGAAATAAATAATTGATCAAATAATAGTGAGTACGAAAAAGTAATGTATACTTTACTTTGTGAAAAAACCCTGAACTGTAATATAAATTAATTTAAAATCTCTAATTTTAGGGGGAAGACTGTGATAAATCTGTCTATTCGTACATATAATGTTATTATCGAACACCTGTATACATGTATTATGCGATAAGAATGTTTAGCAGATGTGCTACTTGATTTCATATTCATTCTTATTCTGCAACTGAAACAGTGAACAAATAAACTACCTTAAATCTAATCGTTTGAATCATATTATTCACCCCAAATATATTACATATGTTTATTGCAAAAACCAAAATAGTAGAAAGTTGATGTAATATCGAAAACTAAAATGTAACGGAAAAACAATGGATGCTAATGAAGAAGATGTTCAAGGTGCTCACTCCATTATTATTTATAATTTTTTATTGAATTTTGTTCGACATTTCAGTATTTAAATATTATACCAAATTTGGCTAATCACCTGGTTTGTTTTTTTCTATTTTGATTTTTGCAATAAACATGAAAATAAAAAAGAACTTTCAAACGATGTATTACAAGCCCATACTCCCTATTAGAAAAATTGGGGGTCTGTCTTCCGGAGGGGGATGAAGGTAGACTTCGCATTTTTACGAAGAAGAATACCAATTCGAAGTTTAAATTGACATGTTTCTGCATTCGTCAAAAATACGAAAAGTAATCCAGATAATTGATTTATTCCATTTTGCTTTTCCACACTGTACAATTCTGCTTTAGGTGGCCTAGCCTGCATTTTGAATAGAAATTTCTAATACATGATTTCAATCGTATATTTTGAAATGCTGAATGGTTTTTTTTCCAAAACGTTCTTCGCAACTAAATACCGGATTGTAATCATGTCATTGAAAATGGATGTGCTTTGAAAAATGCTCCAAAATATGGCACTTGTTTTTCTTTTAAGAAACTATCCTCTCTGCATTATCTATGGTACATGCAGTTGAAACGAATTTTTCTTGGGATCAGTTTTTGATATTGAACAAATAATCTGTTTCTGGGACATTTATTTAAGCAACATCTCATTCATGGTGTATTTTAGAGGTAAGCTAACAATTAAGTCGAGAAAATCTAGGAATGAAAATTATCACGAAAATGAGAACATTTTTGGGGATTTTTTTTCAACTACTTCTCAGGAAATAGAAATATTATGTTCTCTTGTTCGGTTTGGAGCCGAAAAAAATTTCAAAAATTGTCCCGATTTTTGTTGGAACAATAAGTTTTTTTCAGATTCTAGTTTCATCGAATTACTATGATATTCGGCATAGTTCATGGAGTCAATATTAAACAACAGTATTTCAAATTTCAATTCTGTTCAATGTTCATCTCCGGAGATACTGAAAAAACCGAGAAAAGCACTGACTTAAAGACAGCAGATTTTGAGCTTTTGTTCTATTTTACGAATTTGACTGCCATAATAAGTCTAATAAGTCTAGCCTAACCGCTGATCGTAGAAACAATAAGTACCAAGGGAATTTGCTTAGAGACTTAATAGTTGTAGAGCAGGTTTGGAGTTTGATTACGAACGCCAAATTCTTGAAATCGATCATGTGATCCCGCAGATATAAATACCCTTGCGATAGATGATCGGATATATAGGTATTTGTTGAGTTATTTCAGAAATAATTGATATTAATATAATTTATCAATGAAACCAGCACGAAATTGGGAATATTCATTTCCAATATCTCTAAAGATGAATATCCGATGAAATTTCGAAATTTGATTAAAGTACTGTTTTTAAATAGTGACCTCAAGGTCTGTGCCAAACTCCACGGTCAGGTTATGAATAGTTTTCGAAAACACAATTTTTTCAACCGAAATCTCGAATGTTTTGCGTTGACATTACTATTGAGGGAGTTCAATTTTGACAACCTCACATCTTCCCGAGAAATTGCGGAAATCATCTCGAAGTTAGAAATAGCCAAGAAATTTGACATATTTTTTTCCAATTTCTCTGCAGATAAATGAATATTTGCTGAAACTTAAATTTGGAGCGGTATTGTTATATTTTAACTTCAAAGTCTGTGCCTGTTCCTGATGAATATTTTTCGGAAAAAAAATCTAAATTTTTTTAATCGATAAAGACAATTTTTGGCTCCAAACTTGAAAATCACAGACACTGGGCAAAACGATAACGCTTTTTTTCCTAGAACAAGCGAGTAATGAAAATAACCTTTTGCCCAATATGTTTCATGAAATAGAATGAATATCTGATCGAGTTGAAATGTTGTTAAATATTGACTTCAAGGTATGTGCCAAATTTCATCCAGAAAAAAATGTTTTCAAAAAACACTCGTTTGAAATTTTTTTGACTGTTAGATCATCTTAAAATTGTGATCGGGTTGAGCGTTGCTATTTCTCAACTCATCACGAAGCTCTGATCTGATCGCGTTAATTAATTCTGGAATTAACCCCAAAATTTCATATAGATGTTATATCTTAGATAACTCTGAAACCTTTCGGCCAATTCCGCCCAATAACGAACTCTTCGAGGTCTTTTCCTTAGAAAGTTAGACGGACCTGGACGTCCGAACATCAGAATTGAATTTCAACACGGATTCTTCCACAGGAAGTCCAACCTCGTGTAAGACCAAATTCGGTTTAAAATTAGATAATTACAAACATTGTGATGGAACGATATCACGCTGTTGCCCATAACCATATGATTAGAAAAATAAAAACTAAATCTTTAAATTTTGAATTATTCCAATGAAACGATCGAGAAATTTTGCACGAATTTTCGCATGATCGGATCAATATTTCTGAAATATTTTGGAATTATCAATGATTCTCAGGATATCAGCACGAAATCAGACATATTTTTTCAAATATCTCCAAAGACGAATATTCGATCAAGCTCAAATTTGAAACACTGTCGTTAAGTAGTGATCCGAAGGTCTGCACCAGTCTGTAGTATCATTGTTTAAGTGAAGATGTCTAGCATCAGATTCAGTGTCATATTCCCAGAATTTCAACCCAAAAGCTTATCCAAAAAAAACAGATTTTTTAATTTTGCGTATCTCAACTGATATTTTAGGTACCTATATAATATTTGCTTAGGCGGTAGATAACCGAGCAGGAGTTATATTATCCTATTGTTGAGTCTTTACTACACTCTTTGTAAGAGTGTTATAAAACCGAGATCTTCAAAGAAACAGATGTTGTCATAAAATAAATAATGATTATTTTGAAAGGGCAAGAAAACATTTTTCGGCTTCGAATCTGGACCTGTGGAAAAGATGGTTTGCTGTACAATAAAATTGTCATTATTCGCCAAATTCTTTGAAATGTACCGCAGTTTTGCCGTTATTCTTCGTGTTCTCATATCCACCGTTATATAATTATGTTTTTGCTCTCGAAAACCCACTTTTTTTAAAATACTAACAGAAGTTTATTCAGAAAATGCTACATACGTTCTACACAAGTGATATCTATTGACTTCGATGGATTTGACAAGAATGTTGTCTTATATACTGAGTTCTGATTCAGCAAGCAATACGATGGCGGTCGATGCCTTGTCGGTGTTATCGTGCAATATTAGGTGTTTCTATATATTAATGGAAGTGGGGGATCGGCTTACATATCACCTCCCACTTTTAAAGAACTGAGTTAAATTCCAGTGGTTGAACTCTGTTGATCAATTAATTTTTTAAAAGTTATTATAAAAATTTTATATAATGCAATAGTGATTATTACTGTTTAAATGATTATTAATATAAAATGAATTATAGAAATAAGGTTTGGATTTGAATTCCAGTTGTATGAATTTGAATCATAAAAATTTGTGAAATCAATAGGTTTTATGGTTAATTCTTTAATTTTTGACACAATTGAAATTTGTGATAAATATGGTTTGTTGTTTATGGTCGAAATGTTTTTTCACCATTTGAAATTTCACATTTTGTTTCTATTAACAGGATTTTTCCTGGCGAATGTTCATAAGATAATTGTCCTGAACAAATTTCTTTCACTATATCATAAAAAATAGATAGATAATTCCATAAGGCAGTAAAATTAGGTGTGTCATATTAAATTAGGGGCAGTTTTTCTGTCACAATTTTCTCGTTTTTCTTTCACGAATTCACTATAACATAAGGGCGGTTGCACTAAACTGTTCTGAGGGCATAACATTAATTCTTCCACCTGCTGACAGTCATCGTAGAGAAATCATTTGACATCTTCTTGATGGACCAATAAATATTTCGGTTGATCTATAGGGTAGGTATTCAGGAAAGGGATAACTTTCAATTCATAGGTATCAAAAGGAATTGGATTCACCAAAAGTACCTTGATCACAAATATTAGTTGTTCATTCTGAACTTCAACTGAGGTTAAACAGACTGAGTAGAAATCTTTAGATATATAAGATATTCTAATAAATCATTACTTTGGATGTAGTTTCTGAAATAATTTAGGGGTAATATTGATTCATGCAATAAGTGCAGTCTAGCAAAACTGACGGCCGTATTCAGTTCTGATGGCATTTTAGAAATTTTAATTCGTTCGAATTTCAAGAGAATTATTTTGTCTAAAACCTGTTGATGTTTCATGAATGTGTATCTATCTGACTGATCATTATGTTACTTTGATTATGGAATTCATCAGATAATGAATTAATTACGCTAATAACTCTATTTTGATGACTTTTATGGTGCTCTCATTATTCTGTAACGTTTGAAAATATTCTTTATAAAGAGACTCATCTTCGTCATCTAATGTGCCAAAAAGAAATTTTGAAATTCTTCCTCCTAAATTTATTAGTCCTCGTTAACTCCTGTTTGGAATCAATTCTCGTTAAGTCTGTTTATTGGAAAGAAGTTGGTTCAACGTCAACTCGTATAGGAAGCGTGTCATTGTTTTGTTGGTTTCATAAGAGTTTGTCATGATTTTTAAAATTTCTTCATGCTTAGTTAAAATTGATTGCATTTGGTATTATATTATAATATTATAATAATACATAAGAATGTGATCTTTTTCTGCTATATGTTTTGGGACCATTGAATGAAATAATGTTATTACGAATTTCCGTCGTTTTAAGACAAATGTTGAATTTCACAAAGAGTAGGAGAATTAGTACATGGGGGATAACCATCCTGAAACAAATGATGATTATTTCTTCCGCTGTTTTATTCTGCTTTTATGATAAATATGTCCTTTATCAGGCTCCTTAATAAATATATTATCTATGCCTTTTATTTTTGACTCTTAGAATCAGGGTTTTAATTTTGCATCAGCTGGTAATTTCAGATGTGCTTCACAATTTTCGTCTTGATGTAAATTTTTTTTCCCTATTTTTATTTTATTTTCTGCCTTCTGAGTTCATTTTTCTTATTGTTTTCAGTCAAATTTTCCGACATTTCCTTGAAATTCTTATTGTATTGTTCTATGTAATTTGATACTTTTTCATTATCTGTGTTTTCTAATAGCAGACCATAATTCAAATCTGACTCAATAATTTGTAAGGGGCTATATTTCAGCAAGGAATGAATTGAGTTATTATAGCTCAATAAGGCTCTATTTGTTTTTTCTCTCAAACTCTCATCTTCTATTTGTTTTAATAAGGTTGAAAGGAATCTTTCCACAATATAATTGGAAATGGGGATGTAATTAGGTACATAACGGATTTCTATGTTATGGGTCGAAGCGAATTCATGTAAAAATATTTTCAAATTCCGTGCCATTATCAGTTGTAATTTTTTTCGGTGTACCATGATTTGAAAAATTATCGTATGGGTGATTCTATAACTTCCACTGCTGTTTTACTTCTGAGTATAAAATATTGTCCGTGTCGAGAAAATGAATCTACTATTTTGAGACATGGAATTTTCGAAATGTTATCGTGTCAACGTATAAGTGTTCAAAAGGTTTTTCACCGATAGGATTTTGTTTGAAAATTAATTTATTAGGTTCTCGATCGTATTTTTGACGCCGACAAATGTCACAGCTATTGATGAATTGTTGAACTTCAAAAAACATTTTGAGGAAATAGAACTTTATCTTTATGCTTTTTACATTTTCGTGTATGCCTCTATGTTTCAAATAAATATATTTTACTGCTTCAAAAGTACACAATTTTAATGAGGATGAATGATTTCATAAGAGAATATCATGGTGAAAGTTATAACACGAAAATCGTTGAAGATGTTACTGAACTCAAAAATGCAAATTTCTCCTATCAGTTCAAAATTTTTCACATGAATATAAGAAGTGTCGCAAAGAACTTTGATGAATTTCGGTTATTTTTGGAATTGACTTCTCAGAACTATGATATAATAGTCTTGACTGAGACTTTTCAAATACTTCATCTACAGTTTTTTAGCATTCAAGGATATGATTCTGTGTACAACAACGGAAATTACAACAGAAATGATGGAACATTAGTATACGTTGGAAGCTGTATTCTATTCAGTCAAAAAATAGTGCAGTTGGGGGAAATCAGAGCCTTGGAATTGGATATCTCCTCTCGGGAATCGATGGAGATCACTAAACTCACTGCAATATACAGATCCCCACATTTGTGTGTGACTAACTTTAATAAAAATTTGAATAATTATTTACAGAATGTGGGAGATTGTAGTCGGCACATATTAGTTGGGGACATAAATATAGATTTACTAAGTGGGGATGACGTTTCTGCTGAGGAATTTAGGAATATTTTGTCTGCATTCGGATTCGTTTCATTGATAAACACATGCACTTGTTCAGCAGGTGGTACTTGTCTGGATCACTTCTTTGTGAGAGGAATGAACTTTGAATGTTTAGAACATAGTATTGATGCATTTGTATTGAAATATTTGGTGACTGATCACTTTCCTATAATGTTGTGTATGAATATAAATTCACCAAAAAAAATTAAAAAAATGTGGAGTAGAAAGTATATCAATTATTCAGCACTGAAGAGAGATTTGATCAATGAAACTTGGGAACAATTGTACGATGAAAAGGATACGAATTTGCTAGCAGAAATATTTATAAGAATCTTTTTAGATTACATACGGAAAAACACAAATACAGTTAATTACAATAATAAACCAAGCAGCCGAAAAAAGTGGGTTACGCCAGCAGTCCTCAAATTGATAAACAAAAAAAATGATCTTCATTTAAAGTTGCGAAAAGACCCAGATAATAAAAATCTAAAAAAAGAATACATTGATAATAAAAAAGAACTCCGAAAAATTATTGACAATTCAAAAAAGGCATACTTACGTCAGTTAATAGAGAAAAATAAGTCCGAGTCCAAGGCCATGTGGGAGTCTGTTAGGGAGGTTTGCAGTCAAGGACAATCTAAAACAGAAATAAATCATATACAAATGGGAAAAAGACGAATAGAAGATAAAATTGAAATAGCTAATATTTTTAACAAACACTGCAGTACCTAATAGTGGTAAAACATATGCAGATAAAATAGTATGTCTAGTGGATTATGAGGAAACAGATATTTCTTTGCAGAATTCATTCTATCTCGAACCAACAGAACCTGCCGAGATCGAAGCCATTATAGGTGGTTTGAAATCGCGAAAAGTAGCAGGGATTGACGGCATCCGGGCTGAAACTTTAAAAGAAGTGAGAAAAGAGATAGAAAAACCTTTATCGTATGTGGTGACTCGTGACAGAGTGGCAGTTTTCCCGATGTGCTGAAGATAGGCATCATCAAACCACTTTACAAAAATGGAGACAGATCTCAAATTATAAACTATAGGCCCATCTCGCTAATATCTAATGTATCAAAAATCATTGAGAAAGTCCTCAAAGCTCGAATTGTTCATTTTCTGGATAAATATAAAATTATCGATGGTAAACAGTTTGGATTCAGACGGGGAAAATCCACGGAAGACGCAATAAAAGAACTAACCACGAACACATACGATTATTTAGATAAACAAATTCCTTCCTTGTGCATATTTTTAGATATTTCCAAAGCTTTTGATACCGTTTCACATGAGAAGTTACTCACAAAAATTGAAAACTATGGGTTTCGACGACCTATATATGAACTAATCAAAAGTCGAAACGAAAGTATCGAACAGAGAGCAGATGGTTGAAATTGATGGACATAGAAGTTGCAGAGAAATTGTTACTTACGGAGTTCCACAGGGCACTGTCCTCGGACCAATGTTGTTCCTTTTATATATAAAAACCCTCCTTAAAGTAAAAAGCACAGGAGAGATGATCTGCTTCGCTGATGACGCTGCGGTTCGATATCATGCTCGCTCCTGGGACGAACTCGAAGAAAAAGTTAAGACTGATTTTCATCAGCTAAAAAAGTGGTTTGATTATAATCAATTAACGCTGAATATCGAAAAAAGCAAATATTTACCATTCGCTTCTTACATCACAGGACTTCCTGCAATAGGACCTATAAAAATCAACGAAAATACTGAAATACCCGAAACAACACATATAAAATATTTGGGGGTAACGATTGACCGACATCTGAGATGGGATGAACATTTGAAAGAACTGACTAGAAAATTGGGAGGTTTACTGTTCAAAATTAAATATCTGAAAAAACATATGAAATGTATTGAACATCTTAATATGCTCTATTATGCTTTAGTACAGTCGCAACTAAGCTATGGAATCATTGGGTGGGGGGGTGTTTACGATCATCATTTACAAAATCTTGTGGTTGTTCAGAAATGGATATTGAAGATAATGCATGGAAAAACACTTACCTTCCCAAGTGATGAATTGTTCGAGATCTCTGGGATACTTGACGTGCGGCAACTGTATGCATTTAAGATATTCACAAGTATTTTTCAAGGTAAAATTTCCATAAAAAAATTGAACATCAGTATCGTACAAGGAATAGAGAGAGAAACTTCGAATCATTGAGTTGCCGGAAGAGAGTGGGTCAGAGGTCATGCAACTATCTGGCTCCAAAATTGTATGCCACACTCCCAGATGAACTAAAGGATATAAAAACTTCAAAAATAGAGTCGAAGAATGGATGATTAGTGGCAAAAGAAATTTTATAGCAAATATCATAAACCTAAACTGAAATAGGCCACAAAAAAAATTATTATATATAAACGAATTTATTAAAAGTATGATTGATTTTTTATGAACAATTCCAGATTTGCGACAAAATTATATCGAACTTTGAATAGAAAAATACCCAATATGTGACACGTGCCCCGGAGAAGACAGAACAGCAACCCTAAAGTGACGGTTTTTATTTAGTGCCGAATCATTATATTGTGTATAAGACAGTTGACTCATTTGAAATTAGTTTAAGTGTATTTAGTTTCTGTAGAATGAGGTTTATTTTTAATCACGTTCAGAAAATTATATATGTAATTATCTCTGTGACTTGTTTATGTTTATTTACTGAAACAAATAAACATATATCTATCTATCTATCTATCTATGAGTTGTTTTAGTTTCATGGTATAATTTGACTTTTTCTATTTGATCTTCTTCATCTTCTACATCTTGTAAGATATTATACGAGATTTTGAGTTTGAAACTTCCTTCCTGATTTGAGTAAATTTTATGTGTATTGAATGAATGGTTTTTCCATATTTTTATTTTGAAAGAAAACACAATAGGTTTTTTCTGGAGGAATATATATTTCAGAAATTTGGTGAACTGAGTTTCCTCTGAAATGGATACTATTAGTCTCAATTTTGATGCTTTGTGTAATTTCTAATATGTGATCTTTCTCGTTGGAGTGAATTATTTCAGAATCTGAATTTTCGTCATCATCAATTGATAGAATTTCATGGAAATCTTCTTTTCGTAAATTCATATCGGCGTGAGATATATGAGATATAATTGATTCTAGATCTGATAGTGAATCTTCCTCGTCATTAACATTTTATTTCATTTTCCATCGCATTAACCTTGATGGTGTTTCTTTTAATGAAAATATCCATGTCAGTGGTCTATGATCTGTATAGATCGTGAATTTTCTACCAAATAAATATGATCTAAAGTGTTTTGTTGCTCAAACAATCGTAGTCATTTTTTTTGCGATAGTAGAATTATTCATTTTCGCTTCATCCAAAGTTTTCCTCGGATTTCCTCGATATAAAATTGCGCCTACTGCATGTATTATTTTGATGCATCGGTGGATAGAATGAAAGTTTGATTGAAATCTGAGAATAGGGTAATTTAGTAACATGTTTTTACTCACGTTGAAAGCTTCTTGATATTTCAGGTCGTTCAAATTTATTTTTGAGTCTTTTTTCAAGCATTGCGTTAATGGTTTCGTGAGTTTAGAAAAATTTGGAATGAAATTTCGATAATATCCTATCAAGCCTAAATATGATTTGATTACTTCAGGAGTCTTCCGTATTGGAAATTTTTTCACTGCTTCTACCTTTTCTGGGTTATGTTCTACACCTTCGTTCGAAATTTTGAATCCTAAAAACACTTCATTTTCGAAAAAATTAAGATTTGTCTAATTGAATTTTCAAATTTTCTTTCCTGAGTAATTCTAACACTGTTTGAATATCTGCCAACTGTTTATTTGGGTCTTTTGAAAATATTAAAATGTCATCCATGTACACAATACAAATTTTCCCAATGAGAGGTTGTAAAATTTTGTTTATTATTCTCTTAAATGTCGAAGTGGCGTTTTTTAATCCGAAAGGCATTCTTAAAAATTCGAAGTGTCCATTATCTGTAGCGAAAGCTGTTTTTTTAATCGATTCTTGATCTAATTCAATTTGATGATAACCTGATGCTAAATCGATGGTAGTAAAAAATTTTGCATCTTTCAAATTATCTGAAATTTCGTCAATATTAAGGATTGGAAATTTATCGTCTACAGTTTTTTCATTTAGTTTTCGATAATCGATTGCCATTCGCCATTTTTTTTACCTGATTCATCTGACTTTTTTCATAGCAATAGAAAAAGACCATGGAGAAATACTTGGTCGGATTACATTTTTGTCTAGAAGATCTTTAATTTGATTTTCCACTTCTTCTTTATAAATTTCCAGGTATCTTTACATCTTAACATAAACTGGATTATTGTCAATAGTTCTAATGTGGTGTTTTTTTCATTAGTAAAATTAAGAGGTTGTCTTGGTAATAGTAAAAAAGATTTATTACTTTGTAAAATTTTGGTCAATTGGTTTTCGAGAGATTTCCATTTAAATGATATCTGTTGGTAATTTTCTCTTGGTTAAACTTGATGTAAGTGAAGTTTATGAGAAACAATTCCATTGGTAAGTATTTTGTTTTTCAAGTCTAAATTGAGTTGTAAATCTTTCATAAGGTTATATCCTATTACGCCGTCATATTGGAGATGAAATTTGTATACGACAAATGGATAAGTTGTATTATAGCCAAACACGTCTAAGGAAAATAACATTTAATTTTTGCAGAAATCTTCACCAGTTGCGGTTGTGAATTGAGTAGATTCTTCATAAATTGAATTTGGAAAATAATTATATGCGATCATTGGGTCAATTATTGAAATGAAACTACCTGAATCAACTAATACTTTACATGGTGGATTTTCTAACTGAATAAATAGAAGAGTAGCTATTCTTTCGTCATTAAAGTTCAAGTCATGTGTCTCTGATAGCCTTGCGGTTGAAAATTTTGATCTTCATGGTATAAATCGGGAATCTTCAGATTGGAAATAAAATTCTTGTTCGTCACCGAAATTTTTATCTTGTTCAATTAATTCTAGTTCTTCTTCTGCGTTTGTTTCCGAAATAAAAATTGTTGTAGGCTTAAAATGACTTTCTCGTGGCTGATAATTTGGTTTTCTCTGGACTATACTTGTTGAGTCGTTTTCGTGGTAACACTCGTTTTCTGATTTACATTGGTTCTGGTTTGTTAATTCTTCTGTGATCTGGACTGGGGTCTAAAAATTTTTTTTGTTATTTTAAATGAAGTGAAGATCGGCTTACATATCGATATATCGAAATAACACAACGCACAATTATGTCGTTGGAAAGGAATTCCAGGCATGTTGGGATTTTCTCTTTCATTTCTTATGGTCATAGTTTTCTATGAATATCTGTAATTTTAGAATTTTGAGCCGAAAATGGTCTTAAATTAAGTTGAATTCCACCGTCAAATTTAAATGTCCATCCAGGCGTCCGTCCGTTTATGCTCCAACTCCCGAAGGAAAATTCATAGTTCCTTCAAATTTTCAGGTAAAGTTTGAAGTCAGGATATCTAGGATAAGTTGGATGCCGAACAGTTTCGAAGTTATGCCCATTTGAAATTCTGTAGTTAGTTTTTCGATATCTCAACAAGTAATGATACAATCAGTTTGAGGCTTCGAAAATATGTAACTTAATGCACACTTCAGTTAGGATCTACTTCTTATGAAAAAAAATAAAAAAATTTTCCTGATATTTGTTGAGAAATATTGTTTCTTCGGGGTCTGCTTACCAGATGACGCCAGTTATGTTTGGCACTGAGATGTAAAATTTCATTGTTAATTCGAAATTTTTATATTATTTTCTCAAAATCTCATGAATTACTGAAGCGATCAGATTGAAGTTTCGCAATTTGTTGAAGAATCGGCATACTCAACTTTTTGAAATATTTCACCGTACATTTCATTTAGACTCAAAATGTATATAAACTTGCCATATTTCACCAATTTTTGAAGAAACTGGAAAAATCACCATGCGCAATTGAAAGGAAAGTTCAATGAAATGTCATTTAATAGTTGTTTTTTTGGGGCTCCGTTACCATGTTACTTATATAGAGTAGAACAAAATGTTCGCTTTTGTTATTAAATGGATATCACTCAACAATCCGGAATTATAGAAATTTCGTATAGTTCCAATTTCCGGAATACTTGAGCGATTTCAATTATTTCTGTAGAATAGGTGATATATCCAGGTCATTTTACATATTCCATGCTTTTGAAGAAATTCAACATCCGCCATTAGTGACATTATTTAAGAATTGTCTTATATAGATATCGAAAGAGCAAAAAAGATATTTCTTGATCCATTCATCAAATCAGTTGGTATGAATGTCAATCGTCATTAACGCTATAAAAAAAACGCTCGTGAATTTTCGAATAACGTTCGTTTTGCAAGTCGACCCTATGTCGTGAATAAAGTCGAGAAATGCAAAAATATGAAGCCAGGACTTTTCGTCCCAATGTTCAAATAGGTAGAGTATCCACCCATTCAGGTACTGACCCAGTACACTTCTGAAGTCCTGCTTCTTATACATAAGAAAAAATCTAAAAATTATGACTGAATACGTGGTCTTCAACTGACCAAATTACTATTTTAGAATTATTGAGTAAAGATTTCGATGTTGCATTCAGAAGAAATTGCTCAGAGACCCTACATTTGTGGGGTAGTTGAAGAGCTCCATGGACCACGAATGGCATTATCATCTTCTGGAATGCGGTGGGTGATGACATGGCTAGCTCACATGTCACGGTGGAATTTCTATTGAAAATAGATAAATATCCACCGTCCAAAAGATTGCGTAGATATACCCATTCAAAATTTTATGTTCTCAACATTTTCGAGAATACAGATTGGATCGAACTGAAATCTGGTAGAATCATCATATTTTATCCCGACGTACGAAACTTTACTTCCTGAGGAAAGATTTGGCGATCTTATTCCCATATGGTGTTGAGGAAATTTTGTATCAAACTTCAAGCTATCATTCTCAATCAAATACTGGATTTCTAAAAGTGTATCCGATCTACATATTAAACTACGTCATTGTGCTGATTTAAGTGGTTCACGAATTTGACCTATGCAGAATCTGTAAATTTTTTCTTTCGGAAGTAATTGTGTTGACGGTTGGTCTAACCACTGATCGTGATGGCAATAACCACCGAAAGAATATACTTATATAGTGGATAATTAGATAGAACAGATTTGCAGCCGATTTCGTGAATGGATGATATCTACCCAAAAGATTCATCATGAAATCAGGCACAAAATTGTGCGTCAGCATTTTTCAACCATTTACCAACGTTCATTATGATTGTTCATTGATTATTTTTTGAGTTATATTCCTGAAAAAGCAACGATCCGAGAAAAAGGCCACAAAATTTGAAAATTTTTCCCAATATATCCCATTCGAATACTAATTAATAGTTTACGAAAAAGAATTCATTCGAGAAAAAGTTGGTATTTATTTTCAAATTGTTTTGATAACATGATCATCACGACACACGAACTTTTGCATGAGCGTTTTCAAATCAATTTGTATGATTCATAATGATTGGATCATTTTTGAAGTATGCAAAAAATATCGACGATACCGAGGTCAAATCTAAACGACGGTTGTTCATCGAATTTGTACCCCATACTTGTCCGAATGTGGAGGGAGTTCGATTCTCAACAAATTTTTTTTGAAAAAATTGTTTTTCTTGGACAAATTCAGATTTCTTTCATGATCATTCTGGAGGACCATCAGAACAATTTTGGTTTCCGTAAGGCCAACAGTTTTTAAGTAAAAATTATTTGAGTAATCAGAGAGGAATCTTTGGAACGCTTAAAAAATGAAAACCAATGAACATTTTTTCATTCTGTTTTCACACCAGTGTTGAGAATGAAAGTTCCTCGCAAAGTTTCAGCAATTTTGAGTGGATTTTATCCCCACTGTAGACATGTAAAAAAAAAGTGAGTTCGGATTCTGAAAAAAATTTCTTCACGGAAATTTCCAGAAAATAGAGCATATTGGGAAAATGCTATCCAATCTGGCAATCGAGAATGACCTTTGCAGGTTTTCTGCCATTTTGAATTTTTTTCCGTTATTCTACACCACAATTGAATCGACCTCCAAAAAATACTAAGATATGACCAGAATCCAATATTTCAAAGGTCATGCATAACTATATAACCACACTTATCAGAATATTCCTCAGAGTTGACATTGAACACCCTGTCTCACTTATCCTTTGAGAACGGGGTATATGTCATAAGGCAAAAATGACTTTTCCAATGTCATCGACACGGCTAGATACGTTTGTCCAGTTTATGGTGGAACACCCTGTATATTCGATCAGATCTCCTGTCATTGTTTTTCTACTTTGTCGATATAAATAAATGTCTAGTTCACAAGAAACGAAAGCTCCTCTCTTGGCTGCCTTATTGGATGTTGAAGAACGCAATTCAACTAAAAAGCAGTAAATATTTTCCATAAGTGTTTGATACATCTTTGTTGCGCCGTTCAATGAATTCGAGGAATTATTTTTTGTTGATAATAATAATAATGTTTACTGAAGCAAAATAAAATACAGTTTTTTGAATTATAATCGCATAAAGCACACTCCAATAAACAAAGTTTAAACCCTCAAAAGTATCTATAATTTCAATGCCAATGCAAGTCATTTCAGATGTTGACTCTTTCGCGATAGAAACAATGAATGTAATTTTCCTTGGCACATCTCAACTATAGTCATCAGAATAGTATCTCAAACATAGTGGACTTTCAACAAAGGAATATCACTGGTATAAAATGTTTATTTTTAGCTTTTAAGTTAAATTCTCGAGATCGGTTTCCTTGTTTTTCGGTATGTTTTATTTTACATTTTTAGTGGTCAGGATCAAGATCCTCCACCGAAACTGTGGAAAATCTTCGAAAAAGGTTTATTAATGAATCTGTACAAATGAAATCTAGAAAGCACCGACGTTAGGTCAGAAGCTTTTTCGCGCTTTGTTCACATTCGAAGCCATTTCCTCAAGACGTTTTGTATGAACCTTCACGCCGTCATTTTTCAACCATCAAGTGCAGAATTTCGATTCGTCACATCTGCCTTATTGATAATACTGGGGAATGAATTTTCGAATTGATATATCTTCGAAATCATTGAGGGGAATTTTGAGTTTTCACGAATTCGACCTTCTTGATTAATCTCCAAACCTGCTATAAAAATATCGAGTCTTTAGGTCGTTTTTTTGCAAACCATAGAATGAGAATCCATTTAGAGGCTGGACATTTCTTGAACCGGTTCAATTACGATAGTTTTAAAAGTATCCAATGATTTTGCATACATGTGCATTCGAAATTTCGTTATTTCAGTATTTTTTAGTTATTCTGTGAAATACAACGAAGCCGAGGATATAACCAAGAAATTTGATACACTTTTCCAAATATCTTTATATATAAAGAAGATAAATATCAGATCAAACTGAATTTTGAAACACTTCTCTAACCACTATATACGATCCTCACGAAGTTTTGCATTCAGTCGTGCGTTGGTGTTCTTGAACTTACTAGATAGTTTGTATCTGATCGCGTCTGTTCTTTTTGAGATATTAAGGAAATAACCTTCATCTTCGAAAATGAATATCGAATCAAACTGATATTTGAAGAACTATTTTTGAATATTGATGTCGAGGTTATCCCAAGTTTCAATGTGATCGCGTCAATAATTATAGAGAAATTGAGGAAATATTCTCAAATTTTCAAATAACAACAAAATTTGACATGATTTTTCGTGATATCTCCGGAAATAAATATCAGATCAAAGTGAAATTTGGAAAACTGACTTCAAGGTCAGTGCCGAGTTTCACCAAAATCTGGTCAACAAAATCAAAAAATAATATTTTTTTCGAAAGAGATGTGGATTATTTCAGAAAAACCACGTTTTCAAAAATTTTCAACCATTGAAGTCGTACGAAACTTCGCTGTAAGTTGCGCGTTGATATCCTTCAAATAAAAACGAAGTTTGATGTGATTTATTTTGTTGTTCTTGAGATATTGAGGAAATAACTACAAAATTTCAATCAACAAAATTTGACATATTTTTTTCCATATATCTGCGAAAGTAAATATCTTCTTGAATTGAAATTCGAAACATGGCTATTGAATACTCAGTTTAAGGTATGTGTGTTATTCAGATGAAATCTTATCAACATTTTCCGAGAAAACAAACTGGAAAAGCACTGACGTGAAGTCAGCAGCTTTTACGCGCTTGTTCACAATGCGAAATGATGACTTGAAAATTTCAGTAAAATTTCAATGGAATATAAAAATTTTCAAGGAAAAATTTAAAAAAAATGGGTTTTTTTCGAATTTCTCCAGGGATAATTCTTCTTATTGACACTGTTCATCGTCCAACCAAGTTTCATTCCGATCAGATAAATATTTTTCGAGTTATTGAAAAATCAAAATTTCCAATCGCTGTAGCACAAAAACCATTCGGCAGATATGGCCCATTAACGAACTTTTGACCACGGATTCTTCATCAGTGAGTCCAACCTAGTCGTTAGAGACCAATTTTGGCTCAAAATTCGAAAATTACAGACATCGTGACGAAATGATAACAAAAATTCTCTAACAACTGGATCCATACGAAATTCCGCAATAAGTTTCGCGTTGGTAGTCTTCATATAATTACGAAGTTTTGCCCTGATAGCATCTTTACTGCTTGAGATATTTAGGAAAATCCGTCAAAATATCAAAAACAACGAAATTTGACATATTTTTCACAGATAACTCTGAACTCAAATATCGTTTCGGATTGAAATTTGAAAAATTGTTGTTGAATACTACTGATTTTGAAGTCTGTGCCAAAATTCTCCGAAATGTGATCACCACTTTCCGGGAAAAAAGATCTGATTGCAACTGTACATCTTGGAATATTGCGGAAATAACGTTAAAATGTCAAATAACAACGAAATTTTGCATATTTTTCTCCTTTGCATATTTTTCTCCTTGTATCTCCGGAGGTAAATAGCAATCACCTTGAAATTTGAACTGGTGTTGTTAATTACTGCTGACTCAGAGGTTTCTGCCAAGCTTCGTTGAATTGAATATCGTATAGAATCGATATTTGAACCGTTGTTGAAAACAACTGATTTTGAAGTATGTGCCAAATTTCTTTCGATTTTTTAACTGCTGAATCAACACAAAATTCTGCACCCAGTTGAGCGTTGATATTCTCCAACCAATAACAAATTTTCTATCTGATTGCACCGGTTCTTGAGATATTGCGGAAATAACGTTAAAATTTCAAATAACAACGAAATTTGCCATATATTTTTCCTGATATCTTCGAAGGTACATAGCATATTGAATTGAAATTTGGACTGTTATTTTCAAGAGCAAACATTATCACGTGTTGGCAAATTACGGATCGGCAACACAGCCACATTCACGTTTCATTAAACCTCGTTAATATCTCAAGGTCAATCAATATACCTTCTCGATGTCTGCCTAATTAAACGTTGCCGATAACCGCAAGAAATAATCTAAATGCGTGAAATTCAGGAGAAAACAAGGTGTCGTTGTGCCGGCTTCAGTGATCATTAAAAAAAAAAAAAAATGAAATGTTTAAACCCAAAACAACCAGACCACCTAGACAACAGGTACATGAATTGCCGACAATAAATTCATTCAACAATGAGAACAATTGCTATCCTTCAAACTATATCGATATTGATTAAATGATTTGAAAATTATTTGACGCCAGAATTATTCTGCACGTTGAATTCGATATAAACCGACAACAAACAACGAATAGAGATTCGTTGCAAACCGTTGAATTAGGAAGTGAGGGGATGGAAAAACCATCGGCATGAAAAAAGAATATTTGCCTATTCAACACTATCTACCTTCAAAAGATATTTGTGCATGATGACCCCATAAAACGTAAAACGGGTGCCCTTTCAAGGGTTTCCAGAACTCTGCCCAATATCATGTACAAGATGTTGCCGACAGAGATTTTATATAACTGAGGAAACTATTACGATATGGTTATGAATTATACAAGGATTGATTTATATATCGGCTATAAAGAAGAAAATCTTCTGTCAGTATCGGTTTTGATCTTGAAAAGATCGTTCTCAGAATTATGATACAAAATCCACCAACTTTGGACCTTTTTTGAATGAAAGTGAAGAGGAAAATCTTAATGGCTGAGCGAGAGGAACCGTGAGAATTCAATCGAAAATGGTATTTTTTCATTTATTCATTGAATTATTTGTTGAGTATAGCCTAGGCCAATTACAAATGCGAAGAAATAAATTCACAATGAAAGAAAACGCAGCTTTCGTTAAAAATTACAGAATTACGACCTTAAAATAGCCCCTCGAATGTCCGATTTAGTAAAACTGAAAATATCCAAACTATGTTAAACACTGAAGAACACTGTAAAATCGCTCACTGAATTCCCTAAAATATTTCCAATTTTGGTTCAAATAATCTCAAAATTTTGAAAATGCTGTTTGATAATCTTGACTGTACTACGAACTTACTTACAATTTTTCACTGTTGTTTAACTTGGCTCCAAAATTCATAATGGTAGCAGGCACAGGAAAATCTAGGTAAAATAGAGTCACTTGAAACCTGGCTCAGGATTTTTCACTATAAATGAGACAACTCTCAATTCTGAGACTTCAACGGGGAAAAAATCAAGGGAATATTTTTAATCTATTTTTGAAATACGATGGAGTTTTACAAACATATGGTAGCGTATGAATTTTAAACAATATAATTTTTTCCTTCAGCATGTATCTGAGTAACTGATCTTAGGCAATTTTATTCTGATTCCAAAAATATAACTCTATCGCATCTTTTGACTTTTTAAATGCAGAAAAGCATACTGAAAATGTGATGTCCTCATAGTTCATTTGAAAAATATTTACTTCCTTAGACGATTTTTTTAAGAAACAACTACTCTTATTATTAATATTATTGAATTCAGGGAAAAATGATCAATGAAAATCAGGGTACTTCATGATTAAGACATTTTTTTCGAGCCACGTACGTTTACTCCACTTCTTTTTTAATCGGTTCACTATTTTGTGTTCCATAAATAACAATTTGAATTAAGGCTCTAAGGCATCTTTTGAGTTTTCAAATACAGAGAAACATACTGAAAATGTGATGTCCTCATAGTTCATTTGAAAATTAATAATTAACAATTTGAATCGAGGCTAGCGCAAATAGTCAAAAAGAGTGGTCGGGGTGGAATTTTTGTAGGCAGCTCTTGTATCTGGTCATATCTGGTCGCAACAGTATTTTATCAAAATCAGCCCTAACACAAATCAGCTTCTATGTCACTCGTTATTGCAAAATTAATTGATACAGCTGACACCCTCTACTGACTTGCTAGAGAGAAAAGAACACGAGAAGAGAGAGACATTGGATATATCCCGGTACGTGACAGAAAGCGCGAAGTTTCTTCCGTTTGAACAGCCAATAAGAGGAGCTAAATTCAAAAGATCATTTTCTCGTTGAAAATTGAAATATTTGACGGAAGTTGAAGTGTTTCAGTAGTCTCACGGGCAGAGTATTCGATTCCAATGATAAAAAAATTCATGCAAGAGACCTATTGAATATTGTAATAACGATACAAAAATAATCAGGAAAGACATATTTTTATATCTTCGAGAATTATTTCCGTATTGAACCAAGAATCGAACTGAAATTCGTTGGTGAAATATATAGTTACCGAGATACAAAATTTTTTCCAAAAGAAATCAGAAATCATACGATCTGAATAAAATTCAGCTGAAAGTTGAGCATTGTTAGTTCCTCAAATATCAAGAAAAGTCGTTTCTTTGAAAATTTATTGTAGTAACGAGCACCCTAACCGTCGATAGTAAATAAAATATATTTTGGAAGAATCTACTTGGAGACTTGATACTTGCACTGTAGGTTCGAGGTTAAAGTGAGACCCAATTTGCAAATTGGTAAAATCCAATTATTGCGCATTCAAAATTTAATTTTTCCAATATTTCCAAAACTACGAATCGGATCGAACTTATATCCAGTATTTAAATTAAAATTGCACCTTGAAGATTCATGCGGAATTTCATGAGGACCATATGATTATTGGACATCAGCCGTCTACAAAATATTTGAAAACCAAATGTTGAAATGTTCGTTTTTCATTGATCTAATTGAACGATCATCACGAATTTTGCACGAACTCACTGATGAGCAATTGGCAACTACGTATCGATTAAAGCATATTTTGGGAGGCTTTCGCATAATTTTTAGGTTTGTTTCTGGGTTTTCAATCCCAATATCTGAAACAGAACTATTAAAAATTAAGTAAAATTATTTTTTCACTCCCAATATCCGAAACAGAATTATCAAAAATTAAGTAAAATTATTTTTTCATCAAAAACGCCCTTGCGGATTGCAATATTGAACTATTTGTGTCAAGGGCAGTTTCTTGAAAAACAAATTGCCTCATGAATAAAACAGGAACAATACAAACAATAAACAAAGCGAACTGAGACGTTTCAGAGTGCAAATCTTCAAGGTGCAATTTTAGTTTAAATACTGGATATAAATTCGATCCGATTCGTAGTTTTGGAAATATTGGAAAAATTATATTTTGAATGCGCAATAATTGGATTTTACCAATTTGCAAATTTGGTCTTCTTACTTTAACTCCAAACCTACAGTGCAAGTATCAAGGCTTCAAGTAGATTCTTCCAAAAGATACTTTATTTACTATCGGCGGTTAGGGCGCTTGTCACTACAATAAATTCCCAAAGAAACGACTTTCCTTGGTATTTAACGAACTACTTAAGCGCTTGTATATAAACATCGCAGTTCAGAAACATAATAAAGCTCAACATTCAGCTGAATTTTATTCAGATCGTATGATTTCTGATTTCTTTTGGAAAAAATTTTGTATCTCGGTAACTATATATTTCACCAACGAATTTCAGTTCGATTCTCGGTTCAATACGGAAATAATTCTCGAAGATATAAAAATATGTCTTTCCTGATTATTTTTGTATCGTTATTACAATATTCAAAAGGTGTCTTGCATGAATTATTTTTATCATTGGAATCGAATATTCTGCCCGTGAGACTACTGAAACACTTCAACTGCCGTCAAATTTTTCAATTTTCAACGAGAAAACGATCTTTTGAATTTGGCTCCACATATTGGCTGTTCAAACGGAAGAAACTTCGCGCTTTCTGTCACGTACCGGGATATATCCAATGTCTCTCTCTTTTCGTGTACTTTTTTCTCTAGCAAGTCAGTAGACGGTGTCGGCTGTATCGATTAATTTTGCAATAACGAGTGACATAGAAAGCGATTTGACGCGTTTCAACCGCTTCGACCTTGCGTCCCGATTGGACCATTTTCAATACCGAATCATTCAAAATTCACGATTTGTTGAAGTGTACGACAGCATACATTATGATTTCATATCATTATAGAATAATAAAAACATGAAAATATGATAATTCGTGTTTCATGGAAGAGACCGATTGAGAGTACATCTAAGAATTTCATGAATATCCTCAGCAATTTCAAATTGATTTAAACAGCTGCATATAAAGAACTTAAAGCGGCATAACCGTATGGTGGCGAGGGAAATGAGACAGAATTTACGGAAGATAAGGGAACAGACAATTATTACATTGTTCTGAGCCTACCGATTTTCCGTCTATTAAGAGTCCTGAGAACATTCCGTTTTTGATCAGATGAGCCAGCTGATTTGTGTTAGGGCTGATTTTGATGAAATACTGTTGCGACCAGATATGACCAGATACAAGAGCTGCAAACAAAAATTCCACCCCTATCAATCTTTTTGAATATTTGCACTAGCTTTTATTCAAATTGTTGATCATTAATTTCAAAGGAACTATGAGGACATCACATTTTCAGTATGTTTTTCTGCATTTGAATAGTCAAAAGATGCCTTAAAGCCTTGATTCAAATTGTTATTTATGGAATACAAAATAGTGAACTGATTCAAAAAAAGTGAAGTTAACGTACGTGGCTCGAAAAAAATGTCTTTATCATGTTGTACCCTGATTTTCATTAATCATTCTTCCCTTAATTCAATGATAATAATATGAGTAGTGGTTTCTTTAAAAAATCGTCTAAGGAAGTAAATATTTTTCAAATGAACTATGAGAACATCACATTTTCAGTATGTTTTTCAACATTCGGAAACTCAAAAGATGCGGTAGAGTTATATATTTGAAATCAGAAAAGAATTGCCTAAGATCAATTGCTCAGATACATACTGAAGGAAAATATTATATTGTTCAGAATTCATACGCCACCATATTTTCGGTAAAACTCCATCGTATTTCAAATATAGATTCAAAACATTCCCAGGATTTTTTCCCTATTGAAGTCGTAGAATTGAGAGTTGCCTCATTTATAGTGAAAAATCCTGAGCCAGGTTTCAAGTGACTCTATTTTATCTAGATTTTCCTGTGCCTGCTACCATTATGAATTTTGGAGTCAACTTCAGTGAAAAATTATAAGTAAGTTCGAAGTTCAGTCAAGATTATCAAACAGCAATTAACAGTTCAATATCGTTCAAAAGAGGTTGGAACTGAAAGGACTTTTTTCAAAATATTGAGATTATTTGAACCTGTTGGGTACCCAACTATACACCTTGACAAATTGGAAATATTTCAGGGAATTCAGTGAGTGATTCTACAGTGTTCTGCATTGTTTAACATAGTTTGGATATTTTCAGTTTTACTAAATCGGACATTCGAGGGACTAGACTAAGGTCGTAATTCTGTAATTTTTAACGAAAGCTGCGTTTTCTTTCATTGTTTCTCTTGCTGAGCCATTAAGATTTTCCTCTTCACTTTCATTCAAAAAAGGGCCAAAGTTGATGGATTTCGTATCATAATTCTGAGAACGATCTTTTCATGATCAAACCCTATACTGACAGAAGATTTTTTTCTTTATAGCCGATATATAAATCAATCCTTGTACAATTCATAACCATATCGTAATAATTTCCTCAGTTATATAAAATCTTTGTCGGCAACATCTTGTACATAATATTGAGCAGAGTTCTGGAAACAATAAAGGAGGCACCCGTTTTACATTTTATGGGGTCATCATACACAAATATCTTTTGAAGGTAGAGAGTGTTGAATAGGCCAATATTCTTTATTGCATGCCGATGGTTTTTCCATCCCTTCACTTTCTAATTCAACAACAATTTTTCAAATTTCAATTCGATACGATATTTAATTACGGAGTTATCTGGAAAAAATATTTCAAATTTCGTTGTTTTTGATATTTTGACGGTATTTCCTAAATATCTCGAGCAGTAAAGATGCTATCAGAGCAAAACTTCGTAATTATATGGTGACTACTAACGCGAAACTTATTGCAGAATTTCGTATGGATGTTGGACAATTTTTGAAAAGTGTTTATTCGAAAATGTTTTGTTGAAATATTCTTTTTTACGCGCTTGTTCTGGGGAACAGCGCGTCTTCATTTCGTCAGGATGTCTGTAATTCTCGAATTTTGAGCCGAAATTGGTCTCAAACGACTAGCTTGGACTCACTGATGAAGAATCCGTGGTCAAAAGTTCGTTAATGGGCCATATCTGCCGAATGGTTTTTGTGCTACAGCGATTTGAAATTTTGATTTTTCAATAACTCGAAAAATATTTATCTGATCGAAATGAAACTTGGTTGGACGATGAACAATGTCAATAAGAAGAATTATTCATGGAGAAATTCGAAAAAAATTAATTTTTCTGAAATTTTCCCTTCAAAAATGTTTATATTTCATTGAAATTTTAAAGTCACCATTTCGCATTGTGAACAAGCGCGTAAAAGCTGCTGACTTCACGTCAGTGCTTTTCCAGTTTTTTTTTCTCGGAAAATGTTGATAAGATTTCATCTGAATAACACGCATACCTAAAACTGAGTATGCAATAGCCATGTTTCGAATTTCAATTCAAGAAGATATTTACTTCCGGAGATATATGGAAAAAAATATGTCAAATTTTGTTGATTGAAATTTTGTAGTTATTTCCTCAATATCTCAAAAACAACAAAATAGATCACATCGAACTTCGTTTTTATTTGAAGGATATCAACACGCAACTTACAGCAAAGTTTCGTGCGACTTCAATGGTTGAAAATTTTTGAAAACGTGGTTTTTCTGAAATTATCCACATCTCTTTCGAAAAAAATATTATTTTTTGACTTTGTTGACCAGATTTTGGCGAAACTCGGCACTGACCTTGAAGTCAGTTTTGCAAATTTCATTTCGATCTGATATCTATTTCCGGAAATATCACGAAAAATCATGTCAAATTTTGTTGGTATTTGAAAATTTGAGAATATTTCCTCAATTTCTCTATAATTATTGACGCGATCTCCTTGAAACGTGGGATCAACCTCGACATCAATATTCAAAAATAGTTCTTCAAATATCAGTTAGATTCGATTTTCATTTTCGAAGATGAAGGTTATTTCCTTAATATCTCAAGAAAAACAGACGCGATCAGATACAAACTATCTAGTTAGTTCAAGAACACCAACGCAGGACTTAATGCAAAACTTCGTGAGGATCGTATATAGTGGTTAGAGGAGTGTTTCAAAATTCAGTTTGATCTGATTATTATCTTCTTTATATATAAAGATATTTGGAAAATGTATCAAATTTCTTGGTTATTGCCTCGGTTTTGTTGTCCTCCACAGAATAACTAAAAGACTTAAATAACGAAATTTCGAATGGACATGTATGCAAAATCATTGGATACTTTTAACACTTCGCGAATTCAGCTATCGTAATTGAACCGGTTCAAGAAATGTCAAGCCTCTAAATGGATTCTCATTCTATAGTTTGCAAAAAAACGACCTAAAGACTCGATATTTTTATAGCAGGTTTGGGGATTAATCAAGAAGGTCGAATTCGTGAAAACTCAAAACTACCCCCAATGATTTCGAAGATATATCAATTCGAAATTTCATTCCCCAGTATTACCAATGAGGCAGATGTGACGAATCGAAATTCTGCACTTGATGGTTGAAAAATGACGGCGTGAAGGTTCATACAAAACGTCTTGAGGAAATGGCTTCGAATGTGAACAAAGCGCGAAAAGGCTTCTGACCTCACGTCGGTGCTTTTCTAGATTTCAATTGTACAGATTCATTAATAAACCCTTTTTCGAAGATTTTCCACAGTTTCGGTGTAGGATCTTGATCCTGACCACTAAAAATGTAAAATAAAACATACCGAAAAACAAGGAAACCGATCTCGAGAATTCAACTTAAAAGCAAAAAATAAACATTTTATACCAGTGATATTCCTTTGTTGAGCGTTCACTATGTTTGAGATATTATTCTGATGACTATAGTTGAGATGTTCCAAAGAAAATTACATTCAGTGTTACTATCGCGAAAGAGTCAACATCTGAAATTACTTGCATTGGCATTGAAATAATAGATACTTTCGTGGGTTTAAACTTTGTTTATTGGAGTGTGCTTTATGCGATTATAATTCAGGAAACTGTATTTTATTTTGCTTCAATAAACATTATTATTATTATCAACAAAAATAAATCCTCGAATTCATTGAACGGCGCAAAAATGTATCAAACACTTATGGAAAATATTTAATGCTCTTTAGTTGAATTGCGTTCTTCAACATCAAATAAGGCAGCCATGAGCAGAGTTTTCGTTTCTTGTGAACTAGACATTTATTTATATCGACAAAGTAGAAAATCAATGACAGGAGATCTGATCGAATATAAAGGGTGTTTCACCATAAACTGGACAAACGTATCTAGCCGTGTGGATGACATTGAAAAAGTCATTTTTGCCTTATGACATATTCCCCGTTCTCGAAGTATAAGTGAGACAGGGTGTTCAATGTCAACTCTGAAGAATATTCTCATAAGTGTGGTTATATAGTTATGCACGACCTTTGAAATATTGATTTCTGGTCACATCTAAGTATTTTTTGGGGGTCGATTCAATTGTGGTGTAGAATTATGGAAAAAAATTCAAAATGACAGGAAACCTGCAAAGGTCATTCTCGATTGCCAGATTCGATAGCATTTTCCAAATATGCTCTATTTTCTGAAAATTTCCGTGAAGAAATGTTTTCAGAATTCGAACTCACTTTTTTTTTACTTGTCTACAGTGGGGATAAAATCCACTCAAAATTGCTGAAACCTTGCGAGGATGAAAGAACTTTCATTCTCAACACAAGTGTGAAAACAGAATGAAAAAATGTTCATTGGTTTTCATTTTGTAAACGTTCCAAAGATTCCTCTCTGATTACTCAAATAATTTTTACTTAAAAAACTGTTGGCCCTACGGAAACCAAAATTGTTCTGATGGTCCTTTAGACTGATCACGAAAGAAATATGAATTTGTCAAAAAAAAAACAATTTTTTCAAAAAAAAATTGTTGAGAATCGAACTCCCTCCACATTCGGACAAGTATAGGGTACAAATTCGATGAACAACCGTCGTTTAGATTTGACCTCGGTATCGTCGATATTTCTTGCATACTTCAAAAATGTTCCAATCATTATGAACCATACAAATTGATTTGAAAACGCCTTGTAACATTCAAAAGTTACAAGTACGAAAGAATACTAAATGCGCCCGCGCCAATGCGTACAGCCATCGCTTCATCTGGGTCTCAAAATTTGTGGTAATCAGAATGGAGATTTTGTACTGTCGATATCTTATTGATGATTAATATCTTTACTGCCAGCTACGAAATATCGTATGTCTATGAATATCCTTTATCTACCTGCTTGTATCGTATCTCAGTAAGTAGATTTCAATAATTTTAGTTTCAATTTAATTTCACGTTCCTTTTCTAATAGCAGAATTTTGTTAAAGGCTAAGAAGAGATATCTTGTCATAAGCCGACATTTTGTTCTTTCCGTTAGTCTTCCTCCTATCTAAGGGGTGAGTCTTTTTAATTATGGCTTAGATCAGAAGTTTTTTATTAATGCATCATAAATCTTAATTCATATTGTATTATCATTAGGGACTTAGGAAGTTACCTACATATCTTGGAAATTTGGAAGTTACCTACATATCTTGGAAATTTGGAAGTGGCTTTTATGAGAAGGGACCTTAATCAGATCTGTATTCATTTATTTTCAAAGAAGGATCTGGAGACACAAAAGTGGCCAGGAAATTATATTTTCCGGACTTGAAGGTCAGATTAGTACTACTGTGGAATCTTGTAAATATTAATTGTATATTATTAGGTTAATTAGGCGTTAGCATAAAGGAAAAACTAGTTATAGATTTATCAGGGTACCTTGGGAATTAGTGTTAGGATTTTTTGAGAATATTAACAATAAAATTGTATAGATATTTTCTATTTGATTTTCCTCACACAGGATATACATATATCCATTTAATGGATGATATTACACTTTCCAGATTAATGTGTAAAATTTCTAACATAAAAAAAAGATCTTGAAGTTCAATAAAAATCTGGTGGCGCCCATAACTTTATTTTGACTCAGAAAATTCTCCGAATCCACCACCCAGCTCACCAAGGGCTTAAAGAGCTGCCTGTTGCATAAGTGACATTTCTCTCTTTAATTCACTGAAGTCAAAGGAAAGGTCACAAAAGTGGCGTCCAACGTGCTGGCCTGAGAATTTTCTTGTTTTGTTTAATACTTCCATAAAATATCTTTTTTGTTGAACAAATAAAAATTACATATATCTTGCGTGAGGAAAATATTAATCTGATGATGTTTAGTTAGGTGCATAAAATTTCATATATTTAAAGGGGGGTTGTTTGAGATTTCGATAGATAAAGTATTCACAATTTACTTTCAATTGTGAAATCTTAAAATTTTCAAGGACTTGGAATAATAATATAGTGCAATCTACGGTGAACATATGCTGATGATTTTTTTGAATACGAGTAAACAATACTTGTTTTCAGCTTGAATTATACATTTAATGGTTTGAGTGGTTCATTGATGCGATAAGATTGAAATATGGATGAGGAATTTAAACCTGTACATTTACTTCTCGATGAACTAAATTATGAATTACGTATTAGAGGGGTCATTTCATTCAGAACACAAGATGAAAGACGTAAAATATTATCTAGGCTTTTAGCAAAGGAAAAATGTAATCAAAATTTAATTTTTGGTTATCCTGATTATGATTTCGAAAAGGAACATGAGAGTATAATCAAAACTTTGTTATCGGTTAAAGCACTTGTTGAGGAATTCGAAGGTAATGAAAATGATTCTATCTTTAAAAGGTCAAAATCTCGTCTTGCTCAAATAACAAATCGTATAAAGAGAATGCCAATTAATATTGATGACGAACATGAAAAAGAACTCAAAAATGAAGCGTTGGCCACAGCATTAACAATAGAAGCGGACTTATATGAAAAAATACTAACTGAAAAAAATTTTGATGACGTTAAACAAGCACTTATTAGTAATAGTATGTCACAAAATTTACCTATCGTCTCTTCGCCTTCAAATTCAGTTCCTGTGTATAAATGGGACGTAAAATTCAATGGTAACGCTAAAACATTACATCCATTTTTAGAAAAGGTATCTGAACTGCAATTTCTAGAAAAGTTCCTGAAGAGGAAATATTTAATTCCGCAATTGATCTTTTCACTGATAAGGCTTATATTTGGTAGGTATCGGACTATAAGGTCCACAGTAAAAGATTGGCCTTCTTTGGTTTCGTTGTTGAAGAAAACATTTTTGCCTCCTGACTTCGATGATGTTATTTGGGATGATATTAGATCTAGGAAACAAGGAAAGAAAGAACCGATACTTATTTTCGTGGCTATATTAGAGACATTATTTAACAGACTATCTCGACCTCCTTCTGAACATACAAAAATTAAAATAATTAGGAACAACATACTTCCAGAATATGTTACTCAGCTGGCTTTGGTTGATATTGATGATTTTCCTACACTTATTAAGCTCTGTGAAAAACTGGAATCTGCTTTTTTTATTAAAAACAAAAATCAAAACTCGATTTCTCTAAAGCAGAATTAATTTTTGGAACCTGAATTGGCTTATGCTGACCCTTCAGGGCCATCAACGTCAAATAATAGGTTTAAAAATATAACCAAGCCTCAAATGTCGTACTCTTATAATAATGGAGAAAATAAAAATTCAAAAGATCATAGCAAATCTAATGATGATTCATTACATGATAATGTAAGGAACAATTCTTGTTGGAATTGTAATAAACCGAATCATACATATCAAAATTGTCGTCATGCGAGAAAACGTTTTTGTTTTAGTTGTGGCACTCCTAATGTCAACTGTCCATCGTGCTCAAAAAACTGAGTGGGCAGAAGGTCCAACAAAGTCAAGCGGGCCTTCTGCAAAAAGATTATAATCCTCCTAAATTTGATAGAGAAGATTTCAATTCGTGGCTTAAGAAAATAAAAAATTTTTACTCTCTAAAGCGAACTCATGTATCGCCTGTGATTTTGAAAGCTTGTTCTGATAATCGTCCTTATATCTCGGTGGACATATTTAAGATTTCTGTAAAGGCGTTATTATATTCGGGCGCGAATGTTTCCATAATTGGTGCCAAAGGTATCAATTGGTTGGAAAATTTAAAATTGAAAAAGTGTTTTTCTAATATACCACATGTAAGAATGGCTGATGGTACAAGACAAACTGTGGAAGGTATGGTTGAGCTTCCGATTAATGTTAATAAAATATGTAAAATTAGAAAGGCACTAGTAGTTCCGGGACTAGAACATGAATTGATTTTAGGTACTGATTTCTGTAATATTTTTGGTGTAAATATTGATTTCAAGAATAATACTTGAAATGTTCAGTCTAATATTGTCAGTGTTGGTAATGATATCTCTCTGAGCAGAACTCGTCCACTTTTCAGTTTAGATTCATTAACTGATGGCCAACGAGAAAGGGCTTTGAAAACTATTGAATCATTTCGTGACATAGATAGCGAAAATAGGTTAGGACGAACTAATAAAATTACTGCGAAAATAGAAACTAAGGAACACCAACCTTTTAGACAACGGCAATATCTCATGTCGCCTCCAATGTTGGAAATATTGAACAAAAACATTGATGAAATGTTGAAATTAGGAGTAATTGAACCCTCCAATAGTCCATATTGTTCGCCTGTTCTGTTAGTAAAACGTAAAGAGCCTAATCAGTATCGTTTTTGTTTCGACGGTAGAAAATTAAATGAAATGACTGTTCACGATAGCTATCCGTTGCCTAGAATAGATCGAATTTTAAATATGTTGAGAAACGCGACATACATATCTTCATTGGATTTCAGATCAGCGTTTTGGCAAATTCCCTTAGATGAGAGTTCGAGAAAAAAAAAACTTCTTTCAACGTGCCGGGAAGAGGTTCTTTTCAGTTTAGGGTTCTTCCCTTCGGTTTGAGAAATGCAGCGCAGTGTCAGCAAAGACTAGTTGATCGTCTATTTGGGCCTAAATATGAACCTAATGTTTTTACTTATCTGGACGATTTCATTATAATTTCTGAAACTTTTGAGGGACATCTACAATTACTAGAAGAAGTAAAGTCAATTTTAAAAGATGCAAACTTAACTATAATATTAATTTGGAAAAATGCGATTTCTTCAAATCTTCCTTGAAATATTTAGGTTTTATTGTTAGTTCAAGTGGAATAAGTACCGATCCTGATGAAGTTCAGTCAATGCTAGATTATCCAAGACCAACGAATACAACTGAAGTTAAAAGATTCATTGGTATGTGTTCTTGGTATCGCCGCTTCATAGCTCAATTCTCATCTATTTTAAGTCCCATAAATGATCTTTTAAAAAATAAGGGGCGTTCGAAAAAACAGCCTATTGTTTGGACCCCTGAAGCAGATGAGGCTTTTATCAATAAAAAAAATGCTTTGATATTGACGCCAATACTGTGTTCTCCTGATTTTGATCAAAAGTTTACAATTCAAGTCGATGCATCAAATTTTGGTGTGGGTGGTGTACTCACACAAACTATAGATAACGAAGAGCGCGTTATAGCCTATTGTAGTAGATCTCTTTCTCGTACCGAAAGAAACTATTCTGTCTCAGAACGTGAATTGTTGGCATTAATTTTTGGTATAGAGAAATTTCGCCCCTGGGTTGAAGGTTCCAAATTTGACGTTATAACAGATCATTATTCTCTTTTGTATTTAAATAATCTGAAAAATCCAACGGGTAGATTGGCTCGGTGGGCCGCAAAATTAGGTCAATATGACTTTCAATTAATACATCGGAAAGGATAGTTGAATATCGTTCCTGATGCGCTTTCTCGCGCTGTAGAACAGGATACTGTCCCCGAAATTTCATCTTTAAACTTTTCACGCAGTACGTCTACCGATAAATGGTATACGAAAATGTGCGAAAATGTATTGAAATTTCCTGAAAAGTTTCCTCAGTGGAAAGTTGGAAATAACGTTCTCTATAAATTTATTCCGCATAATTTATTGATTAATTCAAACATTAAAGAATGGAAAATTGTAGTTTCCAAAGAGAAGAGAAAAGAATTAATTCGTGAACATCATGAACCACCTATTTGTGCTCATTTCGGTTATATGAAAACTTTCAATAGGATAAAAGAGACCTATTATTGGCCACAAATGCGTTCAGAAATTCATAAATTTGTTAGATCATGCCGGGTTTGTGGAGCACAAAAAATAAATACCGTTGGTCGAGCAGGGCCAATGGGGAAAGAAAAAAAGGTACAATATCCTTTTCAAATAATTGTTTGAGACTTGATAGGGCCTTTACCAAAATCTTGTCGAGGTAATCAATATATTTTAGTATGTACAGATTGGTTCACCAAATATACCTTAATGTTTCCTCTAAGGAATGCTATTGCTCTATCTATTGTGAAATATGTAGAAAATGACATATTTTTAATTTTCAGTGTACCTCAATATATGATCTGTGACAATGGCACACAATTTACTGGGACAATCTTCAGTAATTTAGTGAAAAAATATAATGTTCAAAAAATATGGTTCACACCAAAATATTCACCTCACTGTAATTTTGTAGAACGTTCTAACCAAACGATAGGAACAACTATAAGGTGTTACGTAAAGAAACACAGGGAATGGGATAAAGAGTTACCAAGTATAAGGCAAGCTATTAATACCGCAAAACATGAAGTAACTGGTTTCACGCCCTCTTTTCTCAATTTCGGACGTATTGTTCCAATTACAGGCACCTACTATGATAAAATAGGTTCGGATGTAGCTAAGTTTTCTATTGAGGATAGATCAGAATATGCTTTGGATTTAGAAAATTTGCAAGAAGTTTTTAAAAGCGTTCGTAATCATTTACACTCAGCTTACGCTCGAAATTCTCGTACCTATAAATCTCCGAAAAAGAAATATTTCATTTCAAGTTGGTGAGATGGTCTGGCGGCGAAATAAAGTACTCTCTGATAAAGCTGCACAATTCTCTGCAAAGCTCGCTCCAAAATACGTTCCATGTAAAATAAAGAAAAAGGTTACAAATCTTGTCTATTCTCTACTTAATGAGGATGGTTCAGATGCTGGTGAGTGGCATATCACAGACTTAAAACCTTACTTTTATTCAGATTCAGAATTATCTGATGTTGAAAATTAGGTGATATGTGTAATGTATATCTTTCGCTACTTTATTTCTTTTGCTGAATTTCTCGACTGAGTTTTTCGATTATGTGAATACCGAGTATGGCAATAAAAGAAAATAAATTTTCTTTTATTTTTTCTAAGGAGAGGTATGATGTAACATTCAAAAGTTACCAAGTACGAAAGAATACTGAATGCGCCCGCGCCAATGCGTACAGCCATCGCTTCATCTGGGTCTCAAAATTTGTGGAAATCAGAATGGAGATTTTGTACTGTCGATATCTTATGTGATGATTAATATCTTTACTGCCAGCTACGAAATATCGTATGTCTATGAATATCCTTTATCTACCTGCAAGAGTGCTTGTATCGTATCTCAGTAAGTAGATTTCAATAATTTTTAGTTTCAATTTAATTTCACGTTCCTTTTCTAATAGCTGAATTTTTTTAAAGGCTAAGAAGAGATATCTTGTCATAAGCCGACATTTTGTTCTTTCCGTTAGTCTTCCTCCTATCTAAGGGGTGAGTCTTTTTAATTATGGCTTAGATCAGAAATTTTTTATTAATGCATCATAAATCTTAATTCATATTGTATTATCATTAGGGACTTGGGAAGTTACCTACATATCTTGGAAATTTGGAAGTGGCTTTTATGAGAAGGGACCTTAATCAGATCTGTATTCATTTGTTTTCAAAGAAGGATCTGGAGACACAAAAGTGGCCAGGAAATTATATTTTCCGGACTTGAAGGTCAGATTAGTACTACTGTGGAATCTTGTAAATATTAATTGTATATTATTAGGTTAATTAGGCGTTAGCATAAAGGAAAAACTAGTTATAGATTTATCAGGGTACCTTGGGAATTAGTGTTAGGATTTTTTGAGAATATTAACAATAAAATTGTATAGATATTTTCTATTTGATTTTCCTCACACAGGATATACATATATCCATTTAATGGATGATATTACACTTTCCAGATTAATGTGTAAAATTTCTAACATAAAAAAAAAGATCTTGAAGTTCAATAAAAATCTGGTGGCGCCCATAACTTTATTTTGACTCAGAAAATTCTCCGAATCCACCACCCAGCTCACCAAGGGCTTAAAGAGCTGCCTGTTGCATAAGTGACATTTCTCTCTTTAATTCACTGAAGTCAAAGGAAAGGTCACAGCCTATGCAAAAGTTTGTGTGTCGTAATGATCATGTTATCAAAACAATTTGAAAGTAAAAACCAACTTTTTCTCGAATGAATTCTTTTTCGTAAACTATTCATTAGTTTTCTAATGGGATATATTGGGAAAAATTTTCAAATTTTGTGGCTTTTTTCTCGAATCGTTGCTTTTTCAGGAATATAACTCAAAAAATACTGATCCAATCATAATGAAAGTTGGTAAATGGTTGAAAAATGCTGACGCACAATTTTGTGCCTGATTTCATGATGAAGCTACTAGATTTCTGTAAAATCTTTTGGGTAGATTTCATCCATTCACGAATTCGGCTGCAAATCTGTTCTATATAATTATCCACTATATAAGTATATTCTTTCGGTGGTTATTGCCATCACGATCAGTGGTTAGGCCAACCGTCAACACAATTACTTCCGAAAGACAGAGTTTACAGATTCTGCATAAGTCAAATTCGTTAACCACTTAAATCAGCACAATGACTCGTAGTTTAATATGTAGATCGGATACATGATAGCTTGAAGTTTTATGCAGAATTTCCTCAACACCATATGAGAATAAGATCGCCAAATCTTTCCTCAGGAAGTAAAGCTTCGTACGTCGGGATCAAATATGATGATTCTACCAGATTTCAGTTCGATCCAATCTGTATTTTCGAAACTGTTGAGAAAATAAAATATTGAATGGGTATATCTGCGAATTCTTTTGGATGATTTCATGAGGAGATGATCGCCAAATCTTCCTAACGATTCCTTCTAGAATATTCAGCCCTGCAAATAATCATTTACATACCAAAAAATATTTATCTATTTTCAATAGAAATTCCACCGTGACATGTGAGCTAGCCATGTCATCACCCAACGTATTCCAGAAGAGGATAATGCCATTCGTGGTCCATGGAGCTCTTCAACTACCCCACAAATGTAGGGTCTCTGAGCAATTTCTTTTGAATGCAACATCGAAATCTTTACTCAATAATTCTAAAATAGTAATTTGGTCAGTTGAAGACTACGTATTCAGTCATAATTTTTAAATTTTTTCATATGTATAAGATGCAGGACTTCAGAAGTTTACTGGGTCAGTACCTGAATGGGTGGATACTCTACGACGGACGAAAAGTCCTGGCTTCATATTATTGCATTTCTCGACTTTATTCATGACATAGGGTCGACTGGCAAAACGAACGTTATACGAAAATTCACGAGCGTTTTTTTTATAGTGGTTCGGAGCTTAATTACGAAGGCCGAATTTATGAATGGATAAAATCAGCCCATGATTCTGTGGTCATACTCATTCAAATTTTTATTTTCCGGATATTTCCAAAACTACAAATTGGGTCGAATTGAAATGAAGTATTGACTGAACAATGAAAGCTTGAAGATTCATGCAGAATTTCTTGAGTATAATATGATTAGGGGATCACCAAAAGTTCGTTTGGCTGAAAAAATTACCTCTTTGGCAACGAATTTGAAAATGCGCGCAAAAGCTGCTGACTTCGGGACAGTGCTTTTCTAGAGATTTTTATGTCCCCTTCATCCTACAAGAACATTATCTAGAGATAACGGAATTAATGGATGAAAGTTGTATCGATCTGACAGATATTTTATATCGAGTTAAATAGTCATATTTCTTCAGTATTTCGTGCATAAACATCCAAATAACTTGGAAATGCAGTGAAGATTCATGATATGAGAAATCAATAACAAAACTAAATATATGGTCGTCTTGATCTTCATCATGTAATCGTTTCATAATGGAAATTTCGTTTTTTTCATAATTCGAACATTGTATGAAATATTTTCATTATTCCAGGAGACGTAAAAACGTCCTATCATGAAATGTCATCAAATACTCCAGAGAAAAATGTCAGTTTTTGCAATTTTCATGGAATATCTCATCTTGTCCCCTCGTTTGTGAATTTAACTTTGGTATAACTACTCTAACCAATCTTTCTCATTGAGAAAAAACTAGCACCAACAAAGAGAAAAAAACTCAAATCATACGAAAACAAGTTCTGTGATTGCATCAATGTACTCAATTTAGGTACTAGTTTTCAACGACCACCATATAACATCAAAAGAACCGACATTAGGGAGTAAATAAGAACATCTGTTCGGAATTCGTACACTCTCATAACGATACAATTGTAAAATTCATCATTCTTCAAGATTTTTTGCACGTGGTTATTTCTGTTGTCCTTCAACTACCGCTAGACGATGAAAAATATAATTATGTTTTGACTCCCGAAAAACCACTTTTTAGAACTACAAAGAGAAGCTTATTCAAAAAATGTTACTTGCGTTCTACACAACTGATTTCTATCGACTTCTTAGGATTTGATTAGAGTATTGTCTTATATAATAATACTGTTTCAGTAGTACAATAGCGGTTGATGCCTTGTCGATCCTGCCGTGAAGTATTATGTATTTCTATATTTTAACGGGAGTGAGGGATCGGCTCACATATAAATTTGAATACAAGTGATTGTTCCATTTTAAAATATTTACATTTTTTGAAATTTTTACGTATCTGCTACCATTTTCGAGGAAAAACTTTTAAGAAATCTCAGTCTCCATTTCTTGCTGATTATCAAGAATCTCAATCAGGTAACTACATGGTGTATTCGATCACAAAATTAATTCAAATTGCATCAAATGCACTTTTATGGGTGAAATTAAGAAAATTGATCTATAGCAAAATCCTTGAGCGTTCAAACGAAAACAAAGCTACTTCAATTAAGTTACAACTTGGTTCAATAATTCAATATGATATTTTAAATGCAATTTCATGCATGAACAAATTTTTAATTCATTTCAGTACACCCAATACGCGATTCCGTTGAAATTGCATGAGATATTCTGTGAAAGTTTGATAGGTTCCCACCACGTAGAAGGGTAGATTTCAAATCATCAATTAATTTGGCGAAGAAGTTGGTACGTTTTCCTATTCGGTCAAATTTTGTTTCCGCACATTCTCAAAATTATCCTACAGAATATTTCGTGTGAAATTTGTGATTGAAGTATAACGTTTTTCCATCGAAAACGGACCCAGTGATGAAAGTATAACGTTCTTCCATCGAAAACGGACCTAGTGATGAAGGTATAAGGTTTTTCCATCGAAAACGGATCCCTGAACTCCATTCGAAGTCAAATTTCTGTCCGATAATTCTTAACAATACAAAAAAAATTATTCGTGTGAATTTAGTGATGAAGGTACTAGTGTATGCCAAATAATTTCCTCAGAGATAGATTCGCCTATTTCTAAATGTCAGAGACAGCATTGTAAAAGAGCTAGCGTTTAGATTGTCTACTGTTGCAAAATGGCGAATGCACTCCTTATTCAATTAGTATAGTATGGAGTCATACTTTTTCCCATCGAAAAACGTGCCAAAAATTTAAGGGTTTAGAATCAAACCCCTGAACCCCATACGAAGTGAAGTTTTATATTCGAAAATTCTTGATTTCATTCTACAAAATAATTATCCCAAATTAGGTGATGAAGCTAGTTCTGATATTGTTCATATTATATAAGTGCATAACACGAACAACTTTTCCTCAAAAATCAAAAATGAAAAAATATAATATTTTCCAGACATTGATTCAGTATGGAACCTATGACTTCAGAAAATTTTCATGAGAAAATTATTTCGTAGGGCATCTAATCATTAAAAATTCAAGACAAATACTGAAGTGAAGTCAGGAGCTTTGATCATCCATCCACCGCCTTACACAGATTAACTACTTAACAAAAACATTAATTCTTTCATTGGAAAATTCAAACCAATTTTTTTTCAGAAACTTTCCTGATTTTCGTTGAAAAATTTAGTTTTCAGAGACTATTGATCAGATTACTATGGAGATTTGAACAGACTTCGGAATTCATATTTGACAACAGTGTTCAAAATTTCAATTCGATTCGATTCAATTCGATTCCGAAGATGTTAGGAAAAAAATATGGAAAATTTCGTTGTTAATTTGAAAATTTCAGATTATTCTGAAGAAGGACTGCAGCGAATAGATTGAACTTTGTAACTAGTCGTAGAAAACTATTGCGCAATATACTGTTGTAACATTTCGTAAGGATTTTATCGGTGCAAATCAGAAAAAAAACCAACAATAGAATTATTCTTGAAGATCATTTTTGTGCGCATGTTTTGAGAAAAGGCGTGCTGTCGTTTTGAGAAAAGGCTTTTTGTCTAAATGTCTGTAATTTTCGGATTTTTTCCTGAAAATGGTCTCAATGGAATAGCACTCACGGATAACGAATCCGATGTCAAAATCGATCCTGTTCGACTGGCGGGTCCGCATGCAGTATATTCTGTAAAAAATATTTTTTAGGGTGTTTTTCGAAAGTTTTATTTCCAGAAACTATTTATCATAGTTATTTCAATAAAATTTCGCTCGCATCTTAAAATTTGTATTTAACCAGAGTGTTCCAACTCTCAGTTAGATACGGTTATTATTTTCGGAGTTATTCTAAAAATAATGTCAAATTTCTCATTTTTTCTTCGGTAGCGTTGATTTTTCCAGAATGATTTGAAAGAACATTCAACATTGATGAATTAGTTACTAGTGTCAGAATTATGATAAACATCCTGGTGCGTAATTTCGTGATGATCGCGTTTTCAAAACAATCTGAATTTTTTTCGAATAGTCAATATTTTGCAATTTTCTGTTAAAATTTTTTTTCACGAAATTCTGGATGAACCTTCAAGCTGACATTTTTCAATCGATTACAGGATTTCAATTCGATCTCATCTGTTTTTTTGGAAACATAGAGAAAATAAAATTTTGAATCTGAATTCACGAATTGGGCCTTCGTTATTAAGGTTCAAACCTACCCTGAAGATATCGAGTTTCTTAAGTGTTTCTATCGTAAGTAATTGTGTTAAAGATCGGCCGTTCGGTCAATTTTCAGTTCATGCATAATTCTGTGTGGATAATATGCAGAATTTTCTTTCAGTTCTTCTCATAAAGCGGTCATCAGGAAATTTCGAACGAACTTCCGCATCAAGAGTTTTCGACTAGTTACTTGATTTCATCTTGATCGGATCAATTCAATTGGCGATATTTTGGAAATAACGATACCTCGGAAATATCCATGACAGTTAAATTTAAAACAGTATTTTCCAAATGATCAATATCGAATTAAACACTGCTGTTAGCCCAGCAAAAAAGTGCTAAAAGGGGATCAAGATCCTAAAAATTGCTAGAGCTGGAAAACATATTTACTGAATATCGGGTATCTTAGCTCGCGACGTTTTCTGGGTTCAGATTCGAGAGACTAAAAATGCCCAATTTTCGCACTTTTTTCTGTATTTCGCTATTTATTATAACTGGAAAAATACTTAGAAAATATTATTATATTTTTTTTCGAAACACATTGAAGCGTCGAATGTCGTTCCGAACCTCGAAATCGGTCGAGCCGCAATCGCCGGTCAAAGATAGGTGATTTTTACGAATTTAGCATTACAATTGACAACCCTCAACTTCCAACGCCTGTAGGTAGGAAAGGGCGACGCCGATTGAAAAACCAAACTTTTAGGAAATTAAATTTAGAATCCGATGCTCTTTTCAAATTTAATAACTCTAATGCTTAGATATGAATTTTTGATCGAAAGAGTCTAACTCAAGGAACTTTGTCTTTACTCAAAACTTTCTACTTTCTTGCATTTTCTCAAGGAATCGTCTGGTAAGTCATGATGGTTACCCCGTAATCAGATCCCGATATGATGATTTCTTAAGTTCAAATTGATGTGAATTGCGCAAAATTCGCAGTTCTTAGGCTCTCAAGTCTGAAGCACAACCTAGAGACCGTCACAAACTCAGATACCCGTTATTCAGCATAGATCCTAAAGCTGTTGAAGTAGAGCACAATTTTCCTGGGTTTTGTCGAATTGTCGTTCTCTGTCAAGTTTCATTGAAATCTGATGAAAAGTTCTTGGAATATGGGTTTGGACTACTATTTGAATTTTTTTGAATTTTACATGTATGGGTCGCACAAAGCTGCAAATAGATAACCTCAACATTTGAAATAGTCACGAAAGTTGGCATGTTTATTTTCCAATACTTCCAATAATGAACACTTGATTTCAATCATTTTTTTAGGGGTTTTTACTTCCAATATCTGAAACACAACTATCAAAAATTAAATAAATATTGTATCTTCATGAGAAAGGTCCATGCGGATTAAACTATTTGTCAAGGGCAGTTTCTTGGCAAACAGATTGTTTAGTGAACAACACAGGAACAATAAAAATGATTAACAAAGCTAACTGTGGCATTTCAGAGTCTTAATCTGACTCTTTTATCAGACAAAGGAGAAAAATTTCAGAATTATCTTCTTTCGTCACCGATATCAACACAATGAATTGAAAAAAGTTATTTCTGATTTCGGAGGTTGAAAATTAAAAGTCTCCAGGTTTTTTCTTTCAGATATTAGGTCTGGATGAACGGTCGGTGATGAATGTGACCATGCATTCCTCAGCAGTATCATTAAAGATTATAGCAAAACAAAATTTTTCGCAAAGACAAATAATGCTATATTATTCAACTGAATTAAATCTGATATCGGTGCCAAGCATTCAGAGATTTCATTTGAAATATTCCACGATTGAATATTCTAGTGAAGTAAGAATGGAATTTTCAGGGTTACCATTCATTATTCATAGTCCTTCATCACTGAACTCATAAACTTTTGAAAAAAAAAGCTTTCCTATTGAGGACCATATAAGCCATTGCAGTCTTCCAAAACTGAGAAAAGCTATGACAAGAATTGGATAAAAAAAAATTCTTGAGAATTTAAATGCTAGTCCCATAGAACTGCCAATCCGGTTTAATATAATAATTCACATTGGATATGAAAAAACCAATTATTTTTTGCAGCTCATATTTATTTTAATTTTTTCGAACTATTTATACATGTCTATTCACATAGTTAACTTCTCAAGATGAATCGTTTGAATTATTATCTACAATTCACTTCCTGATCTTATCAATCTTTTTCATTTTATTACCGATAATCTCATAAGGTTTTGGAAGATAAAACGGTTTTTGTAGAGGTAGGTATGTTTAATCAAAATCAGTATATTCTTCTCAGGTGGGATCAAGCGAGACGGAAAGGTGAGGAAGAAAAGAAAAAGCACATTCCATAATCATACGGACGAAGCACTCAAAGTCCCCTTTCACACTATTCTCGATCCTCTGCACAACTTCGCTGCCATTATATTTCATGAATTGTTGCTGAAACTTTTTCCATCTCGAAAATTACTTTTGCGTAAACTAGGATCTTGACAAATTTTCTCAAATTCTAAAATATTTGAACAAGCCATTAAATGATAATCGATGTATCAGTAGATTCTGTAAAATAATTTTTCATTAGTACGTTTCAACTTCAGTAGAAACGTACTAATAACATTCCTACTTGACATCCTAACTGAAGCGCACTGTTTCACACATTCTAATTTTTCACGTGAGGGGGTTGAAAGGGGTTAAAAGTTGTGCATGAACAAAACTGTAATGGTCGACTTTCATTCGGTGACAAATTTCATCAGGTACCATCGTCTCAAAGTAAATGAGCCATGAAAAGTGCACATACTGAAAACTTTGAAGTAAATAATTTTTCAAAAAAAGAATTTTTTTCTTGAAAATTTCTGCATGCCTGTGAAGAAGATACAAAAACCTTGCCAAAAAAGTACCTCATGACCTACTTTCCCTTTTCAAAAATTTAGAGGGCTGATGAGGATGGCAGAGGGTGAAACAAGAATTCTTCAAAAAAGCATATAAATTTGGTAAAAGTGAAACAAAAACTGACCTGTTGCAGGATTTTGTTGCCAATTTTTCTTCTCAGAAAATGAATTTGTTCCATAATTTTGAAGCGCATTGTATATTACGAGTTTCTCTCTTTGCGGATTATCGAAGAAACGTATTCTTCATATAAAAAGAAAAATGAATCGTCTGGTAATAATTAATGGGTATTTCTATATGGCGCGTTCGATTTCGAGAAGTATACCATATAAACTTTTATCAGTCAACTTTGGTTCACAATTTTACATACAAGACCTACAATGAAATGTTTTCTTAGGTAATACCTATATGAAAGACATATGAAGAGGTAACTTCAATTGTGTTTTCATTATTATCCAGAATGCGGCGAGAAGAAATATGACTTGTCTAGTCGAATTCATTAAAAAACATATAATTTAGGTGAAACTGGGAACACTTAATGTTGTGGATGAAACTGGCACATTATGCATTCATTAAAGTTCAATTCTGGAAACATTTTCGAACCATTGCAGGGTCGCTATTCTTGATTGCGATGGTATTAAACGTTTTCTATCGTTCCATACAGATCCACCGCATTTCCTTGGCACCAACGTGCAATCGCCCACTTATTTTTACGCGCTTGTTCTGGGAAAAAGCGCGTTGTCATTTCGCCACAATGTCTATAATTTTCGAATTTTGAGCCGAAAATGGTCTGAAACGATTAGGTTGAACTCCTGAAGAAGAATCCGTGGTCAAATTCAATTCTGGCCGTCCGTCCGTAAGTGCTCTAACTCTCGTAGGACTAGCAACTCGAATCTGACTGATTATGTTCGAAGTCTCGGTTGAGTTCGTAAATGGGTAAAATGGGTCAGATAGGTTCGGAGTTAGGCCCATTTGAGATTTTGAAAAATTTTCAGTAGAAATTTTTTAAGATTTTTGTTGAAAATTCTTTTTTGCTCGGAAACTGTTGATAAGATTGCAACGAAATATGGCAGAGACTTTAGAGTATGTATCCAACAACTTAATCCAAGATTTGAGGTTTGAGAATACCAACACGCAACTAAGTTCAAATTTTCGTGTAAATGCGGTGCTTAAAAAATGTTCAATCGAAAATTTTTCAAATATTTGATGAAAATACTTTTTTGCTCGGAAACTGTTTCATCAAATTTCAACGAAATATGGCACAGCCCTTAGAGTACGCATCCAACAACTATGTCCAAGATTTTTTTCCGATCGGATATCTTCTTCCGGACATATAAGGGAAAAATGAGTCAAATTTCGATGGTCTATGATTTTAACGTTATTTGCGCAATATCTCAAGAAGTACTGATGCAAACAGATTGAAACTTCGTAACCATTAGAAGAATACCAACGTGTAACTAAGTGCTTTGATTTAGTCGTTAGAAAATAAAAAAACTATTTTGAAATTTTTCACTATCTGTGAACTATTTTTTTTCGGGGACTAACGAAAAAATTTCTATGAAATTTGGCATATACTCAATGTGGCTCTAACTTTCGAAGGACTAGCAACTCGAAATTGACAGATTATGTTTTCAGTCTCGGTTGAGTTCGTTAATGCGTGAAATCGGTCGAATAGTTTCGGATTTAGGCCCATTTGAGCTTTCAAAAAATGTTCCATCGAAAATTTTTCAAATTTTTGTTGAAAAACCTTTTTCTGCTCGGAAACTGTTGATCAGATTTCAACGAAATATGGCAGAGACCTTAGAGTACGTATCCAACAACTATATCCAAAATTTCGTTCCGATCCGATATTCACTTTCGGACATATAAGGAAAAAAATGAGTAAAATTTTAATGGTCTCTATGGTTTCAACGTTATTTTCGCCATATCTCGAGAAGTTCTGATGCAAACAGATTGAAACTTCGTAGTCATTAGAAGAATACCAACGCGTAACTAAATGCTTCAATTTAGTAGTTAGAAAATAAAAAAAAAATATTCTGAAATTTCTAAGAAATTTGGCATATACTCTAACTCTTGAAGGACTAGCAACTCGAAATTGTCAGATTATGGTTGAAGTCTCGATTGAGTTCGTTAATGGGTAAAATCGGTCGAATAGTTTCGGAGTTAGGCTCATTTCAAATCTTGACATTCATTTCTCGATATCTCATGAGGTCCTGATCCGATAAGATTGAAACTTTTGCATATGGTTTGAGAATACCAACACGCAACTAAGTTCAAAATTTCGTGTAAATTCTGTGCTTAAAAAATGTTCAATCGAAAATTTTTCAAATATTTGATGAAAATACTTTTTTGCTCGGAAACTGTTTCATCAAATTTCAACGAAATATGGCACAGCCCTTAGAGTACGTATCCAACAACTATGTCCAAGATTTTTTTCCGATCGGATATCTTCTTCCGGACATATAAGGGAAAACTGAGTCAAATTTTGATGGTATCTGTAATTTTGACGTTATTTCCGCAATATCTGAAGAAGTACTGATGCAAACAGATTGAAACTTTGTAATCATTCGAAGAATACCAACGCGTAACTGAGTGCTTTGATTTTGTAGTTGGAAAATAAAAAAAATTCTAGAATTATTCCCCATTTTTTTTTCGGAGACTAACGAAAAAATTTCTATGAAATTTGGCATATACTCAATGTGACCCGCTATTCATATTATCGTAAATATAGGAAAAAATTGTCTAATTTCGGTGTCAATAAAAATATCGAGGTTTTTTCCTCAATATCGCAAGATATTTAGATGCCATCAGATTGAACCTTTGTGGTTAGTTGAAGAATTCCTACGTGCTACATGATTTGAATTTTGTATGGATATAGTAGTAAGAAATTATTTTTAAAATCATTATTCGCAAATTTTCGTAAGTTTTGTTGAAAGTTTTTTTTTCGGGGACTATTGATAATATTTCGATGAAATTTGGTACAGATCTTGAAGTCGATATTTCAATTCTATCCGATGTCCATTCACGGAAAAAAGTATATTGAATTTCGTTGTTATTCGAAATGTTGTGGTTATTTTATATCCTCAATTTCCCAAGAAGTACTTTCGTGATCAGATTGACATTTCGTGACCAGTTGTGAAATACTGCCGCTCAACATTACAAATTGCCTTGAGGATAATCATGGTGAAAAATGTGAAAAAGTTTTTATTGACAAAAATTGGTTTTCGGATTCCATGAATCAGACTGCAATAAAATTTGGCACAAACTTTCAAGTCATCACTCAAAAAATATTCATTTTTGGAGATATTGGAGAAGAAATATGTAATATTTCGTGGTTGTTGAGGAAATTTCGACAGTAACTCAAGAAGAACTACCGCGATCAGATTTAAACTGCGTTTATAGTTGAATTCCATTGCGCGATTTTAGCGAAATTTTCAAGGGATCGTACAGGCAGAAAACTTTTCACGAACTATTCATCAGATTTCAGAGTAATCTAACGCAGACCTTGAGGTCACATTTCATCAACAGTCCTCAACATTTCAGTTTGACCGTATATTAATCTTCGAAATGATTTGAAAAAAAGTTGTTGATTTTCTTGCTTTTTTTCGTATATATCGTTGTTATTTTCGAAATACCTCCATGATCTGATGATGATGAAACATGTTAACTATTAATCAATTATTTTTTAGATTTTTTCTGGGTTTTCACTTCCAATATCTGAAACAGAACTATTAAAAATCAAATAAAAAATGTTTTTTCATGAGAATAGAAATAGACCTAATTTGGCTGAATTTACTTGAAAAAGAGGTAGAATTAAAAAAATTTCAAACCAAATGAATCTGTGTTGCTGTGTTTTCTCAAAAATATTAATTTGACAAAAGTCTCAAATCAAAACGAAAAATCGAAAGAAAATAATTCTTGGAATTTCCTCCTTTGTTTAATGAAAGAGTCAGATTTGCACTCTGAAACGTCACAGTTCGCTTTGTTTATTTTTTGTATTGTTCCTGTTTTATTCATGAGGCAATTTGTTTTACAAGAAACTGCCCTTGACACAAATAGTTTAATATTGCAATCCGCAAGGGCGTTTTTCATGAAAAAATAATTTTACTAATTTTTAATAGTTCTGTTTCAGATATTGGGAGTGAAAACCCAGAAAAAACCTAAAAGTGATGCGGAATCCTTCCAAAATAAGCTTAAATCGATACTTAGTTGCCAATTGCTTATCAGTGAGTTCGTGCGAGTTCAATTAGATCAATGAAAAACGAACATTTCAACATTTGTTTTTCAAATATTTTGTAGACGGCTGATGGTCCTCATGAAATTAATTCCGCCTGAATCTTCAAGGTGCAATTTTAATTTAAATACTGGATATAAGTTCGAACCGATTCGTAGTTTTGGAAATGCTAAAAAAAATAAATTTTGAATTCGCAATAATTGGATTTTACCAATTCGCAAATTGGGTCTTTTTACTTCAACTCCAAACCTACAGTGTAAGTATCAAGTCTCCAAGCAGATTCTTCCAAAACATATTTTATTTACTATCGGCGGTTAGGACGCTCGCAACCACAATAAATTCCCAAAGAAACGACTTTTCTTGATATTTGGGGAACTAATCAAGCGATTATATATAAACATCGTAGTTCGATGAAACATTACAAAGCTCAACTTTCAGCTGAATTTTATTCAGATCGTACGATTTCTGATTTCTTTTGGAAAAAATTTTGTATCTTTATATTTCACCTACAAATTTCAGTTCGATCCTCGGTTCAATACGGAAATAATTCTCGAAGATATAAAAATATGTCTTTCCTGATTATTTTTGTATCGTTATTACAATAGTCAATAGGTCTCATGCATGAATTTTTTTTATCATTGGAATCGAATATTCTGTCCGCGAGACTACTGAAACACTTCAACTGCAATTTTTAACGAGAAAACGACCTTTTGAATTTGGCTCCATATATTGGCTGTTCAAACGGAAGAAACTTCGCGCTTTCTGTCACGTACCGGGATATATCCAATGTCTCTCTCGTCTACTTTTCTCTCCAACAAGTTAGTAGACGATGTCGGCTGTATCAATTAATTTTGCAATAACGAGTGACATAGAAGGCGATTTGACGTGTTTCAACCGGTTCGACCTTGAGTCCCGATTTGACCATTTTCAATACCGAATTATTCAAAATTCACGATTTGTTGAAGTGTATGACAGCATTCATTATGACTTCATATCAATATAGAATGATAAAAACATGAAAATATGATAATTCTTGTTACATGGAAGGGTCCGATTGAGAGTACATCGAAGAATTTCATGACTATCCTGAGCAATTTCAAACTGATTTAAACAGCTGCATCTAAAGAACCAAAAGTGCATAATTATATGGTGGCGAGGGAAACGAGACAAAATTTACGGAAGATAAGGGAACAGACAATTATTACATCGTTCTGGGCCTACCGTTTTTCAGTCTATTAAGAGTCCTGAGAACATTCCGTTTTTGATCAGATGAGCCAGCTGATTTGTGTTAGGGCTGATTTTGATGAAATACTGTTGCGACCAGATATGACCAGATACAAGAGCTTCCTACAGAAATTCCACCCGACCAATCTTTTTGAATTTATGCACTAGCCTTGATTCAAATTGTTAATTATTAATTTTCAAATGAACTATGAGGACATCATATTTTCAGTATGTTTTTCAACATTCGAAAACTCAAAAGATGCGAAAGAGTTATATATTACATACTGAAGGAAAAAATTATATTGTTCAAAATTCATACGCCACCATATTTTTGGTAAAACTCCATCGTATTTCAAACATAGAAAAACATTCCCAGGATTTGTTCCCTATTGAAGTCTCAGAATAGAGAGTTGCTTCATTTATTGTGAAAAATTCTGAGCCAGGTTTCAAGTGACTCTATTTTACCTAGATTTTCCTGTGCCTGCTACCATTATGAATTTTGGAGCCAACTTAAACAACTTCAGTGAAAAATTATAAGTTAGTTCGTAGAACAGTCAAGATTATCAAACAGAAATTAACAGTTCAATATCGTTCAAAAGAAGTTGGAAGGATTTTTTCAAAATATTGAGATTATTTGAACCTGTTGGATACCCAACTATACACCTTGACATTCTCAATAAAATTGGAAATATTTCAGGGAATTCAGTGAGCGATTCTACAGTGTTCAGCATTGTTTAACATAGTTTGGATATTTTCAGTTTTACTAAATCGGACATTCGAGGGGCTATACTAAGGTCGTAATTTTGTGATTTTTAACGAAAGCTGCGTTTTCTTTCATTGTGAGTTTATCTCTTCGCATTTGTAATTGGCCAGGGCTGTACTCAGTAAATAATTGAATGAATATATAAATAAATTCCCCTTTTCGATTGAATTCTCACGGTTTCTCTTGCTCAGACATTATGATTTTCCTCTTCACTTTCATTCAAAAAAGGTCCAAAGTTGATGGATTTTTTATCATAATTCTGAGAACGATCCTTTCAAGATCAAAACCGATACTGACAGAAGATATTTTTCTTCATAGCCGATATATAAATCAAGCCTTTTACAATTCATAACCATATCGTAAAAGTTTCCTCAGTTATATGAAATCTTTGTCGGCAACATCTTGCACATGATATTGAGCAGAGTTCTGGAAACCCTTGAGGAGGCGCCAGTTTTACATTTTATAGGGTCATCATGCACAAATATCTTTTGAAGGTAGATAGTGTTGAATAGGCAAATATTCTTTTTTGCATGCCGATGGTTTTTCCATCCCTTCACTTCCTTCACTTTCTAATTCAACGGTTTGTAACGAATTTCTATTCGTAGTTTTCTGTTGTTTGTTGTCGTTTTATATCGAATTGAACGTGCAGAGTAATGCTGGCGTCAATTAATTTTAAAATCATTCGATCAATATCGATATAGTTTGAAGGATAGCAATTGTACTCATTGTTTAATGATTTTATTGTCTGCAATTCATGTACCTGTTGTCTAGGAGATCTGGTTGTTTTGGGTTCACACATTTCCATTTTTTTTTCTAATAATCACTGAAGCCTGCACAACGACACCTTGTTTTCTCCTGAATTTAACGCATTTACAATATTTCTTGCGGTTATCGGCAACGTTTAATTAAGCAGACAGCGAGAAGGTAAATTGATTGACCTTGAGATATTAACGAGGTTTAATGAAGCTTGCATGTGGCTGTGTTGCCGAGCCGTAATTTGCCAACACGTGATAATGTTTGCTCTTGAAAATAACAGTCCAAATTTCAATTCGATATGCTATTTACCTTCGGAGGTATCAGGAAAAATATATGGCAAATTTCGTTGTTATTTGGAATTTTAACGTTATTTCCGGAATATCTCAAGAACCGATGCAATCAGATGGAAAATTTGTTATCGGTTGGAGAATATCAACGCGAACTGGGTGCAAAATTTTGTGTTGATTCAGCAGTTGAAAAATTAAAGAAAAAATCTCGGAAAATTTTTTTGAAAATTTTTTTCTCGGATCAGTTTTCAGAGGAATTTGGCACATACTTCAAAATCAGTTGTTTTCAACAACAACGATTCAAATTTCGATTCTATACGATATTCAATTCAACGAAGCTTGGCCGAAACCTCTGAGTCAGCAGTATTTAACAACACCAGTTCAAATTTCAAGTTGATATGCTATTTACCTCCGGAGATACGAGGAGAAAAATATGCAAAATTACGTTGTTATTTGATATTTTAACGTTATTTCCGCAATATCCCAAGAAGTACTGTTGCAATCAGATCTTTTTTCCCGGAAAGTGGTGATCACATTTAGGAGAATTTTGGCACAGACTTCAAAATCAGTAGTATTCAACAACAATTTTTCAAATTTTAATTCGATAATAATAATAATAATAAATTTTATTCAATTAATTTTCAAAATGATAACACAAAATACCAAATGAACAACTCAAACATATCTATACTACCTATCCTATTTAATGTATTTTAATCACCTAGATGTGAAACACCTGTATGTGCTATATTATAATTCTTTCCTGTTTTATAACTAAATTAAATCAGATACTCTTAAAAACTCAAAACAAAACCAACCACTAGGTCGGACAATAAACATTCCCAAGTCCTACCGCAAACCACCAAATCCACCAGAGACAACATCACCCGAAAAATCCATCAAATAATTTATAATTTTCAAAAATTACTTTTTTAAGTGCAAATTTAAATCGTTTAATCCTAGTGTAATTCTTCACTTCCACTGGTATCAAATTGTACAGTCTAGGACCAAAATAATTAATATATCTGAGGTTAAGTTTATTTGTACTGATTGGTAATTTAATTTGTCTGTTGTGTCTGGTTCTTGTTTCATATACATGATCTACGAGAGATTTCAAACCAGTTTTAGTGTGTACAAATGTGCACACAGTGAATACATACATGGATCTGATGTTAACAATTTGTTCATCAAAAAGCAAATGTGTAGGGTACAATCTATTTCTTTTATAAATAATTTTCAGTATATATTTTTGTATTATATTCAATTTATACAGGCTGTTATTATATAGTCCACCCCACACCAATATTCCATAATTTAGAATAGATTCCACAAATGCTTTATAAATTGTAATCAGAGTTTTTTTGTTCAAGAACTCTCTCAATAAGTAGAATTTATGAATAAGTTTTCGAATCTTATCCGATAGATAATCTATGATTGGCTGCCATTTAAGATATCTATCAACCACTATTCCAAGATAGTGGAATGAGTTTCGTTTATTGAATGTTTGTCGACAACAATGGTATTATATGGTGGTCTATTGGCACCATTGAGTGAGAAGGCTATATAATTTGTTTTCTCCAAATTCAATGTAAGCCTATACGTTTGAAGCCATGCTATTATTTTCCTTAAGCTACTCACTGTTTGATATTTTACGCTTTCTCAGGAATTTCCAGATATAACCAGGGCAGTGTCATCTGCGTACGATATAGTTAGACCATTGACACGTAATCTCAGCATAGAATTGACATATATTATGAATAACATTGGTCCCAAGACCGTTCCCTGTGGTATGCCAATTTTTATCTTTAGTTTTTCACTTAATGTTTTATTAAGCTTCACCATCTGAAATCGTTCCGTCAAATAATTATTGAACAGCTGTAAAGCCACCCCCCTGATACCATATCTTTCGAGAACATTAATGAGCTCATTATGAGGTACGGAATCTGCCATTACTAATCCATTTTTTAATTTTTTATGTTTACTATGTTTAATATTATATGGTTCCGTAGCGTCTGACAACAACTGTTGATAAGACTCCAGGAAAATTGTTGTCGCTTTTTAGGTTTACTCTCATTTATAACAATGGACCAATCAAAATCTCTCAATAATGATTTAAATTTATTGATATTCAATTTTTATTTATTATTTTAATTTATTTTAATTTTAATTTCTTGGGGTCCTATTTGGTCTTCCTGCGGTTTTCCCGGCTTGATCAACAACACAATAGGACTATGATCGGTAATGTCCTCCTCCAATATATACGATTTGAAACACAGATTACAATTTTTTAATTTTTTTTAATGAATAAATGATCTAAACAAGTTTTTGATGCAGATCTTGTCACTGAGTTAATATATGACTCAAAACCAAGAGAGCTCATCATTGCGAGATAATTTGTAACATGGTTATCATTTTTTTCCATAATATTGATGTTGATGTCTCCCACAAAAATTTCAACATTAGAATTAGTTGATGTTTCTAGATAGCGGCCGATATCATTCAAATAATCTGTTTTGGCAATGGGTGGCGGCTTACATGACGCTGTCAAACCAAATGTTGAGCAACCAATTTCGAAATTAATCCTACTAAGAGTCGCCTTCGAGTTTGTCAGCTGAGTAATAGAAAAATCTACGTTCAAATGTTCCTTAACCAATATCACAATACAATCATTTTTATTATAAATAGCCTCATTATAAAAGATCTGATAGTTAGGAAAACTGCAGTTCTTTATGGAATCAATTTGAAAAGTTTCAGTCAGCACAATTATATCAACATGATGTAATTCATATGTTTCTAAAAAAGTTATCAGATTGTCAATATTTCTATTTAAACTCCTAATATTGAAATAAATTAAGCTGAATACAGATGGTTCATTATTTACAATAATTTCTAACCTTTTCGCATCAATGTTTTCGCCCCTAACATCATTTTCCATATTTATCTGATGCAAAATATCGTCCTGAACATTCCACACCATTTTCTAGGAACTATAATCGGTTTTATTTTTCAAGAGTCCAACATGGTATTTTATAGTTTGGCATTCGGGGTCAATTGCGATGTGATTCGTATCAAGCTGAAGGTTATACCTTTCATTGGCTTCTTTACAGTTTACGCACTTTTTTCGCTTCATACATCCAATTCTACTATGATTTCCTGCACAGATACCACATACTTCGATTTTCGTACATTAAGTACTCTTATGGTAAAAACCCTGACAATTATAACAACGCGAGACTATTACGTCCTCATACACCGGTAGTCGGTCCCATCCTATGTAGATCCTTCCATATCTTAACATTTTGCAGAATAGACCCCCCGAGCATTCAGCAAATATTGTAGATTTCCGTCCATTTTTAGCTTTTTCAACATAATTTATTTTAATATGATCCATTGTATCAATCCATGCATTCTGGTTGCGAATCTTAGTTTTCAATCCCTCAATTGATTCTTCTCCGGTATAACCAAAAATTTTTATTTTCGGTAAATTCTTTGGTAGTTCTATCTCATATTTTTCTTTAAGTTTCAATTCTGCTTCATCCCTAAATCGTTCCATATCGTGTTTTGTGTCGCATTTAATGACAATGCTTCCTTGTTTTGTCTCCTTCACATTTCTGATTCCAAGGTTTAAGTTTGCTGGGTTTATCGCGGCTTGAATATCCTGTTTACTTTTTTCAGAATTTTGTGCCGATTTCGGTTTTAATACAATCTATGGCAGGCTTGTTTTGATGTCAACCCTTTTAATTTCGCTGTTCTTTACTACTCCCGCATATGATTCCTTCTCAGAAGATTGTTTCATTTCTGATTTCAACGTATCTAAATCCTTTTTCATTTCTTCCATTATTTAATCATATAAGGCATTCTGGCTATAAATATTCTGCAATCTTCACATATCAACAATAATACCCTCTTTTGAAGAGTCATGCATTTCGCCTCGGTTTGTGCTATATTTGCGCATTTTTTGTGAATATTCTCCAAACATGAATCACATCTAAAGCAGTCCTCCAAACAATCTTGTTTACATTTAACGCACTTTTCTTCCTCGTACGTCATGTTTGTTTATATCTGGTTTTTTTTATTCGTCAGGTTTGCTATCAGACACCATCTGTAATGGACCACGGCAATGAAATTAGACTGTTACTTGAAAGAATCAAGGAATCTTATGTTTCGCACTTTTCTCAAGTGATTATTTATGTTTTCAATATTCACTGTCCACTAATGACCTCAGTGTACGAAAATCACAATTTTTCCTGCACTTTATACAACGAAAATCTGACTTAATCAAGAGCGAGAAATTTACGTTTTCACAGTAACATATGCAGCATGATAATTTAAGTTCGGAGTGATTCGTAAATAATATGTCAAATTTCGTTGTTTTTGATATTTTGACGGTATTTCCCAAATATCTCGAGCAGTAAAGATGCTATCAGAGCCAAACTTCGTTATTATATGAAGGCTACCAACGCCAAACTTATTGCAGAATTTCGTATGGATCCAGTTGTTACAGAATTTTTGTTATCATTTCGTCACGATGTCTGTAATTTTCGAATTTTGAGCTGAAATTGGTCTCAAACGACTAAATTGGACTCACTGATGAAGAATCCGTGGTCAAAAGTTCGTTAATGTGCAAAATCTGCCAAATGGATTTTGTGCTACAGCGATTTGAAATTTTGATTTTTCAATAACTCGAAAGATATTTATCTGATCGAAATGAAACTTGGTTGGACGATGAAAAGTATCAATAAGAAGAATTATCCATGGAATTTGAAAAAAAACTTATTTTCTAAAATTTTTTTTGAATTTTTTTTTGAAAATTTTTATATTTCATTGAAATTTCACTGAAATTTTCAAGTCACCATTTCGCATTGTAAGGAAACGCGTAAAAGCTGCTGACTTCACGTCAGCGGTGCTGACTTCACGTCAGTGGTTTTCTAGATTTCTTTCCCGGAAAATGTTGATGAGATTTCATCTGAATAACACGCATACCTAAAACAGAGTATTCAATAGCCATAATTTGAATTTCAATTCAAGAAGATATTTACTTTCGGAGATATATGGAAAAAAATATGTTAAATTTTGTTGAATGTAATTTTGTAGTTATTTCCTCAATATCTCAAGCCCAACAAAATAGATCACATCGAACTTCGTTTTTATTTGAAGGATATCAACGCGCAACTTTAAGCAAAGTTTCGTGCGACTTCAATGGTTGAAAATTTTTGAAAACGTGGTTTTTCTGAAATAATCCGACTGGCATGCAGTAAATTTTGTAAAAAATATTTTTAGGGTATTTTTCGAAAGTTTTTTTTCAGAAACTACTCATCATAGTTATTTGAATAAAATTTCGCTCGCATCTTAAAATTTGTATTTAACTAGAGTGTTCCAACTCTCAGTTAGAAACCGTTAATATTTTCGGAGTTATTCTAAAAATTATGTCAAATTTCTCATTTTTTCTTCGGTAGCGTTGATATTTCCAAAATGACTTGAAAAAACATTCAACATTGATGAATTGGTTACTAGTGTCAGAATTCTGATAAACATCCTGGTACGTGAATTTTTTTTCGAATAGTCAATATTCTGCAATTTTCTGTTAATATTTTTTTTTACGAAATTCTGGATGAACATTCAAGCTGACATTTTTCAATCGATTGCTGGATTTCAATTCGATCTCATCTGTATTTTTGGAAACATGGAGAAAATAAAATTTGGAATCTGAATTCACGAATTAGGCCTTCGTTATTAAGGTTCAGACCTACCCTGAAGATATCGAGTTTCTTAATTGTTTCTATCGTAAGTTATTGTGTTAATGATCGGCCGTTCAGTCAATTTTCAGTTCATGCATAATTCTGTGTGGAACATATGGAGAATTTTCTTTCAGTTCTTCTCATGAAACGATCATCAGGAAATTTCGAACTAACTTCCGCATCAAGAGTTTCCGACTAGTTACTTGATTTCATCTTGATCGGATCAATTCGATTGGCGATATTTTGGAAATAACGATACCTCAGAAATATCCATGACATTCAAATTTAATACAGTATTTTCCAAATGATCAATATCGAATTAAACTCTACCCAGCAGAGTAAGTGCTAAAAGGGGATCAAGTTCCTAAAAATTGCTAGAGCTGGAAAACATATTGACCCCCTTAGGTGGTCCTGAATATCGGGTATCTTAGTTCGCGACGTTTTCTGGGTTCAGATTCGAGGGCCTTAAAATGCCCAATTTCCGCATTTTTTTCAGTATTTCGCTATTTATTGTAACTGGAAAAATTCGCAGAAAATATTATTCCATTCTTTTTCGAAACACTTTGAAGCGTCGAATGTCGTTCCGAAACTCAAAATCGGTCGAGTCGCAATCACCGGTCAAAGATAGGTGATTTTTACGAACTTAGCTTAACAATTGACAACCCTCAACTTCCAACGCATGTAGGTAGGAAAGGGCGACGCCGATAAAAAAATGTCGATATACCAAACTTTCAGGAAATGATATGAACTTTTGATCGAAAAAATCCAACTCAAGAAGCTTTGTCTTAACTCAAAACTTACAACTTTCTTGCATTTTCTCAAGGAATCGTCTGGTAAGTCATGATAGTTAACCAGTAATCAGAACTCGATATGATGATTTCTTTAGTTCGAATTGATGTGAATAGCGGAAAATTCGCAGTTCTTAGGCTCTCGAATCTGAAGCACAACCTAGAGACCGTCACAAACTCAGAAACCCGTTATTCGGGATAGATCCTAAAGCTGTTGAAGTGATTTCCAGTTCTCGAGCAATTTTTTGGAGCTAGAGCACAGTTTTTCTGGGTTTTGTCGAATTGTCGTTCTCTGTCAAGTTTCATTGAAATCTGATGAAAAGTTTCCGGAATATGGGTTTGGACTACTATTTGAATTTTTCTAAATTTTTTACCTGTATGGTCGCACAAAGCTATAAAAAGATAACATTTGAAATAGTCACGAAAGTTGGCATGTTTATTTTCCAATACCTTCAATAATGAACACTTGATTTCAATAATTTTTTTAGGGATTTTCACTTCCAATATCTGAATTACAACTATCAAAAATTAAATAAAAATGGTATATTCATGAAAAAGGTCCGTGCGGATTGCAGGATTGAACTATTTGTCAAGGGCAGTTTCCTGTTTCGCCTAGTGAACAACACAGGAACAATACAAGTGATAGTCAAAGCGAACTGTGGCATTTCAGAGTCTAGATCTGACTCTTTTATCAGACAAAGGAGAAAATTTCAAGAATTATTTTCTTTCGATTTTTCGTTTTTTTTTAATGGATACTTGATACTAAGCTGAAACTCGAAACATTGTTGTTGAAAGATAACTTCAGGAAACGCGCAAAATTTTATTTAAATCTGGGGTACACCTTCCGAAAAACAGTTTGTCTAAGAAAAATTCGGATTATTAGTTTTTTTTCATTTCAACCCATATAATCCTCACAATATTTTACATACAGGGTGTTTCATTGGTAAATGAACATACGGTAACCTGAGCTAGAGCTACCCAAGTTGAGTCCAAAAAACCTGTATATGATAGGTCTATTCAATTCCATATTCTTCCCGCACGTTATTTTGCTCATAGAAAACTTAAGAGAAAGATTCAATTCAATATTTGGATTCCAATGAATTCTTAGAAAATGAGTTGATTGAAATGAAATTGGAAAATATTAGGTTGATATTTGGAACGAATGATTAACTTTCACAGGTCGATCGATTTATATCCAAATTCCCAAAAAATTCCTGGTCCGTATCTGAAAAATATTGGAGCTCTTGCAAGCCGAGATTCAACACCCTGTATATTGAAATTTTGAGATTCAATTGACATATTCGAAACGAGCAGAAATTGTTCAATGAGGTTCAGTAGATTCTATCGTCCCGCACGTTATTGTGCTCCTAGAATACTTATTATATTCAATTGAATATTTGAATTCCAATAAATTCTTGGCAAATTAGTTCATTGTAATTGAATTCAGAAATTTTTTCTCGAAATGATTGAATATTTGTATTTTCCGATAATCTGATATTTTTTTTGAATTCCAAAAAAAATAAAAATTGAATTGTGAGAAATTTATTTGTATTGTATCTCACAAGGAATTCTTCGAGTAGACTTTGGTTCAAGGTATTATATGTCTGTGTTAGTTTCACACAAAATCCATATCATCATAATGCCTCATAAATTTTCGAATCAAGAATATGCTGATATTTCTTTCGTGTATGGTTATTGTGACGGGAATGGTAGAGCAGCTCTACGGGAATATCAATCAAGATTCCCCAGTAACTGATTACCATATCATAGAACTTTATCTACAATTTTCAATTATGTTCGCGAAAATGGCCGGTTTCCTACATCGAAAGTGAATAACACACAAGAAAGGCGACACCTTGACATCGAAAAAGACATCCTTGATCTGGTAGGGACACATCCAGAAGTTATGGCACTAGAGGAATACAAATATTAAATCATTTAAAGAAAAAAATTCTCAATATAATTACAATGAACTAATTTGCTAAGAATTTATTGGAATTCAAATATTCAATTGAATCTTCCTCTGAAGTATTCTATGAGCAAAGTAACGGGTGGGACGATGGAATCTACTGAACCGCATTGAACACTTCTGCTCTTTTCGAATATCTCAATTGAATCTCAAAATTTCAATATACAAGGTGTTGAATCTCAGCTTGCAAGAACTCCAATATTTTCCAGATACGGACCTGGAATTTTTTTGGAATTTGAATATAAATCGATCGACCTGTGAAAGTTAATCATACTTTCCAAATATTAATCGAATATTTTCCAATTTACTCACAATGAACTCATTTTCTAAGAATTTATTGGAATTCAAATATTCAATTGAATTTTTCCCTTGAGTTTTCTATGAGCAAAATAACGTGCGAGAAAATGGAATCCACTGAACCCCATTGAAAATTTTCCTCTCTTTCTGAATATCTCACTCAAATTTCAAAATTTCAATATACACGGTGTTGAATCTTAGCTTGCAAGAACTCTAATATTTTTCAGATACGGACTCAGAATTTTTTGGTGATTCAAATATGAATCCATCGACCTGTGAAACTTGAACATATGTTCCAAATATCAACATTATATACTGGGTGCTTCAAAAGTTATGAGAAATTGAAATTATCAGTGGAAACATGAACCACCCTGTATCTCAGTTATGGAACTGATTAGACCTATCATATATAGGTTTTTTGGACTCGCCTAGAGTAGCTCTAGCTCAGGTTACCGTATGTTCATTTACCAATGAAACACCCTGTATAGATGCACAGCGATATTCCAAAAGAAGTCACGAAGTCTGATTGCGTCATTGCTTTTTGGGCTTTTCTGGAAATATCCCCAAAATATCGAAGAAAAACGGAATTTGAAACATTTTCCCCATTATTGTACGCCTGAATCCTCAATAAGAAAAAAACGGGAATATTTGTACAAACGATTCTGTAAATTTTTTCGTTATAGTCTGAGTAGGTATTAGATATCCTCCGAAATTTTACAGTTCACTCTGTTGATCTTTTGCATAATAATAATTATAATAATAATAATTTATTAATCCCCCAAGACACCACGGTGTATGAGACAAGTCATTGTACATAACAATTTAGCCCTCATTAACAATTTGGGGGCAATCTTGCTAAAATTCGTTTACAGAATAATAACATTTACTCAACAATATATTTTTAATTTTTTTTTGAAATGTACATAATTAAGGGACTTCAGAGTTTTTGGTAAACAGTTATACATTTTAATACACTGATAGGATAGAGAGTTCTCAAATTTGTAATATTTTACAATAGGTAGTTCTTTTTCAGATACTGGGAGTAAAAAATAATTCAAAAACCTCCACAAATAGCAGATAGTCACCGATACCAACACGATTAATTGAAAACAAGTTATTTCTGATTTCGGAGGTTGAAAATTTAATGTCTCCAGTTTTTTTTTCAGATATTAGGGCTGATTGGACGGTCAGTGATGAATGTGACCATGAATTCCTCAGCAGTATCATTGAAGATTATAGCAAAAAAAAATTTTTCGCTAAGATAAATAATGCTATATTATACAACTGAATTGAATCTAATATCAGTGACGAGCATTCAGAAATTTAACTTGAAATATTCCACGATTAAATATTCCAGTCAAGTAAGAATGGGATTTTTCAGGAATTCATTATTCATAGTCCTTCATCACAGAACTCATAAATTTTAGAGAAAAAAGCTTTCCTATTGAGGATCATATAAGCCATTGCACTCTTCCAAAACCGAGAAAAGCTAGGACAAGAATTGGATATTGATATGTAAGCCGATCCCACACTTCCTTTAAATTATAGAAATAGCTAATATTGCACGATAGCTTCGACAAGGCATCGACCGCTATCGTTCTGCTGAATCAGCAATTAGTATATAAGACCTTATTCTTATCAAATCCATCGAAGTCGATAGATATCAGTTGTGTAGAACGTATGTTACATTTTCTGAATAAAACTTCTCTTAGTATTTTTTAAAAAGTGGTTTTTCGAGAGCAAAAACATAATTGGCGACGAGGATGGGATGTTGCTAGTATTACTATAGAAAAGAATACGTGAATTATCAAATCTTTGAGCATCATCCAAAAACCCGAGTTTCTGTAACTGCGACGAAATATCCAAAGTGAAATTCCGACCAAAGAAATCAGAAGCTCAACCAGTGTAGCGATAGAAAGGCCAAGACGAGTTGCTGAATCCCTGAAGCAATTGTAAGGTGAACCAACCCTGACTTGATCTACCCTGCAGCCCTTGAGAAAATCACCCTTTGGAGTTTGGAGATAGCAGCCCAAACACAAGGTTTAAATAAGAGTAAGTTGATCTATTGCTTCCCTAGTTTTTCCTACTTCCCTAGCCCAAAGGAATAGAGTAATTTTAATTTTTTTTTGTTAAGAAACGAATTGAATAGAAATTTTTTTTTTATCTCAAAATTGATAATTTAATAAATAAATTTAATCAATTAAAAGTAAATATGACTCAACCAGCAGTTAATCAAGCCTCAGTAGATATTAATGACTTAAAATTATTCGGTGATTTATTACCAAAATTTGGAGGTAATTCTCACGAATTACAAGCATTTCTTGTAGAAATAGAAAATTACATAGAAACTTTTGGACGAACAAACGTAGCTAAGATTGATCATTACTGTTTTGCAATGATTAAGTCAAGAATTATTGGAGAAGCCCGTATAATCATAAATTCAGGACCTATCCCTAATAATTGGATAGAACTAAAACGTATTTTGATTGATAAATTCGGATTCAGGATTAATTTTGACGTTTTACAAGATACGTACCAAAATATGAGAAGGTCACATAGAGAATCTTTACTTGACTTTATAGAGAGAATCAAACATACCAAATTACAGTTCGATTACCAACTGCAAATGCAAAATGTCACAAACAACGAACAAATGATTTATAGGAATATTTCGGAGAAAATCGGACAAAGAGTAATTTATAACAATGTAGATGAGAATGTTATAAATCTATTAGATAGTAACAATAAAAACTTCGACGACACTTGCAAAATGCTGGAAAATCGCGAAATAAAAAGGCAACAATTAAATTTCAATCATTTTAAATCATTTTCGCAGAATCCTCATATGAAACAAGAACAACGAAATACACAACCCTACACAAACAATGTCCCGAACCCTCAAAACCAAATAACGTATAGAAATGAATAGAAAAAATATGAACCCAAGTAGTAATATGACTTTTCCAAGTCAACCCATTCAAATTCAACCTCTAATTCAACATAATCAGAAATTCTTCACCAACGAACAAGTTTTTGGCAAACAAAAAAATGTTTTTGAACCGAGTCCAGATCAAAGACGAACTAACAAACCAGAACCAATGTCAATTAGAACACGAGTGTTACCACAAAAACGACAAAACGACTCGACAAGTATAGTCCAGAGAAAACCAAATTATCAACCTCGAGAAAATCATTTTAGGCCTAAAGCTCCAACAACTTTTATTTCGGAAGAACTAACAAACACAGAAGAACAACTAGAAGTATTTGAACAAGATCAAAATTTCAGTGATGAACAAGAATTTTATTGCCAAACTGAAGATCAAATTCCCGATTTATACCACGAAGATCAAAATTTTCAACCGCAAGCCTATCAGAGACACATGACCTAAATTTTAATGATGAAAGAATAGTTACTCTTCCATTTATACAGTTAGAAGATCCTTCATGTAAACTGTTAGTTGATTCTGGTAGTTCCATTTCAATAATTGACCCAATAATCGCATATAACTATTTTCCAAATTCAATTTATGAAGAAGCTACTCAGTTCACAACCGCAACTGGTAAAGACTGCTGCAAAAACAAAATGTTATTTCCCTTAGACGTGTTTGGCTACAATACAACTTATCCATTTGTCGTATACAAATTTCATCCCCAATATGATGACGTAATAGGATACAATCTGAAGAAAGATTTACAACTAAATTCAGACTTGAAAAACAAAATACTTACCAATGGAATTGTCCCTCATAAACTTCACTTACAACAAGTTAAACCCAGAGAAAAATTACCGATAGATTTAGATCATTTGAATGGAAATCTCAAAAACCAATTGACCAAAATTTTACAAAGTAATAAATCTGTTCTACAATTACCAGGACAACCTCTAAATTTTACTAATAAAATAAAACACCACATCAGAACCATTGATAATAATCCAGTTTACGTAAAGAGATATAGATACCCGGAAATTCATAAGGAAGAAGTAAAAAATCCAATCCAAGATCTTCTAGACAAAAATGTAATCAGACCAAGTATTTCTCCATGGTCTTTTCCTATTGTTATAGTTCCAAAAAAGTCAGATAAATCAGGAAAACAAAAATGGCGAATGGCAATCGATTATCGAAAACTAAATGAAAAGACTATAGATGATAAATTTCCAATCCCTAATATCGATGAAATTTTAGATAATTTGAAGGATGCAAAATACTTCAGTACCATCGATTTAGCATCAGGTTATCATCAAATTGAATTAGATCAGGAATCGATTGAAAAAACAGCTTTCGCTACAGATAGTGGACACTTCGAATTTTTAAGAATGCCTTTCGGATTAAAAAACGCCCCTTCGACATTTCAAAGAATAATGAACAAAATTTTACAACCTCTTATCGGAAAAATTTGTATTGTGTACATGGATGACATTTTAATATTTTCAAAAGACCCAGATAAACATTTGGCAGATATTCAAACAGTGTTAGAATTACTCAAGAAAGAAAATTTGAAAATTCAATTAGACAAATCTTATTTTTTCAAAATCGAAGTAATGTTTTTAGGATTCCAAATTTCGAACAAAGGTGTAGAACCCAATCCAGAAAAAGTAGAAGCAGTCAAAAATTTTCCAATACCGAAGACTCCTAAAGAAATCAAATCATATTTAGGCATGATAGGATATTATCGAAAATTCATTCCAAATTTTTCTAAACTCACGAAACCATTAACACAATGCTTGAAAAAAGACTCAAAAATAAATTTGAACGACCCGGATTATCAAGAAGCTTTCAACATCAGTAAAAACATGTTATTAAATCACCCTATTCTTAGATTTCCAGATTTCAATCAACCTTTCATTCTAACCACCAATGCATCGAAATATGCAGTAGGCGCAATTTTATCACAAGGAAATCCACCGAATGACTTACCGATAGCTTTCGCAAGTAGAACTTTGAATAAAGCGGAAATAAATCATTTTACTATCGAAAAAGAATAACTTTCGATTGTTTGGGCAACAAAACACTTTAGACCCTATTTATTTGGTAGAAAATTCACGATCTATACAGATCATAGACCACTGACATGGTTATTTTCATTAAAAGAAACATCCTCAAGGTTAATGCGATGGAAAATAAAATTAGACGAATTTAATTTCGAAATTAAATATCGAAAAGGTGGTAATAATAATGCGGATGCCCTTTCTAGAATTAAAACGGAAGAATTCAATGTTAATGAAGAGGAAGATTCACTATCAGATCTAGAATCAATTATACCTCATATATCTCACGCCGATCTAAATTTACGAAAAGAAGATTTCGATGAACTTTTAAAAATTAATGATGACGAAAATTCAGATTCTGAAACTATTCACTCAAACGAGGAAGATCCAATATTAGAAATTCCATATACCGAGCGTTCAATAAATGCTTTTCAATACCAAATTATATTCAAAAGTGGAAATCAATTTAACGTTTCCAAAATGAAATTACACAAAGCATCGAAATTCAGACTAATAGTATCCATTTCAGAAGAAACTCAATTCACAAAATTTCTGAAAGAATATATCTCTCCAGAAAAAACATATTGTGTTTTCTTTCAGAACAAAGATATGGAAAAACCATTCATTCAATACGCACAAAATTTATTCAAATCAGGAAGTTTCAAATTCAAAATCTCAAATACTTTCTTACAAGATGTAGAATATGAAGAAGATCAAATAGAAAAAGTCAAATTATACCATGAAACTAAAACAACTCATAGAGGCATACACGAGAATGTAGAAAGCATAAAGAAAAAGTACTATTTTCCCAAAATGTTTCTTAAAGTTCAACAATTCATCAATAGCTGTGACATTTGTCAGCGTCAAAAATACGAACGAAAACCTAATAAATTAATTTTCAAACAAAATCCTATAGGTGAAAAACCTTTTGAACATTTATACGTTGACACGATAAACATTTCGAAAATTCCATGCCTCACAATAGTAGATTCATTTTCTCGACACGGACAATGTTTTGTACTCAAAAGTAAAACAGCAGTGGAAATTATAGAATCACTCATACGATACTTTTCAAATCATGGTACACCGAAGAAAATTACAACCGATAATGGCACGGAATTCAAAAATATTTTATTACAGGAATTCGCTTCGACCCATAACATAGAAATCCACTATGTAACTAATTACAACCCCACTTCAAATTCTATTGTGGAAAGATTCCATTCAACCTTGATAGAACAAATAAGAGTAATAGAAGATAAAAACCTGAGTTTAAGAGAAAAACTAAATAGAGCCTTATTGAGCTATAATAACTCAATTCATTCCACACTGAAATATACTCCCTTACAAATTATTAAGTCAGATTTGAATTATAGTCTACCTCTAGAAAACACAGATAATGAAAAAGTATCAAATTATATAGAACAATACAATCAGAATTTAAAGGAAATTTCGGAAAAATGAACTCAAACGGCAGAAAGAAAATGAATGTAGAGAGTAAAATGTACCTCTAGACGAAAATCGCAAAGCATATCTGAAATTACCAGCTGACGCAAAATTGAAACCCCGATTCAAAGACTCCAAAATAAAAATCATAGATAATATACTTATTAAGGAGCCTGATAAAGGACATGTTTATCATAAAAGCAGAATAAAACAGCGAAAGAAATAATCATCATTTGTTTCAGGATGGTTACCCTTCACATACTAATTTTCCTACTCTTTCTGAAATTCAACATTTGTCTTAAAACAACGGAAATTCGTAATAACATTATTTCATTCAATGGTCCCAAAACATATATAGTAGAAAAAGATCACATTCTTATGTATCATTATAATCTATCCCAAATGAACTCAATTTTAACTAAGCACGAAGAAATTCTAAAAAACACGACAAATTCTAATGAAACCAACGAAACAATGACACACTACCTATACGAGTTGACGTTGAACCAACTACTTTCCAATAAACAGACTTTACGAGAATTGATTCCCAACAGGAATAAACGAGGACTAATAAATTTAGGAGGAAGAATTTCAAAATTTCTTTTTGGCACATTAGATGACGAAGATGAGTCTCTTTATAAAGAATATTTTCAAACCTTACAGAATAATGTAAGCACCCTGAAAGTCAATCAAAATAGAGTTATTAGCGTAATTAATTCATTATCTGATAAATTCCATAATCAAAGTAACATAATGATCAGTCAGATAAATAAATTCATGAAACTTCAACAGGTTTTAGACAAAATAATTCTCTTACAATTTGAACTAATTAAAATTTCTAAAATGCTATCAGAACTTAATACGGCTGTCAGTTTTGCCAGACTGCATTTATTACATGAATCAATATTACCCCTAAATTATTTCAGAAACTACATCCAAAGCAATGATTTATTAGAACATCTGATATACCTAAAAGATTTCTACTCAGTCTGTTTCACTTCAGTTAAAGTTCAAAATGAACAAATAATATTTGTAATCAAAGTACCTTTGGTAAATCCAATCCCTTTTGATACCTATGAATTAAAATTCATCCCTTTCCTGAATACCTACCCAATAGATCAACCGAAATATTTATTGGTCCATCAAGAAGATGTCAAATGGTCCCTCTACGATGAATGTCAGCAGGTGGAAGAATCAATGTTATGCCCTCAGAACAGTTTAGTGAAACCGCCCCTGTGTTACAGTGAATTCGTGAAAGAAAAACGAGAAAATTGTGACAGAAAAAGTGCCCCTAATATGACAGACTTAATTCTACTGCCTAATGGAAATTATTTATCTATTTTTAATGATAGAGTGAAAGAAAATTGTTCAGGACAATTATCTTATGAACATTCTCCAGGAAAAATCCTGTTAATAGAAACAAAATGTGAAATTTCAAATGGCGAAAAAACATTTCGACCATCAACAACAAACCATATTTATCACAAATTTCAATTGATTGACTTAACAATGTCAAAAATCAAAGAATTAACCATAAAACCTATTAATTTCTCAAATTTTAATGACTCAAATTTATACAACTGGAATTTACATCCAAACTTTATTTCCACAATTTATTTTTTAATAATAACCATTTCAATAGTAATAATCACTATTGCATTATATAAAATTTTTATAATAACTTTTAAAAAATTAATTGATCAACAGAGTTCAACCACTGGGATTGAACTCAGTTCTTCAAAAGGGGGAGGTGATATGTAAGCCGATCCCACACTTCCTTTAAATTATAGAAATAGCTAATATTGCACGATAGCTTCGACAAGGCATCGATCGCTATCGTTCTGCTGAATCAGCAATTAGTATATAAGACCTTATTCTTATCAAATCCATCGAAGTCGATAGATATCAGTTGTGTAGAACGTATGTAACATTTTCTGAATAAAACTTCTCTTAGTATTTTTTAAAAAGTGGTTTTTCGAGAGCAAAAACATAATTATAATATATAAACAATTTCTTGCAAATTCAAATGCTAGTCTCATAGAACTGCCAATCCGGTTTGAGATAACATCCGAATTTTTGGGAATGCCGCAAAGAGAGAATAATTCAGAAAAGATTGATAACAAGTACAGAGGCATAAAAGAGCCACAGCTGTTTTGAATTATAGTAGTTGCAATAAAGAATGAAGTATGAATAATATTGAACACTTCGCCTAAACGTGCTTTCGGGTTCTAAAAATGAGGCAATAAATACATTTATGAAGGGACCCACAAATAAAGCAGCAGCCCCGACAACCCGAATATTTCATGAAAAATCGACAGAATAGTTTTGAACTGGCATAATCTGTAACACAAGAAATTTTTCAGTATTTCTTTCACGACAATTTGAAATGCATCACTACGAACACTCTGGAAATCATTCCAAAGTTTTTGGTTGAATAATTCATTTTTGCGGGCATGTTTTGGGGAACAGCGTGTAATCGTTTTGTCCAAATATCTGTAATTTTCGAATTTGGTACCGAAATTGGTCTCAAAAGACAAGGTTGGACTCAGTGATGACGAATCCGGTATCAAAATCGATTCTGTCTGGTCAGCCGGCAGGCCAACGACACGAAAACTGCCGGAAGAAGCGGGCTACCGACTTGATACTTAAGTTCGTCAATGGGACAAATCGGTCGAAAGGTTTCGAAGTTATATTTTGAAATTAATTCTCTGATATTTCAGAAACTACTCATGTGATTGAATCAAACAAATCTTGAAAAAATTTTTTTTCGAATTATTTCTTTCCGAAACTGTTCAGAAAATCCGGAAAAACCAAGACTTACTTTGAACATTCGCAGTGTACCAAATCTCTTTTGATACGACTTTAAATTCCAGAGATATTTGTCAAAGAAATATGTATAATTTTGTGTTTTTTTTTCTAAATATCGTTGTCTTTTCCGGAATAACTCGAAAAATACTATTTCAATCAAAATGAAACTTGGCAGCTAGTTTGAAAATGCTGATGGACAACTTTGTGCAGAATTTCGTGATGATCGTATCATTAGAACAATTTGAAAAAAATTTTAAATTTTCTCTTTCTCGAATATTCAATATTCCCTGATCTTCTGATCATATTTTCCTCATGATATTCTGTATGAACCTTCGAACTGTCATTTTTTCTGGAAGTTCCTGGTTTCAATTCGATCCTATCTGTTTATTTGAAAATATTGGAAAAATAACGTTTTCAATGGGTATATCTTTGGAATCATTGGATGGATTCTACCCATCCAAGAATTCGTCCTTCGTAACTAAGGTCCAAACCTAGTCTACAAATATCGAGTTTCTAAGTTGTTTCTTTCGGGAGTTATTGAAGGTATTGTGTTCACGGTCTGCCGTAAGGTAGGTTTAGGGCTTAATTGGTTGAATTCGTTAATGGTAAAATCCGCCCAATGATTCGTTGCCGAAGTGGTCATCTCAATTGAACATGCGCGCAAAAGCTGCTGCCATCACGGCAGTTCTTATTTAGGTTTTTTTCCAATAGTTTCTCCCGATAGAATAAGTTATTCAACTTGATCTTGATTAGGTTGTAGATTTTCATCAGCATAGTGTAGTATAACAGAACGTTATTATTCTACCCAAATGTCTGTAATTCTTGAATTTTATACCTATAAAAAAGTTAATGTTTGGCTTCCGTGAAGAAAACTCCCAGGTCAAGTTTAATTCAGTCCGGCCATTCGTTTGTGCTCTGTGGGAGTCCGAGTCATACTAATTCCTCAATATCTCAAGAAGTACGAGTGCTTCAGTGATCAGGAGCTTCGTGATCAGGAGTAGATTACATACACGCAACTCAATGCGAAATTTCACAAGTATCGGTTTTTCGCAAATTCCAAATTTTTCAGTAAAAAAACTATTTTTTGAGACTATTTGGTCATTTAAGAATATTTTTCGATTTTCCAATTCGAAAGGTCGTTTCTTTTCGAGGATATGTTAACAAAAATATGTCAAATATCCTTGTCTGTTTGAGTTGACTTCCTCCATATAACTGACAAATTCTGATTGAATCTTCTAAAAGAATGTTAGAACTTCATGCAAAATTTTTGAGAAGCACTGAAGTGAAGTCAGGAGCTTTCACACTCTTGTAAAAATTCGTTGTTGAAGCAGTCATCTGTTCACTATTGACCTCGCCAAACGCAACTCTACTGCAAGTGTCATCATAGTCAGATCAATATTTTTTGAGTTATTTCAGAAATAAAATCGATACTAAGAAGTTTCATATTTTCTTCACAACTTCTCAAAAGATTAACGTACGATTAATCTGACATTTGAATACTGTTGCTACATAGCGAATTTACGGTATTAGCCAAATTTCATCGAAATCTGTTGAATAGTTTCCATAAAAAATTTTGGAAATGAAATCAGTTTTTCAATTCTCTACTTACGACCCTCACAAAATTTCGAAAAAATGTGTGCATCGTTATTCTACAACTACCTACGAAGTTTATATTTGATTGCCCTATTCCATAGTTCGTTTCCAATATCTCCTGAAATAACTATCCGATCAAACAGGAATACAAATTCTTAACATTTTGGACCAATTGCACAAAAGATATCTAATTTTGACAATAACATGGAAATCCTAGATAATTGCGAAATCTATGTATTAATGCAGAAGGAATACGTAAGCAACTGACTGTATCAATCAGGAGGTAATAAATTCATTTGTTGTGAGTGTCAAGGTGTTAAGAGCAAACAGTATAAATTACGGCTCGTTAATTTCTCAGCATGCTTTATGTTGCCAGTAGCCGCGAGAAATATCAGAATGCGTGAAACTTGGACGTTAAAAAGAGAAAACGGGATGTCGGTCTGCAGGATTCAGTGATTATTTTTTGAATTTTTTTTTAGGGATTTACTTAACTCTTTTGTGAGAACGCGCATGTTATTCATTTTTTCATTTTTCACTACATACCAGTTTTAATATTCCCAAAAATTCTTGAGTATTTAAAAGTGGTAACATTGCGCATTTTTGAATTTTTTTTTTCCATTTGCACCCAAAAATTCTTTCGGGAAAAACGGAATCTGGCCCCCAAAAGACACCCCGTTATTTTTGAGGTACTGTTTGCACCTAAGAGGAATACTGGAAAGAAAATTTACAAGGTTCGTTCAGGCGTAAGAAAGAATTCTGTGAAAAATAAATTCTATAGTTCTAATTAATTGAACGACTACGAAATGAAGGTCCTTCCTCAACTCAAAATACTCAGTTTCAAGTAGAAAAGGAATTAACCTGATATTCTGAATTAGGACTGATTCAGTCTTTGGAATATACAGCGACAAGTCATGATATATTTTATTGCTTGATTATTTTCGTTTCTTTCATTCTGCAGGCGTTCGACTCTACCTACCTACTTAGGATTCAGATCAACTTGAAACCGAAAATGACCTCTACAGTAAATTTTCTCAACAATTCACAATCAATAATCGCCGAAATCTGTATTGGGATTTTGTTACTGAAAAGTATGTATCCGAACTGACCTGAAACAGAGGAACCTTTTATATTGTGAAGCGTCAAGGCGTATTGTATATATCAAAGTGAGCTAGATTATTTTTGATTTGTTTCAATTGATCTGATCCTTAGAATATATAATATTAGCTCTTTTCCTACAAATATAAATACAATCTCTAAATAGTTTATCAAATCGAATTCCATTGTAGTATTGACTCAGCTTAACAAATCTTGACTTGAACGAAAAAAAATCTAGAATAGCACTGACGTGAAATCAGGTGCTTTTACGAGCTCGTTCATATTTCAGCTACCAGATCAATACTAAATTTTAGACCTGTGCGTTAGTATTCTTAAACTGATTACGAAGTTTTTATCTGATTGCATTCGTTCTTCTTGATATATTGCGGAAATAACGTTAAAATTCCAAATCTATTTTTTTTTTCAGAGAAAAAAACTTTTCAACGAAAATTTTAAAGAATTTTCGAATAAACATATTCGCGAATTTTTTACATGTGGATGCACACGAAATTTCGCTGTGTTGCACGTTGGAGTTCCAATACTATTTTGTAGGTCGATTCAGTACTTGAGTACATGAGATATTGAGCAATTAATCTCAAAATTTCAAATGGGTTTGACTCCTGAAGTATTTGACCGATTTTAACAATTTAACAACTGAACTGAGATATTTGGACTCCAAACGTAATCTGACAAATTCTAGTCACTAATCGAAAGTTACAGCACTTAGGATGAACGTATGTGTATCCACGGATTCTTCTGCAGTGTTTTATTCTCAAGACAGTGCTAGATTTGATTCGATTTAATCTTTTTTTACTTCTGGTAATACCGGGAGAATAACAATAAGAATACGAAATCATGAGGCGAACTTTATCCACTTACAACTTTATTTATTGAGCCTCAAATAATATACTCCACAATGATCGATTCCTGTAGTTATTTCATCCTGGAAGACGTTAATCTCCGTCAGAAAACACTTGGGTAGTTCACGTTTATAGAGCAGGCTCTAAGCTTTATCATGGAGGTACTTAAGTTGAAAAAAAACCACCAAATGAGCGACGATTAATTTCCCAAATATTTTAAAAACACAGATTCAATCGCTTATAAATGAAATGCTGGATTGAAAAGTGAAGTAATGAAGGTGTTTGACAAATTTTAGCGGAATCTTATAGATAGAATCTGAAAAAAAAATCGAACATTTCATCCTTTCCGATCGAGTTGAAATCTAGTCGTGAGTACTGAGATATCTCTATTGGAGAGAAGTTCATGCATATAATTCCAGTGAAATCTGTAGGGTACATTTGAAATCCATCGAATCAGTGATTTCCGAGTTGTTTTCTAATTTGTAAAATTTCAGATTTCTTCAATGCCGTTAGCATTAGGTAAAATTCTCTCTAACAGAATCAAGGTTATATTCATTCATTCATTCATTCTTCAAGGGTCCTCGGCTACTTTGGCCATTTAGACAAGCTTTAAATTTTTACATTTTATACACTGACATTCATTCTGATTCATACCAACCCATAACGAAGTGGAGCTTTGTATTTGGTCCAAAGCTATGCTAAAAATATTTAGTTTCTAGATTGTTTCTTTCGGAAGCTTTTGTGTTTTCTGTCGTCCCTGCGACCGATCGATTCAATATTTCGGGATTAGGTTTGGTGCTTGATCAAGAACTTTAAACTGCACCCACACTGAAACAAATATTTTACGTCATATCAATGAATGCTCTAGGTACCTACATCAACCTCCTATAGTTTGAGACAATGTTCTTTTTTAAATAAACCCCCGTTTACATTTCCCCTGCTAACACTGTAATATACCAAAGAATGTAATGCTTGCATATACATATATTGAAGTATGAATAATATGATATATATTTTAGTGTTCAGAGCAATCCATAATATTTTTTTTCAATTTAACCCCGATATTTTCAGCAGTAGTTAGGTGAACTTGCTGATATTTCTGGTTTACACATCATTTATTATTATCATCTACCTTATATAGTAGAATACATTTAATGAATATCATTCATTGAATCAATGAAGCGAAATTATTGAATAAACGAATACGTACATTGCATCAACGTATACGTTCGTTATTCTGATGAATAAATTTTATTGTTTCAAAGAATGAGAAGAAACATCGCTTCAATATACTTGTTTATTAGGCCTATGAATTTCAAGACGTTGAGTTTGAGGCAATGAACAAATTAATTGTCGTGATTTATCATCTTGAAATGCGTAATGAAGGCGTTCATTGGACCAATTTTGAAGATCAGATTCATTGTCTCAACCTACCTTCTCATCGTATTTACGTACATTCCTCGTTCAGTGGATACACCCATTTGAAATTTCTTTTCCGAATATTTCCAAAAATACAGCCTGGATCGAATTGAAATCCAGTACTCGAATGAAAGGTGAGCGCTTGGAAGTTCATGCAGAATTTCTTTAGGATAATATATCATTAGCACCAAATGGGCTCTTGGCGTGGTCAATAAGTGAAACAGTGACTGCTCTGAGAACGAATTAGACTTCACGTCGGTACTTTTCTAGAATTTTTCAAAAAGTATTGAATTTCAATGCGGTCTAATTTTCATTATTATCATTATTATAAGCAGAGGAAATGTGGAAGGGGTACCTACCATACATTTTTAAATATGATACAAGAGCACAGATAAGAACCCCAGTATGAGTGTAATAAAATTGTTGTTCGTTATCTAACTAAAGAAAATAACAGGCCCCGAATGAATTGCTTCGAAACCATCGTGAAATTCATGAAGTCGATTCAAAATGCACCAAATTTTCCCATAGATTGAAGATTGAAACCAAGAACTTTTTCTGAGGGTTCAGTGATCAAATCTTCGTTGAAAAAGCCAAATTTCTTTCTAACTTTTATTCGAATGAAGAAAATCGTTAATCTATAGAAGTTCACGAGATTTCAATCCAACAATTTTATTATTTGAAATATAAGACATGATTAGAAATAAATTCGGAAAGGAATGATATTTATCCCAAGAAATTTTCATTACAACCTGTCTACGAATATGGGGCGGTACAATATTTGAAAGGTAATCACTGCAGAGGTATAGATCTTATAGTTCCTCTAATGATTCTCATGGCATCATTAAGCTGTGCATTAACTTAACCAACAGGAGCGCTATTAAACCCAACCTAATAACAATATTAAGCAGTAGTAAAAACCAAAGCGAAAGCTGCCGTATGGTGATTGGTAGGATCAGCACCTCACGAAGAGCCACCTAGTTTTTGAAGACTATTATTCCTTGATTTCCACTTCATTCAATCTAGCAATTTAAAGAAGAATATAATGAAAACAAGAAACTTTTCTTTTGTTTGGATTTGCACATAAGCGCCACTCAATAAAATATTTTTTCAAAATTTCTTAATCTGTATTTAGAGTGTTTCCATAATTTCAGAATGTGGAATAGCAAGAGCCATATATTTTGCATAGATGAATATTTCTGAAGAAGATGCAGGAAAATCACATGAATATAAATTAAACATAAGAGCTGAAACTGATCCTTTTGGAAGTCCATTATTCAGAGTTTTGAAACTGCTACTACCTTCATCAACAAAAACACGAAGTCGTCTCTCAGATACCTTATTTTCAATCAATCGAATCACTTTTCCATATTCCAGAGGATTATGAAGTTTGAATATTTAATCTGTGGAATCGTTGATAGAGCCTACTCTACAAATATCCAGTTTCTAAGTTGATTCTTTCGATAGTTATTGTGTTTACGGTCGTCCCGACGACCGATCAAGTCGATACTTGTAGAGTGGTTTCGGAGCTTAATTACGAAGGCCGAATTTATGAATGGATAAAATCAGCCCATGATTCTGTGGTAATACTCATTCAAATTTTTATTTTCCGGATATTTCCAAAACTACAAATTGGGTCGAATTGAAATAAAGTATTGACTGAACAATGAAAGCTTGAAGATTCATGCAGAATTTCTTGAGTATAATATGATAAGGGGATCACAAAAAGTTCGTTTGGCTGAAAAAATTACCTCTTTGGCAACGAATTTGAAAATGCGCGCAAAAGCTGCTGACTTCGGGACAGTGCTTTTCTAGAGATTTTTATGTCCCCTTCATCCAACAAGAACATTATCGAGAGATAACGGAATTAATGGATGAAAGTTGTATCGATCTGACAGATATTTTATATCCAGTTAAATAGTCATATTTCTTCAGTATTTCGTGCATAAACATCCAAATAACTTGGAAATGCTGTGAAGATTCATGATATGAGAAATCAATAACAAAAATAAATATATGGTCGTCTTAATCTTCATCATGTAATCGTTTCATAATGGAAGACTTTAGAATTTTCGTTTTTTTCATAATTCGAACATTGTATGAAATATTTTCATTATTCCAGGAGACGTAAAAACGTCCTATCATGAAATGTCATCAAATACTCCAGAGAAAAATGTCAGTTTTTGCAATTTTCATGGAATATCACATCATGTCCCCTCTTTTGTGAATTTAACTTTGGTATAACTACTCTAACCAATCTTTCTCATTGAGAAAAAACTAGCACCAACAAAGAGAAAAAAACTCAAATCATACGAAAACAAGTTCTGTGATTGCATCAATGTACTCAATTTAGGTACCAGTTTTCAACGACCACCATATAACATCAAAGCAACCGACAGTAGGGAGTAAATAAGAACATCTGTTCGGAATTCGTACACTCTCATAACGATACAATTGTAAAATCCATCATTCTTCAAGATTTTTTGCACGTGGTTATTTCTGTTGTTCTTCAACTACCGCTAGACGATGAAAAATATAATTATGTTTTGGCTCCCGAAAAACCACTTTTTAGAACTACAAAGAGAAGTTTATTCAAAAAATGTTACTTGCGTTCTACACAACTGATTTCTATCGACTTCTTAGGATTTGATTAGAGTATTGTCTTATATAATAATACTGTTTCAGTAGTACAATAGCGGTTGATGCCTTGTCGATCCTGCCGTGAAGTATTATGTATTTCTATAGAGGGTCTTTCACGAGGAACCTCACCCATATTTATACAGGAAACTACTGAACGTATTTTCATGAAATTCAGCACTTATAAGTATTTCACGATGCTGATGAAATCTAAAATATTTTCAAGGCATGAGCACCTTCGGTTTTTCCGGAAATGACGTCAACTTCCGTTTTTCAAATTAGAACACCATTTTTTTATTGCAGAAATAGATTCCTTAGAAAATTTCAATTTATTTTGATGTAACATTTTTCAGTTTTCGTTGGAAAATTCTCTCTGAGCGGGAAAATTCGAAAAAAAAATCGAAAATAGAGCTCCGCTGAAACGAGAATAACTTCGAGGTTTTTGGATGGAAAATTTTCATTTTTGGGATTTTTCAAGATGTAAGATTGATGTATCCACTTTGAGAATCGAAATTGCGATTCATGATACAGGGGGTGAAAAAATCGCTTTCAAAGTTAGGGATGACAAAATCGTGAAAAATCAATGTTTTCAAATAAGAACCCCATTTTTTTATGGCAGATATTGAATCTACGTTAAAAAATAATGTGAGTGTATGCATCACACCCTTGCCCTAAAGTGGATATTTTCTGAGTTATTCACAAAAAACTGTTTTTCTTCTTGAATTTTCAGCTATTTCTTTTCCCATCACGCCAAAAAGATGACATTTTCAGAAACTTTTACTTAAACCATGTTTTAGATTTTACTACCCTAATATGCAAGAGAAAAAAGTTACAGGTTGTTCCTAAATAGATGGCGAATTTGGATTCGAATTTGTATCGGAAACCTCTTTATTTCAACTAATCGGCCATCGGTTTTCTCTCCAGTGATAAATAAATAATTCCTTATGAACCATATGCAAAAACTTACCATGTTTTACATTATTTTTTTTTAATGATATATATCATTAATTATATCTGCCAAATTCCTCTTTATTCAGTAGCATTTTGTGTTTACTATTAATTTGGTGATAATTCGTATTAAGTTATAAAATCGATCACTATGCCTAATTTTACCAATGAAGATTATTTAAATCTCATTCAACTTCATGGAGAATGTAATAAAGTTGTAGATAGAACGATTCGACTGTTCATTGAGAGGTTTCCTGACCGACCCAGACCAACGAGAGATACCATTAACAGAACCATGACAAACTTGAGAAATGTCGGATCTTTCGTTAAGAAAACTACACACAGAGAAAAAAGTGTAGTAGAAGATGAGAACAACGAAATTACAGTTTTTGCATATTTTCGTGTGAATCCTCAAAATTCTCTCAAAGATGCCGAGATTGATCTGGGATTATCTCAATCGAGTGTTTGGAGAATATTAAAAAAACATAAAATGCACCCATATAAATTCAATAGGGTACAGCATATGAAGGAAACTGATTTCGTCAGGAGAACAGAGTTTTGCGAAGCTATGATGATTCGATTTCAAGAGAATGAAAACATTTTGGACTGTATAATTTGGACAGATGAATCTAAATTCACAAAGAATGGTTCTTTCAATAGGCATAACAGTCATTATTGGGATGAAGAGAACAACCACCACTTCAGACAATGGAACTTTCAAGAGACCTGGAGTTTCAATGTTTTTTGCGCCATCAAAAATAATGCAATTCTCGATGTTCACATTTATGATGGGACTTTAACTGATAAGATAGAACACTACACATGTTTGCATTATTTAAAGAATGTTCTCCCTTAGGAGATAGATATTCTGACATATTGACTCAACTCAAATAATTGAGCCGCTAGTACAGAACCATAATGACTTATGGTATCAACAGGATGGCGCGCCTCCACACAATTTACTCAATGTGTCAAATATCCTCTACAGGCTATTTGAAGATCGATGGTTGGCGAACAATGGTCCACATCTTTGGCCACCACGTTCTCCCGATTTAACTCCTTTAGACTATTATGTTTGGGGTAGGATAAAAAATGTTGTCTACTCAACTCCCCTGACTGATAAAGAGGACTGCATAGAACGAGTCAGAAATGCGTTCAGGTTTGTTTAGATTTTTAGATTCATAATTTTGAAACTCAATTGGGTTTTTAAACACTTTTGCAGATCTCTTCCTCCCGATGAAATAAGAAGAGCAACGCACGAAGCATTCCTGAGACGTATAAATAAATGTCTAGAAATTAACGGTCAAAACTTTCAGCATCTTCTCTAGTTATAGCTGCGAGAGTTTGCCATGGTTCTCCTAATAGTAACTTGAAGTCGGTTTCAAGAAGGGGTGAAAAATCCACAGCATGGTGCAAATAACAGTTCCTGAAAATTTCATCTTTTTGGCGTGAAAGGAAAAGAAATAGCTGAAAATTCAAGACCAAAAACAGTTTTTTGTGAATAACTCAGAAAATATCCATTTTAGGGCAAGGGTGTGATGCATACACTCACATTATTTTTTAACGTAGATTCAATATCTGCCATAAAAAAATTATGTTCTGATTTGAAAACATTGATTTTTCACGATTTTGTCATCCCTAACTTTGAAAGCGATTTTTTCACCCCCAGTATCATGAATCGCAATTTCGATTCTTAAAGTGGATACATCAATCTCACATCTTGAAAAATCCCAAAAATGAAAATTTTCCATCCAAAAACCTCGAAGTTATTCTCGTTTCAGCGGAGCTCTATTTTCGATTTTTTTTTCGAATTTTCCCGCTCAGAGAGAATTTTCCAACCAAAACTGAAAAATGTTACATCAAAATAAATTGAAATTTTCTAAGGAATCTATTTCTGCAATAAAAAAATTGTGTTCTAATTTGAAAAACGGAAGTTGACGTCATTTCCAGAAAAACCGGAGGTGCTCATGCCTTGAAAATATTTTAGATTTCATCAGCATCGTGAAATACTTATAAGTGCTGAATTTCATGAAAATACGTTCAGTAGTTTCCCGTATAAATATGGGTGAGGTTCCTCGTGAAAGACCCTGTATTTTAACGGGAGTGAGGGATCGGCTCACATATAAATTTGAATACAAGTGATTGTTCCATTTTAAAATATTTAAAATTTTTGAAATTTTTACATATCTGCTACCATTTTCGAGGAAAAACTTTTAAGAAGTCTCAGTCTCCATTTCTTGCTGATTATCAAGAATCTCAATCAGGTACCTACATGGTGTATTCGATCACAAAATTAATTCGAACAAATTGCATCAAATGCACTTTTATGGGTGAAATTAAGAATATTGATCTATAGCAAAATCCTTGAGCGTTCAAACGAAAACAAAGCTGCTTCAATCAAGTATCAACTTGGTTTAATAATTCAATATGATATTTTAAATGCAATTTCATGCATGAACAAAATTTTTAACTCACTTCAGTACACCTATTATTTCGCAGTTCCGTTGAAATTGCATGAGATATTCTGTGAAAGTTTGATAGGTTCCCACCACGTAGAAGGGTAGATTTCAAATCATCAATTAATTTGGCGAAGAAGTTGGTACGTTTTCCTATCGGAAACGAACCCAGAAGTTAAGGGTTGAAAATTCAACCCCTGAACCCCATTCGGAGTCAAATTTTGTTTCCGCACATTCTCAAAAATATCCTACAGAATATTTCGTGTGAAATTTGTGATTGAAGTATAGCGTTTTTCCATCGAAAACGGACCCCTGAACCCCATTCGATGTCAAATTTCTTTCCGATGATTCTTAACAATACAAAAAGAATTATTCGTGTGAATTTAGTGATGAAGGTACTTGTGTATGCCAAATAATTTCCTTAGAGATAGATTCGCCTATTTCTAAATGTCGGAGACAGCATTGTAAAAGAGCTAGCGGTTAGATTGTCTTATGTTGAAAAATGGCGAATGCACTCCTTATTCAATAAGTATAGTATGGTATTATATGCTCTCCTATCGAAAAACGTGCCAAAAAGTTAAGGTTTGAGAATCAAACCCCTGAACCCCATATGAAGTGAACTTTTATATTCGAAAATTCTTGATTTCACTCTACAAAATAATTATCCCAAATTAGGTGATGAAGCTAGTTCTGATATTGTTCATATTATATAAGTGCATAACACGAACAACTTTTCCTCAAAAATCAAAAATGAAAAAATATAATATTTTTCAGACATTGATTCAGTATAGAACCTCTGACTTCAGAAAATATTCATGAGAAAATTATTTCGTAGGGCATCTAATCATTAAAAATTCAAGACAAATACTGAAGTGAAGTCAGGAGCTTTGATCATCCATCCACCGCCTTACACAGATTAACTACTTAACAAAAACAATAATTCTTTCATTAGAAAATTCAAACCAAATTTAGTTTTCAGAGAGTATTGATCAGATTACTATGGAGATTTGAACAGACTTCGGAATTCATATTTGACAACAGTGTTCAATATTTCAATTCGATTCGATTCAATTCGATTCCGAAGAAGTTAGGAAAAAAATATGGAAAATTTCGTTGTTAATTTGAAAATTTCAGTTATTCTGAAAAAGGACTGCAGCGAATAGATTGAACTTTGTAACTAGTCGTAGAAAACTATTGCGCAATATACTGTTGTAACATTTCGTAAGGATTTTATCGGTGCAAATCAGAAAAAAAACCAACAATAGAATTATTCTTGAAGATCATTTTTGTGCGCATGTTTTGAGAAAAGCGTGCTGTCGTTTTGAGAAAAGGCTTTTTGTCTAAATGTCTGTAATTTTCGAATTTTTTCCTGAAAATGGTCTCAATGGAATAGCACTCACGGATAACGAATCCGATGTCAAAATCGATCCTGTTCGACTGGCGGTCCGCATGCAGTAAATTCTGTAAAAAATATTTTTTAGGGTGTTTTTCGAAAGTTTTTTTTTCAGAAACTATTTATCATAGTTGTTTGAATAAAATTTCGCTCGCATCTTAAAATTTTTATTTAACCAGAGTGTTCCAACTCTCTGTTAGATACGGTTATTATTTTCGGAGTTATTCTAAAAATATTGTCAAATTTCTCATTTTTTCTTCGGTAGCGTTGATTTTTCCAGAATGATTTGAAAAAACATTCAACATTGATGAATTGGTTACTAGTGTCAGAATTATGATAAACGTCCTGGTGCGTAATTTCGTGATGATCGTGTTTTCAAAACAATCTGAATTTTTTTTCGAATATTCAATATTCTGCAATTTTCTGTTAATATTTTTTTTCACGAAATTCTGGATGAACCTTCAAGCTGAAATTTTTCAATCGATTACAGGATTTTAATTCGATCTCATCTGTGTTTTTGGAAACATAGAGAAAATAAAATTTTGAATCTGAATTCACGAATTAGGCCTTCGTTGTTAAGGTTCAAACCCACCCTGAAGATATCGAGTTTCTTAAGTGTTTCTATCGTAAGTCATTGTGTTAAAGATCGGCCGTTCGGTCAATTTTCAGTTCATGCACAATTCTGTGTGGATTATATGCAGAATTTTCTTTCAGTTCTTCTCATAAAGCGGTCATCAGGAAATTTCGAACGAACTTCCGCATCAAGAGTTTCCGACTAGTTACTTGATTTCATCTTGATCGGATCAATTCGATTGGCGATATTTTGGAAATACCTCGGAAATATCCATGACATTCAAATTTAATACAGTATTTTCCAAATGATCAATATGGAATTAAACACTGCTGTTAGCCCAGCAAAAAAGTGCTAAAAGAGGATCAAGATCCTAAAAATTGCTACAGCTGGAAAACATATTTACTGAATATCGGGTATCTTAGCTCGCGACGTTTTCTGGGTTCAGATTCGAGAGCCTAAAAATACCCAATTTTCGCACTTTTTTCAGTATTTCGCTATTTATTATAACTGGAAAAATACGCAGAAAATTTTATTATATTTTTTTTCGAAACACATTGAAGCGTCGAATGTCGTTCCGTACCTCGAAATCGGTCGAGCCGCAATCGCCGGTCAAAGATAGGTGATTTTTACGAATTTAGCATTACAATTGACAACCCTCAACTTCCAACGCCTGTACGTAGGAAAGGGCGACGCCGATTGAAAAACCAAACTTTTAGGAAATTAAATTTAGAATCCGATGCTCTTTTCAAATTCAATAACTCTAATGCTTAGATATGAATTTTGATCGAAAGAGTCTAACTCAAGGAACTTTGTCTTTACTCAAAAGTTTCTACTTTCTTGCATTTTCTCAAGGAATCGTCTGGTAAGTCACGATGGTTACCCCGTAATCAGATCTCGATATGATGATTTCTTTAGTTCAAATTGATGTGAATTGCGCAAAATTCGCAGTTCTTAGGCTCTCAAGTCTGAAGCACAACCTAGAGACCGTCACAAACTCAGATACCCGTTATTCAGCATAGATCCTAAAGCTGTTGAAGTGATTTCCAGTTCTCGAGCAATTTTTTGGAGCTAGAGCACAATTTTCCTGGGTTTTGTCGAATTGTCGTTCTCTGTCAAGTTTCATTGAAATCTGATGAAAAGTTCTCGGAATATGGGTTTGGACTACTATTAGAATTTTTTTGAATTTTACATGTATGGGTCGCACAAAGCTGCAAATAGAAAACCTCAACATTTGAAATAGTCACGAAAGTTGGCATGTTTATTTTCCAATACTTCCAATAATGAACACTTGATCTCAATCATTTTTTTAGGGGATTTCACTTCCAATATCTGAAACACAACTATCAAAAATTAAATAAATATTGTATCTTCATGAGAAAGGTCCGTGCGGATCAAACTATTTGTCAAGGGCAGTTTCTTGGCAAACAGATTGTTTAGTGAACAACACAGGAACAATAAAAATGATTAACAAAGCTAACTGTGGCATTTCAGAGTCTTAATCTGACTCTTTTATCAGACAAAGGAGAAAAATTCCAGAATTATCTTCTTTCGTCACCGATATCAACACAATGAATTGAAAAAAGTTATTTCTGATTTCGGAGGTTGAAAATTAAAAGTCTCCAGGTTTTTTCTTTCAGATATTGGGTCTGGATGAACGGTCGGTGATGAATGTGACCATGCATTCCTCAGCAGTATCATTAAAGATTATAGCAAAACAAAATTTTTCGCAAAGACAAATAATGCTACATTATTCAACTGAATTAAATCTGATATCGGTGCCAAGCATTCAGAGATTTCATTTGAAATATTCCACGATTGAATATTCTAGTTAAGTAAGATGGAATTTTCAGGGTTACCATTCATTATTCATAGTCCTTCATCACTGAACTCATAAACTTCTGAAAAAAAAAGCTTTCCTATTGAGGACCATATAAGCCATTGCAGTCTTCCAAAACTGAGAAAAGCTATGACAAGAATTGGAAAAAAAAAAATTCTTGCAAATTTAAATGCTAGTCCCATAGAACTGCCAATTCGGTTTAATATAATAATTCACATTGGATATGAAAAAAACAATTATTTTTTGCAGCTCATATTCATTTTAATTTTTTCGAACTATTTATACATGTCTATTCACATAGTTAACTTCTCAAAATGAATCGTTTGAATTATTATCTACAATTTACTTCCTGATCTTATCAATCTCTTTCATTTTATTACCGATAATCTCATAAGGTTTCGGAAGATAAAATGGTTTTTGTAGAGGTAGGTATGTTTAATCAAAATCAGTATATTCTTCTCAGGTGGGATCAAGCGAGACGGAAAGGTGAGGAAGAAAAGAAAAGGCACATTCCATAAACATACGGACGAAGCACTCAAAGTCCCTTTTCACACTATTCTCGATCCTCTGCACAACTTCGCTGCCATTATATTTCATGAATTGTTGCTGAAACTTTTTCCATCTCGAAAATTACTTTTTCGTAAACTAGGATCTTGACAAATTTTCTCAAATTCTAAAATATTTGAACAAGCCATTAAATGATAATCGATGTATCAGTAGATTCTGTAAAATAATTTTACATTAGTACGTTTCAACTTTAGTAGAAACGTACTAATAACATTCTTACTTGACATCCTAACTGAAGCGCACTGTTTCACACATTCTAATTTTTCACGTGAGGGGGTTGAAAGGGGTTAAAAGTTGTGCATGAACAAAACTGTAATGGTCGACTTTCATTCGGTGACAAATTTCATCAGGTACCATCGTCTCAAAGTAAATGAGCCATGAAAAGTGCACATACTGAAAACTTTGAAGTAAATAATTTTTCAAAAAAAAAATTTTTTTCTTGAAAATTTCTGCATGCCTGTGAAGAAGATACAAAAACCTTGCCAAAAAAGTACCTGATGACCTACTTTCCCTTTTCAAAAATTTAGAGGGCTGATGAGGATGGCAGAGGGTGAAACAAGAATTCTTCAAAAAAGCATATAAATTTGGTAAAAGTGAAACAAAAACTGACCTGTTGCAGGATTTTGTTGCCAATTTTTCTTCTCAGAAAATGAATTTGTTCCATAATTTTGAAGCGCACTGTATATTACGAGTTTCTCTCCTTGCGGATTATCGAAGAAATGTATTCTTCATATAAAAAGAAAAATGAATCGTCTGGTAATAATTAATGGGTATTTCTATATGGCGCGTTCGATTTCGGGAAGTATACCATATAAACTTTTATCAGTCAACTTTGGTTCACAATTTTACATACAAGACCTACAATGAAATGTTTTCTTAGGTAATACCTATATGAAAGACATATGAAGAGGTAACTTCAATTGTGTTTTCATTATTATCCAGAATGTGGCGAGAAGAAATATGATTTGTGTCTAGTCGAATTCATTATGGTGGACGAAGAACAAAAACATATAATTTAGGTGAAACTTCGTGTTGTGGATGAAACTGGCACATTATGCATTCATTAAAGTTTAATTCTGGAAGCATTTTCGAACCATTGCAGGGTCGCTATTCTTGATTGCGATGGTATTAAACGCTTTCTATCGTTCCATACAGATCCACCGCATTTCCTTGACACCAACGTGCAATCGCCCACTTATTTTTACGCGCTTGTTCTGGGAAAAAGCGCGTTGTCATTTCGCCACAATGTCTATAATTTTCGAATTTTGAGCCGAAAATGGTATTAAACGATTAGGTTGAACTCCCTGAAGAAGAATCCGTGGTCAAATTCAATTCTGGCCGTCCGTCCGTAAGTGCTCTAACTCTCGTAGGACTAGCAACTCGAAATTGACTGATTATGTTCGAAGTCTGGTTGAGTTTGTTAATGGGTAAAATGGGTCGGATAGGTTCGGAGTTAGGCCCATTTGAGATTTTGAAAAATGTTCAATCGAAAATTTTTAAAATTTTTGTTGAAAAATCATTTTTGCTCGGAAACTGTTGATAAAATTTCAACGAAATATGGCAGAGACCTTAGAGTATGTATCCAACAACTATATCCAAGATTTCGTTTCGATTTGATGTTAACTTTCGGACATATAAGGAAAAAAGTGAGTCAAATTTCGATGGTCTATGATTTTAACGTTATTTGCGCAATATCTCAAGAAGTACTGATGCAAACAGATTGAAACTTCGTAACCATTAGAAGAATACCAACGCGTAACTAAGTGCTTTGATTTAGTAGTTAGAAAATAAAAAAAATATTTTCAAAATTTTTCACTTTCTGTGAACTATTTTTTTTCGGGGACTAACGAAAAAATTTCTATGAAATTTGGCATATACTCAATGTGACTCTAACTCTCGAAGGACTAGCAACTCGAAATTGACAGATTATGTTTTCAGTCTCGGTTGAGTTCGTTAATGAGTGAAATCGGTCGAATAGTTTCGGATTTAGGCCCATTTGAGCTTTTAAAAAATGTTCAATCGAAAATTTTTCAAATTTTTGTTGAAAAACCTTTTTTTGCTCGGAAACTGTTACTCAGATTTCAACGAAATATGGCAGGGACCTTAGAGTACGTATCCAACAACTATATCCAAAATTTCGTTCCGATCCGATATTCACTTTCGGACATAAAAGGAAAAAAATGAGTCAAATTTCAATGGTCTCTATGGTTTCAACGTTATTTTCGCAATATCTCGAGAAGTTCTGATGCAAACAGATTGAAACTTCGTAGTCATTAGAAGAATACCAAATGCTTCAATTTAGTAGTTAGAAAATTAAAAAAAATATTCTGAAATTTTCCACTTTCTATAAACCTTTTTTTTTCGGGGACTAACGAAAAAAAAAATTCTAAGAAATTTGACATATACTCAATGTGAGTCTAACTCTTGAAGGACTAGCAACTCGAAATTGTCAGATTATGGTTGAAGTCTCGATTGAGTTCGTTAATGGGTAAAATCGGTCGAATAGTTTCGGAGTTAGGCTCATTTCAAATCTTGACATTCATTTCTCGATATCTCATGAGGTCCTGATCCGATAAGATTGAAACTTTTGCATATGGTTTGAGAATACCAACACGCAACTAAGTTCAAAATTTCGTGTAAATTCTGTGCTTAAAAAATGTTCAATCGAAAATTTTTCAAATATTTGATGAAAATACTTTTTTGCTCGGAAACTGTTTCATCAAATTTCAACGAAATATGGCACAGCCCTTAGAGTACGTATCCAACAACTATGTCCAAGATTTTTTTCCGATCGGATATCTTCTTCCGGACATAAAAGGGAAAACTGAGTCAAATTTTGATGGTATCTGTAATTTTGACGTTATTTCCGCAATATCTGAAGAAGTACTGATGCAAACAGATTGAAACTTTGTAATCATTCGAAGAATACCAACGCGTAACTGAGTGCTTTGATTTTGTAGTTGGAAAATAAAAAAAATTCTAGAATTATTCCCCATTTTTTTTCGGAGACTAACGAAAAAATTTCTATGAAATTTGGCATATACTCAATGTGACCCGCTATTCATATTATCGTAAATATAGGAAAAAATTGTCTAATTTCGGTGTCAATTAAAATATCGAGGTTTTTTCCTCAATATCGCAAGATATTTAGATGCCATCAGATTGAACCTTTGTGGTTAGTTGAAGAATTCCTACGTGCTACATGATTTGAATTTTGCATGGATATAGTAGTAAGAAATTATTTTTAAAATCATTATTCGCAAATTTTCGTAAGTTTTGTTGAAAGTTTTTTTTTCGGGGACTATTGATAATATTTCGATGAAATTTGGTACAGATCTTGAAGTCGATATTTCAATTCTATCCGATGTCCATTCACGGAAAAAAGTATATTGAATTTCGTTGTTATTCGAAATGTTGTGGTTATTTTATATCCTCAATTTCCCAAGAAGTACTTTCGTGATCAGATTGACATTTCGTGACCAGTTGTGAAATACTGCCGCTCAACATTACAAATTGCCTTGAGGATAATCATGGTGAAAAATGTGAAAAAGTTTTTATTGACAAAAATTGGTTTTCGGATTCCATGAATCAGACTGCAATAAAATTTGGCACAAACTTTCAAGTCATCACTCAAAAATATTCATTTTTGGAGATATTGGAGAAGAAATATGTAATATTTCGTGGTTGTTGAGGAAATTTCGACAGTAACTCAAGAAGAACTACCGCGATCAGATTTAAACTGCGTTTATAGTTGAATTCCATTGCGCGATTTTAGCGAAACTTTCAAGGGATCGTACAGGCAGAAAACTTTTCACGAACTATTCATCAGATTTCAGAGTAATCTAACGCAGACCTTGAGGTCACATTTCATCAACAGTCTTCAAAATTTCAGTTTGACCGTATACTAATCTTCGAAATTATTTGAAAAAAAGTTGTTGATTTTCTTGCTTTTTTCGTATATATCGTTGTTATTTTCGAAATACCTCCATGATCTGATGATGATGAAACATGGTAACTATTAATCAATTATTTTTTAGGTTTTTTCTGGGTTTTCACTTCCAATATCTGAAACAGAACTATTAAAAATCAAATAAAAAATGTTTTTTCATGAGAATAGAAATAGACCTAACTTGGCTGATTTTACTATAAAAAGAGGTAGAATTAAAAAATTTTCAAACCAAATGAATCTGTGTTGCTGTGTTTTCTCAAAAATGTTAATTTGACAAAAGTCTCAAATCAAAACGAAAAATCGAAAGAAAATAATTCTTGGAATTTCCTCCTTTGTTTAATGAAAGAGTCAGATTTGCACTCTGAAACGTCACAGTTCGCTTTGTTTATTTTTTGTATTGTTCCTGTTTTATTCATGAGGCAATTTGTTTTACAAGAAACTGCCCTTGACACAAATAGTTTAATATTGCAATCCGCAAGGGCGTTTTTCATGAAAAAATAATTTTACTAATTTTTAATAGTTCTGTTTCAGATATTGGGAGTGAAAACCCAGAAAAAACCTAAAAGTGATGCGGAATCCTTCCAAAATAAGCTTAAATCGATACTTAGTTGCCAATTGCTTATCAGTGAGTTCGTGCGAGTTCAATTAGATCAATGAAAAACGAACATTTCAACATTTGTTTTTCAAATATTTTGTAGACGGCTGATGGTCCTCATGAAATTAATTCCGCCTGAATCTTCAAGGTGCAATTTTAATTTAAATACTGGATATAAGTTCGAACCGATTCGTAGTTTTGGAAATGCTAGAAAAAATAAATTTTGAATTCGCAATAATTGGATTTTACCAATTCGCAAATTGGGTCTTTTTACTTCAACTCCAAACCTACAGTGTAAGTATCAAGTCTCCAAGCAGTCTTCCAAAACATATTTTATTTACTATCGGCGGTTAGGACGCTCGCAACCACAATAAATTCCCAAAGAAACGACTTTTCTTGATATTTGGGGAACTAATCAAGCGATTATATATAAACATCGTAGTTCGATGAAACATTACAAAGCTCAACTTTCAGCTGAATTTTATTCAGATCGTACGATTTCTGATTTCTTTTGGAAAAAATTTTGTATCTTTATATTTCACCTACAAATTTCAGTTCGATCCTCGGTTCAATACGGAAATAATTCTCGAAGATATAAAAATATGTCTTTCCTGATTATTTTTGTATCGTTATTACAATAGTCAATAGGTCTCATGAATGAATTTTTTTTATCATTGGAATCGGATATTCTGTCCGCGAGACTACTGAAACACTTCAACTGCAATTTTTAATGAGAAAACGACATTTTGAATTTGGCTCCATATATTGGCTGTTCAAACGGAAGAAACTTCGCGCTTTGTGTCACGTACCGGGATATATCCAATGTCTCTCTCGTCTACTTTTCTCTCCAACAAGTTAGTAGACGATGTCGGCTGTATCAATTAATTTTGCAATAACGAGTGACATAGAAGGCGATTTGACGTGTTTCAACCGGTTCGACCTTGAGTCCCGATTTGACCATTTTCAATACCGAATTATTCAAAATTCACGATTTGTTGAAGTGTATGACAGCATTCATTATGACTTCATATCAATATAGAATGATAAAAACATGAAAATATGATAATTCTCTTTACATGGAAGGGACCGATTGAGAGTACATCGAAGAATTTCATGACTATCCTGAGCAATTTCAAACTGATTTAAACAGCTGCATCTAAAGAACCAAAAGTGCATAATTATATGGTGGCGAGGGAAACGAGACAAAATTTACGGAAGATAAGGAAACAGACAATTATTACATTGTTCTGGGCCTACCGTTTTTCAGTCTATTAAGAGTCCTGAGAACATTCCGTTTTTGATCAGATGAGCCAGCTGATTTGTGTTAGGGCTGATTTTGATGAAATACTGTTGCGACCAGATATGACCAGATACAAGAGCTTCCTACAGAAATTCCACCCGACCAATCTTTTTGAATATATGCACTAGCCTTGATTCAAATTGTTAATTATTAATTTTCAAATGAACTATGAGGACATCTTATTTTCAGTATGTTTTTCAACATTCGAAAACTCAAAAGATGCGAAAGAGTTATATATTAAATACTGAAGGAAAAAATTATATCGTTCAAAATTCATACGCCACCATATTTTTGGTAAAACTCCATCGTATTTCAAACATAGAAAAACATTCCCAGGATTTGTTCCCTATTGAAGTCTCAGAATAGAGAGTTGCTTCATTTATTGTGAAAAATTCTGAACCAGGTTTCAAGTGACTCTATTTTACCTAGATTTTCCTGTGCCTGCTACCATTATGAATTTTGGAGCCAACTTAAACAACTTCAGTGAAAAATTATAAGTTAGTTCGTAGAACAGTCAAGATTATCAAACAGAAATTAACAGTTCAATATCGTTCAAAAGAAGTTGGAAGGATTTTTTCAAAATATTGAGATTATTTGAACCTGTTGGATACCCAACTATACACCTTGACATTCTCAATAAAATTGGAAATATTTCAGGGAATTCAGTGAGCGATTCTACAGTGTTCTGCATTGTTTAACATAGTTTGGATATTTTCAGTTTTACTAAATCGGACATTCGAGGGGCTATACTAAGGTCGTAATTCTGTAATTTTTAACGAAAGCTTCGCATTTGTAATTGGCCTAGGCTGTACTCAATAAATAATTAAATGAATAAATATATAAATAAATACCGTTTTCGATTGAATTCTCACGGTTCCTCTTGCTCAGCCATTATGATTTTCCTCTTCACTTTCATTCAAAAAAGGTCCAAAGTGGATGGATTTTGTATCATAATTCTGAGAACGATCTTTTCAAGATCAAAACCGATACTGACAGAAGATTTTCTTCTTTATAGCCGATATATAAATCAATCCTTGTACAATTCATAACCATATCGTAAAAGTTTCCTCAGTTATATGAAATCTTTGTCGGCAACATCTTGCACCTGATATTGAGCAGAGTTCTGGAAACCCTTGAGGAGGCGCCCGTTTTACATTTTATAGGGTCATCATGCACAAATATCTTTTGAAGGTAGGTAGTGTTGAATAGGCAAATATTCTTTTTTGCATGCCGATGGTTTTTCCATCCCTTCACTTTCTAATTCAACGGTTTGCAACGAATTTCTATTCGTAGTTTTCTGTTGTTTGTTGTCGTTTTATATCGAATTGAACGTGCAGAGTAATGCTGGCATCAATTAATTTTAAAATCATTCAATCAACATCGATATAGTTCGAAGGATAGCAGTTGTACTCATTGTTTAATGATTTTATTGTCGGCAATTCATGTACCTGTTGTCTAGGAGATCTGGTTGTTTTGGGTTCACACATTTCCATTTTTTTTTTCAAATAATCAAAGAAGCCTGCACAACGACACCTTGTTTTCTCCTGAATTTAACGCATTTACAATATTACTTGCGGTTATCGGCAACGTTTAGTTAGGCAGACAGCGAGAATGTATATTGATTGACCTTAAGATATTAACGAGGTTTGCTCTTGAAAATAACAGTCCAAATTTCAATTCGATATGCTATTTACCTTCGGAGATATCAGGAAAAATATATGGCAAATTTCGTTGTTATTTGCAATTTTAACGTTATTTCCGCAATATCTCAAGAACCGATGCAATCAGATCGGTTGGAGAATATCAACGCGCAACTGGGTGCAAAATTTTGTGTTGATTCAGCAGTTAAAAAATCTAAAGAAAAAATCTCGAAAGTTTTCGATGAAAAATTTTTTCTCGGATCAGTTTTCAGAGGAATTTGGCACATACTTCAAAATCAGTTGTTTTCAACAACGATTCAAATTTCGATTCTATACGATATTCAATTCAACGAAGCTTGGCAGAAACCTCTGAGTCAGCAGTAATTAACAACACCAGTTCAAATTTCAAGTTGATATGCTATTTACCTCCGGAGATACGAGGAGAAAAATATGCAAAATTACGTTGTTATTTGATATTTTAACGTTATTTCCGCAATATACCAAGATGTACAGTTGCAATCAGATCTTTTTTTCCGGAACTTGGTAATCACATTTAGGGGAATTTTGGCACATACTTCAAAATCAGTAGTATTTAACAACAATTTTCCAAATTTCAATTCGATACGATATTTAAGTTCGGAGTTATCTGTAAAAAATATATCAAATTTCGTTGTTGATATTTTGACGGTATTTCCTAAATATCTCGAGCAGTAAAGAGGCTATCAGAGCAAAACTTCGTAATTATATACCAACGCGAAACTTATTGCAGAATTTCGTATGGATCCAGTTGTTACAGAATTTTTGTAATCATTCCGTCACGATGTCTGTAATTTTCGAATTTTGAGCTAAAATTGGTCTCAAACGACTACGTTGGACTCACTGATGAAGAATCCGTGGTCAAAAGTTCGTTAATGTGCCAAATCTGCCAAATGGTTTTTGTGCTACAGCGATTTGAAATTTTGATTTTTCAATAATTCGAAAAATGTTTATCTGATCGAAATGAAACTTGGTTGGACGATGAAAAGTATCAATAAGAAGAATTATCCATGGAATTCGAAAAAAAACATATTTTTTAAAATTTTTTTTGAATTTTTTCTTGAAAATTTTTATATTTCATTGAAATTTTACTGAAATTTTCAAGTCACCATTTCGCATTGTGAAGAAGCGCGTAACAGCTGCTGACTTCACGTCAGTGGTTTTCTAGATTTTTTTCCCGGAAAATGTTGATGAGATTTCATCTGAATAACACGCATACCTAAAACAGAGTATTCAATAGCCATGTTTCGAATTTCAATTCAAGAAGATATTTACTTTCGGAGATATTTGGAAAAAAATATGTCAAATTTTGTTGAATGTAATTTTGTAGTTATTTCCTCAATATCTCAAGAACAACAAAATAGATCACATCGAACTTCGTTTTTATTTGAAGGATATCAACGCGCCACTTACAGCAAAGTTTCGTGAGACTTCAATGGTTGGAAATTTTTGAAAACGTGGTTTTTCTGAAATAATCCGACTGGTCCGCATGCAGTAAATTTTGTAAAAAATATTTTTAGGGTGTTTTACGAAAGTTTTTTTTTCAGAAACTATTTATCATAGTAATTTGAATAAAATTTCGCTCGCATCTTAAAATTTGTATTTAACTAGAGTGTTCCAACTCTCAGTTAGATACCGTTAATATTTTCGGAGTTATTCTAAAAATTATGTCAAATTTCTCATTTTTTCTTCGGTAGCGTTGATTTTTCCAAAATGACTTGAAAAAACATTCAACATTGATGAATTGGTTACTAGTGTCAGAATTCTGATAAACATCCTGGTACGTAATTTCGTGATGATCATGTTTTCAAAACAATCTGAATTTTTTTTCGAATAGTCAATATTCTGCAATTTCCGGTTAATATTTTTTTTTACGAAATTCTGGATGAACCTTCAAGCTGACACTTTTCAATAGATTACTGGATTTCAATTCAATCTCATCTGTATTTTTGGAAACATAGAGAAAATAAAATTTTGAATCTGAATTCACGAATTAGGCCTTCGTTATTGAGGTTCAAACCTACCCTGAAGATATCGAGTTTCTTAATTGTTTCTATCGTAAGTTATTGTGTTAATGATCGGCCGTTCGGTCAATTTTCAGTTCATGCACAATTCTGTGTGGAACATATGGAGAATTTTCTTTCAGTTTTTCTCATAAAGCGATCATCAGAATCATCAGGATCATCAGAGTTTCCGACTAGTTACTTGATTTCATCGTGATCGGATCAGTTCGATTGGCGATATTTTGGAAATAACGATACCTCGGAAATATCCATGACATCCAAATTTAATACAGTATTTTCCAAATGATCAATATTGAATTAAACACTGCTGTTAGCCCAGCAAAGTAAGTGCTAAAAGAGGATCAAGCTCCTAAGAATTGCTAGAGCTGGAAAACATATTTACCCCCTTAGGTGGTCCTGAATATCGGGTATTTTAGTTCGCGATGTTTTCTGGGTTCAGATTCAAGAGTCTAAAAATGCCCAATTTCCACATTTTTTTCAGTATTTCGCTATTTATTGTAACTGGAAAAATTCGCAGAAAATATTATTCCATTCTTTTTCGAAACACTTTGAAGCGTCGAATGTCGTTCCGAACCTAGAAATCGGTCGAGCCACAATCGCCGGTCAAAGATAGGTGATTTTTACGAACTTATCTTAACAATTGACAACCCTCAACTTCCAACGCCTGTAGGTAGGAAAGGGCGACGCCGAAAAAAAAATTTCGATATACCAAACTTTCAGGAAATGATATGAACTTTTGATCGAAAAAATCCAACTCAAGAAACTTTGTCTTAACTCAAAACTTACAACTTTCTTGCATTCTTCTGGTGAGTCATGATGGTTAACCAGTAATCAGAACTCGATATGATGATTTCTTTAGTTCGAATTGATGTGAATTGCGGAAAATTCGCAGTTCTTAGGCTCTCAAATCTGAAGCACAACCTAGAGACCGTCGCAAACTCAGATACCCGTTACTCGGGATAGATCCTAAAGCTGTTGAAGTGATTTCCAGTTCTCGAGCAATTTTTTGGAGCTAGAGCACAATTTTCCTGGGTTTTGTCGAATGGTCGTTCTCTGTCAAGTTTCATTGAAATCTGATGAAAAGTTCCCGGAATATGAGTTTGGACTACTATTTGGATTTTTAAAAATTTTTACCTGTATGGTCGCACAGAGCTATAATTAGATAACATTTGAAATAGTCACGAAAGTTGGCATGTTTATTTTCCAATACTTCCAATAATGAACACTTGATTTCAATAATTTTTTTAGGGGTTTCACTTCCAATTTCTGAAACAAAACTATCAAAAATTAAATAATAATGGTATCTTCATGAAAAAGGTCCGTGCGGATTGCAGGATTGAACTATTTGTCAAGGGCAGTTTCCTGTTTTGCCTAGTGAACAACACAGGAACAATACAAATGATAATCAAAGCGAACTGTGGCTTTTCAGAGTCTAGATCTGACTTTTTTATCAGACAAAGGATAAAATTTCAAGAATTATTTTCTTTCGATTTTTCGTTTTTTTTTAATGGATACTTGAAACTAAGCTGAAACTCGAAACACTGTTGTTGAAAGATGACTTCAGGAAACGCGCAAAATTTTATTTAAATCTGGGGTACACCTTCCGAAAAACAGTTTGTCGAAGAAAAATTCGGATTATTAGTTTTTTTCATTTCAACTCATATAATCCTCACAATATTTTACATACAGGGTGTTTCATTGGTAAATGAACATACGGTAACCTGAGCTAGAGTTGAGTCCAAAAAACCTATATATGATAGGTCTAATCAATTCCATATTCTTCCCGCACGTTATTTTGCTCATAGAAAACTTAAGAGAAAGATTCAATTCAATATTTGGATTCCAATGAATTCTTAGAAAATGAGTTGATTGTAATAAAATCGGAAAACATTAGGTTGATATTTGGAACGTCTTTCACAGGTCGATCGATTTATATCCAAATTCCAAAAAAATTCCTGGTCCGTATCTGAAAAATATTGGAGCTCTTGCAAGCCGAGATTCAACACACTGTATATTGAAATTTTGAGATTTAATTGAGATATTCGAAACGAGCAGAAAATGTTCAATGAGGTTCAGTAGATTCTATCGTCCCGCACGTTATTGTGCTCCTAGAATACTTTTTGAATTCCAAAAAAAATAAAAATTGAATTGTGAGAAATTTATTTGTATTGTATCCCACGAGGGATTTTTCGAGTAGACTTTGGTTCAAGTTATTATTTGTCTGTGTTAGTTTCACACAAAATCCATATCATCATAATGCCTCATAAATTTTCGAATCAAGAATATGCTGATATTTCTTTCGTGTATGGTTATTGTGACGGGAATGGTAGAGCAGCTCTACGGGAATATCAATCAAGATTCTCCAGTAAATGATTACCATATCATAGAACTTTATCTACAATTTTCAATCATGTTCGCGAAAATGGCCGGTTTCCTACATCGAAAGTGAATAACACACAAGAAAGGCGACACCTTGACATCGAAAAAGACATCCTTGATATCGTAGGGACACATGCAGAAGTTATGGCACTAGAGGAATACAAATATCAAATCATTTAAAGAAAAAAATTCTCAATATAATTACAATGAACTAATTTGCTAAGAATTTATTGGAATTCAAATATTCAATTGAATCTTTCTCTGAAGTATTCTATGAGCAAAATAACGTGTGGGACGATGGAATCTACTGAACCTCATTGAACACTTCTGCTCTTTTCGAATATCTCAATTAAATCTCAAAATTTCAATATACAGGGTGTTGAATCTCAGCTTGCAAGAACTCCAATATTTTCCAGATACGGACCTGGAATTTGTTGGGAATTTGAATATATATCGATCGACCTGTGAAAGTTAATCATACTTTCCAAATATTAACCGAATATTTTCCAATTTACTTACAATGAACTCATTTTCTAAGAATTTATTGGAATTCAAATATTCAATTGAATCTTTCCCTTGAGTTTTCTATGAGCAAAAAAACGTGCGGGAAGATAGAATATACTGAACCCCATTGAAAATTTTCTGCTCTTTCTGAATATCTCACTCAAATTTCAAAATTTCAATATACAGGGTGTTGAATCTTAGCTTGCAAGAACTCCAATATTTTTCAGATACGGACCTAGAATTTTTTGGTAATTCAAATATGAATCGATCGACCTGTGAAACTTGAACATATGTTCCAAATATCAACATAATATACTGGGTGCTTCAAAAGTTATGAGAAATTGAAATTATCAGTGAAAACATGAACCACCCTGTATCTCAGTTATGGAACTGATTAGACCCATCATATATAGGGTTTTTGGACTCATCTAGGGCTCTAGCTCAGGTTACCGTATGTTCATTTACCAATGAAACACCCTGTATAGATGCACAGCGATATTCCAAAAGAAGTCACGAAGTCTGATTGCGTCATTGCTTTTTGAGCTATTCTGGAAATATTCCCAAAATATCGAAGAACAACGAAATTTGAAACATTTTCCCCATTGTTGTACGCCTGAATCCTCAATAAGAAAAAAACGGGAATATTTACACAAACGATGTATGAGACGAGTCATTATACATAACAATTTAGCCCTCATTAACAATTTGGGGGCAATCTTGATAAAATTCGTTTACAAAATAATTTAAAAACAAAAAAAAATAACATTTACTTAGCATTATATTTTTAATTTTTTTTTAAATGTACATAATTAAGGGACTTCAGAGTTTTTGGTAAACAGTTATACATTTTAATACACTGATATGATGGAGAGTTCTCAAATTTGTAATATTTTACAATAGGTAGTTCTTTTTCAGATACTGGGAGTAAAAAATAATTCAAAAACCTCCAAAAATAGCAGATAGTCACCGATACCAACACAATTAATTGAAAACAAGTTATTTCTGATTTCGGAGGTTGAAAATTTAATGTCTCCAGGTTTTTTTTCAGATATTAGGGCTGAATGGACGGTCAGTGATGAATGTGACCATGAATTCCTCAGCAGTATCATTAAAGATTATAGCAAAAAAAAATTTTTCGCTAAGATAAATAATGCTATATTATACAACTGAATTGAATCCGATATCAGTGACGAGCATTCAGAAATTTAACTTGAAATATTCCACGATTAAATATTCCAGTCAAGTAAGAATGGGATTTTTCAGGGTTACTATTCATTACTCATAGTCCTCCATCACTTAACTCATAAAGTTTAGAAAAAAAAGCTTTCCTATTGAGGACCATATAAGCCATTGCACTCTCCCAAAACTGAGAAAAGCTATGACAAGAATTGGATAAAAAAAAATTCTCGCAAATTTAAATGCTAGTCCCTTAGAACTGCCTATCCGGTTTGAGATAACATCCGAATTTTTGGGAATGCCGCAAAGAGAGAATAATTCAGAAAAGACTGATAACAAGTACAGAGGCACAAAAGATCCTCAGCTGTTTTGAATTATAGTAGTTGCAATAAAGAATGAAGTATGAAAAATATTGAACACTTCGCCTAAACGTGCTTTCGGGTTCTAAAAACGAGGCAATAAATACATTTATGAAAGGACTCACAAATAAAGCAGCAGCCCCGACAACCCGAATATTTCATGAAAAATCGACAAAATAGTTTTGAACTGGCATAATCTGTAACACAAGAAATTTTTCAGTGTTTCTTTCACGACAATTTGGAATACATCACTACGAACACTCAGGAAATCATTCCAAAGTTTTTGGTTGAATAATTCATTTTTGCAGGCATGTTTTGGGGAACAGCGTGTAATCGTTTGGTTCAAATGTCTGTAATTTTCGAATTTGGTACCGAAATTGGTCTCAAACGACTAGGTTGGACTCAGTGATGACGAATCCGGTATCAAAATCGATTCTGTCTGGTCAGCCGGCAGGTCAACGACACGAAAACTGCCGAAAGAAGCGGGCTACCGACTTGATACTTAAGTTCGTCAATGGGACAAATCGATCGAAAGGTTTCGGAGTTATATTTTGAAATTAATTCCCTGATATTTCAGAAACTACTCATGTAATTGAAATGAAACTTAAGTTAGTTGATGCATAACAACGCACAACTTTTCACGAAATTTCGTTGAAATCACACTATCAGTAAATCTTGAAAAAAATTTTTGGAATTTATCCTTTCTGAAACTGTTCAGAAAATCCGGAAAAACCAATACTTACTTTGAAAATTCGCAGTGTACCAAATCTCTTTTGATACGGCTTCCAGAGATATTTGTCAAAGAAATATGTATAATTTCGTGTTTTTTTTCTCGATATCGTTGTCTTTTCCGGAATAACTTGAAAATACTACTTGAATCAAAATGAAACTTGGCAGCTAGTTTGAAAATGCTGATGGACAACTTTGTGCGAAATTTCTTGATGATCGTGTCATTAGAACAATTTGAAAAAAAATTTCGAATTTGCTCTTTTTAGAATATTCTATAGTCTGTGATCTTCTGATCATATTTTCCTCGTGATATTCAGTATGAACCTTCGAACTGTCATTTTTTGGGGAAGTTCCTGATTTCAATTCGATCTTATCTGTGTTTTTGGAAATATAGGAAAAATAACGTGTTTAATGGGTATATCTGCGGAATCAACGGATGGATTCTACCCATCCAAGCATTCGGCCTTCGTAATTAAGGTCCAAACCTACTCTATAAATATCGAGTTTCTGAGTTGTTTCTTTCGGGAGTTATTGAAGGTATTGTGTTCACGGTCGGCCGTAAGGTAGGTTCTGGGCTTAATTATGAAGGTTGAATTCGTTAATGGTAAAATCCGCCCAATGGTTCATTGCCAAAGTGGTCATCTCAATTGAACATGCGCGCAAAAGCTGCTGCCTTCACGGCAGTTTCATTTTTAGGTTTTTTCCCAGTAGTTTCTCCCGCTAGAATAAGTTATTCAACTTGATCTTGATTAGGTTGTATATTTTCATCAGCATAGTGTAGTATAACAGAACGTTATTATTCGGCCAAATGTCTGTAATTCTCGAATTTCTGCATATAAAAAGGTTAATGTTTGGCTTCCGCGAAGAAAACACCGAGGTCAAGTTTAATTCGGTCCGGCCATTCTTATGTGCTCTGAGGGAGACCGAGTTATACTAATCCAAAAAATTCAGGTTAGTTCCTCAATATCTCAAGAAGTACGAGTGCTTCAGTTCAAAGCTTCGTGATCAGAAGTAGATAACATACACGCAACTCAATGCGAAATTTCACAAGGATCGATTTGTTTATCGCAAATTCCAAATTTTTCAGTAATAAAACTATTTTTTGAGACTATTTGGTCATTTAAGAATATTTTTCGATTTTTCAATTCAAACCGTCGTTTATTTTCGAGGATATGTTAACAAAAATATGTCAAATATCCTTGTCTGTTTGAGTTGATTTTCTCCATATAACTGACGAAATCAGATTGAATCTCCTTAAAGAATATTAGAACTTCATGCAAAATTTTCGAGAAGCACTGAAGTGAAGTCAAGAGCTTTCACGCTCTTGTTCAAATTCGTTGTTGAAGCAGTCATCTGTTCACTATTGACCTCGCCAAACGCAGCTCTTCTCCAAGTGTCATCATGTTCAGATCGATATTTTTTGAGTTATTTTAGAAATAAATCCATACTAAGAAGTTACATATTTTCTTCCCAACTTCTCGAAAGATTAACGTACGATTAATCTGATATTTTGAATACTGTTGCTACATAGGGAATTTAAGGTATTAGCCAAACTTCATCGAAATCTACTGAATAGTTTCCATAAAAAATTTTGGAAATTAAATTAGTTTTTCAATTCTCTACTTACACGATCCTCACAAAATTTCGAAAGAATGTGGGCATCGTTATTCTACCACTACCTACGATGTTTATATTTGATTGCCCTATTCCTTCATTAGTAATCTCAGACTTTCCATTAGCCCAGGCATGTGGCATAGTTCGTTTCCAATATCTCCTGAAATAACTATCCGATCAAACAGGAATACAAATTCTTAACATTTTGGACAAATTGCACAAAAGATATAAAATTTTGACAATAACATGGAAATCCTAGATAATTGCAAAATCTATGTATTAATTACGGTATATAAAGCGGCGGTAGCTCAGTGGTTAGAGCGCAAGCCTCATGGTCGTAAGGTCTGGAGTTCAAGCCCTTGGCCGGAAAATAACTTTTCCGGTTTTCAGGGGACCGTCCAACCATTCGCTGTTGGGTAAACAAGCAAACTAAGCTTCTGAGGGGTTTTGTTGAAGCCTAGGATAGTCGGAAAAAAATACGAATACAAATACAAATGCAGAAGGAATACGAAAGCAGCCGACTGTATCAATCAGTGAGTCGTATGTCATCCTGACATAATACATGTCACAAGTTTTTCACTTTATACCCGATATTTTATTAGATTTCTAGTTCGAAATGGACAATTATGGATCTATGGGAGATGATTCCCCAATAAAGGGGCCTGTAGCGTTCTTCGTTTATCTGAGGATCTGAAAATCATCGCTTGGAGGACTGAACCTGGTCGAAAGACCCTCTCGGTCATGAGCAAATGTAGGTGATATTATTTACTGCTTCCTTCTGGTTTTCTGTCCCTCTTTCTGTTTCAGATATTATGTCAAGATATTTTGTCGAAATGAATTCAAGATGACGAAAAAATTATTTTCCAATGAAAAAGATGCTATCCATCTTCTATAAACAAATTACTACACTTATACGGGGAGACAGAGTTTTTCCTGAGGTTTTTATCTGTGCTCTTGTATCATACGCAAATAAGTATGGTACCCCGTTCACATTTCCTCTGCTAACACTGTGATATATCTTAGAATGTAATGCTCGTTCTCAAAAGAATATATATATATAGTGAGTCGTGATTGTCATGAGTGCCAAGGTATAAAGAGCAAACAGTATAAATTACGGCTCATTAATTTCTCAGCATGCTTTATGTTGCCAGTAGCCGCGAGAAATATCAGAATGCGTGAAACTTGGACGTTAAAAAGAGAAAACGGGATGTCGGTCTGCGGGATTCAGTGATTATTTTTTGAATTTTTTTTGGGATTTACTTAACTCTTTTGTGAGAACGCGCAATGTTATTAATTTTTTCATTTTTCACCACATAACAGTTTTAATATTCCCGAAAATTCTTGAATATTCAAAATTGGCAACATTGCGCATTTGTGAATTTTTTTCTGCCATTCGCACCCAAAAATTCTTTGAGAAAAAACGGAATCTGGCCCCCAAAAGTCACCCCGTTATTTTCAAGGTACTGTTTGCTCTTTAAAGGAATACTGGAAAGAAATTTACAAGGTTCGTTCAGGCGTCAGAAAAATAACTCCAATTTCTGTGAAAAATAAATTCTATTGTTCTAATTAATTGAACGATTACGAAATGAAGGATTCCTTCCTCGACTCAAAATACTCAGTTTCAAGTAGAAAAGGAATTAACATGATATTCTGAATTAGGACTGATTCAGTCTTTAGAATATACAGCGGCAAGTCATGATATATTTTATTGCTTGATTATTTTCGTTTCTTTCATTCTGCTGGCGTTCGACTCTACCTACCTACTTGGGATTCAGATCAATTGCAAACCGAAAATGACCTCTACAGTAAGTTTCCTCAACAATTCACAATCAATAATCGCCGAAATCTGTATTGGGTTTTTGTTACTGAAAAGTACGTATCCGAACTGATCTGAAACAGAGGAACCTTCTATATTGTGAAGCGTCAAGGCGTATTGTATACAGGGTGATTCCGGAGGAGACCGTCAGATTTTGGAATAAGTTTACACTAGTCAAGACAGTCTCGAAACAATGTTTGGTTTATGGTTGGGGGTCTCTATTGAGAATATACAGGGAGATTTGTGCGATTCGACCGATTTTACTTTAATTGATAACTTTGGTATGGCTTATTCGATTTTAGAGAAATTTTCAGCGAAGTCCAATATTGATGAAGACATTCATTAATTTCAAAGTTTTTTTCAAAATAAGTGGTTGTTATTGTGATAATTACAGGTTAATTGAGCAGGTTGAAAAAACACCCTGTACATCGCATTTTCAAAACCACGCTATCTGTTTACGATTCTACTATTATAAGTCATTATTTAAGAGTTTCTAATTTTTTTGGCACACTTCTAGTTTTCTGAGAAAATTCCATCAAAAAAAGACTATGTCGAAATTTCGCTCCAATCGATTCTACTTTCATTGATAACTTTGGTATGGCTCATTCAATTTTGATGAAATTTGCAGTATAGAACAATCTGAACGAGAACATTCAATAATCGCAAAAGTCTCCCAAAATACAGTGTTGTAATTGTGATAATTTCAGAATTTCAGATTAATTGTGCAGTTGAAAAAAATAAATATATGGTAGTCTTAATCTCCATCATGAAAACGCTTCATGATGGAAGACTTCAGAATTTACGTTTGAGAAAGTTTTCTTCATAATTCGAACATTCTATAAAAAATTTTCGTTATTTCAGGAGACGTTAAAACGTCCTATCATGGAATGTCATCAAATACTCCAGAGAAAAATGTCAGTTTTTGCAATTTTCATGGAATATCTCATCTTGTCCCCTCTTTTGTGAATTTAACTTTGGTATAACTACTCTAACCAATCTTTCTCATTGAGAAAAAAACTAGCACCAACAAAGAGAAAAAAACTCAAATCATACGAAAACAAGTTTAATATTATAAATTTGAATATTGAAGCGATTTCCAAGGACAAGAGTGATTATTTATCGAAATTGTCTGTCGACTGTGGCGCAGAGGTTATACTTCTTCAGGAAACGCACACTGCAACCGAAGAAAAACTTCGTGAAAGAGGTTCCATAGCAGGTTATGTATTAATTGATATTCTTTTGGGTCTTTTTTATGGCCTAGCTTGTTATGTAGAGAAATCAGTAGTCAACAATGTTGAATTAATTCGTAAAGGTGAAGATGATGGAGTGTTTTTTATAGCTTTCAAATTTTGTAATATTTTTATCATCAACATTTACGAACCTCCTAATACCCTTTGGCCTAGAAACTTCAACATAATTTTTTCACATCCTTCAATTCATTGTGGTGATTTCAATTGCCATCATAGTATGTGGGGCTATGCGATAAATGATAGAAATGGTTTAGCATTGACTGAGTGGATTGAAGATAACGATTTCCATCTCGTTTTTGACGCAAAAGATAGGTCTTCATTTCATTCATCAAGATGGAATAGGGGATACAATCCAGATTTGAACATAGTTTCTCGTGATAACGATTCAAAACCTCTTTCTGTTAATCGTAAGGTTCTCAATGATTTTCCACGTAGTCAGCATCGTCCAATCTTCATTCGTGTAGGAAATGTTCTTCATTTAAATGCATCTTTACCAAAGCTCAGATGGAATTTCAAAAAAGCTAGTTGGGATCAATTTAGGGAAAAAATTGAAAGTGATATTAGATGGTTTCGCCCTTCTTATAAAAATTATTCCAGATTCATTGGGGTAGTGAAGGCAGCAGCAAAAAATTCATTCCCAGAGGTTTTCGTCAAAATTATGTTCCTGGATGGTCGGTTGAAACAGAACCCTGTTCAAGGAGTATCAAAGTTCGCCAACTCCTGATAAATCGAACTATTGGATTCCATAAACATTGCTCGTAAAAATAAATGGAATGATGAGGTTTCGAATATGAAATTTTACCCATTCGAGTAGAAGTTCTTGGGATGTTCTGCGGAAATTAGGTGAATCAGCCCCTCTTGCTTGGTCATCCTCGAAAATTAATCCGGAACTGATCGCTCGTCGACTTGTAAATGTTTCCAACTCGGTTAAAATTTCTAGTTCAAAGATTAAAGAAATGAAGAAAAATCTACATAGGTTGAGATCATCGCCAACAAGTTTGGATGTTATATCTAGTCCATTCACCATGGATGAATTGAAATCTGCGATAAGGTGTACAAAATCTCGAAAGGCTGCTGGTTTCGATGGGATTTATCCTGAGTTCATGAAACATTTGGGCAAAAAAGCATTATCTTGGTTATTATCTTTCTATAATGATATTTTGAATTCTGGAAATATTCCAACGGAATTTCGTAAGGCAAAAGTAATAGCAATTCTGAAATCTGGGAAAAATTCATCAGACCCAAGTAGTTATAGGCCCATAAGTTTATTGAGTGTACCTTTCAAAATTTTAGAGAGATTAATTTTATTCAGGATAGAATCATCTGTTGAAGATATTCTGCAAAATTGTCAAGGTGGTTTTAGGTAAAATAGAAATTGTTCTGATCAAGTTGTTAGTCTCACTACTTTCATTGAATCAGGATTCAATAAAAAGTTGAAAACGGGGGCTGTATTTGTGGATCTTTCAGCAGCTTACGATACGGTGTGGAAAGATGGTTTAATATTCAAACTCCATAAATTTCTGAAAGGTGGAAAAGTAATTCAATTGATCGAAAATATGTTATCTGACACAAGACTCCGTGTTTTTGTTGATGCTGTTAGTAGTAGGTTCAAAACTTTGAATAATGGACTCCCACAAGGATCAGTTTTAGCTCCCCTTCAATTTAATTTATATTTATGTGATATTCCAGCAACTTCTTCAGAGAAATTCATCTATGCAGATGATATTGCTCTGGCTTTTCCTCACTCTGATTTCAAAGTCATTGAAAACACTCTAAATACTGATTTAGAAATTTTGAAGAATTATTCTGTTGAGTGGCGTTTATGTGCAAATTCTAATAAAACAGAAGTTTCTTGTTTTCATTTGAATAATCAACAGATGTTTAAAACTTTGAATGTTACTTTCAATAATGCCGTTCTGAAACATAATTTCACTCCTAAATATCTTGGAGTACTATGTTAATCGTTTTTGTTTGTCAATGTCATATTTTAATAATTGTAACTAATAGCTTAAAATGTCGTTTCTCCATTTCAGGTAAGATTTTACCTATGTTTGTATATTTCAATAGTAAATAGAATCTCCATTTCAGAGAAACTCAATTTAGTTATTGATCTACAATAAGAAGGAGGGCTATCAATTCATTATAAAACGACATTTTTGCAAGCAACAGAAAAAATGTCAAGATTGAAGTTCTCGTTTCAAATTAAACCAACAGAAGATGGAAAGTCTAATTTTTCAGCTTTAACTTCGATTCAAACTGAGGAAAATAAAACGTTTTTGGTACCTGAAGAGTATCAGTCTATATCTCTTCATAAAGAAATATGTACTTCAAATAATTTTACAAGAGTGAAAAATACATTGAAGAAAAGATATCAAAGAAGGAGTGTATGGATTTCCTTAACAGAAGATTTGAAAAAAGCTTATTTTGATAATGATGGTAATATAATCTTTCAAGATGAGTATCTGGAAGAAGCAAATATGAAGAATTCAGACGTTGATTCAATCAGTAATGAAAATACTTCACTGGTGAAAACCTTGGGAGAGCTAGAAGAAAATCGCAAGAAAAATAAGAAACCAAATGTGAGGAAAATTGCTGAGAGGTTTGTTCTTGAGAAATTTGATGGTAAGAAAAATGTGAATGCATACCAGTGGATGGAGTTCTTCGAAAAAGAATGTATAAGATTCAACATCAATGAAGATGAAGAAAAAGTAGAAATATTTAGAATATTTCTTGATAAATCATGTTTAGAATGGTACAATTCAATGATATTGAAATTAACTGCACAATCTGAGTGGTCAGAATGGAAACAAACATTTTGTCGAACATTCGAGAAAAAAGGCTGGTCCGCTGGTAGATACGCACTATCTTTCAAATACCAAACAGGTACTTTATTAGAGTATGCTATAAGAAAAGAAAGATTAATGCTTGAAATGAGTAGAACTATTGATCAAAGTACAATCATTCAGATAATTGCTGCTGGGTTACCAACATTCATTACTGATAGGATTAATCAAGAAGATATTTTTGAAACAAAAGATCTATTCAATGAAATTGGTAAGCTGGAGCATCTTGTCAATAGAAATAAGTTGGTTAAACAAAACAATGATAGAAAACTGAACATAGATAGGAAACAAAAATGCAGTATCTGTGAAAGATTGAAAAAAGGCGAACGCTTTCATCCTGAATCGTTATGTTGGTATAATGAAAATAATAAAGTTAAAGGGAAAAGAGAAATCAGACTCGTGAACAATTCAGAATTAGAATGCGAAATAAAACATGAGGATTCAAAAAACTTAATGTACCGCCATTAATCAAAATAAAGCTTGTATTGAATAAAAATCTTGAAGTTTTTGGAATATATGACTCTGGTTCAAATGTTTCATTGATAAACTCAAGACTTTTGAAGATAAATAATGAGCACAGAAATAAAGATAATGACACTAACTTAAAAACGATTAATGGCGTAAAAAAATCAAATGGTCTTGTATCATTGGATATAAAAATTTTCGATGTAGAAAAAAAAGTCAATGCGATCATAATAGACGAAAAAAATTTTGATTATGATTTTTTGATTGGACTGGATTGTATAATGAATTTTTACTTGAAACAAGATGAAAATTTGAAAATAAGTCAAGCAGTTCAAACAAAAGAAAAAATCAATTCTAAAATCAATACTTATCTAGAAGAAAATAAAAAGAGCTTATTCATTTCAGAAGGAATTGAAAATTATTCAAAAATGATAGATGATAAATACTCTGTTAACTTCAATGAAGGTATCGAAGAAAGAAATTTTGATCTTAATGTGAACCATTTAAGTTACGATCAGAAATCAAAGATTGATGAATTGATAGCAGAAAACAGATCTATTTTTGCGAAAGATAAATACGATATCGGCACTGTGTCAAGATATGAGGCACATATTGATTTATTGGTTGAAAAGTATTGCTCTAAGAGGCCATATAGATGCACGATGGATGACAGAAGAGAAATTGAAGAACAAATTTCAAAATTATTGGACAGAAAGTTGATAGAGGAATCGTACAGTCCGTTTGCATCCCCAGTAACATTAGCATTCAAAAGGGAAGAAAATAGAAAATCAAGATTGTGCATAGATTTCAGAGACCTTAACAAAATTGTAGTTTCCCAAGCACAACCTTTTCCCCTTATTGAGGATTTGGTCGAAAAAACTAGAGACTGTGAATTTTTTTCAACTCTGGACATAAATTCAGCGTTTTGGTCGATTCCGCTACGAGTCACCGATAGATACAAGACTGCTTTCGTCACACAAGAAGGTCATTTTCAGTGGACTTGTCTACCATTCGGTTTGAAAACTTCACCAGCGATATTTCAGAGAATTATGTCCAATATTATAAGGAAACATAAACTTTCAAATTTCACTGTGTGTTACATTGATGACCTCTTAGTTTTTTCAAAAACTTTCTCTGAACATATGGAACATTTGAAGGAATTGTTTCGAGCAATTAAGGAAGAAGGCTTCAGGTTAAAGTTTGTAAAATGCAAATTTGCAGCTGATTCAATTAAATACCTTGGCCATATTATTCAGAACAATTCGGTTAAACCATTAAAAGATAATTTAACAGCAATTAGAAATTTTCCAGTTCCCAAAAACCAAAAAAATGTAAGGCAATTTTTGGGTAAAATTAATTTTTATCACAAATACGTATCTAATGCAGCTTTACTGTTAGATCCTCTGCACAATCTTCTTAGAAAAGGACAGGCATTTATTTGGACCAGAGAATGTCAAGAATCATTTAAAAAGCTAAAAGATGTATTGTGCACTCAACCAGTATTGACAATATTTGACCAAAACTTACCCATACATATCTATACGGATGCAAGTTTGTTGGGTGTAGGTGGAGTATTAAAACAACCACAAAGAGATGGAGAAGAAAAACCAATAGCATATTTCTCAAAAAAGCTAAATGAGGTGCAAAAGAGAAAGAAAGCCATTTATTTAGAATGCTTAGCTATAAAGGAGTGTGTGAAATACTGGCAACACAAATTGATTGGAAGAAAATTTACGGTATTTTCGGATCATAAACCTTTGGAGAATATGAACCTAAAAGCAAGGACTGATGAAGAATTAGGAGATCTATCTTACTACCTCTCACAATATGACTTTCAAGTGAAATATTCTCCAGGTAAATATAATGCAGAAGCCGATTGCCTCAGCAGAAATCCTGTTCTGGAACCAGATGAAAACGAAGAGGAACAACTAAAAATAGTCAATTCAATAAAATTAGAGGATATACTAGAAGATCAGAAGTATTCAAAAAACAGACAAAAGTTTGACAACAAAGTCTAATGTTTACTTTAAGAAAGTTCGAAAAAAAGAGAAAATCATTTTATCAGAAACTTTCAGTATTAAATTAATCGAAACTATACATAAAGACTTATGCCATGTAGGAATCAGGCAATTGCAAAATATGATCGGACGTTTTTACACCGCCAAAAATTTGACTTACAACATAAAAAAAGTATGTAAAAATTGCACTACATGTTTAAAAAATAAGTCAAGAGTAGAAAAGAAAATAGGATTATTGTCACATCTGGGCCCAGCCACAAAACCTTTTGAAATTATGTCGATAGATACCATTGGTGGTTTTGGAGGATCACGTTCAACAAAAAAATATATGCACCTACTTGTGGATCATTTTACAAGATATGCTTATATCCTAACCTCCAAAACACAAAATGCAAGTGACTTCATCAAATTAATGGAAAACCTCTCTGAAATTGAAGAAGTAGGAACTATTCTCTCAGATCAGTATCCAGGAATCAATTCAAAAGAATTCAAGAAATTTCTGGAAGAGAAAAAGATCAAATTAATCTTCACTGCCGTAGATTCACCTTTTTCAAATGGTTTGAATGAAAGGTTGAATCAAACACTAATAAATAAAATCAGATGCAAAATAAATGAAAATAAGAATAAAGTGGCTTGGACAACTATAGCCAAAGAGTGTGTGGGAAAATACAATGATACGGAACATACCGTTACAAAATACCCACCCTCTTATTTGATGTTTGGAACAGACGTAACAATTTTGCCAAAAGAGCTCAAACAAAATAATTCTAAGAACTGGATTCAGGACAAGAAAATTGCTCTAAATAATACAATTAAAAGTCACAATTACAACAAAAAAAATTATGATGAAGGTCGTAAAAATTATAATTACAATGTAGGTGACCTGGTATTTGTGGAGAATGGGAACAAATTGAACAGAAAAAAATTGGATGAACTTAAAATTGGACCGTTCAGAATAGAAGAAAAAATTTCCAACTCTATCTACAAAATTAACACAGGTCACAGAAAATTAGAGTCAAACCATTTTCATATTTCAAAATTAACTCCAGTTTGTACTACACTTTGAAGAGAACGAATGGTTTATACATCAAAATATTCTGCAAATATTTTCTTCCCCAGGAGGGGTGATGTAAAGGAAAAATTACCTTTTTCCTTTAAAATCACATTGCTTGTTATACGTTACTATGTTAATCGTTTTTGTTTGTCAATGTCATATTTTAATAATTGTAATTAATAGCTTAAAATGTCGTTTCTCCATTTCAGGTAAGATTTTACCTATGTTTGTATATTTCAATAGTAAATAGAATCTCCATTTCAGAGAAACTCAATTTAGTTATTGATCTACAATAAGAAGGAGGGCTATCAATTCATTATATACATATATATATAAATGTACTCAATTTAGGTTCTAGTTTTCAACGACCACCATATAACATCAAAGGAACCGACAGTAGGGAGTAAATAAGAACATCTGTTCGGAATTCGTACACTCTCATAACGATAGAAATGTGAAATCCATCATTCTTCAAGATTTTTTGCACGTGGTTTTTTCTGTTGTCCTTCAACTACCGCTAGACGATGAAAAATATAATTATGTTTTGGCTCTCGAAAAACCACTTTTTAGAACTACAAAGAGAAGTTTATTCAAAAAATGTTACTTGCGTTCTACACAACTGATTTCTATCGACTTCTTAGGATTTGGTTAGAGTATTGTTTTATATAATAATACTGTTTCAGTAGTACGATAGCGGTTGATGCTATTGAAGAAGTCTCAGTCTTCATTTCTTGCTGATTTTTAAGAATCTCAATGAGGTACCTACATGGTGTATTCGATCAAATTGCATCAATTGTACTTTTATGGATGAAATTAAGAAAATGGATCTATAGCAAAATTCTTGAGCGTTCAAACGAAAACAAAGCTGCTTCAATTAAGTTTCAACTTGGTCCAATAATTCAATATGATATTTTAAATGCAACTTCATGCATGAACAAAATTTTTAATTCACTTCAGTACACCCAATACTTCGCAATTCCGTTGAAATTGCATGAGATATTCTGTGAAAGTTTGATAGGTTCCCACCACGTAGAAGGTTAGATTTCAAATCATTAATTGATTTGGCGATGAAGTTAGTACGTTTTCCTATTGGAAACGAACCCAGAAGTTAAGGGCTGAAAATTCAACCCCTGAACCCCATTCGGAGTCAAATTTTGTTTCCGCTCATTCTCAAAAATACCATACAGAATATTTCGTGTGAAATTTGTGATTGAAGTATAACGTTTTTCCATCGAAAACGGACCTAGTGATGAAGGTATAACGTTTTTCCATCGAAAACGGACCCCTGAACCCCATTGGAAATCAAATTTGTGTCCGATAATTCTTAACAATACAAAAATTATTATTCGTGTAAATTTAGTGATGAAGGTACTAGTGTATGCCAAATAATTTCCTTAGAGATAGATTCGCCTATTTCTAAATGTCAGAGACAGCATTGTAAAAGAGCTAGAGTTTAGAGTGTCTACTGTTGCAAAATGGCGAATGCACTCCTTATTCAATAAGTATAGTATGGAGTCATAATTTTTCCCATCGAAAAACGTGCCAAAAATTTAAGGGTTTAGAATCAAACCCCTGAACCCCATGCGAAGTCAAGTTTTTTATTCCAAAATTCTTGATTTCACTCTACAAAATAATTATCCCAAATTAGGTGATGAAGCTATTTCTGATATTGTTCATATTATATAAGTGCATAACACGAACAACGTTTCCCCAAAAATCAAAAATGGAAAAATATAATATTTTTGAGACATTGATTCAGTATAGAACCTATGATTTCAGAAAATATTCATGAGAAAATTATTTCGTAGGGCATCTAATCAATAAAAATTCAAGACAATTACTGACGTGAAGTCAGGAGCTTTGATCATCCATCCACCGCCTTACACTGATTAACTACTAAACAAGAACAATAATTCTTTCATTCGCAAACTCAAACCAATTTTTTTTCAGAAACTTTCCTGATTTTTGTTGAAAAATTTAGTTTTCACGGACTATTGATCAAATTACTATGGAGATTTGAACAGACTTCGGAATTCATATTTGACAACAGTGTTCAAAATTTCAATTCAATTCGATTCCGAAGATATTAGGAAAAAAATATGGAAAATTTCGTTGTTAATTTGAAAATTTCAGATTATTCTGAAGGACTGCAGCGAATAGATTGAAACTTTGTAACTAGTCGTAGAAAACTATTGCGCAATATACTGTTGTAGCATTTCGTAAGGATTTTATCGGTGCAAATCAGAAAAAAAAACAACAATCGAATTATTCTTGAAGATCATTTTTGTGCGTATGCTTTGAGAAAAGGCGTGCTGTCGTTTTGTCCAAATGTCAGTAATTTTCGAATTTTTTCCTGAAAATGGTCTCAATGGAATAGGACTCACGGATGAGTAATCCGATGTCAAAATCGATCCTGTTCGACTGGCGGTCCGCATGCAGTAAATTTTGTGAAAAATATTTTTTAGGGTGTTTTTCGAAAGTTTTTTTTTCAGAAACTATTTATCATAGTTATTTCAATAAAATTTCGCTCGCATCTAAAAATCTGTATTTAACTAGAGTGTTCCAACTCTCAGTTAGATACGGTTATTATTTGCGGAGTTGTTCTAAAAATTATGTCAAATTTCTCATTTTTTCTTCGGTAGCGTTGATTTTTCCAGAATGACTTGAAAACACATTCAACATTGATGAATTGGTTACTACTGTCAGGATTCTGATAAACATCCTGGTGCGAAATTTCATGATGATAGTGTTTTCAAAACAATCTGAATTTTTTTTCGAATAGTCAATATTCTGCAATTTTCTGTTATTATTTTTTTTCACGAAATTCTGGATGGACTTTCAAGCTGCTATTTTTCAATCGATTACTGGATTTAAATTTAGTCTCATCTGTATTTTTGGAAACATAGAGAAAATAAAATTTTGAATCTGAATTCACGAATTAGGCCTTCGTTATTGAGGTTCAAACCTACCCTGAAGATATCGAGTTTCTTAATTGTTTCTATCGTAAGTTATTGTGTTAATGATCGGCCGTTCGGTCAATTTTCAGTTCATGCACAATACTGTGTGGAACATATGGAGAATTTTCTTTCAGTTCTTCTCATAAAACGATCATCAGGAAATTCCGAACGAATTTCCGCATCAAAAGTTTTCGACTAGTTACTTGATTTCATCGTGATCGGATCAGTTCGATTGGCGACATTTTGGAAATAACGATACCTCGGAAATATCCATGACATTCAAATTCAATACAGTATTTTCCAAATGATCAATATCGAATTAAACACTGCTGTTAGCCCAGCAGAGTAAGTGCTAAAAGGGGATCAAGTTCCTAAAAATTGCTAGAGCTGGAAAACATATTTACCCCCTTAGGTGGTCCTGAATATCGGGTATTTTAGTTCGCGACGTTTTCTGGGTTCAAATTCGAGAGCATATAAATGCCCAATTTCCGCACTTTCTTCAGTATTTCTCTATTTATTATTACTGGAAAAATACGCAGATAATATTATTCCATTCTTTTTCGAAACACATTGAAGCGTCGAATGTCGTTCCGAACCTCGAAATCTGTCGAGCCGCAATCGCCGGTCAAAGATAGGTGATTTTTACGAATTTAGCTTAACAATTGACAACCCTCAACTTCCAACGCCTGTAGGTAGGAAAGGGCGACGCCGATAAAAAATGTCGATTTACCAATCTTTTAGGAAATTGAATTGTGAATCCGATGCTCTTCTCAAATTTTATAACTGTGGTGTTTATATATGAACTTTTGATCGAAAGAGTCCAACTCAAGAAACTTTGTCTTAACTCAAAACTCACAACTTTCATGCATTTTCTCAAGTAATCGTCTGGTAAGTCATTATGGTTACCCCGTAATCAGAACTCGATATGATGATTTCTTTAGTTCGAAAATTCGTAGTTCTTAGGCTCTCAAATCTGAAGCACAACCTAGAGACCGTCGCAAACTCAGATACCCGTTACTCGGGATAGATCCTAAAGCTGTTGAAGTGATTTCCAGTTCTCGAGCAATTTTTTGGAGCTAGAGCACAATTTTCCTGGGTTTTGTCGAATTGTCGTTCTCTGTCAAGTTTCATTGAAATCTGATGAAAAGTTCCCGGAGTATTGGTTTGGACTAGTATTTGGATTTTTTTAAATTTTTTACCTGTATGGGTCGCACAAAGCCATAAATAGATAACCTAAACATTTGCAATAGTTCCGAAAGTTGGCATGTTTATTTTCCAATAATTCCAATAATGAACACTTGATTTTAATCATTTTTTTAGGGGTTTCCACTTCCAATATCTGAAACACAACTATCAAAAATTAAATAAAAATGGTATCTTCATGAAAAAAGTCCGTGCAGATTGCAGGATTAAACTATTTGTCAAGGGCAGTTTCTTGGCAAACAGATTGTCTAGCGAACAACACAAGAACAATACAAATGATAAACAAAGCGAACTGTGGCATTTCAGAGTCTAGATCTGACTCTTTCATCAGACAAAGCAGAAAATTCCAAGAATTATTTTCTTTGGACTTTTCGTTTTTTTTTAATTGATACTTGATACTGAGCTGAAACTCGAAACACTGTTGTTGAAAGATGACTTCAGGAAACGCGCGAAATTTTATTTAAATCTGGGGTACACCTTCCGAGAAAAAGTTTGTCGAAGAAAAATTCGGATTATTAGTTTTTTTCATTTGAACCCATATAATCCTCACAATATTTTACATACAGGTTGTTTCATTGGTGAATGAACATACGGTAACCTGAGCTAGAGCTACCCTAGGTGAGTCCAAAAAACCTATATATGATAGGTCTAATCAATTCCATAACCGAGATACAGGGTGGTTCATGTTTTCACTGATAATTTCAATTTCTCATAACTTTTGAACCACCCAGTATATTCGGTTGATATTTGGAACATACGTTCAAGTTTCACAGGTCGATCGATTCATATTTGAATTCCTAAAAATTTTCAGGTCTGTATCTGAAAAATATTGGAGTTCTTGCAAGCTGAGATTCAGCACCCTGTATATTGAAATTTTGGAATTTGAGTGAGATATTCGAAACGAGCAGAAAATGTTCAATGAGGTTCAGTAGATTCCATCGTCCCGCACGTTATTTTGCTCCTAGAATACTTCAGGAAAATATTCAATTGAATATTTGAATTCCAATAAATTCTTGGCAAATTAGTTCATTGTAATTGAATTGAGAAATTTTTTCTTGGAATGATTGAATATTTGTATTTTCCGATATTCTGATAGAATTCCAAAAAAATGAAAACTGAATTGTGACAAATTTATTCGTATTGTATCACGAGGGATTTTTCGAGTAGACTTTGGTTCAAGGTATTATTTGTCTGTGTTAGTTTCATACAAAATCCATATCATCATAACGCCCCATAAATTTTGGAATCAAGAATATGCTGATATTTCTTTCGTGTATGGTTATTGTGATGGGAATGGTAGAGCAGCTCTACGGGAATATCAATCAAGATTTCCCAATCATATCGTATCATAGAACTTTATCTACATTTTTCAATTATGTTCGCAAAACTGGCCGGTTTCCTACATCGAAAGTGAATAACACACAAGAAAGGCAACACCTTGACATCGAAAAAGATATCCTTGATATGGTAGGGACACATCCAGAAGTTATAGCACTAGAGGAATACAAATATTCAATCATTTAACGAAAAAATTTCTCAATTTAATTACAATGAACTAATTTGCTAAGAATTGATTGGAATTCAAATATTCAATTGAAACTGTCCCTGAAGTATTCTATAACGTAAAATAACGTGTGGAACGATGGAATCTACTGAACCTCATTGAACATTTTCTGCTCTTTTCGAATATCTCAATTAAATCTCAAAATTTCAATATACAGGGTTTTGAATCTCAGCTTGCAAGAACTCCAATATTTTCCAACTACGGACCTGGAATTTTTTGGGAATTTGAATATGAATCGATCGACCTGTGAAAGTTTTCCAATTTACTTACAATGAACTCATTTTCTAAGAAACTATTGGAATTCAAATATTCAATTGAATATTTCCCTTGAGTTCTCTATGAGCAAAATAACGTGCGGGAAAATGGAATCCACTGATCCCCATTGAAAATTTTCTGCTCTTTTCGAATATCTCACTCAAATTTCAAAATTTCATGAATCTTAGCTTGCAAGAGCTCCAATATTTTTCAGATACGGACCTAGAAGTTTTTGGTAATTCAAATATGAATTGATCGACCTGTGAAACTTGAACATATGTTCCAAATATCAACCGAATATACTGGTTGGTTCAAAAGTTATGAGAAATTGAAATTATCAGTGAAAACATGAACCACCCTGTATCTCAGTTATGGAACTGATTAGACCTATCATATATAGGTTTTTTGGACTCGCCTAGAGTGGCTGTAGCTCAGGTTACCGTTTGTTCATTTACCAATGAAACACCCTGTATAGATGCACAGCGATATTCCAAAAGAAGTCACGAAGTTTTAGTCTGATTGCGTCAGTGCTTTTTGAACTATTCTGGAAATATTCCCAAAATATCGAAAAACAACGGAATTTGAAACATTTTCTCCATTGTTATAACCCTGAATCCTCAATAAGACAAAAACGGGAATATTTGTACAAACGATTCTGTGAATTTTTTCGTTATAGTCTGAGTAGGTATTAGCCATCCTCCGAAATTTTACAGCTCACTCTGTTGATTGTAATATTTTACAATAGGTTTTTCTTTTTCAGATACTAGGAGTAAAACATAATTCAAGAACCTCCAAAAATAGCAGATAGTCACCGATACCAACACAATGAATTGAAAAAAAGTTATTTCTGATTTCGGAGGTTGAAAATTTGATGTCTCCAAGTTTTTTTTCAGATATTAGGGCTGAATGGACGGTCAGTGATGAATGTGACCATGAATTCCTCAGCAGTATCATTAAAGATTATAGCAAAACAACATTTTTTGCAAAGATAAATCATGCTATATTATAGAACTAAATTAAATCTGATATCGATGACGAGCATTCAGAAATTTAATTTGAAATATTCCACGATTAAATATTCCAGTCAAGTAAGAATGGGATTTTTCAGGGTTACTATTCATTATTCATAGTCTCCCATCACTCAACTCATAAAGTTTAGAAAAAAAAGCTTTCCTATTGAGGACCATATAAGCCATTGCACCCTCCCAAAACTGAGAAAAGCTATGACAACAATTGGATAAAAAAAAATTCTCGCAAATTTAAATGCCAGTCCCTTAGAACTGCCTATCCGGTTTGAGATAACATTTGGATTTTTAGGAATGTCGCAAAGAGAGAATAATTTAGAAGAGACTGACAACGAGTACAGAGCCATAAAAGAGCCTCAGCTGTTTTGAATTATAGTAGTTGCAATGAAGAATGAAGTATGAAAAATACTGAACTCTTCGCCTAAACGTGCTTTCGGGTTCTAAAAACGAGGCAATAAATACATTTATGAAGGGACTCACAAATAAAGCAGCAGCCCCGACAACCCGAATATTTCATGAAAAATCGACAAAATAGTTTTGAACTGGCATAATCTGTAACACAAGAAATTTTTCAGTGTTTCTTTCACGACAATTTGAAATACATCACTACGAACACTCAGGAAATCATTCCAAAGTTTTTGGTTGCATGTTTTGGGGAACAGCGTGTAATCGTTTTGTCCAAATGTCTGTAATTTTCGAATGTTGTACCAAAATTGGTCTCAAACGACTAGGTTGGACTCAGTGATGACGAATCCGGTATCAAAATCGATTCTGTCCGGTCAGCCGGCAGGCCAACGACACGAAAACAGCCGGAAGAAGCGGGCTACCGACTTAAGCTAAGTTCGTCAATGGGACATATCGGTCGAAAGGTTTCGGAGTTATATTTTGAAATTAATTCCCTGATATTTCAGAAACTACTCATGTAATTGAAATGAAACTAAACAGTTAGTTGATGCATAACAGCGCACAAATTTTCACGAAATTTCGTTGAAATCACACTATCAGTAAATCTTGAAAAAAATTTTTTTAAATTTTTTCTTTCCGAAACTGTTGAGAAAATCGAAAAAAAACCAATACTCACTTTGAACATTCGCAGTGTACCAAATCTCTTTTGATATGACTATAATTTCCAGAGATATTTGTCAAAGAAATATGTATAATTTCGTGGTTTTTTTCTCGATATCGTTGAAGGTTGAATTCGTTAATGGTAAAATCCACCCAACGAATCGCCAAAGTGGTCATCTCAATTGAACATGCGCGCAAAATCTGCTGCCTTCACGGCAGTTCTTTTTTAGGTTTTTTTCCAATAGTTTCTCCCGATAGAATTAGTTATTCAACTTGATCTTGATTAGGTTGTAGATTTTCATCAGCATAGTGTAGTATAACAGAACGTTATTATTCTGCCCAAATGTCTGTAATTCTCGAATTTTGTGCCTATAAAAAGGTTAATGTTTGACTTCAGTGAAGAAAACTCCCAGGTCAAGTTTAATTCGGTCCGGCCATTCGTGTGTGGTCTGTGGGAGTCCGAGTCATACTTATTCCTCAATATCTCAAGAAGTACGACTGCTTCACAAGATCGATTTGTTTTTCGCTAATTTCAAATTTGTCAGTGAAAAAATTCTTTTTTGAGACTATTTGGTCATTTAAGAATATTTTTCGATTTTTCAATTCGAACCGTCGTTTATTTTCGAGGATATGTTAACAAAAATATGTCAAATATCCTTGTGTGTTTTAGTTGATTTCCTCCATATAACTGACGAATTCAGACTAAATCTTCTAAAAGAATGTTAGAACTTCATGCAAAATTTTTGAGAAGCACTGAAGTGAAGTCAGGAGCTTTCACGCTCTTGTTAAAATTCGTTGTTGAAGCAGTCATCTGTTCACTATTGACCTCGCCAAACGCAACTCTACTCCAAGTGTCATCATGTTCAGATCAATATTTTTTGAGTTATTTCAGAAATAAAATCGATACTAAGAAGTTTAAAATTTACTTCCCAACTTCTCGATAGATTAACGTACGATTAATCTGACATTTTGAATACTGTTGCTACATAGCGAATTTAAGGTTTTAGCCAAATTTCATCGAAATCTGCTGAATTGTTTCCATAAAAATTTTGGAAATGAAATCAGTTTTTCAATTCTCTACTTACGACCCTCACAAAATTTCGAAAAAATGTGTGCATCGTTATTCTACAACTACCTACGAAGTTTATATTTGATTGCCCTATTCCTTCATTAGTACTCTCAGACTTTCGAATAGCCCAGGCATGTGGCATAGTTCGTTTCCAATATCTCCTGACATAAATATCCGATCAAACAGGAATACAAATTCTTAACATTTTGGACAAATTGCACAAAAGATATATAATTTTGACAATAACATGGAAATCCTAGATAATTGCAAAATCTATGTATTAATGCAGAAGGAATACGAAAGCAACCGACTTAATTTCTCAGCATGCTTTCCGTTGCCAGTAGCCGCGAGGAATATCAGAATGCATGAAATTTCGATGTTAAAAAGAGAAAACGAGGTGTCGGTCTGCAGGATTCAGTGATTATTTTTTGAATTTTTTTTGGGGATTTACTTAACTCTTCATTTTTCATTTTTTCATTTTTCACTACATACCAGTTTTAATATTGCCGAAAATTCTTGAATATTCAAAATTGGCAACATTGCGCATTTGTGAATTTTTTTTTTCCATTTGCTTCCAAAAATTCTTTCGGAAAAAACGGAGTCTGGCCCCCAAAAGTCACCCCGTTATTTTTGAGGTACTGTTTGCTCTTAAGAGGAATACTGGCAAGAAAATTTTCAAGGTTCGTTCAGGCGTCAGAAAGATAACTCCAATTCTGTGAAAAATAAATTCTATAGTTCTAATTAATTGAACGATTACGAAATGAAGGTCCTTCCTCAACTCAAAATACTAAGTTTCAAGTAGAAAAGGAATTAACATGATATTCTGAAATAGGACTGATTCAGTCTTTATCAAAGCGAATTCCATTGTAGTATGGACCCAGCTTAACAAATCTTGACTTGAACGGAAAAAAATCTAGAATAGCACTGACGTGAGATCAGGTGCTTTTACGAGCTCGTTCACATTTCAGCTACCAGATCAATACTAAATTTTTGACCTAGTTGTGCGTTAGAAATCTTCAATTGATTACGAAGTTTTTATCTGATTGCATTCGTTCTTCTTGATATATTGCGGAAATAACGTAAAAATTCCAAATCTAATTTTTTTTTTCAGAGAAAAAAATTTTCCAACGAAAATTTTAAAGAATTTTCGAATAAACATATTTGCGAATTTTTTACATGTGGATGCACACGAAATTGCGCTGTATTGCACGTTGGAATTCCAAAACTATTTTGTAGGTCGATTCAGTACTTGAATACATGAGATATTGAGCAAATAATCTCAAAACTGCCAATGGGTCTGACTCTAAATTATTTGACTGATTTTAACAATTTACCAACTGAACTGGGATATTTGGACAAACGTAATCTGACAAATTCTAGTCACTAATCGAAAGTTACAGCACTTAGGACGGACATATGTGTGTCCACGGATTCTTCTTCAGTCTTTTATTCTCAAGAAAGTGCTGGATTTGATTCGATTTAATCTTTTTTTACTTCCGGTAATACCGGGAGAATAAGAATAAGAATGCGAAATCATGAGGCGAACTTCATCCACTTACAAATTTATTGATTGAGCCTCAAATAATGTACTCCACAATGATATATTCCTGAAGTTATTTCATTCTGAAAGACGTTGATCTCCGAAAGAAAACACTTGGGTAGTTCACGTTTCTAGAGCAGGCTTGGAGCCTTATAATGGAGGTACTTATTTTGGAAAAAAAACCACCAAATACCCAAATATTCCAAAAACACAGATTCAATCGCTTATAAATAAAATGCTGGATTGAAAAGTGAAGTAATGAAGGTGTCTGACAAATTTTAGCGAAATCTTATGGATAAAATCTGAAACAAAAATCGAACATTTTATCCTTTCCGATCGAGCTGAAATCTAGTCGTGGGTACTCAGATATCTCTATTGGAGAGGAGTTCATGCATATAATTCCAGTGAAATCTGTGGGGTACATTTGAAATCCATCGAATCAGTGATTTCCGAGTTGTTTTCTAATTTGTGAAATTTCAGATTTTTTCAATGCCGGGAGCATTAGATAAAATTCGCTCTAACAGAATCAAGATTATATTCATTCATTCATTCATTCTTTTAAGTGTCCTCGGCTACTTTGGCCATTTAGACAAGCTTTAAATTTTTTACATTTTATACATTGACATTCATTCTGATTCATACCAACTAGAGACTTTTTATTTATAGACACACAAACATTCATCTACACCACAAACTAAACACAGCATCCATAACCTCGCTGGGATTCGAACCCAGTACCTCCGGTTATACAAGCAGGTAATCAACCCACTGCATCACCGTGACAGTTAGGGAATCAAGGTTATATGGCTCCGAATGGACTCATAGAAAGATACCATCCTTTTAGTCTTTTTTTTTCGGAAGCTTGAATGTTTGTGATCAGTCCGACATAATTTTGGGCCATTTTTGGGTCGAAAAGAATCTTTAGAAACCGACAATCAATAAATAATTTCATTTTGTAGCCAAGTTCTGTTGTGAAATATTAGAATGACTTTATTCAAATGGGGGATGTTTTTTCAACATAGCTAGTAGTTGTTTTACTTTAGAGAAAATAAGGTAGTAGCCAAGGAATTTCGTGTAATCAGGATCTTTGTGGAATTACGTCATGAACGAGGTTTGTTTAATTTCTACTACAACTTGGCGAATTGTATCCATTTTTTGTACACTACCATGATTAACATTTTCCAGAATGTGAGCAGATAGAAATTCTTCGTCTTCGCCACCAAATGTGTAATTGCGACGTACCTGAGTTCAATTTGTTCTGTATTGGAATATTGAAAACATGAAATTTGCCATGTTTCTCTTTCTTATCTTCGTATCATGTTGATAGACAGTTGGTTATTGGCTTCAGGACTGGGCAAATGAAATAATCAATTCTAGACAGTCAACTAAAAATATTTTAATCGTGATTAAATACATAGAATACAGGTTACAAAATAACACAACTACAATACTTCATATAAATTCTCTAGAAGCTATATGAACGATATCAAATTAGATATATGTAATCGAAATGAGTCAACTTTCTCGAACAGACCAAATTCCATTGGAAATATATGTAGTTCTGTTTTTTGTTACAAATTTTGCCTTCTCCTCACCAACTTAGGTAGATAAATTATATAATAATATATACTACATATAATCGTCTATTAATCTACCTGAGTTGGTGAGTACAAGCATTGAGTTTTCAAATATTTGGCCTTTTCGAGTAAGTTGACTTTTTAGCTTTTATAAAATTGATACGTAGTATAGTAGTTGAGTTATTTTGTTAAATGCATTCTGAGTATTTTACAACGATTAAAATCTTTTTAGTCTCGAGAAAAATCCGAATCAGGATCGAAACGTCGACTGCCAGAATTGATTAAATATTTAAACTTGCCCTGTCCTAAAGCCAATAACCAACTATCTTTTAATATGAAATTTCTAATAGATTTCGCCTCCAATCTAATCGTTAATCGGGAAGTGTATATAAAATATTGTTAGTTGAGATGAAAATATTCCATGTGATTCATTATTTTGAGGTACTGGGACATATTGTCGAGACTTGAGAGCACAGTATAGAGAGCTATATTTCTGCTGTAGAATTCATAACTTAGATTATTGCGAGCTATCGTTTCGTTCAAATACATGTAGTTTTCAAATTTTGAGCTGAAAATAGTCTCAAACGACTAGGTTGGACTCACTGATGACGAAGCCGGTGTCAAAATCGATTCTGTTTTTTTTCGAGTAAATTTTATTGTTGAAATTTTTCACCATATTTGATGAAAGCCTTGCTCAGGTTTTGAACTTCATATTTTTCAGCAGTGTACCAAATTTCAGTTTGGAACGGTTATAATTCTCAGAGATATTGGAAAATTGTATCGTTTTTCACGGAATAATTGAAAAAATAGTTATTCAATCGAAATGAACCTTGGTGGCTAGTTAGAAAATGCTGATATACAACATTTCGCAGAATTTCGTGATGATCTGGTCATAACAACAATTTGAAAAAAGAAATTTTTTTCAATATTCACTATTTATGAAACCATAATCGCACCGCACTTTTTCTACTGTCCAACACTGTTGTTTCTGTTGAATAAAATGGAATTTGATGCATTACAGTAAAAACCTAGAAAGCACTGACGTGAAGTCAGCAGCTTTGGCGAGCATGTTCACTTTTGGTGATATCCAACTTTGAATGGGTATGTCTATACGGAATCATTGAGCGGATTTTACCCATTCACGAGTTCGACCTTCGTAATTAAGCCCCGAACCCACTCTACAAATATCGAGTTTCTAAGTCGTTCTTCCGGAAGTTATTGTGTTTACGGTTGTCCTAACGACCAATCGTACACACAAAATTCATTTTCCAATATTTCCAAATATACAAATCAGATCGAATTGGAATCCGGTATTTTCTCGAAAAATAACAGTTAAAAGTTTAACAGAATATTGAATATTTTTTTAATTGCTCTAATGACACACTCATAACGAAATTTTGCACAAAGTAACCCATAAGCTGTCAAGTTTAATTTCGATTTAATCAGTATTTTTTGAGTTATTCCAGAAAAAACAACGATATCTTGAAGAAAACCACGAAATTTTTCATATTTTTTCCCAAAATCTCCAGAAATTATGGTCGTATCAAAATAGAATTTGGTACACTGCTGTAAAAATATGTAATTCAAGGTATGAAAAGAAGTTTTTTCGGAAAGAATTTTTGTGAAATAAATCTCGAAACAAATGTATTTGTATCACGGTTATGTTTACCAGTTCATATATCATTCTATATTCATTGCTATTGTATAAGTGTAAGGATGGTTTGAATTGAAATATATGGTGTGGTATCCGTGTATGTTGGTTTTTTGTAAATCGAAAAATCATACTGTTATTTTTGTAAAATTTTCAAATCTTAATGATTGAATCATTTTTTTTTCTTCATAAGTGAAAGCTATATTTGGAAATAGTTTGTTGATAGAGTACCAAAACGAAGAAAGTTGGAAAGTTGTCTATTTGTGTCAATGAATGAAGAAATTACCTCATCTACGAAGCGGTACCAATAAATGAAATATTTAAGGTAAGGATTTCTCTGAATTTGGATTTCAAAGTGGACAATAAAATTTCGGATAATATCGGGCGCTATGGTTTTTCCATCGTACTATACTTTCGTCGTCCAGGTACGACGTACCGTTAAACATAAAATAATTTTGTTCTAGGCAGAACTTTCAAGATGTCCAATATCTCTTGTTGTATTTCAGGTCATCTACCAATTTTATGGCATCTTTGACCGATATACTTATGAACAAATTCTGTACGTCTTAAGAGATAAGCCTGGCAATATCCGGAATGTAAACAATTTTGATATTACTGGAGCTCTTTCTTCTCCATTAGACCAGTTTTTATCTTTGTTGAATTTCGATATTCTCGATTGGTTCACATGAATTTTTAATTGCTAACTTTAACAGAAAATTGGTTCCTGTTTGAATGATTCCAGAAATCGAATATATATTTGCTTCTTTAATCTACAATTGAATTTTAAAGTCTCTATATATTTTCTTTGGACAGTTAGGATATTATGGTCAGCCAGACAAACCTGATAGGATTTGACGATCATTTTGGAGTGGGATGATCTCATTCGGATTAACATTTGGATAGTACACGTTCCCACAAAATCATAGTGCTCTGTTCCCTCGAAGAAGTAACTATTTTTTTAGAAGGTTCAGAACAGTGAAGTGGTCAGAATGGATCAGTCTGCATCCGTACAAATGAAACCAAATTGGATTCACTCCTCGGTGTGAATACTTCCTTCTGTTATCAAGGTCAATTTTTGTTTCAGTTTTACCAAATGTTTATGCATTTTTGAAGGATTTTTGTTGCACCCCGTGCCATCCCCATCAATCCTCTGAATTGTTTGAATAGGGAAAGTGGGTCACGTGGTATTTTTTCAGAAAGATCTTTGTATCTTCTTCACAGGCGTGGAGAAATTTTCAGAAAAATTTTTTTTTTCAAAAATTAGTTAGTTCAAAGAGGTTTTCATTATGTGCACTTTGTCATGGCTCGCTTACTTTGAGACGATGGTACCTGATTTGTCACCGAATGAAAGTCGACCACTACAGTTTTTTTCATGCACAACTTTCAACCCCATCGAAAAGTTTCAACTTCAGTAGAAACGTTCTAATAACATACCTACTTAAGATCATAACTGAAGCGCAGTGTTTCACACATTCTAATTTTTCACGTGAGGGGGTTGAGAGGGGTTGAAAGGTGTGCATGAACAAAACTGTAATGGTCGACTTGCATTCGGTGACAAATTCAATCAGGTACCATCGTTTCAAAGTAAATGAGCCATGGCAAAGAGCACATACTGAAAACCTCGTTGAACTAACTAACTTTTCAAAAAAATAAAATTTCTGCACGCCTGTAAAGAAGATGCGAACACCTTGCTAAAAAAATACCACATGACCTACTTTCCCTATTCAAAAAATTTGGAGGGTTGTTGGGGATGGCACAGGGAGCAACAAAAATCCTTCAAAATGCATATAAATTTGGTAAAAGTGAAACAAAAATTGACCTGTTTCAGGATTTTGCTGCCAAATATTTTTCTTCTGAGAAAATGAATTTTAAGGGTTTGAAATAACGTCAAAATTGAACTCAAAAACCAAAAAAATATTTGTGTATCGATTTTTTTTCCCAATTCAATTTCTCTTTTGACATTATTTCAATTAAAATTGAACGTAGAATTCTGTAATGCAGAAATCCACATCATGAAAGTTACTTCAACTTCCGGTTAAATCGAAAGTCATAGACAAAAATCTAGAAAAGCACTGCCGTGACGGCAGCAGCTTCTGCGCGCATGTTCAATGGAGATGACCGTTTTGGCAACGAATTTTAACATGCGCGCAAAAGCTGCTGCATTCACAGCATTGCTTTTCTAGATTTATTCCGATGAAGTACTGGATTTCAAATCTATCTAATCAGTATTTTTGAAAAATTTTGAGAAAATAGAATTTTGAATGGGTATATCTTCGGAATCATTGGGCGGATTATACCCAGTCACGAATTCAACCTTCGTAATCAAGCCCCAAATCTTCTTTACAAATATCGAGTTGCGAAGTCGTCGGCTGTTAGGTCGACCGTAAACACAATAACTTCTGAAAGAAACAAATAAGAAACTCGATATTTGTAGAGAAGATTTGGACCTTGATTCGAAATACAGAATGCGTGAATGGGTGAAGTCCATCCAATGATTCTGCAAGATACCCATTCAAAATTTTATTTTCCCAATATTTTCAAAAATACAGATAAGATCCAATTGAAATCCAGTACTCCATCGAAAAATGACAGTTTCAAGGTTCACACAGAATTCAATGAGAATAATATGATGAGAAAATCACAGAATATTAAATATTCGAAAAAAAAAATTTGAAATGTTTTTTTCAAATTGTTTCCATGTTACGATCATTACGAAAATATGCACAATGCTGTCCTTCGACATCTTCGAACTAGCTGCGAAGTTTCATCATGATTGAATCAGCCTTTTTGAGTTATACCGAAAAAACAACGATATCGAAAAGAAAACCAGGAAATTCTACATATTTTCCCCAATATCTCCAAAACTAATAGCGGTATCGAATTGAAATTGGGTACAATACTGTGAAATATGGATTTCAAGTTATAACTGGAATTGTTTTCGAATATGAACAATAGTTTAAGAAAAATAATTTGTTTTCGAAAAAAATTTTGAAAAATTTTTTCTTCAATTGAATGAATATACGATTTCAACGGAATTTCGCTAAAAGTTACGCGTCGTTATGCTTCAACCAACTGGAAAGTTTTAATTCAATCGCTCTGATAGTTCCGGATATATGAGGGAAATAACCTCAAAAGTTCAAATGGCTATAATTCCAAAACTATCTGGCCGATTTGGCCCATTAACGTACTCAACCGCGGCATTCGGATGCGCAAACTACCCCTCAAGTTTCAAGTCGCTAAATGGCTCCGTTCGACAGTTCTTGTGTCCACGGCCGGCCGGCTGGCCGGACAGAATCGATTTTGACACCGGATTCGTCATTAGTGAGACCAACCTAGTCGTTTGAAACCATTTTCGGCTCAATCATCGAAAACTACAGATATTTGGAAAAAACGATAGCACTATATTCCCCTAAAACATGCGCGCAAAAATTAATTACACAACTTTCAGTATCAACATCCAAAGTTTCAATCTGATATCTTAAAAAATGTAGATTTTTTTGGGGGTGAACCTGATTCCTGTGATATCCGGTATATTTTCATGAAACAATGGGAACTTAACTATTTTATATTATTCACCAATAAAGGGCGTTACTTTGAGCTCGGAAATTGACTGATTAAATTTCACCATGTTAAAAAAATTCGAAGAATGCATGAACTCTCGGAGTTGTTCATACGTTCACGCTTGCGCTCAATTTATGGAACAATCTATGGTATTTCAATCAAAAGATTCGAATACATTTTACTGAAGATTGAGGATGAATAGCACCTGAGATTTTCTCGAACGAAGAATATTGGGAGCTTGCAAATATATAATAACTTTTTTAGTGAAGAACACTAAGTACAACAAAAAGTCTAAAAAAGCACTGACGTAGGGTCAGGAGCTTTTACGCGCTTGTTCACATTTCCTCGAGACATTTTGCATGCCGTCATTTTTCAACAAAGTGCAGAGTTCCAATTCGAAAACATCTGCATTATTGGTAATGCTGGGAAAATAAAATTTCGAATGGATGTATCTTCAAAATCATTGAGGGGGATTTCAAGTTTTCACGTATTCGACCTTCTTAATTAACTCTTGAACCGGCATTAAAAATATCGAGTCTCTACTTTAAGTCGTATTTTTCGGATGTGATTTTGGTTGAGGTCAGCCTAAGTGCCAACCGTAAAATGAGAATTCATTTAGAGACTTGATATTTGTTGAATTGGTTGAAATCTGATGAAAAGTTTCCGGTAAAAAAAGTTTCTCACAAAAATGTCCAAAATTTTCGAATACTTTTTACAATTTTCTACCCCTTTATAAGATCCTCACGAAATTTTGTATTTAGTCGTGCGTTGGTATTCTCCAACTTTCTACATAGTTTAAATCTGATCGTGTCTGTTTTTCTTGAGATATTGAGGAAGAAACCTTAACCTTTCGAAATCTCCGAAAATGAATATCGGATCAAACGGACATTTGAAGAGTTTGACCATGGATTTTTCTTCAGGGTGGTCAACCCAATCGTTTAAGACCATTTCCGGCTTAAAATTCAAAAGTTACAGGCATTGTGACGAAACAATAACCCCGTGACAAGCGCGTTGAAATGAACTATATTGTTCATACAGGGAGCAAAACTCAATATCAACATTTTCCATGTTTGAAGCCGCTTTGAAGATAAACCTCTATTTCATCTGAAGAAAATTGATGTCCAAGAAGCTGTCTTATAACGCGAATGAAAAAATTTGTTGATGCTTAGAGTACCTATGCTATCAATGCAGATTCGAATTCACCTCTCATTTACGCTTGAATATTTTCTACTTTTCAGTTGATTAATTCGGTTAGGTCTTCAAAAAAATTGTAAGTCGATTAGGTAAGGAATAGGCAGGAATATATTTTGATATCTGTATATGACATTTGTTTTGATTTATTATATTTGATTTAATCAATTTTCAATATTATTCCGACAATTGAGTATTTGTGAGTTGTCCCTTTTGTATGTGTCAGAGTATTTCTCCCTTCTGAATTTCAAACTCCCTGATCTCTCCTGAACCAAACGTAATTCATTTATATTTCACAAATGAAATCCGTTATTGTATTTTGTACATAATTTCGATGATTATTTCATGATATTCTTCAAGAATAACTTGTCCAACAAATACAAATCCATATTTAAATTTCGATATGAGCGTTTTGGATTATAATATTCCAACATTTTGACGAAAAAGGTTTTCAGGCAAATAACTCAGTTTTCAACTTTGATGACTACATCCGTTGTATTTGCTCATATTGTATTGTATCGTATTTTGTTGATTATTCCTAGGCTAATAGTTTGTTCGGATTAGTATATCCTATATCGGGTGCGTTCTGGGTAGACATTGTTACTATATCCTTACGTCCTCCTTGACAAAGCAATGTTAAGTATTTACCCAACATTAAATGGTGGACATTACCGTCTAACTAGAAAATTTCTTTTTCAGTTCTATAATTCAATTTTCGAAAGATTTCACCAATCAGCTAAAGTCTAAATCTAGTCAAGATGGGCGGACAATCTCAATTTTTTTTTATTTCACTGTCAAACTTCTCACTTGTGCAACTCGCGACGATGAAAGTGTGATAAATATAGCTCAAGAATTTGCACATTGTGCTGAGAAAATAATAAACCTTTGTGTGAAATTTGCATCGTTCTTATTATACATGATGATCAACGAATAAAATCACCATGCAATAGTGAACCGATTTTATGAATGAATCTCATTTCTATAGATCGTTATATATACTTTTGAGATCGTTAATGGAGGATTACTCTGTGAAATAATACGTTTGGTTATATTCATACCTAAATAATTCATATTGACATAAGGGATGGTATTGTTATTGTCAAAAATACACCAATGATCAGATCTGAAGCTTGGGCTGGGGAGTACGAGACAGAAATGTAAAGTAAAAAATCAATCAAATTTCATGATTCATAGAACCTAACGGAATCATTGGGCGGATTTTACCCATTCACGAATTCGACCTTCGTAATTAAGCCCCACACCTTCTCTACAAATATCGAGTTCCTAAGTCGTTTCTTCCGGAAGTTTTTGTGTTTACGGTCAGCCTAACGGCCGACTGCGTTTATTTTCACAATATTTCCAAAAATAAAGATCAGATCGAATTGAAATCCAGTACTTCATCGAAAAATTACAGTTCGAAGGTTCATACAGAATTTAATGAGGATGATATGATAAGAAAATCACAGAATTTTTTTTTTCAAATCGTTCTAATGACACGATTATCACGAAATTTTGCATAAAGTTGTCTTTCAGCATCTTCAAATTAGCTGCGAAGTTTTATCAGGACTGAGTCAGTATTTCTCGAGTTATACCGAAAAAAACAACGATATCGAGAAGATAACTTCGAATTTTGACATATTTTTTCCTGATATCTCCAAAAATTTTGATCGTATCGAACTGAAATTTTGTACACTGCTGTGAAATATGAAGCTCAAAATGTGAGTGGAATTTTTTTTGAATATGATGAATGATTTCCGAAAAAACAATTCCGAAAATTTTTTTTTTAATTTACTGACAATATGATCCTGACGAAATTTGGCTCAAAGTTGCGCGTCGTTATACTCCACCTAACTGCCCAGTTTGAATCCAGTCGCTCAGGTAGTTTCTGAAATAAAAAATAAATAACTTCAAAATTTCAAGTGCCTATAACTCCGAAACTATTCGACCGATTCGGCCCATTGACGAACATAACCGCGGTATTCTGATGCGCGACCTACCCTGAAAATTTCAAGTTGCTAGCTTCGTAAAATCGATTTTGATACCGGATTCGTCATCAGTGAGTCCAACCTGGTCGATTGAGACCATTTTCGGCTCAATCATCCAATTACAGACATTTGGACCAAACGATAGCACGCTGTTCCCCTAGAACATGCGCGCAAAAATAATAAACAAGGAAACAGGGAAGAGAGAAGTGACGAAGATTGCTTAAGGGCCTTAAGACTTAAGGGGGGTTGGCCCTTCTTCCTGATTGGTCCTGGTGATTGAACGCCCATCCCCGCAAGTTCTGGAGGGGTAGACATCTTTTAAGCCCTGGATGTTGGAATTCTTCATTACCTTTGTTGTTACGGTTTCGTGCACTTAGTGTTTAGTGAGTTTTTGAGTTGTGTTTTTCGTGTTTTCATTTCGTTTTTCTTGGAGTTTTTAAGATAGTGACTTTTTTGTGTTTTTGGTTAATTCATTTTTGTTTATTATCATAATGTAAGTACGAGTTTTTAAACAATTTTTTCACAGTATGCACCTACAGTAGATATTTATGTTTATCGAAGTACAGACTATTGCAGCTATAAAAGAGATCGTCCCATTTTGTATATTTAGAAAAATTCACTAAGGTGGAATTATAGGGATATTACAATAGAATTTAGTTAAAGTGTCAAATTCGCAATATTATGTTACCCACATTAGTTTAGGAACGGTATTCATGTCTCATTTCTACTAACTTGGACCAACTTCATGAATCTTATCAGCAAAAATGTATTGTGATTGATTGCTGATACTATACTATTTCTTACTGTTTTTTCATCTCGTAGTCTACAAATTGAATATCCTTTAACACTACCGATTGAAATTGTTGTTTTTATAAGCTCATTGATGAAGTTGAAGTTGCGGAAAAACTTAATCTCACCATCGGGTAGAAGTCTGGAATAAAACAAGACTATCATTCTTATATTTCAATTCCCTTCTTCGTCAAACACTACACTGAGAAGCTAATCAAAATTCATTTGAACAAAATAAAGTATAAAAAAATCTAGAAAAGCACTGATGTGAGGTCAGGAGCTTTTACGCGCTTGTTCACATTCGTTGACATTTCCTCAAGACAATTTGAATGACCCTTCACGCCTTCAATTTTTCATTATTGGTAATACTGGAAAAATAAAATTTCGAATTGATGTAACTTCGAAATCATTTTAGGATTTCAAGTTTTCATGAATTCGACCTTCTTAATCAACACCTAAACCTGTTAAAAAATATCGAATCTCTAAGTAGTTTTTTTCGGATGTGAGATGTGATTGTGGTTGAGGTCAGCCTAACCGCCAACTGTAAAATGGGAATCCATTTAGAGACTTGATATTCGTTGAACTGGTTCAATTACGAAAGCCGAATTGGAGAATTTGTAAAATTATCCAACGATTTAGCATATATATCTTTTCGAAATTTCATTATTTCAGTATTTTTTGCGTCACTCTGTAAATAACCGAGGAAATAGCCGAGAAATTTGACATATTTTGTTTCCAATATCTCCGAAGATGAATATCGGATTAAACTGAACTTTGAAACACTGTTCTGGACTACTGAGTCTAAGTTTTTGCCAATTTTGTTAAAATCTGATCAACAAAGTTCAAAGTTTCAAGTTGAAAAAAAATTTCAACGAAAATTTTTATCAATTTTCCACCCCTTCATACGATCATCACAAAAATTGGTATGAGTCGGAAATAAACATCAGATCAAATTTAAATTTGAAAACCTATTGAGGAAGACTTATTTCAAGGTCTGTGCCGAGTTTCATTGAAATCTGGTCAATTAATTCGAAAAAGAATATTTTTTTTCGATAAAGATGTGGATAATTTTAGAAAAACGATTTTTTCAACATTTTTCAAGGATTGGAGACGCACAAAACATTGCTGTAAGTTGTGGGTTTATATTCATTCTTCAAATACTTACGAAGTTTCGATGTGATGGCTTCTGTTCTTCCTGAGATATTGGGGAAATAACCTCAACATTTCAAACAACGAAATTTTACATATTTTAATATCATATTTAATCGAATTGAATTTTAATCATTGTTGTTGAATACTGATTCTTAGGTCTTTTCCTTATGTCTTTATAATTTGATCAATTTTCCGAGAAAAAAGATTTCAACAAAAATTTCAAACAGTTTTTAAGAATTTTTGAACTACTGGATCCGTACGAAGTTCCAAGTCACGAAGTTTTGATCTGATCGTATCTCTACTTATTGAGATATTGAGGAAATAATTCCGAACAACAACAAAATTGGACATATTTTTTCCGCATATATCTCCGAAAGTAAATATTGTATCGGATTGAAATTTGAAACGTTATTGTTGAATTCTGATTAAAAATTGTTCAACAAAAATTCGAAAATTCCCGAATATATTTTTTTCATTTTCTAACTACGTCAACACAAAATTTTTCACTCAGTTGGTACGTTGGTATGTATTCTTCAACTGACAACGAAGTTTCAATCTGATTGTATCTGCTCTTCTTAAGAAATTGCGGAAATAACGTAAATATTCCAAATAACAACGAAATTTGACATATTTTTTTCCTCATATCTCCGAAGTTAAATATCGGATCGAATTGAAATTTGAAACATTATTGTCAAATACTGACTCAAAGGTCTGGGCAGTTTCAAGTCTAGGTCATTTCTTTTGAAAGTTTGAGCGCATACGATGGCCGGACAGACAGACAGAATTAAACTAGACCAAGGATTCTTCTCAAGGGTGTTCACTGCAATCGTTTAAGACCATTTCCGGATTAATATTCGAAAATTACTGACATTGTGACGAGATAATAACGCGCTCTTCCCCAAGCAAAGCGCGTGAAAATTGATGAGATTAATGAAAATTCTAATTAGCCTTTTTCTGTTGCAGCAATCATGGAGAGAAGACTTAAGGAACAGTATGGTGAGAAACGTTTAAAAATGTATTATCCGATAGTATTTACTATTCCATTCGATAACAAATTCCGTGAGATAATAATTAGAATTAGTTATCTGATTTTTCTCTATGGCACTGCACTGGTAACCATAGTGAAACGTCGGGGTGAAAAATGGTTATGGACTTTATACTTTAGTTTGTCCTCAGTTTGGTCTTCGAATGAGCCCTTTTGCGCGCATGTTCTGAATGTTCTAAATATCCTAATGTTTGTAATTTTCGATGATTGAGCCGAAAATGGTCTCAAACGACTAGATTGGACTCACTGATGACGAATCCGGTGTCAAAATCGATTCTATTCGGCCGACCGGCCGTGGACACGATAACTGTCGAACGGAGTAAGCTAGCAACTTGGAACTTTCAGGGTAGGTCGCGTATTGGAATGCCGCGGTGAAGTTCGTTAATGGGCCAAATCGGTCGAATAGTTTCGGAGTTAAAGCCACTTGAAATTTTGAAGTTATTTATTCTTTATTTCGGAAACTACTCAAGCGATTGAATTCAAACTTGGCAAGTAGGTGGAGCATAACAACGCGCAACTTTGAGGTGAATTTCGTCAGGATTATACTGTCAGTAATTAAAAAAAAAAAATTTCTAAATTTTTTCCCAAAAAATTTTTTTCTTCGAAAACCGTTCGTGATATCCAGAAAAAAAAATTCACCTCGGACTTCGAGCTTCATATTTCTCAGCAGTGTAATAAATTTCAGTTCGAAACGATTATAAGTTTTGGAGTTATCGGGAAATTTCTAGGTTGTTTCTCGATATAGTTGCTTTTTTCTGTATAGCTTGAAAAATACTGATTCAATCCTGATAAAACTTCCCAGCTAGTTTGAAGATGCTAAAAACAAACTTAACGCAAAATTTCGTGTTGATCGTGTCATTAGAAAAATTCGAAAAAAATGTCTGTGATTTTCTTATCATATCATCCCACTTAAATTCTGTATGAACCTTCGAACTGTAATTTTCCGATGAAGTACTGGATCTCAATTCGATCTGATCTGTATTTTTGAATATATTGGGAAAATAAAATTTCCAAAATCATTGGGTGGATTTTACCCATTCACGAATTCGGCCTTCGTAATTAAGGTCCAAACCTTCTCTACAAATATCAAGTTTCCAAGTTGTTTCTTTCGGAAGTGATTGTGTTTACGCAGTCGGCCGTTATTCCGACCGTCAACACAATAACTTCCGGAAGAAACGACTTAGAAACTCGATATTTGTAGAGAAGGTTTGGGGATTAATTACGAAGGTCGAATTCGTGAATGGGTAAAATCCGCCCAATGATTCCGTAGATAGAACCATTCAAAATTTTATTTTTTGACAATTTCCAAAAATACAGATTAGATCGAATTGAAATCCAGTAATTTATCGAAAAAAAATCCAGAAAAGCAGCCTTTGCGCGCAAGTTCAAATTCGTTGCCGAAGCCGTGATCTACATTGGACATGCGCGCAAAAGCTGTTGCCCTCACGGCAGTGCTTTTCTAGATTTTTTTAAATTTGCCGTGCACCTTGTAACAAAATCAGTAAATCTCATTGTCGTGAACGAAAAAATACCGCATTTTAATTTCTTCGTAGGAGCTGGCTTTGCTGACTTGATATATCTGTAATGCAACTTGTTCATAATTCAGTGCATACACCCCTGTGCGCGCCCAAACTGTTCCCATATGGTTTGTGTTAATATAAAAGTGTGAATTTGTGAACTTTTCAACCACTTATGATCAGAGACTCGAGAAACACACAGTACCTTATTGTAAATACGTCATTCATCTATTAAATACAGTTAAACGAAATGAACAGAAGTATCATTTTTATACATATTCCACTTACATCTAGAGCTAATTCAAAATACAACTTATACATGGACATCAAATTTCTATCATTACAATTCTGTCCTCATTAATTAGGTTACATATTACTCTTTCCCGAGAATATTTGGCATTTTAGGCTCTGTGTAATTGTTTTCCATGAGTTTTGTGTTCATCTTGAATTCTCTTGATAAATAGATATATTTTCATTTCAATCTAAACTTTAATATCTATATTTCTAATTTAATCGAGTTCACTGTGGATAGAATACTGATAACAAAATAGTGTGTGAATACTCTCAAATCCACTTACACTCTCTTCGCTGATTTATGTTTCTGCTTCTGAATATCCGACATGATCAACTTGGCAGATTTAAAAAAGCACTAACCTATTCAAGCTTTCGCGGGCTTATTCAAATTCGAGTATTTCTCACGATATTTTCGACCAAGAACTGGACTTCGATTCGATCGGATCGGTAGAATAAAAATTGTGAACGGTATATTCACGGAATCTTTTGGCAGCTTTACCCATTCACGAACTCGACCTACATAATAAAGCTCTACAGTTATAGAGATAAGTCGTATTTTTTGTTATTTATCATATTTAAAATCGCAAACAGAATAAATCTCAAAAGATTGACTCTATTTATTTGTAGAGCGGATTTGGGGCCTTAATGAGGAGAAATGAGGAGAACGAATTCGTGAATGGGTAAGAATCATTCAATGGTTGAGAATTGATTTTGGTTTATTGTTTGATAAAATCAAATAATAAACCTTTGTGATCGACCAAAAAAAAATCACCCCCCTGTAAATTTTACAGTTAACATTTTTCTCTGAAAGTACTGAACCGAAATTCGTGAAACTTGGTAAAAAAATCGTGTGTCGCTCGGCATTGATACTCCAAGCTTTTCAGCAGGATTGGTGTACCGTAAGAGCTCAAAATTGTGGGTTGGAGAAAAAAAAATATTTCTCGAAAATTTACCACCGAATTTTCATGAAACTCTCAACTTTGATTTCTGTTGCATAACTCAACCTAAGAATTTTCACCCGGATAATTTCCGACCAACGGTCCCCGAGTTATAAGAAAAAACACTGCAAATTTTGGGTGAAAAGCCAATGAATTATGAATAGCATATAAGCTTTGAGATATCAATAGTATTGGGTTATTCAACTGAGAAAATAATAAACCCTTGTTTGAAATTTGCAGCAGTTTTTTCAATACTGCATATCCGATCGAACTTTTTATACCTTTTCAACTTCGGAAGTGAAACAATCAATCTCGAATTCGTGAGATGATAGTTTTGCATCATCATCAATTTTTTTTTTAGATTTTGCTCTCAATATCTCGAATAGAAGTGTTTAAAATTAAGTCAAAATGATTATATTAATGCGAAGCGCCCTTGTGGAAGGAGCGATTCGAATTTTTCATCAAGACAATTCCATGAAACAATATTTCCTAATGAACCATATCAGAATGATTCAAACGACTAACGAAGTGGAGTGTAACGTTTCGGAGTAAATATCAGAATTCTTCATCAAACAATAAAGCGAAAATAAGCAGAATTAAATTCTTGCCGTACTTTCGTATTTCAAAAAACGTCTGTCTAATTAATGAGGTAATTTTGCGCGTAGGCATTCTTCAAGTTATTACAAAGCTTCAATCTGATCGCATAAGAACTTGAGATATAGAGGAAGATACATCGAAAACTCCGAAAATGTAGATTTTGGCATTAAGAAACTCGACTTGGATAATTAAGATACAATCTGAAAATTTCTATAATTTAATTTCTCTGAATGCTGGAGTGCACATGGACGATTGCACTGAATTTATTTTCGCCAACATTCATTATCTACCGTTTTCGGCTTAAAATTCGAAAATTAAAGATATGGAGCAGAATTTGTCCTCTAGAAGTGCGTGAAAATAACCTTTGAAGGTTCGTGCTAGACCTGTTGAGGGCCAGTAGATCAATAAATATAATGAATTAAATGACATTTATTTATTTATATTTATTTTATTTATTTAATGAACATTTAGGATACAGTAGAGTGGAAATATTTTCGAAATATTATTTTTTTGTTGAACCACTGTATGTTGAAAAGTTTTTGAAAGAAGCTTTGTTGTTATAGTTAACATTATTACCCCTTGTAATTTTTTCATATCTGATTCGATAAAAAAATTCCATTGAAATCCTCTGAAAACTCCGAATTGTTATAAAATCTAGTGGCTGCGGTAAATAAATTTATTATTAGTATTTATGGCTATCTTCTATAAACTCGTAAGATCATATTGTGTAGTCATACAATTAATTAATTATCGGCAGATATTCGTCCTTGTGATATTTAATAATTCTACCATTTGGAGCTCTATTGCCAAAAACCTTTACTCTATTAACTCTAATGTAAAATTTCACCTCGATATATGACGAATAGTCTTGAAAAATAATTTCTCAGGAAAATTTGAAAAATATTCGAAAAAAATGTTCTCACAACATTTTGTATTGCGTTGCGCAATTCGAATATGACAAATCTGAATACGAAGTTGAAACCGTAAGGTACGTAGGTGCCCTGTCAAAAAATGACACCAAAATAATTATTAACATCCTATTCGTGGAATCATCGGACGAATTTGACAAAACTCGCTTACAAATACTGATCTGCGAAATTCCGTGATGATCATGTGACATTCTCGAAATTATTCATCAGGTTTCAGATGAATTTTGCACATAGATTGAATCCTACATTTAACACTCCACCGAATTTCAGCTGGATCCGATTTTGATTTTGGAAATTCAAAGATATTCGACGATGTCAATTCGACAGAAATTCTCGAAAAACCAAAATATTTGTTGAAGCTGTATTATGTTGATTTCAGCAAGCTTTCCTAAAAATGTCATGTCTGTTGAATGTATGAATGAAATTTTTCATGAACCTTCACGCAATCATTTTCTTGTGGCTTAAGCATTGCCGAATTCGTGAATGCGTAAAATTTGCTCAGTGATCTCGTTGATGAATCTATTCGAAAGTCCCAAGTATTAGATCGATTTTACTCGTACCTACAGAATGCCGCGGTTAAGTTCGTTAATGGGCCAAATCGGTCGAATAGTTTCGGAGTTATAGTCACTTGAAGTTTTGAAGTTATTTATTTTTTATTTCAGAAACTACTTAAGCGATTGGATTCAAACTAGGCAGTTTGGTGGTGTATAACGACGCGCAACTTTGAGCCAAATTTCGTCAAGATCATATTGTCAGTGAATTTTGAAAAAAAAATTTTTCGAAATTTTTTTACAAAAAAATTTTTTTTTCGGAAACCATTCATCATATCCAAAAAAAATTATACTCACACTTTGACCTTTTAATTTCAAAGCAGTGCATTAAATTTCAGTTCGATACGATCATAAGTTTTGGACATATCGGGAAAAAATATGTCAAATTTCGAGGTTTTCTTCTCGATATCGTTGATTTTTTCGGTATTACTCGAGAAATACTGATTCAGTCCTGATCAAACTTCACAGATAGTTTTAAGATGCTGAAAGACAACTTAATGCAAAATTTCGTGGTAATCGTGTTATTAGAACAATTTGAAAAAAAAAATTTCTATGATTTTCTCATCATATCATCCTCATTAAATTCTGTATGAAACTTCGAACTGTTATTTTCGATGAAGTACTGGATTTCAATTCGATCTGATCGGTATTTTTGGAAATATTGGAAAAATAAAATTTTGATTGGGTATATCTACGGAATCATTGGGTGGATTTTACCCATTCACGAATTCGGCCTTCGTAATTAAGGTCCAAACCTTCTCTACAAATATCGAGTTTCTAAGTTGTTTCTTTCGGAAGTTATTGTGTTTACGCAGTTGGCCGTTAGGCTGACCGTTTTTCTTATAGATATTCTAGATTTCCTCAATCATCCTTATTAGAAATATCATGCGTCCAATACCTGCTGAGTAAGGTGTTTCGGAAGTGTGTTGGAGCTTCGGTCCACTTATGTTACCTAAGTTAAGTCATTGTGGAAAGATCTGATCTTCGTTCAAGCATACGGATAATTCTCTGATTCCCGGGGATCTGACAAACAGGGGCGTTGAGCGCACGTGCACGTACTTGAAACGGGTTTATTTATTATGTAGGCCTCGTAAATATAAAAAGAAAAAGCCCTTCCATCCTTCTTTGTTATAACAGTAATCGCTCTGAATTGCTTTTCGGTCCAATATTTTTTGGAATTATTAATTAAGAATAGTTCATATGGTGAATTTTTCATTGAATTCTTTCACGTATAAATGAAACTTTGTCACATGATATTTATTCAGATGAATACGTGGCAATCGGTATTTTTCGATCATTTTGAATAAGTGAACAAAATCTTGAAAATTTCAATGATTTGATTGAAATTTGGTGTTACCCTATTTTCGGAGATAATGAAAAAAATTATTCAGAATCCTCGGTATTGTTGTTTATTTCCAAATTATACCCAAAAAAAATTAATCTTATCATAATCAAACGGTAAATGTGTAAAATTATGCAAAATTTGAGGATCTTCTCGTCAGACCAAGCATTCAGGCGCTTATTCAATAGGAATAATTTTTGTCCAATATCCCGAAGATATATTTCGGAACAAGCCGACGCTGTTGTCGAATATTAATTTAAAGGTTTAAACCAAATTCCAAAGAAATTATTGAAATTTTCAAGATTTTTACTTACTGATGGAAAGATTTGACGTTATTCTTTTCATCTATTCCACACAAAATTCTTCATGTACCTTGAAGCCATCATTTTTCAATCCAATACTAGATTTCAATTCGATCCTATCTGCGTACTTCAAAAAATATTGAGAAAATAACAATTTGAATAAGAATGTATACGAAACATAAGGTGGATTTTACCCATTCGCATGAATTTTGCTTTGCATTTAACCTCTAAGCCTACTCTTATCTATAAATAAATATCGGAACTCGAAATTTTGTGTTTAAGTCTTTGCTAAAGACCGATCGTAAACGCAATAACTACCGATAGAATTTACTCAGAGGTTGTCAGGAGTTCAATTAAGAAGGAAAAATTGGCAAATTGGTAACATCTATCCGATGATTCCGCTGATATATCAGCTCAAAATTTTATTTTCCCGATATTTCCGAAATACAGATTGGCTCGAATCGACATCAAGTACTTGATTGAAAAAACCTAGAAAGCCGCGAAGGCAGCAGCTTTTGCGCGCATGTTCAATGGAGATGCGCGCTTTGGTGAGTAATTTGGAAAAGCGTGCAAAAGCTGCTGCCTTCACAGCAGTGCTTTTCAAGATTTTTTCGATAAAGTACTGGATTTCAATTCGATATAATCGGTATTTTTGGAAATATTGGGGAAAAAAATTTGAATAGGTATATCTACGGAATCATTGGGCTGATTTTGCCCATTCACGAATTCGACCTTCGTAATTAATCCCCAAACCTTCTCTACAAATATAGAGTTTCTAAGCCTAACGGCCAACCGTGAACACAATAACTTCCGGATGAAACAACTAAGAAACTCGATATTTGTAGAGAAGGTTTGGACCTTAATTACGAAGGCCGAATTCATGAATAGGTAAAATCCACCCAATCATTCCGCAGATATACCCATTCAAAATTTTATTTTCCCAATATTTCCACAAAAACAGATCAGATCGAATTGAAATCTAGTGCGTTATCGAAAAATGACAGTTCGAAGGTTCATTCAAAATTTAATCAGGATGATAGATTGAGTATTTCTTGAGTTATACCGAAAAAAACAACGATATCGAAAAGAAAACCACCATCCAAAAATTATGATCGTATCGAACTCAAATTTGGTACACTGCAGTAAAATATGAAGTTCAAGGTATGACTTAAATTGTTCTGGAATATGAACGAAAGTTTCAGAAAAAAAAATTTTTCGAAAAGAATTTGGATTTTTTTTTTTTAATTGAGTGACCTTATGATTTCAACGAAATTCTGCTTAAAGTTCCGCAATGTTATGCTTCAACTAACTGCCAAGTAATAATCCAATCGCTCGAGTAGTTTCTGAAATATGAGGGAAATAAGCACAAAATTTCAAAGGACTCCGAAACTGTTAGGCCGATTTGGCCCATCAACGAACTTAACCACGGCATTCCGGTGCGTGAACTACCCTGCAAGTTTCGAGTTGCTAGCTGGCTCCGTTCGACCGGTCCATCGAGACCATTTTCGGCTCAAACATTGAGAATTACACACATTTGGATAAAACGAAGGCACGGTGTTAACCTAGAACATGCGCGCAGAAAGACAGCGTTTAGGTTGCTGCAGAATTTCGTGAGGACCATCTAATATGATCGCAAAATATGTAATCCATTCACTTTCCCAAGCAGCTTGTTAGGCTAATGGGTCTATAATTTGATGAGCACCAGGGGTCTTTCTCAGGTTTGAGTATTGGTATGATGATTGCCTGTTTCCACTCATCTGGATGTTTACCTTCCTCCTACAACTGGTTGTACATATGAAGTAGTTTTTCTTTCATCTCAGTTGACAGTTGTTTCAGCATATCATTAGTGATATCATCTGGTCCAGGAGATGTTGCGCGGAGTTGGCAGATCGCCTTTTCTAGTTCATTTTTGCTGAAAAGCAGATTATATCGATGTGACGATGGTGTGGAATAGTCGACAGAAAAATTCAAGGGGATTTCTCTCTGTTCTTTCGTTTCGCGAAACTCTGGATCAAAGTTCGAAGTACTGCTGACTTTTTCAAATTGCTCAGCTAATACCTCAGCCATTTCCTGATGTTTGTTGGTCATTTCGTTGAGTGAAGTACGCAGGCATGTTGGTTGACTTTTGAGATTTACTCCTGATATGGAGTTTATTTTCTTCCAGGTACGTTGAGCGTCCGCATCAGACTTTATAGAGGATGTGAATTAATTTCAGGATTTCTTTTTACTTTCTAAGATCTAAGTTCGTCTAGATGTTGCACGTGCCTTTTTAGATTAGTCGTAGTGGGATGTTCGTTATATTTATTCAAGGCTCGTTTCTAGGACTGGACAGAATTTTTTTAGTAAAAATGGGCTTGGTAGTTGACTCACCAAATTCTCTAGTTTAATGATCTCCCAGTTGGCGTTCGGCAAATATATGTTGCAGATTATTATCTTACTAGGTATGAATGCTTCTATCGCAACGGCTTGCAGTGTTGTGTTCAATGGTAAAGTATTATAAACAAAATCTTTTTTCATCAGTATGGCGACTCCTCCGCATCTTCTGTTAGCGTTTTCAAAATCTCTTCTAATAATTTCATATCCTTTGAGCTGGTAGGGCTCTTCAGGTGCAAGATGTGTTTCTTGGAGGCAAATACATACTGGATCGTATTCCCGGATAAGGATCTTTATATTGCAGTAGCGCCTCTTACATCCTCTGCAATTCCATTGAATCAGATTGTTCCTCTTCATGTTCAAAGTTTCATATTCAGTCATTTTGAATGTAAGAATAGTTATGTACAATCAACGGACAACACAAATACAAGTAAACAGTCAGTGTATAATAGAATAGAAATTAAATAAATATTAAGTATAGGATAAATAGAGATTAAATATGTATATTAGTATTCAGAATATCAAATATAGTGTCAGCTGTTGATATCTGATATTCCAATTCCGAGTTCTTCCTCTGATCTAGTCTTCTTGTTCCTGCCTCCTCTTCTCCTTCCAGTGATTTTCCTGGATTTTTGGGAGCTTTGACTGGACTCCGATTTATCAGCGTCGTCTCCGGGTAGAGATCTTTCGTCTTTTTTTCGTTTAGTGTACTTTTTGGTGGTGTCAAGTGTTGAGTGGGGTGGAGGCATGGTGACTTGTGGTATATTTTCAGAATTTTCCTTTTCCGTTGATGGGGTTCCCTATTTGTTAACGACTAGCGTGCCTTGTCTGGTTTTTGGATGAGCTATTGGAGTTGGGATGAGTTGTTTTATGATTGATTCTGTGATCTTGTGAGTGATTGCTGGGATAATTTTCTTCATTAATTCATTTTTCTATACGAATTTGGTTTTAATTATATTAGAATATGATACTCCCTGAGTAGGTGTACTAATTATAGCTTATCTCTTTGCCTCACTGTACGAGATCTTTTCAGTGGTTTTAATTTTTTGTGTTGCCTTTTCTAGAAGATATTTTGGGAATATTCTATCATCAGCTAAGTATTCTCCTTTGCAATTGAGACATTTGTAAGGCGAGTTACAGGTTGTTCCGGCATGCTTTGGTTCTCTACACACACATACTTCATTGTTTGTACATATAATCGCTAAATGACCCAACCTTAAACATCTGTAAAATTTCATAGGGGGTGGTATGTAAGGTCGTACCTAAATTCTTTTATAGATGGCGACATCTATTTTCGTCGGTAGGTTCGGGGTGTATATGTCCAGCAGTCTCGATAATTTCATTACCCCGCTTAGTTTTCATTCTTCTCACATCTATGACTCCTTTTTCAGCTAGGCCTTCCTTGATTTCATCTAAATTGCAGTTTGAGAGATCTCTACAATATATGACTCCTCTGCTGTGATTTAGATGCTTATGTAGACTGACTTCAACTTCGTGCTCTCCCAACTTTTTTAAGGACAAAAGGAATTGGGATTCTCTTCGAGTAGACGTTTCTATCAATAGACATCCATTCATTTTATTCCTTTCTTTGATTGAACCTGCTGCATTATACAATAATTTTCTATTTTGAATGGGCTGACATTTGAAAAGTCAGCACCATCCTTCCTACTAATGACCAGATACCGGGAGTAAACTTCCGTCGTCTGGTTCATTATTTGTTCAGCGGTAGCTTAACGGGGGGAGGCGCCGCCATGTCCACCTCTTACTCCGAGTTGCTGTAGCCCTGCTATGGTTTGCCCAGCACTGCAGCTAGCCATAGGGTCTGTTTCACTTCGAGTGACCAACGAAGTTTCCAATGCTGTGCTATTTGACATAATCCTCATAGTTGTCCCGTTATCGCAGATACCACACGCTTTTTTAGGTTGAGGTAACCGGCTAGGGCCCCAGGCTTGCCACAACCGTACTCATTTAGCATATTTTTATAGTTGATTAATTATGGATGCAGCATGCAGAAAAAACTTCAGACTTCAGGGCATTCACAGAAATTTTAATGATTGTATTTTTCCAGGTGCCGGAAAATCCGGGCGTTCTAGCCGTCACCCAGAGTATTACGGCAAATTTGCAGACCATAGTAGAAGGAGAGGTAAGCATTTCTAGTGAATTTCATAAATTTTCAAATTGTTTCAGCTCCTGTATTTTCAATTTAATCATTGAAATAAAGCGATCCGTAATGCGCCTGATCATAAAAAAATAGTATTCGAGATGTGGGCAGGAGGCAATTCGATCCAAACTAAAAAAAGATTGGTCGCTGAAATACTTCGATATAGAGGGTTCCGCAACATTGTTCCTATTCATGATAGATAGGAAACTATTTTTTACTGACAGCTAGACAAAACGATAATATTGTTGGTCACACAGAGTGTTTCACCCTTTAAAGCGTGTCAAAAATTTATCTTTCACTGACAAGCAGTATTTTCTTGTAAATTTTTCGGATTTTACATAAAAATTGGGAAATTCTTCTCGATTATCTCATTTCGATATATAAACGGTTTTTGAGATATTCTTACTGACATCCCTTTTTTTTTCAATATTCTTCATCTAAATATATGAAATTTTGCATAGGAATTTTTTTTGGTCGAATATTGTTAATTGGTTACTCTCTTGAACGGTATATCTGGGCTGTGGTATACCGAGTGTGAAGAACAGCTTGCCAAATTTTGCAGTAAAATCCTTAATGCAAGAACCTGTATTATATCGATAGATAATTGGTATTCAAATGGGACTTTTCAGTTGATACATATAGGGTGCAAAAATAGTTCATCATTAAATAAAAGTCTGCGATAGGTTCTCAATAAAAAAAAGGTGCTCGAAATATTGGAGTTTCTCTATTATTCTCACTGAAACAATATACATATTTTTGAGTCGTTTAATGAAAAGCACTACAAATTATCATTTCTGGAATCTTCTTTAGTTCAGTTCGGTTCATCGAATTTTTTCGACAGAATATTGATGTCAAAGCTCTGCTAAATTCGTATTCTTAGTCAGGAGTGAAAATATTTCTCGAATAACTATTGACCTAATCGAACATGTGGTTAAGATGATGAAAACAGTGTTTCAATTGAAAAAGAAACAAGTCATGAAACTGAAAACTTGCTCATGAAACTAGGTCATTCACTCTTAAGAATCCTTTTCACAGGAAAATATTATGTTACAAAAATGTTGATGCTCAGTGAAGAGAAGTAGCTATCTATAGTTTTTCGAAAAATTAATTTTTTAACGTTAAGATCAGTCACAGAAAATACAATTTTACATGGGTCATAATGTACACTTATACAGTGCGTGTCAAACTTATGGAACAAATTCATTTTCTCAGAAGTAAAATATTTGTCAACAAAATCCTGAAACAGGTCAATTTTTGTTTCACTTTTACCAAACTTCGATGCATTTTTGTAAGATTTTCGTTTTACCCTGTGCCATCCCTATCAACCCTCTAAATTTTTTGAATAGGGAAAGTGGGTCATCAAGTACTTTTTTTGCAAGGTATTTGTATCTTCTTTACAGGAGTACAGAAACTTTGAAGAAAAAAATTTTTTTTTTGAAAAATTAGTTAGTTTAAAGAGGTTTTCAGTATGTGCACCGAATGAAAGTCGACCATTACAGTTTTGTTCATGCACAACTTTCAACCCGCTTCAATGAAAAATTAGAATGTGTGAAACACTGCACTTCAGTTGTGATCTTAAGTGGGCATGTTATAAGTACGTTTCTAGAAACGAACTTGTTTTCGCGTGCTTCCAAGAATGCTTATTAAGAATTCATCAATGCCCATTTTTGTTGGGCAAGAATTTACCCCATACGACCCTGTCAACTTTTTACAAGGAAAAGTTCGAAGTCTTCAAAATTCACGAAAACGAAATTTTTCTCGCAAATATATGCTTCCAAGGACGTTCAATAAGAATACATCAACGCCCGATTTTGTCGGGCAAGAATTAACACCACACGACCCCCTCAACTTTTTTCGAGGAAGTTTTCAAAATTCACGTAAATGAAATTTATTTTCCGCGAATATATGCTTCTAATGACGCCCCATGAAAATGCACCAACGCCAGATATTGCAGGGCTGGGTTTTTTCAGCTAATAATCTGATGAATAGTTTTCTTTCAAATGAAAATCGAAGAATTCTTGAAAAAAAATAAACTAAATTTGGGAAATTTTCAACGAATAACTGTTTTTCAATATAGACATTGCATCGAGTTGCGAGTTGGTTTGCCCTAATTACGTAGTTTCAATCTTATCACGTCCTCGGAAGCATATATTCACGAGAAAAAATTTCGTTTCGTGAACTTTGAAGACTTCGAACTTTTTCTTGTAAAAAGTTGAGGGGGTCGTGTGGGGTTAATTCTTGCCGGCGTTGATGTATTCTTATTACGCGTCCTTGGAAGCATATATTCGCGAGAAACAAATTTCGTTCCCGTAAACTTTGAAGACTTCGAACTTTTCCTTCTAAAGAGTTGAGGCGGTCGTGTGAGGGTAATTCTTTCCCGAAAAAATCGGGTGTTACTTTAAACGTCCTTAGATGCATCTATTCACAGGAAAAATTTCGTTAACGTCAGTTTTGAAGACTTCGAAATTTTTCTGGAGGAATGTTCAGACGTTGTGTGCATGGGGTTAATTCTTGCCCGACAAAATCGGTGGTACATGTATTCTTATTGAGCGTCCTCGAAAGTAAAATTCGAGAAAAAAATTCCGTTTACGTTAATTTTGAAGACGAATTTTTCCATTTGTTGAAAAATAAAACTGACAAAATTGGGTGTTCATTTATTTTCATAAAGCTGCCCTATTTGCCTAAAGCAGCCAAAAATTACATCATACGTGAATTTCAGGCATTTTTGATTTTTCCTTGCATCAGAAGTACGGCCCGGCTGTGAGCCAACCACGAGTTTGTATCACTGCCACGAGTTTGTATCGCGGTCGGCGAACGTGAGAGAGAACGCGAGGCTGGGAAACTCCAGACTCGTGGCTTACCCTTAGTCTTATTACTACTGACACGAAAACCCTGTATAAAGTGTTCAGCATAAAATTAATAGGTTACAACAAGCTTCATGACCAGCGTTATTTTATAGATCTGAATTATTCAGGGCCGGTATTAGATTTGAAACTTTTTGATCGATATTCAAGTGAGAGTTAGCTGCTATATAGAGTCAGTATAATAGCGAATATAGCGAACTCTTCAAACCAGATTAATGTTGCATTTAGTTCATTATATATTTATATAGATATAATAAATAACATGACTACATTTGTGAAGTGTAGAATACTATAGCAATAATTGATATTTTGTTATAACGATAAATCATTATGATATAGCACAGAACTACATTTCAATGAATTCCATTTTTTGTTTCAGACAGAAGAGCAGAAGCCGGGGTAAGATTCTTTACATCTATAAATTTTTTTTCCTATTTCAGTCCATACTGAATATTCGTATGCAGTTGAGCCGATGAAATGTTTAAAGTTACGACGAACAATAGAGAGTTATCGAAACCCAAATAGAGACAGAAAACATTTAGGGGAGGCCTCTAATAAAGAACAGGCCTCCATTACTTCAACTCGAATAAAAGACTGGCTTACTTGAATGAAAGATTTCTTATTTGACAGTTCTCCTGTCATTCTTTCCAACTAAGTGATGCCTGAAGGTTAGAGCTCATCTTTCTTCATAAATCTTCATTTCTGTTTGATGTTGTGGTATTTGATTTGATATTTGTGAAAGTATAAGCATTGTTCCACACAGTTATGAATTAAAACATTCTATAGAAGCACATGTCAGGAACTTCTACGCGCTCCTTTAAATTCGTTGACGAAGTGATGATCTGTATTTTTACATGTATTTTTTTGATCCGAGATAGAATATTGGATCAAATTGAGATTTGAAAACTGTTGTTGAATATCGATTCAAGGTCCGTGCCAAATTTCATAGTAATCTGATGAATAGTCATCAAGTAAAACTAAACGTTCAACAAAAATTTGAATAACAAAGTTTTAATCTAATCGCATCAGTACCTATAGGGATATTGAAGAAATAACTTAAAAATATCAAATATCATCACAGATACATATCACAGATACGAGTACAATGAGGTTTTGATCTGTGATGGTTATACTTAATGGTAGTGCGTTATAGTTGCCTCTAGTAGCAATCAATGGCTTGAAATTGTCCACTTTTCCCCCATGTTTGGTTGCTTTGTTTGAACGATAAGAATTATTTTCCATGATGACTTCAGAAAAACTTCACGACAAATCCACATAACCTCGAAATGGTATCGAAAACAAAAGAAGCGTAGCAATAGCAATAAAATTTGATGAAAGATTCGGCGAATAGTGTGGACGACACTAGGGCTCAACTTCGAATAATACATTTGAATGCATTATTCGAGTTGAAAACAGAATCCTCATGGAGCAGAAAGAACGCTACCTCGAACCATGTGATGTATGGCATTCCCTGTTCGCATTGAGTCGGGTCCAGATGAGTGTAATCCGAACAGCGAATGCAATAAAATTTGATAAACGATTCGGCGAATAGTGTGGACGGCACTCGAGCTCGGCCTCGAATAATACATTGATATGCATCGTTCGAGTTGAAACCGAGTCCTGGCGGAGCAGAAAGAGCACTGCCTCTAACCATATAACTACCTGTGATTTATGGCATTCGCTGTTCGCATTACACTCATCTGGATCCGGCTTAATGCGAACAGCGAATGCAGTAAATCACAGGAATTCATATGGTTCGAAGCAGTGCTCTTTCTGCTCCGTCGGGACTCGGTTTAACTCAAACGATGCATTTCAATGTATTATTCGAGGCTGAGCTCGAGTGCCGTCAACACTATTCGCCGAATCGTTTATCAAATTTTATTGCATCTGCTAACACTCATCTGGACCCTGCTTTAAAGTTGAGGGGAAACAAGTCTTTTCGATAGTCTAACCAACGATAAGGGGTCTTTTATTACATGATCCTTTAATGTAGTCGGGCCTGTATTCGAGTTTCGATAACTCTCTATTATACTTATTATTTGTTGGAATATACGCTGAGATCCTTGAGTTGGATCTCCTTTTAACCATGGATTTTTCCCATCAAATAGTACACGTTTAACCATTTGCCAGATTGGGATCAGGTTAAAAGGTACAAGTTTCTGAAATTTTCATTCAAACAGGTTCCTAGTTAAATATTTCGATTCCTCAAACTGAGAAATCATAAAAACACAGATAGGGATCATTACAAGGTTATCTTTTTTTATTCAGCCTAAGCATCCGCCAAATAGGAACCAAGTTATTATTATGGCATCTGAGCTTCTTGAGGTATTTCGGAAATAATAACGATATCTAGGAAATAGCCAAGAAATTTGCCATTTTTTCGCGCTCGTTCTAGGGAACAAGGCGTTATCGTTTCATTACAATTTCTGTTATTTTCGAATTTCAGGCTGAAAGAGATCTCAAACAACTAGGTTGGGCTTACTGATTAAGAATCCATCGTCAAATTTTATTCTGTCCGTCCGACCGGCAGGCCGTGTGCGGTCTAACTTTAGAAAGAAATAGCCTAGAGTTTTGAAATTCTCAAATTATGTTGAGATCCTGAATATATCGGTTGAGTTCCTTAATGGGCCAAATCTGCCGAATGGTTTTTGTGTTAGAGCCATTTGAAATTTCCATTTTTCAATAACTTAGAAAAATAATTATCTAATCGAAATGAAGATTGGTTGGTAGATGAACAGTATCAATAAGAAGAATTATCGGTTGAAAAATTTGAAAGAAATTTTTTTTTCGAAAATTTTATGTCTTATGTATTTCATTTAAATTTCACTGAAATCTTCAAGTCGGCATTTCATAACCGGGTGCTTCTTTTCAACCTGATCAGATTTGTATTTTAGAATTATGAGAAACAGAAAATGAAATCTCCAATTCGGGGGGCATCATTCCCTGGAACTGTGTACTAACGATCTAAGGCTAAGCAGAAATCTTTATCTAGAGTTCAATATGTCAATATTTCTGACATTAGCTCTGTTTACAAAATCCAAGGACGTATAACGTATCTTTATTTGTAGTTTTTAGTTTAGAAATTTCGAGATAACGGAACTACTTTTCAATTTCACATGATACAGATCAAAAACGATATAAAGGAAAAAATTGCAGAATTTAACATTGAATCTTGTCTTTTGAAGCCTGAAAAATTGGCATCAGGGATATCAACAAATTAACACAATCACAAGGACGAATATCTATTGATAAATCAACAAATATTTCCCCTTGGTTAGAGCTAATCATCCAATCAACCAATACATCTACACCGAAGAAGCGGATCCAAGTAGAATGACTACAGCTGTTTCACAATTGTTATTGATCGTCAGGTCAACTTAACTTGGATATCGTTTATTGAAA